>OX638414.1:10870272-12076467 GCA_951813805.1 Limnephilus auricula | reverse complement strand
AAAGGTAACGGCGGCGGGAAGTGGGGACGTTTGGGATAGGACACACAGGAGAGGGGTAACTGAAGGGTAGAGGACGAGGGAGGGGCAGATAGAGGGATTGCAAAGGTGAGAAAGTAACGGTAGGAGGGAATAATTTGGAAAGTCCAAGCTTCTCACACATACACCTATATATGGCCTGCTCACGGGACGGAATACCTTTCGGTTGATTCGTGTGACGCACCATACGAAAAATTAAAAAAAAATATTGTGTTACCAGAAGGTCTTGAGTTAACGGAATAAAACCCAAACACTTTCTTCAATGGCGTTTAAAAACGGATGCCGGGTACTCTTTAGTTATATTGACATTTAAAAAAAATGAACAACGTAATAAATTTAAGAATGTACACAAACAACGCTAAATTAATATCGTCTACGATAAATTCTGAGTATTTGTATCTGTATCAGCAATGCATGAAAAGACAATTACTATAAAAGTGAAAAAGTATATTAAAAAAATCCAAACCAGTAATTTTGTTTTTATTTCATTTTATTTTTATTTATTTATTTATTGGCTCGCCAACAGAATACATCACATAATTTTTACAGTAATTTACATATTATACATGGTTGTAATGATGTTTCTAATTATAGGTGAGCACAACATTCATCTCAATATTCTTTAAGTAATTAATGATTGGTTAGTTACAAGAGTGATAAATTTAATTTCAAATATGTATATAAAAATTAGGAGGATCGAAATCAGTTATTAGGAAGAAAAATGCATACATACTTATAAATATAATATACATATATATATACATACACACACATACATACACACACAAATATACTCACATAATTATATATGAATATATGTGCACAACGTACTCATATATATATGTATATGCATACATGTACTTACACTTGGACATACAAATACATTTCTTGTGGAGCCAATGCACAAGTAGTAATTGTTAGAAATTAAAAAATAAAATGGCTTAAGTAAGAAAATCATCTGGTAAAAGTATGTGTAAGTTCCTTCTGAAGGTATTAATTGAGTTTGAAAATATATCTAAGTCTTGAAGATTGCAGTACCTATTATACAATCGAGTCATTCTTGATGTTGGTTTGAAAAAACTTGTATTACTACGACAAGTGTCGATCCAAAAGGTTATCGGATTTCTTGTGGATTTCGGCCTTATATTAAAATTAATTTGATTAATTAAAGATGAATCATACACATTGTTAATGATTTTAAACAGAGAGATTATATCTGATACGTTTCTTCTTTTGGCGAGTGAGACTTCTCTAAAGTGAGTAAGTCTTTCAGTATAGTTACCGAGATTGCGATGTACTCCAGATTTGTAAGCTAGAATTCTTACGTATTTTTTTTGAACGGACTCCACTTTGTTGCTATGAATTGCATAGTGTGGTGACCAAACCACAGAGCCGTACTCTAAGATGCTTCTTACATATGAGTAGTACAAGATTCTGAAGCTACTGATGTTCTTGAACGATTTGGTGATTCTAGTGATGAAACCGAGCATTCTATTAGCTTGATTTACAATGTGTTGATAATGCTTTATGAATGTTAGCTTCGAGTCGAGTAAAATTCCCAGATCTCTAATGTAATCTACTCGTTTTAGGACTTCATCACAGATCGTGTAAGGGAAATCAATTTTATGGATATTTCTCGTGAATGAGATGATATAACATTTGCTAATATTTAATTCCATGGCATTATCTATGCACCATTGAGACAACGTGAGTAGGTCTTTTTGCAAAGTTTTGCAGTCTTCTTGTGAATTCACGGGATGAAAGATTTTTAAATCGTCCGCATATAATAAACATTTACAAAATAGTTGTGCTGTTAGATCATTTATGTATATAATAAAGAGAAGTGGCCCTAAATGGGATCCTTGAGGAACACCAGATGTGACTAGTTTGGGAGAGGACTCATAACTATTAACTTGTACATATTGACTCCTGTGCGAAATATAAGATATAATCCATCTCAAGAGATTGCCGTGGAAACCAGTTCTTTTTAGTTTTTGGATCAGAAGAGGATGACTGACCTTATCGAATGCCTTTCGAAAATCAGTATAGACTGCATCTATTTGTGTTCTTTTGTCAAAATTAGTACTTAAAAAATCGACATATTCAATTAAATTTGTGGTAGTGGATCTATTGCATACGAATCCATGCTGAACAGAACTTAAAATATGTTTAAAATGTGTAAAAATGCTTTTATACATTAAGGATTCGAAAATTTTCCCAAAACATGAGAGTATACTGATTGGACGATAATTAGAGATGTCGCTTTTATTCCCAGATTTGAAGATAGGAGTGATACGTGCTATTTTCCAAAGATCAGGAAAAACACCTTCTTTAAGGGATTTACAAAATATAACATGAAGAGGATAAACCAGAGATTTTGCACAATTTGATATAAATAATGGTGGAATGGCATCTGGACCTGGACCTTTGTTTGAGTTTAGTGATTTCATAGCGTTGAATATTTCAGTCTTTGAAATTTCGACTTGACTGAGCGAGTAGGTGCTTTCTTGAGAATCACTATTTACATGTTGATTTGACCTATCATTTGTATTAAAAACAGAGCAGAAGTAATTTGAGAATAGTTCACTAATTTCATGACCATTGCTTGCTACAGTTTCATTTAGGTGCATTATTTTAGGAATTGAGTTAATCATACCTTTTGATTTTGCATAAGTCCATAGTGGTTTTGTACTATGGTGTAATGAGTCTTCGATAGAATTTATATAAGATTGCAAGCATTTGTGTATTCCAGTTTTGACCCTTGTTCGTAGGATTGTGAAACTATCATAGTCTCTTGGATTCCCAAATTTTTTGAATTTTTTTCTAAGTTTATCTTTTTCTTTGATTTGATGGATAACAACACTGGAATACCAGATAGGATATTTATTTTTGTTCCCTTTTTTTGGTGTGTATTTCTCTATAATTGGCCAGATATTATTATATAGGAATTGAAGAGACTCATTGCAGTTTAGTGTTTCCATTGGGGTCCAGTCGATTAAGGATAATTCTTTGGTACAATTAAGATAATCTGTTTTCTTGAAATTGAATAAAGGACGTTCAAGGTTATCATTAAGATTGTGCATGGTATTAATAGTTAGATCCATTTCAATTGGTGGATGGTGCATGTCAATTTTAGAAAGAGCGAGGGCAGGTTGAACATTAAGCGTAAAATCAGAGAGAGCTAAATCAAGTATTCTACCGTTAACATTTTTATTATAGTTATACTGTTGTAAGTTTGAGAAATGTAGAAATTCTATTAACAATGAAGATTTTTGATTACCAAATGATTCAACATAAGTACCATAATTATTGGCGTTAACTGACCATTCAATAGAAGGAATATTAAAGTCTCCTAGTATTAGTGTATGAGAATTGATTTGAGATTCAATAGATATGTCTTGACACCTGTTGAAGAAATTAGCAAATGCGTCAGTTGCAATGTCTGGTGGAAGATAAGCAATACAAATATTTATAAATTTTTTATTTGATCCGTTAGATTTAATTCTTACCCAAATATGTTCAATATTAGAGGGTTCTTCATATACTTGATAGGCTACAATGTTTTTCTTGATAGCTATTAAAACTCCTCCCCCGTCTTTTTTTCTGGATGTTAGTTTTTCTCGGTCTTGTCTGAAAATAGTGTATCTTTTATCCAGTATCTCTGCATCTTGAATTGAAGAATTTAGCCATGTCTCTGTTAAACATATAACATCATAGTTTGACGAGAGAGCGTTTATCGAGAAATTATCTAATTTGCTTCTCATACCTCTTATATTCTGATAATATAAAGACAGAGCCATTGTGATTGTTAGAGTGATGTAGAAAAGTGTATATTTATGCAGTTTTTAGATTTTATCTAAGACGTCTTTGCTGCTTGCCCATATTGCCGGGGAATTTTCATTTTTTCGAATATATATTTTTCCATTCCGTACCCACACGAATTTAATGTTTTTTTCTTTGGCTACGTGACGTACTGCGGCGTGAAGTTCTTTATTGTTGGGAGTAAGTTGTTCCGAGACATATACAGGGGTTTTTCCAGTAATCTCCAGATGTTCACTGTTGAGTTTGCAATTAGGGTTATTTTTATTGTAGTTTTTTACTGCAGAAAGTAAAGCATCTCGGGTGTAGCTGCTAGGTAGTTCCACTACAATATTTTTTATATTTCAGTTTTATTGACAGTGTTTTGTACAATGTTTATTTATTTATTTAACTCATATATCTAAAGTCAGCTCACATTGTAGTGCGTGCTAATAATTTTGAAAGCGTATATAGTAGGTATATACCATTATTTGACAAACATAATATTTATTCTTTTAATATTTATAATTCTCTACATTAGCTCCACACGGGAGGCCCTGAGAAAAATAATTCCACTCAGGGGCAATGTCATTTGAGGGGAAGCTGTGTCGCGGATATTTTCAGGAAAGGAATGAGAGGAATTTCTAGGAAAGAAAAATATGTAAAGCCCCTCGAACAATTTATGTAATTATGTTTTAATTCTTAATATTAATTCTTTTTTTTCTGCAAATTTCATTAATCATTGTTATTTTTAAATTTTATTAATTTGCATTTAAGAAAGATCTGTATTGTGAATTACTTTTATTAAATTGTGAAATTATGAACCCCGATACCTTCACAGGCGAACCCTAGTGGGGTTATTACTTAATGGTAACAATGTATTTTTAATTGTGAAGAAACAATAAATAAAAGTGCACAACTGGTAACCCTGTACTAGTCGCAAGTCCGCCTTACGGTTAAATTTGGCAGTCACCTCTGGTCAGGAGCCCCAAAGTACCTGATAAGAACCCTCAACTTTGTGCTAAAACATGCGGTCCGTTTGATAGCTTCTCCGGTCTTAAAGAGAGGTATTTGTTCTACTGGTATTTCAATGGAAGATGCTCCGAGGAACTAGCGTCATTTATACCCTCGGCACCGGTAAATAGTCGGGAAACACGCCAAACGCCAACATATGTGCACGGTTGACATTTGTCACGTGAGAACGGGTCGCTTCTACGACCGTTCTTGAGTTCAACAGCTCGAAAGTGGCGTTTTTGCTTCTAAGGCCCTCAATTGTTCTTAAAATAAATCCTAATATTTTCATACCTTTAATACATGTTCGCAATAAGCATTAACTTTGTGGCTCGCCATTATTTACAATAAAATAATACGTATCCCTTTCAATGGCGTAGGATCTTATATATATATCCAATTTTTCTTCACTTAGTACAAAAAAATTGCCTCCTTATATTAAACCCGCGTTCTATACTGACAACAACGTAGGCAAATTATTAAAAAAACACTGAAGATAGAGATCATAAATTAAGCCACTCAGGCATTTACCAACTATTTTGCAACATTGTCCATCATTCTACATAGGTAAGACAACCAGAAATGTAAATATTAGAATCACGGAACATTTAAGATGTTTAAATAATAATAATTTTTCGGAGTTTGCCAATCATCTTATTTCCACCAATCATACTTTTAATAAGGACACAGGGGTTAAAATTCTTCACCGTAATAAAGAAAGCAAAAAAATAGATAACTTGGAAGCACTTGAAATTGAAAAATCCCTAAATAATAACGTTAATATATTAAATAACCAAAAAGTAGTTACTTAGTATCTAATTTTAATTTCTCCTGAACAAAACAGGGTGGTTGGAAAAACACGGTTCCTGGCGCCGAATGATGAATACCCGGCGTAATCAAGGGGTAAGGCTCTCGACTCCGTATCCGAAGGTCACAGATTCGAACCCGGCGTGCGCAAATAAATTTGAACTGATTAATTTGAGTTATTTCACAATTAATTAATTAAAAATAACATAAAGTATATTTTCGGCACGTTCCAGAGTGGAAGATACCCTCAGTATCGCCCTGATGTATTCATCATACGGCGCGCGGAAGCGTGTTTTTCCAACCACCCTGTTTTGTTCAGGAGAAATTAAAATTAGATACTAAGTAACTACTTTTTGGTTATTTAATATATTAACGTTATTATTTAGGGATTTTTCAATTTCAAGTGCTTCCAAGTTATCTATTTTTTTGCTTTCTTTATTACGGTGAAGAATTTTAACCCCTGTGTCCTTATTAAAAGTATGATTGGTGGAAATAAGATGATTGGCAAACTCCGAAAAATTATTATTATTTAAACATCTTAAATGTTCCGTGATTCTAATATTTACATTTCTGGTTGTCTTACCTATGTAGAATGATGGACAATGTTGCAAAATAGTTGGTAAATGCCTGAGTGGCTTAATTTATGATCTCTATCTTCAGTGTTTTTTTAATAATTTGCCTACGTTGTTGTCAGTATAGAACGCGGGTTTAATATAAGGAGGCAATTTTTTTGTACTAAGTGAAGAAAAATTGGATATATATATAAGATCCTACGCCATTGAAAGGGATACGTATTATTTTATTGTAAATAATGGCGAGCCACAAAGTTAATGCTTATTGCGAACATGTATTAAAGGTATGAAAATATTAGGATTTATTTTAAGAACAATTGAGGGCCTTAGAAGCAAAAACGCCACTTTCGAGCTGTTGAACTCAAGAACGGTCGTAGAAGCGACCCGTTCTCACGTGACAAATGTCAACCGTGCACATATGTTGGCGTTTGGCGTGTTTCCCGACTATTTACCGGTGCCGAGGGTATAAATGACGCTAGTTCCTCGGAGCATCTTCCATTGAAATACCAGTAGAACAAATACCTCTCTTTAAGACCGGAGAAGCTATCAAACGGACCGCATGTTTTAGCACAAAGTTGAGGGTTCTTATCAGGTACTTTGGGGCTCCTGACCAGAGGTGACTGCCAAATTTAACCGTAAGGCGGACTTGCGACTAGTACAGGGTTACCAGTTGTGCACTTTTATTTATTGTTTCTTCACAATTAAAAATACATTGTTACCATTAAGTAATAACCCCACTAGGGTTCGCCTGTGAAGGTATCGGGGTTCATAATTTCACAATTTAATAAAAGTAATTCACAATACAGATCTTTCTTAAATGCAAATTAATAAAATTTAAAAATAACAATGATTAATGAAATTTGCAGAAAAAAAAGAATTAATATTAAGAATTAAAACATAATTACATAAATTGTTCGAGGGGCTTTACATATTTTTCTTTCCTAGAAATTCCTCTCATTCCTTTCCTGAAAATATCCGCGACACAGCTTCCCCTCAAATGACATTGCCCCTGAGTGGAATTATTTTTCTCAGGGCCTCCCGTGTGGAGCTAATGTAGAGAATTATAAATATTAAAAGAATAAATATTATGTTTGTCAAATAATGGTATATACCTACTATATACGCTTTCAAAATTATTAGCACGCACTACAATGTGAGCTGACTTTAGATATATGAGTTAAATAAATAAATAAACATTGTACAAAACACTGTCAATAAAACTGAAATATAAAAAATATTGTAGTGGAACTACCTAGCAGCTACACCCGAGATGCTTTACTTTCTGCAGTAAAAAACTACAATAAAAATAACCCTAATTGCAAACTCAACAGTGAACATCTGGAGATTACTGGAAAAACCCCTGTATATGTCTCGGAACAACTTACTCCCAACAATAAAGAACTTCACGCCGCAGTACGTCACGTAGCCAAAGAAAAAAACATTAAATTCGTGTGGGTACGGAATGGAAAAATATATATTCGAAAAAATGAAAATTCCCCGGCAATATGGGCAAGCAGCAAAGACGTCTTAGATAAAATCTAAAAACTGCATAAATATACACTTTTCTACATCACTCTAACAATCACAATGGCTCTGTCTTTATATTATCAGAATATAAGAGGTATGAGAAGCAAATTAGATAATTTCTCGATAAACGCTCTCTCGTCAAACTATGATGTTATATGTTTAACAGAGACATGGCTAAATTCTTCAATTCAAGATGCAGAGATACTGGATAAAAGATACACTATTTTCAGACAAGACCGAGAAAAACTAACATCCAGAAAAAAAGACGGGGGAGGAGTTTTAATAGCTATCAAGAAAAACATTGTAGCCTATCAAGTATATGAAGAACCCTCTAATATTGAACATATTTGGGTAAGAATTAAATCTAACGGATCAAATAAAAAATTTATAAATATTTGTATTGCTTATCTTCCACCAGACATTGCAACTGACGCATTTGCTAATTTCTTCAACAGGTGTCAAGACATATCTATTGAATCTCAAATCAATTCTCATACACTAATACTAGGAGACTTTAATATTCCTTCTATTGAATGGTCAGTTAACGCCAATAATTATGGTACTTATGTTGAATCATTTGGTAATCAAAAATCTTCATTGTTAATAGAATTTCTACATTTCTCAAACTTACAACAGTATAACTATAATAAAAATGTTAACGGTAGAATACTTGATTTAGCTCTCTCTGATTTTACGCTTAATGTTCAACCTGCCCTCGCTCTTTCTAAAATTGACATGCACCATCCACCAATTGAAATGGATCTAACTATTAATACCATGCACAATCTTAATGATAACCTTGAACGTCCTTTATTCAATTTCAAGAAAACAGATTATCTTAATTGTACCAAAGAATTATCCTTAATCGACTGGACCCCAATGGAAACACTAAACTGCAATGAGTCTCTTCAATTCCTATATAATAATATCTGGCCAATTATAGAGAAATACACACCAAAAAAAGGGAACAAAAATAAATATCCTATCTGGTATTCCAGTGTTGTTATCCATCAAATCAAAGAAAAAGATAAACTTAGAAAAAAATTCAAAAAATTTGGGAATCCAAGAGACTATGATAGTTTCACAATCCTACGAACAAGGGTCAAAACTGGAATACACAAATGCTTGCAATCTTATATAAATTCTATCGAAGACTCATTACACCATAGTACAAAACCACTATGGACTTATGCAAAATCAAAAGGTATGATTAACTCAATTCCTAAAATAATGCACCTAAATGAAACTGTAGCAAGCAATGGTCATGAAATTAGTGAACTATTCTCAAATTACTTCTGCTCTGTTTTTAATACAAATGATAGGTCAAATCAACATGTAAATAGTGATTCTCAAGAAAGCACCTACTCGCTCAGTCAAGTCGAAATTTCAAAGACTGAAATATTCAACGCTATGAAATCACTAAACTCAAACAAAGGTCCAGGTCCAGATGCCATTCCACCATTATTTATATCAAATTGTGCAAAATCTCTGGTTTATCCTCTTCATGTTATATTTTGTAAATCCCTTAAAGAAGGTGTTTTTCCTGATCTTTGGAAAATAGCACGTATCACTCCTATCTTCAAATCTGGGAATAAAAGCGACATCTCTAATTATCGTCCAATCAGTATACTCTCATGTTTTGGGAAAATTTTCGAATCCTTAATGTATAAAAGCATTTTTACACATTTTAAACATATTTTAAGTTCTGTTCAGCATGGATTCGTATGCAATAGATCCACTACCACAAATTTAATTGAATATGTCGATTTTTTAAGTACTAATTTTGACAAAAGAACACAAATAGATGCAGTCTATACTGATTTTCGAAAGGCATTCGATAAGGTCAGTCATCCTCTTCTGATCCAAAAACTAAAAAGAACTGGTTTCCACGGCAATCTCTTGAGATGGATTATATCTTATATTTCGCACAGGAGTCAATATGTACAAGTTAATAGTTATGAGTCCTCTCCCAAACTAGTCACATCTGGTGTTCCTCAAGGATCCCATTTAGGGCCACTTCTCTTTATTATATACATAAATGATCTAACAGCACAACTATTTTGTAAATGTTTATTATATGCGGACGATTTAAAAATCTTTCATCCCGTGAATTCACAAGAAGACTGCAAAACTTTGCAAAAAGACCTACTCACGTTGTCTCAATGGTGCATAGATAATGCCATGGAATTAAATATTAGCAAATGTTATATCATCTCATTCACGAGAAATATCCATAAAATTGATTTCCCTTACACGATCTGTGATGAAGTCCTAAAACGAGTAGATTACATTAGAGATCTGGGAATTTTACTCGACTCGAAGCTAACATTCATAAAGCATTATCAACACATTGTAAATCAAGCTAATAGAATGCTCGGTTTCATCACTAGAATCACCAAATCGTTCAAGAACATCAGTAGCTTCAGAATCTTGTACTACTCATATGTAAGAAGCATCTTAGAGTACGGCTCTGTGGTTTGGTCACCACACTATGCAATTCATAGCAACAAAGTGGAGTCCGTTCAAAAAAAATACGTAAGAATTCTAGCTTACAAATCTGGAGTACATCGCAATCTCGGTAACTATACTGAAAGACTTACTCACTTTAGAGAAGTCTCACTCGCCAAAAGAAGAAACGTATCAGATATAATCTCTCTGTTTAAAATCATTAACAATGTGTATGATTCATCTTTAATTAATCAAATTAATTTTAATATAAGGCCGAAATCCACAAGAAATCCGATAACCTTTTGGATCGACACTTGTCGTAGTAATACAAGTTTTTTCAAACCAACATCAAGAATGACTCGATTGTATAATAGGTACTGCAATCTTCAAGACTTAGATATATTTTCAAACTCAATTAATACCTTCAGAAGGAACTTACACATACTTTTACCAGATGATTTTCTTACTTAAGCCATTTTATTTTTTTAATTTCTAACAATTACTACTTGTGCATTGGCTCCACAAGAAATGTATTTGTATGTCCAAGTGTAAGTACATGTATGCATATACATATATATATGAGTACGTTGTGCACATATATTCATATATAATTATGTGAGTATATTTGTGTGTGTATGTATGTGTGTGTATGTATATATATATGTATATTATATTTATAAGTATGTATGCATTTTTCTTCCTAATAACTGATTTCGATCCTCCTAATTTTTATATACATATTTGAAATTAAATTTATCACTCTTGTAACTAACCAATCATTAATTACTTAAAGAATATTGAGATGAATGTTGTGCTCACCTATAATTAGAAACATCATTACAACCATGTATAATATGTAAATTACTGTAAAAATTATGTGATGTATTCTGTTGGCGAGCCAATAAATAAATAAATAAAAATAAAATGAAATAAAAACAAAATTACTGGTTTGGATTTTTTTAATATACTTTTTCACTTTTATAGTAATTGTCTTTTCATGCATTGCTGATACAGATACAAATACTCAGAATTTATCGTAGACGATATTAATTTAGCGTTGTTTGTGTACATTCTTAAATTTATTACGTTGTTCATTTTTTTTAAATGTCAATATAACTAAAGAGTACCCGGCATCCGTTTAAACGCCATTGAAGAAAGTGTTTGGGTTTTATTCCGTTAACTCAAGACCTTCTGGTAACACAATATTTTTTTTTAATTTTTCGTATGGTGCGTCACACGAATCAACCGAAAGGTATTCCGTCCCGTGAGCAGGCCATATATAGGTGTATGTGTGAGAAGCTTGGACTTTCCAAATTATTCCCTCCTACCGTTACTTTCTCACCTTTGCAATCCCTCTATCTGCCCCTCCCTCGTCCTCTACCCTTCAGTTACCCCTCTCCTGTGTGTCCTATCCCAAACGTCCCACTTCCCGCCGCCGTTACCTTTTACTTTCGTCGCTTCCCCCTTTCCCGTGTACAATCCATGTGTCATACACGTATGGATTTTCCATCCCCTACGTGTATCCTTTGCCATTCCTTCTGCTTCTCCCTCGTCCCCCACCTCTCCCGAGCGAGTCCTTTCCCATGCGCCCCGCCCCCCCCTACCACGTTCCTTTCCCTTATCGAGTTCTCCTTAAATATTCCCCGCTCCCGCATCCCTCTTTTCCGCGACAACACCTCCTGCGATTCCTTCCTTCGGACCTCATTTCACTCCCCCCCCCCCTCCCTCTTTCATTTATCTTTCTTTGCCCGAATTTCCCCTTACCCTCCCTCCTTCTATTCCTGCAGCTAAATTATATGAAAGTGTAATAATTGCCTTATTCACATGCGAGTATTATTTGTTGTTTTTCTCAATAAGATCAGGTTCTTGATTCAAAACTGTATTTTACTTGAATACAATAATATGGTACTGCGCTAAAGCAACTATCTTCCATTGACTAGCGGGTAAATCTGACGGAAACTACTGTAGACTTAGTGCCTACTGCCATCTGTCGATAAACTACTGGACCTATATACCAGAATACTGCAGAAATATATACATGTTTCTAACAACTTGCGCGCCACTTATTGTAATTTTTTTAACAATTTTCAAAATTCCAGAGCTCAGTATTATAAAAATAACAACTCACCAAAGTTTCATCACAATCGGATGAATGGTTAATGAAATAATTTAAAAACGCTAGAGCTTATAACGTTATTAACAGAAAACATAAAAAAAACGAATACTTAGTCGTCAAACAATGCTTCATACGTAAACATACTTACCTTGAGGGCTCAAAACCAAGGGATTTTTAAAAATTACTTTATTAGACCTACTGTTTATCTGTTTAAGACATTTAATTTATTTCTATTTAATATTACAGTGTTTACCTAATTATTAACATTTGTACATAATATATTTTGAACTTTTATTATGTTGTTTGTAAGGTAGGTTTGAAAATAAAACCGGTTGATGTATAATATCGTATGTTTCATGAACACCTCACTAGGAGAACCTGTGTTGAGGTGTTTACGTGGTTATGTTTGAGTGTGACAACATTTTATTTATGGTTAATTAATTAATTTAATTAATTAGTGTGTGTTGTAATAGAATAATAGTTTTAAAAAAATTAATCCTTATTGTAAATTGATTATTTAGAAGAAGAAAAAAACATATGTTGTAAGTGTGTGTATAGTTGGTAAATTCTCGAAAAACGTTTTTATTATTTTACACGTTTTATAGTTCAGGTATGTTTGGTTTGGAGTTATTTTTTAAATAAAGTGAATGGATCAAAAATCTTGATTTTAAAAAGTATGACTAAAACTGCGTTGCCGATTGAAGCAACTGCTCTGGTTACCTAGGTTAAACTGTAAAATTTCGTTGGTGATAAATGGTTTTTTTCCACTGTGAGTCAGCATATGATTCTTCAAACTACTTCTACGAAAACATGAGTAGATGCAGACGGAACACGAAAAAGGCTTTTCTCCACTGTGAGTTAGAAAATGACTCTTTAAAAGTTCTTTTCGAGTGGTATCATATAGGCATCTAAGGTTATTTTCACATATTATTCTGGCAATGGCACCTGGCACCAATTTACCCACATTTACCGCTCGCCTCCGCTCACTTAAAATGGGAGACGAAAAACATATTGATACTATGTATATAGATATAATCAAGTCATCCTCAAATTCGCTTTCAGAATTACAAAACATGGCAATGCTACGAATTTAACGTCCGTTAGGAAGTGAATCATAATAACACAACCAAAAAATATTTTTTTTCAAATTTTGCAAATTTGCTTTGTGCACCATTTTATTAATGACAAATTAAAACACTTTGTTTTTACCACGATAATCTTTATTTTAACACATCGACATGTTTCGAGAAAGTGTTTTAATTTGTCATTAAAAAAATAAATGTCAAATAGACTGACATGGGTTGTCAATGCTAATGTTCTAAAATAATTACGTTCAATTTCCCCACAAGTTCCTTTATAATAAAAGATCCACCAAAACAAAACGAGATTCTATTGAAATATCTTTTGTTGATTTTTTTCTATTTTATTTTATTTATTTATTGACGCCTTATTGGGCTTTTACATATAGAATAGAAATTTCTTTTATAACATCAGTATAACCTAAATAAAAAAGATTATAAAATAAATAAGTAAATAAAGTATAAACACAACATAATAAATAAGAATATATCTAATGCTAAATCCACATGCATTTCTTTAGAGAACTCGTACAATTCATATACCTGCGAGCAACAATAAAAGAAGAAAAAATATCTTAACACATTAATTTTTACTTAATTACTCATTGTTATAATACGAACAATTAAAAATAGCAAACAAAAGAAAATCGTAATAAAATAAAATGTTATTGTAGAAAGCAATCACCTTGTGGTGAGACATATTTAATAAAAAAAAAAAATGATTTCTCATTCATTATTTACATTTAAAAAGTGGTGAACTAGTTTAAATTAAATATGTCAGCGACATCAGTAAATGTCAAATAAATTTTATTTGGAACATTAACAGAACATATTATGACATACATAATACACGATTAAAAAATAGGTTACTATGGCACAAAATTATAATTCAGCAAATATTTACCCCGAGCATAAAGAGAAATTAAAACATAAATATAGCACTAGATTCACGCGCAACGACGGGTTAATAGTTCCGAAACTTAATAAAAAGTACGGACAGAGAACATTTGAATACAACATACCGAAAATATTTCATTTATTACCTGACTCTATAAAGCATTGTAATTATATAAATAAGGATAAATATATGGTGAAAAATTGGCTTTCGGAAAAAAAAAATTTATATTAATATGTATGAAAAAATTTAAGAAAAAATGTATGAAAACATTAATGAAAAAATAATGAATCTGTAGTTATAAAATGTAATTTTTTTTTAAATGTATATGAATGTAAAATATAAGCACCTGTTGACAAGGCAATTGAATTGGTTAAGCAGGACTTGTTTGTTGATTCTATGCATTCAATTATTTTTACAAAAATAAAATAAAATAAAAAAAGGATTTTCACAACTGCGCGTCAGCATGTGTGACCTAAAATATCCCTTCTGTGAACATGAAGAGTTGCATACGAAAGGAAAAACCCTTTTTTCACTATGAGTCAGTATGTGTGACCTCAAAGTGTCCCTTTATGATCAATAGTTGAAGTCAGAACAAGAAAAGGGTTTTACACATCTGTGAGTTAGCACTTGTTTCTTCAAATTACCTTTTTTAAAACGAATACCTGCAGAGGCTGAGGAAAAAGGCGTTTCTTAACTTTGGGACAACATATATTTCTTCAAATTTACCTTCCGCGAACATAAATAGTTGCAGACGAAACACGAAAATAGCTTTATCCACGATGAGTCCGGAGGTGTCTATTCAAATTGCCTCTTTGTGAAAATGAATAGTTGCAGTTGGGACACGAAAAAGGCTTTTCTACACTGTGAGACAGAAAATTAATCTTCAAACAATCTTTTCGAGAACATGAGTAGCTGCAGACGGAACACGAAAAAGGATTTTCTCTACTGTGAGTCAGCATGTGGGTCTTCAAACTACCATTTCGAGAACATGAGTAGCTGCAGACAGAACACGAAAAGGGTTTTTCTCCACTGTGAGTCAGCATATGAATCTTCAAATTGCCTTTGTGAGAACATGAGTAGCTGCAGATGGAACACGAAAAAGGCTTTTCTCAACTGTGAGTCAGCATGTTTTTCTTTAAACTACCATTTTGAGAACATGAGTAGTGTCATACACAACACGAAAAAGGTTTTTCTCCACTGTGATTCAGCATATGAATCTTCAAACTGCCTTTATGAGCACATGAGTAGCTGCAGACGGAACATGAAAAAGGTTTTTCTCCACTGTGAGTCAGCATGTGTGTCTTCAAATTACCATTTTGAGAACATGAGGAGCTGCAGACGGAACACGAAAAGGGTTTTTCTCCACTGTGAGTCAGCATATGAATCTTCAAATTGCCTTTAAGAGAAAATGAGAAGCTGCAGACGGAACACGAATAAGGTTTTACTCCGCTGTGAGTCAGCATGTGTGTCTTCAAATGACCATTTTGAGAACATGAGAAGCTGCAGACGGAACACGAATAAGGTTTTACTCCGCTGTGAGTCAGCATGTGTGTCTTCAAATGACCATTTTGAGAACATGAGTAGCTGCAGACAGAACACGAAAAGGGTTTTTCTCTACTGTGAGTCAGCATATGAATCTTCAAACTGCCTTTATGAGCACATGAGTAACTGCATACGGAACATGAAAAAGGTTTTTCTCCACTGTGAGTCAGCAAATGATTCTTCAAAATATTTTTTCGAGAACATGAGAAGCTGCAGACGGAACACGAATAAGGTTTTACTCCGCTGTGAGTCAGCATGTGTGTCTTTAAACTACCATTTTGAGAACATGAGTAGCTGCAGACAGAACACGAAAAAGGTTTTTCTCCACGGTGATTCAGCATATGATTCTTCAAACTGCCTTTATGAGCACATGAGTAACTGCATACGGAACATGAAAAAGGTTTTTCTCCACTGTGAGTCACCATGTGTTTCTTTAAACTACCATTTTGAGAACATGAGTAGCTGCAGACAGAACACGAAAAGAGTTTTTCTCCACTGTGAGTCAGCATGTGTGTCTTCAAATGACCATTTTGAGAACATGAGTAGCTGCAGACAGAACACGAAAAGGGTTTTTCTCTACTGTGAGTCAGCATATGACTCTTCAAACTGCCATTGCGAGAACATGAGAAGCTGCAGACGGAACACGAAAAAGGTTTTTCTCCACTGTGAGTCAGCATGTGTGTCTTTAAACTACCATTTTGAGAACATGAGTAGCTGCAGACAGAACACGAAAAGGGTTTTTCTCCACTGTGAGTCAGCATATGAATCTTCAAATTGCCTTTAAGAGAACATGAGAAGTTGCAGACGGAACACGAAAAAGGTTTTTCTCCACTGTGAGTCAGCATGTGTGTCTTCAATCTACGATTTTGAGAACATGAGTAGCTGCAGACAGAACACGAAAAGGGTTTTTCTCCACTGTGAGTCAGCATATGAATCTTCAAATTGCCTTTAAGAGAACATGAGAAGCTGCAGACGGAACACGAAAAAGGTTTTTCTCCACTGTGAGTCAGCATGTGTGTCTTTAAATTACCATTTTGAGAACATGAGTAGTTGCATACAGAACACGAATAAGGTTTTTCTCCACTGTGAGTCTGCATATGAATCTTCAAACTGCCTTTTTGAGAAAATGAGTAGCTGCAGACAGAACACGAAAAGGGTTTTTCTCCACTGTGAGTCAGCATGTGTGTCTTTAAATTACCATTTTGAGAACATGAGTAGTTGCATACAGAACACGAATAAGGTTTTTCTCCACTGTGAGTCTGCATATGAATCTTCAAACTGCCTTTATGAGAAAATAAGTAGCTGCAGACAGAACACGAAAATGGTTTTTCTCCACTGTGAGTCAGCATATGAATCTTCAAATTGCCTTTAAGAGAACATGAGAAGTTGCAAACGGAACACGAAAAAGGTTTTTCTCCACTGTGAGTCAGCATGTGTGCCTTCAATCTACGATTTTGAGAACATGAGTAGCTGCAGACAGAACACGAAAAGGGTTTTTCTCCACTGTGAGTCAGCATATGAATCTTCAAATTGCCTTTAAGAGAACATGAGAAGCTGCAGACGGAACACGAAAAAGGTTTTTCTCCACTGTGAGTCAGCATGTGTGTCTTTAAATTACCATTTTGAGAACATGAGTAGTTGCATACAGAACACGAATAAGGTTTTTCTCCACTGTGAGTCTGCATATGAATCTTCAAACTGCCTTTTTGAGAAAATGAGTAGCTGCAGACAGAACACGAAAAGGGTTTTTCTCCACTGTGAGTCAGCAAATGAATCTTCAAATTCCCTTTTTGCGAAAATGAGTAGCTGCAGACGGAACACGAAAAAGGCTTTTCACCAGAATGAGTGCGCATGTGCCGATTTAATTTTGACTTAATAGAGCAGGAGTATTTACAATGGTAGCAAGAAAATCGTTCTTCCTCATAATGCGTCTTCCGTTCTGTCAATAAGTCTGAAAGAGATAAAGATAAAGCTTAATACATGTAAGGACATAATTCACAAATACGAAAGTATGTAGATCACGAATAGTGAATCACCAACAATAAAAAGCGGTTTTACCTGTTGTTTGAGTAATTCTTTCAGAACGCTCTAAGCATTCATTTTTAACATCGAGGAGGTCCAAGTCAATTTCCGTATAAGGAATCCCCACCCCATGTTCTGCTCGGCGTCCTGGTTCGTCCTTGATGCTGAAATCTTCTACAAAAACACTATCTGGAATAGCAAAGCAACATTTACACTGTAATTAAAAAACCGTAAGGAATTAGATGCATTAATGATAAAACACAAATATAATGTTATTTGTGTTTTTCATTTATCTGATTCCACATACAAACTAATTGCAAAAAAACCTCAGGGTTTATTGTAAATTTTGTGGAAAGTAAATTGTTTTGAGATAAATATCAGATGGTTACATTTACGTACTTGAAAAATCAAAAAAGACTACTCGTAGTTGATAGCATTTTTGGTTGAGGATGTGTTTAACTATTTTAATGATATTGAATGAATTGGAAATCTATTTTTTTTAAATTAAAGGAAGAGATACATTTCCGGGTTATGAATAAACTTACAATATCATTGAAGAAGAAGATAACAATAATAATCTAATTTTTTTAAATATGAAAATGAACAAGACAAAGAAAAATAATAAAAGATAACGGTCGCAACAGGGACTCGAACCCAGAACCTTACGTCTTACCGGGACATACACCTCTACCAATTCGACTACGGCGATTTATTATGAGACTGTCGTAATTGTCAACTTCACATTTCAAATTTCAGAATTAACAATATTATCTTCGACGAATGTTTTTTTTTCATATTATTGGCAGCTACCTTTATTATTGAAAACAAGTATTCATAGAATGTATTTGCTACTCAGATAGTGTCTCGGTGTGATTTTGTGTAATTTCTTTCATATTTAAAAAAAATTGATTATTATTGTTATCTTCTTCTTCAATGATATATTACATTGATGGGAATAACCTTCAAAAGTTAAAAAGAGAGTTTTTCTTATAAAAATATAAATTAACAATAATTTGAAAATCTCTTGCGGACAAGTTGTTGGTCTCATGATGAAGGACTACGCCAGACGAGGAATCGAACTCACGACGCCTTGATGTGACCCAGACCCGATAGCAACTTAACCACTGACAGGTAGAAAAAAAAACGTCAAAACCTTTGTTGACCTAAACGCGGGAAGATAAAAGTGCGCTTATTATGACTGTTTTCTGTAGGCAAATACTTCAAAGTGTAAATTAACTTCAAAATAATCCAATGGCCTTTAAACTGAGATGCTGAAAGCAAGCATTTTTCGTGGCTGCGAAAACTTAAAATATCTTTAAGAGACAGCGCAGACTACCCACCACAAATGCACATGAACGACAAATACGCCAACAACACACAAGATATCGTTAACCTTTTCTCAGATTTCTTTTAAAATGTTTATGATGATGAAACACCAGAAGATAAAATTCCTTTGTATACATTTAAATACACCAGACATTTAACAGACTGCTTTATAACGGAAGAAACTTGCAAAAAAAAAAAAACTATGTTTCTTAGACATTAACAAATCTGCAGGCCCGGACACCATCCTGCCAATTTTCCTTAAACAGTGCTCCTCTGTATTGTGTAAACCATTAACCATTCTCTTTAACCAAATGCTATCTTCTGGACATTTTCCTGACTACTGGAAATCCAGCTACATTATCCCAATATTTAAAAAAGGTGATGATACTGACATTTCAAACTATCGACCAATATGTATACAGTCTGTATTACCCAAAATCTTTGAATCTCTAGTTCTTGATGAAATATATCCCTCATTAACAAAGGTAATAAATGACAAACAGCATGGCTTCGTCAGAGGTAGATCAACTACAACAAATTTATTACTTTTTCAAAATTATATATTGGAGGCTTTTTCTAAAAATAAACAAGTTGATTGCATATATACAGATTTCTCGCAGGCTTTTGATAAAGTGTCTTATAAAGTATTGATCCGTAAACTTCATGCTTTAGGTATCAGAGAAAAAGTGTTAAGATGGCTAAAAAGTTACATTTCTGGTAGAACTTTATTTGTTAAAATAAAATCATATATATCTAAACCATTTTCCGCCACTAGTGGTGAACCGCAAGGTAGTCATCTTGGCCCAGTTTTATTTCTTGTTTTTATAAACAACATAGTCAGCTGCTTTAAAGACGTCAATGTATTGTTATTCGCCGATGACATTAAATTATAAAAAAGAAATAACTCTCTTAAATCACTGTCAGGTTCTTCAATATAATACAGACATGCTAAATAACTGGTGTTCACAAAATAATTTATATTTAAATGTAGATAAATGCAAAACTTTGACATTCTCCAGGAAAAAAACATCACTATTGTTCGACTATTCTATAAATAAAATAATTTTAGAGCGAGTAACGGAAATGCGAGATCTTGGCGTAATAATGGATGAGAAACTAGATTGCACGGTCCACATTCAACAAACTGTAAATAGGGGTATGAAAATATTAGGATTTATTTTAAGAATAATTAAAAACTTTGAATCTTTACAAATCGTAATATTGTTGTACATATTCCTGGTTAGAAGCCTAATCGAACATAACTCAATAGTCTGGTCGCCCTTCTACAAAATTAATATCCATAATATTGAAATAATTCAAAGAAAATTTCTAAGATTTGTAAATTTTAAACTTAACATCCCTTTAGAGCACATAAATTACCTATCATTCCAACTTTAGAAAACAAATGAAAAATAACCGACCTAACCTTTTTATTAAAATTATTAAACTCTAAATTTGATTGCTGTGAACCCTTGCATTTAATAAATCTACATGTACCTACACGAACTACTAGACAAACATTAAATTTTATATACACACTAACTATACATTGAATTCCCCAATACAACGATTACATATTCTTGGAAACCAATATATAAACAATATTGATGTATTTGACAATAATTTGAATTTGGAAAACTTTAAAAGCCGTATGTGCGAACTATTTCTACTTAACTACCAACTACTTATTGTAAATACCAATTTAATACATTTTTATTAAAACCAATTATTGTTGATTTGGAGGATATTGGCAGGCTATTTTTTTTTTAACTTTATTTATATTCTGTATCACCTACATTTTGTCGACTCATATTTTATCTAACCTATATTACGTGTCTTAATATTTTCTCTTATTTACATGTATTTTATTCACTTCTAACTGTAATTAATCAAAACATGTATTAATTTATGTTTATAAAAGCCCTATGGGCGTTTAAAAAAAAAAAAAAATAAAAATAAATTTTAACAATTGAGCTTAAACCTATATTATAACTTACCAGCAATCTGAACAGTCTCCAAATACAGCGAACATTCCGTCTTTATATCCAGGAGGTCGAAATCCGTAACTGTCGATAGCATTGTCTCCTCTCCGATCTCATTCTGGGACCCTGGCTCCGTCTTGATAGAAACACTCTCTGGATTTTGAGGATCCATGGCACTGCTGTTAAAGCCTCTATGTATTATATGATATTGTCCGAGCGCAAAACAAATTAAAATTTTAACAAAACGTACATTCGTCGGTCCGTTTATGAGTGACATTAAAATCAGCACAAAAGAAAAAATGACATATGGCGGGTGTTGTCCATAGACAGAACTTTGGCATTCGACGAGAGGCTAGATGCTCGGTAACAATTTATTATAACTAACTAACCATCACGCCGTTTCACCGCAGGGGTAGGCAGAGAGGACGGACGGCCAAACAACTCGGTCTTGGCACACACTCCTTGCCTCATTCACATTCATACATCTTCTCATACATACTCTTCTATTATTCTGACTCTTGACATGGCCCGACTCAAGTATCTGATTTACTTGATCGTGCCACTTCTTCCTTGGGCGTCCTCGGCTTCTTCCACCGTTCACATTCGCGTCATAAATTCTCCTTTCTTCATTCATTCGCTCAACATGCCCAAACCATCTAAGCGTCCCTTTCTTAATCTTACTTATTAAGCTCACATCAGCCTTGCATTCCTTTCGGTTCTCCACATTCCTCACACGATCATACATGGTTTTACCACACATACGCCTCAGGGATCTCATTTCTACAGCATTCAGTCTACTTTCTTCCTTTCTCTGCTATTTCCACGCTTTACTGCCATACATCAGGGTAGGTACCAGTACTCCATTGTGGACTGCTAGCTTCGCTTCTGTGGACAACTTTTTGTTGGCTCCAACGGCGTTAAATCCTCCATTAATGGAGTTACCTGCATTCACCCTTCTTTCGATATTCCTATCAGCCTTCCCATCTCTCGTAAACATACTTCCCAAATATACAAACTCATCCACCTGCTCCAAGTATTCATCATTCACAACTATATTGCACACCGTTTTCTGACTCTCTCTTTCAAACACCATTATTTCAAATTTATTATTCGAATGGAAAATTCACATAGTTCAAGATTACAATATGTCATTACACCGTGAATACCTCACATAAATGAAACACCTATTTTTTTTTTTATTGGTATATTTGTTTTTTCTTTATCTGTATAAACATATAATAAAACATGTATATAGTTAGCTGGATGAAATTGGATCTACCCATAAGCTACACCCGTTGTATTTTTTATTTGTATCTTATTTGAGATCGAAATCTGCCGAAAATGTCATATTTCTATTAATTATAAATAACTTTAACAATATGATTTTGATTTAGTTGTAGGGTTTTATAAATGCATGAAGCGCACCTCCGCATCCTATTATACCTTCCAGCCGTACATGATTGAAGATTGCACCAGAGAAAATTAAATCGTTTTTTGTTTGTTAATAATATTGATTACTTCCTTAAGTTTGTAAAATATGTATGTAGAATATCTTCATTTAGAAGCGGTGTTAGTAATTTGTGTTTGCCAATTCAGATTTGTATCAAAATGTATACCCTTAATTTGATCTTTTCAACTTTTCCAAGATCAAAGCAAGAAGAGCATCTTACTTGATTACAGTTTGCATTATGTATTCTAATTTTAATGTTGTTGGGGGGTTTATTTTTAATGTTTTTGTAAAAAGTTTTGCTATAGTTTAAGGAGAGTCTATTACATTTTAGACATGATGAGACATATGCAATACATTTTGTTGCCTTTAAAAAGGTTTCATGACAAGAATTTCTATTTACAATTATTGTGTATGGTGTTTACTGCTTCTACGTGCTTTTTTTTGTTTTTACGCACCAGAATTTTAGGTCCTTTCACACACTTTTCCATATAAATGATCATCTATTAAATCCACGCTATGCAAGTGTATTATATACAAGTATAATTAATACACAACAATTCAAGAACAACATGTTAACCTACCAGACTATTAAATGGGAAAATAATTCACCGACTACAGTTATTTTCATATCAGAGGGTTCGGCTCGGTGGAATTGCTAATTTGACCGAAAAATCCTATTGATCCCTCAATATAAATATTTTAAAAATCTTTCGTAATCCTACATGTATATAAAATGACTGATTTTTGCATTTTTATATACAAATTCTTTGACAAATCTAATATGCCTAAAATTTTAATGAGAGAGCTAGGTATAATGCCAGTAGCCGAAATAACAAATGGTTATATTTTTATAGTCTGAGAATGCCAAATTCTTTTAATTTCATTTCCTAAATCTGTATACTTAATTATTTTTTCAGAAACAGATTTTTCAATATTACAGGTATTTGAAATAGCTACATCAATGATATAAATTATTTTTTAAATTTTGTCATGTAAAACTATATATATTTATATAATTATTTATATAAATATATAATATTGTCATGTAAAACTATATATATTTATATAATTATTTATATAAATATATAATATATGTATATATAAAATTATATTATTAAAATTATATTATATATATTAAAATTATATTGTCATGTAAAACTATATATATTTATATAATTATTTATATAAATATATAATATATGTATATAAATAGTTTTTACTATTTCATAATATAATATGCATTCACGTTGATGTGTTCATTCCTTGACGTAAGGGGAAATATTACATAAGATATTAAATGAAATATAACATAAAATATATTTTACATTGTAGTCTGAATCTCAATATGAATATGACCTAACTGTTAAGTAAACAAGATAAATAAAAATCAAATATATAAAATCAAAACATAACCTTGTTTTACTGAATTTCTTTCCTCCTGAGTTCCTGGGAATTTTATTTATCGGTTCATTATTTGGTTTAACGCCGACACAATTTCATTCATGTGTCGGCTGACTGATTTTTGGGAAAGACTTGAATGAAAATCATCTCCCACAATTTTTTTGTAAGACCCTGTCGCAAGAAACGACAGTGTCGTTAGAACCTTAAAAAAATAATATATTTTAAGGATGTGTACATACCAAATTCATTAAAATATAATGTAAGAAAGGCAGAAAGAAACAATACAAACTAAATAAATTAATGAGCACTTAAGCAATGGAAAAAAGAATGTGATAAACCAGAAATAATTTTGTATTCACTTTAAGTTCCAAGGCCACTCCGGCAGTTCTCCGGTAGCCTACGAACAGAAAGAATTGTCCTCAACTCTTCCCACAATATAGTAAATAGGTCCTGCGTCAGCCGATAATTTGCTATGAAGAGTGAAGCAGAAATATTCATCGGATTTGATAGATCTCTCAACTGTCGTCTTCGGAATGTTTCAACTCTGAGTTCTTCTCTGAGAATGACTATGTTCATATACTCCAGGTGGAGATAACCTGGTATTGTCTGATGTACCTACATAAACACACTAATTATGAATAAGATTGCAACATTAGGTAAGTAGGTACATACTATTGTAGTAAAGGTAAATATTTCCCTAACTAACAACAATCGAGGGCGGATCCAGCGCAATCCATATATTCTTTCAAAAAAACAAACAAGAAAAGACGGGCAAAGAGTGTTCTCATATTTGGGATTAAAAAAACAAAATTATTTATAGCGTATTAAACTCCTACTTTCAAGCGTCAGACTCCTCAGATTGTTTGCGTTCAAATTCCATTCTCATTCCAGATAAAATTTCCTTAATAAAATTATCACTTTGCCGCGATTGAAGTTTAAGAACATAACCTATTTTTGTAGTAATTGTTGAAACGAAGTGTTATTTCCATAAGCTGTGCCCAAAATTGAGGCGGTTCTGTAAATGTTTACCCATTCGGTTGAGGTATCGTTTAAATCGTAATAAATCATATTATAACTTACCTTTTAAAACAAAAAAAGGTCGAACCCGTTCTCAGTTACCGTAAACCGGACGTCGAATGCACAAGTTTGGTAAACCATAAACTTCAACCTTAAGATACGAACTACCAAAATCAGATACATGCAAGGACGTCGTGAGGCGTCGCGGGTTTCCGAAACCGCTGGTTTGCAGGTTGGTTACGTTTGCGTTTACGACTTGATAGAGGCTACCAAAGTTAGCGAATCTATCAAAATATGGGTATGTGGCGTAGCTAAACCTGTAACTAAATCCTTAACCAGTCCTTATTTATCGTTGTAGAGTCACGGGACCCAGATCGATTGACGCAGAAAAAAAATCCTTCAAAATGGTATAAGTATAAAAAGTATTTTCGTAAATAGTGGCGATTGCAGCAGTATTGCTTTCCTGCGACGATATATATATTTGAGTTTATAGGACTGTTCATAAATGAACCAACACTTAGATTGATATCTTCGTGCTTTTACTATAGCCACTGATTGGTCCTTAAAACCATAAGCAATGAACGGATTTTATTACGATGACGTCACAAACCATCGACAAAGATAGAGGAAGTAAAAAAAAAAAGGTACTACTATCAACAAAGATAGAGGAAAGTAAAAAAAAAAAGGTACTACCATAGACAATATAAATACGGCCCAAATTTTTTAGCCTAAAATGATATTTAAAAATGAAAAACTTGTAATTACATAAATTATTTTATTTCTTAAATACAGATAACCTAAAAAATGGACAAACAAGCTTGTGGAAACACAAAAAACACATTTAAAATGACAATGAAATGTAAATCATACAAAAACAAAAATTTATAACTCAAATATGATTGTGCTTCCTAAGACTGAATCGAATTTTGACATTTCTCTGTTTATTAACAGAAAAAGAAAGATTCATAATTACATGTTCTAAGTATTTTATTTATTTATGTATTAATTTTCACGATGTAGAATAATTTTCTCGATTTACCCGCGTAATGTAGTCCTTTAAAGGACTTTTTAACTTCTGACGTTTCGGACAAATCTCACTGTTCATCTTCAGGCTTATATCTTGAGTTTTGTATCAAACTGATCGCTTACGCGTGTCAGTTTGATACAAAACTCAAGACATAAGGCCTCTGAAGATGGACAGTGAGATCTGTCCAAAACGTCAGGAGTTAAAAAGTCCTTTTAAGGACTACGTTACGCGGGTAAACCGAGTAAATTATTCTACATCTTACACCCGTGAAAACCTTAATCATAACATATATATATATATATATTAATACAGATAACTCAGGAAACACAAGAAAAACAAGAATATATAAACACAAAACACATTTTAAAGAAGATGTTAAAAGATATTCATTATGGTGTCGAGTAAGTAATAAAAAAGAACAAGACAAATAAATAAGCTAATCACGACAACCATTTCTTCCTGTATTTAGCGTACTTTTCATATCGTTGTTGTGCCATAAGCCTCATGGAACCTTCTACATTACAGGATCTCAATTCTGAGCCACGTAATCTTTTGTTAAATGAATCAATCAATTGAAAATGAATCACAGATTTTCTTAAATTGAACATCTGTGTCCGGTATAGGTACAATAGGAAAAAAGTTACATCTGAATTTAAATTGGAAAAGGGGAATTGTACATAAATGAAGTCGGTGACATTAGACAACAGAATGGTAGAGTCATCGGCTTCGCAATTGGTACCAGGTGACCGAGAGAGAGAATGAATTTAGAGAGCACCGGATAAAAACTTGAAAGAGATTCTTCCAAGCAGGTTTCATTTCTGTATAGCGTTGCCATTGCAAGGCGATTTTTAAGCGTACTACTTTTACATTGGGAGTATCTCAGCTGACGCTTGTTCCCACTATCTCCAACCGCATTTTCCTCTTCTTGGGTGTGATCGCCATCTGAAATAAATAAATTCATCACATTACAAAAAGTTCTCAATCAAAACAAAGAATATTATTTCTTTTAACGAAAAATAAAACAGTTGTATACCAGCATCCACTTCTGTGTGCATTTTGGCAGCAAAAGGTCCGCTGCTGGGTCCAGCGAAGACATTAGGATCTGAAATAAATAAATTATCACATTACCCAAAGTTCTCAAACAAAACATAGAAAATTATTTCCTTTATCAACACATCTATTATTTCCTTTGACCAAATATATACATACAGTGTGCACACACAATACATACATTTACTTATACACACATATATAAACAACAAATACTCTCTTATTTTATCGTGTCTCTCCTACTCTATCCGAATATCTTAAACAGACTAATAGCACTATCACATGCACTCATCAAAATAGTAATTCAATTGCTGTGTTGGAAGAAATAATTAATATCTTTATCATAATAACGACTCAGATCAGCTATTCTTTCATTCTATCTCTCTACCGACACTCACAATAATATGAATAAAATTAAGATGGATGCCATATAGAGATTTATACCTTGACTGTAATTGTGATCTTGGAGGGCACCACAATTTGTGCAGTAGTATACTTGGGGGTACATGTGGAACACGAATGCGGTCTGAAAAAGAAAATAGATTAAAATCTGAGGTTTACAGTTACATTAGTAAAATACTGAACAAACAAAGAGAGATTCGCACCTGTATTTTGGTTAACACCACGGGTCCCATGTGCACCGTGTAAATCCCGATATTGTCCGATATCTGGAAGATTAAGGGTAGGCAAAGTACCTAAACGACATCCTTGCAGCCTTCGACACTACAACGATATTTTGGAGACATTTTAGCCATTTTAACAAATTTATTTTCACGCATATTTACGTCGGCGAAGAACAACCTGAACAACGCACAACTGATTTTGGATTTGACGTTTTGGGCATTTATTACCATAGATGCCTGTTGCAATAGACGCCAGATGCCAAAGATTGGTCATTTCGATGATATTACGATGACGTCACGAACCAATGAGTAAGGACCAACATTATGGTCGGAGTCGACCCCCCCTGGGACTGTTAATAACTCTAAAGCGGGCGACAAACGCGAAGTTCACATCAAAAAGATACTGCGTTATAAGTATCTTTTCTACCGACACACTACGTTATAAAATATTCCTTCCTACGGCAGGAGAAGGGGTCAGTTGAAATCGGAAGCGGTCGAGAGAATATCATTTCTTTGTACTGGATATGTTAACTTGACAGCTCCGTGCATGCTCCGTGTATTAAAAATGACCCCCTCTCCTGTTTACGGTAGAGAGGGGGTCGCATAACTTTTCTGATACCGCCACTGTAGTGAATACGAAAGATAATTCCGATTAGCGAAGATTCAAACCGCGATCACAGCGCATCATCTTTTTACGTCTGGCGGGTCTCATGGGATTGTATGGCGAGCGCTATTGTGTTATAAATAACTTTTTGATGTGAGCTGCAAATCTGTCGCTACCTTTATAAATAGAATTAAAATCTATGAAGGCAATGCGAGTTTTATACACAACTAATTTTGTTTTGTTAATATAAATAAAGAAGTGTTCTCTAGCTTCTAGCCTCTCGTCGATTTGAGTCAAATCTCAAAGTTTGTCTATGGACAACACATCACTATAGTCGACTGACGTTTGTTCTCCATTCATAGTTCCGCGTTTATTATCAGTCAGATGTGCATTGAGCTGCCGACTAGCTTCACAAAAATATTATGTTTAGTAAAATTGCTCGAATTGTTAATTTTTTGTAAAAAAGAAAGCGCTAATTTTTATGTCGTTCACGAAAGGGCTGCCGAATGTACGTTCTACAAAAGTTTTAATTTATTTTGAGCTCTGACAATTTTATTATAAATAGACGATTTAACAGCAGTGCCATGGATCCTCAAAACCGAGAGAGTTTTTCTATCAAGACGGAGCCAGGGTCCCAGAATGAGACCGGAGATGAAATAATGCCATCTACGGATTTGAATTTCGACTTCCCCGATATAAAGAAGGAATGCTTGCTGTATTCGGAGAGTGTTCAGAAAGCTAGTAAGTTAAGTAATTATTGGATATAGATGGAAACGGTTAATACGCACTTTTTTTTCAAACTTCTTTGATTCACCTTAATTACATTGCAGAGGAAAATATTTCCTTTTCAATTTCAATTTAGTAAAATTAAAATAAGTTTTTTTTTTTTAATTTTGCCCATTGTAATTACTGTCACTTTGGTATGCTGGTATTCAGTCCGAACTCCAGCTTCAACAAAACTAAAATAAACGCCTAAAACTTGTCGAGAACATGTTTTGTTTTTTTTCCAATTTTCGTCTCCTGTGTTTGTTTGTACATTGGAGCGCGGCACCTAAACACAGATTTCAACAAGGACCGCTGTAAACGTGGCTACAAAACATGACGACATATAGCATAATATTTTTACAGAGCTCGAAAATCTTGAAATATTGCCGTTCTGATGTATCCGAAATCTAAAAACTGTTTTGGAAAGGTGATGAAATACGCTATCAAATTTTATGATTCCATATAAACATATAATATTTTAAGGTAGCGACAGACTCGCAGCTCACATCAAAAAGTTATTTATAACACAATAGAGCTCGCCATACAATCCCATGAGACCCGCCAGACGTAAAAATATGATGCGCTGTGATCGCGGTTTGAATCTTCGCTAATCGGAATTATTTTTCGTATTCGCTACAGTGGCGATATCAGAAAAGTTATGCGACCCCCTCTCTACCGTAAACAGGAGAGCATTTCTAATACACGGAGCATGCACGGAGCTGTCAAGTTAACATATCCAGTACAAAGAAATGATATTCTCTCGACCGCTTCCGATTTCAACTGACCCCTTCTCCTGCCGTACGAAGGAATATTTTATAACGTTGTGTGTCGATAGAAAAGATACTTATAAAGGTACTGACACATTTGCTTATTACAAGCCGGCTTATGAGTATGCTCTTTAATGAGCATGCTCACACAACTGTACACACTTGCTCATAAATGAACAGGCTTGGCTTGAGCTTTCTCATGAAAGAGCATGCTCAAAGCCAACAATTGAACACACATGCTCTTTAAAGAGCATGCTCATGTCAAATAATAACTGTCATCGTATCTATAGAGACAATTCCGTTCGCCCAGAACATCTTATTGCTTGCAACGCAATTATTAATTATTTAAGAAAATTATAAGGATTATAAAAGATTTTATTTTATTAACGCGGTTAATCACAGGATACCATATTATTTGTCCCAGCTCTCAAAGGTCTCATAGAAATCGTTGTATCTCCCTTACTATCATAGTGAGAAGTATGATTTAAATGGTATTGGAAAGATAATACAACACGCTATATATTCAAATCTAAAAGTAAACTACAAAAAAATAAAATGTACACCTTTTTGAAACCAAACTTTCCGATCAGAATTTGAATAAAAATTATGAAACTTTGTGAATTTTTAAAGTTTTTTTTTTACATGAAATGACAAAAAAGTGAGGTTACCATTTTTAAAACTTTTTAAAGTTTTCATCCAAAAATTTTATATTTATAAAATTACATGGTTATTTCCAATAATATAATTTAAAAGCATATTTCATCACCTTTCGAAAACAGTTTTTAGTTTTCGGATACGTTAACAAATATTCCATTTATTTGGATTTTATCTCAAAGCGGGAATATTTTTAGCATCTGACAAAAATCGCCAAATTTTTGAAGGGATGAGAAAATTAAAAGATCGATTTGGGTTCGTAATCGGATCACTAGAAGAGCAAACCTTGGAGCAAGTAATCATTTGTAGTAGAAATGCGAGATGTCAACGGATATAAAAATCATTTACGAATGCTTCCGCAGTATTTGACGAGCTACTCTCTAAAATTGCATACAAAAACGAGATACTCAAATGCGGAATGCTATTCCGAAATGAGATCGGATTGAAATGAGCATGCTCATAAGCCAGCCTGTCCACACATGCTTAGAGGCTTCCCCTTCCATCCGATAATCCAATGAGCATGCTCACAAATCAAACGTCTGTCGATTTGAGAGTATGCTCTTTTGGCTTCAAATGAGCATGCTCATTACTAGCAACGTCACTGACACACATGCTACTAGGTAGCATGCTCTTTGGCTTCAAATGAGCAAGTGTGTCCGTAGCATTATGCTACGGACACACTTGCTCATTTAATTTATTCTGGAAAATATTAAAAATGGTTTTAAAAATGTTATTCACATAAGCCATGATGTTTTCTCCATTCGTAAAAGGAGTTTTAATCGGTGAGCATTCCATTGTGAATATAGTGCAGGTAAGCACAGCCTTTGCAGGAAAGTTTTTTTTTCTCAATAACCTTGCGATTCTGTCTGTCATATTGTGAATATAGGGCAGGAAAGCACAGCACAAGCTGTGCCCCACATTCACAATGTGACAGACAGAATCGCCAGGTTATTGAGAAAAAAAAGCAACAAGACTGGTACGACGACAAAAATACAAGACTTACTGAAGTCTGTAAAGACTAAGTTTCCTCTGGAAACAGATGGAGTATATAAACTCAGCTGTTCCGGATGTGACAAGTTCTGTGTAGGTCAAGCAGAGCGGAAAATCTGTAAAAAAAGATATCGGAACACTTTCGAGCATGTAAACACGGCCACCCTGACAAATCGGCAATCGCCGAGCATTTAATTGGAACCGGCCATTACTTTGAATTTGTTCCTGAAATTCTAGGAAGACCCAAAACCCACAGAGCACGCCTAATAACGGAAGCAATTGAAATTCACAAACATCCCATCAATATCAATAGAGATGATAGAGCTAAGCTCAATAGTTCTTGGTATCCGATAATTGACGGCTACACCAAAGCTAAACGCAGCAAAAAAATATTTTGAACTATACTGTTATACCAGCTCGCAGAGGAGTGGAGCTGGCAACACGGTATCGCATAGATATACTTAAGCATACACTTTCAACGACGATCGACACTGTAACGTTGTCCGAAACGTTGGTTTAAGAAGGAGTTAGCGTAACTAAAATATTATTTATTTAATTAATTAAAATATTAATATTGATTTGCTTATACAAGTGTTTTTGTGAAAGGTTTTAGCATCAAGGCAGAACCAGGACCTCGAGAAGAACATAGAGAGGGGATTCCTTATACGGAAATTGACTTGGAACTTCTCGATGTTAAAAAGGAATGCTTAGAGCGTTCTGAAAGAATTACTAGGACAGCAGGTAAACCTATTTTTAATATTTGTATTTCACCATTCTTGCTCTTAATACTTGCATATTTATAAATTACGTACTTACATATATTAAGATTTATCCTTAATCTCTTTCAGGCTTGTTGACAGAACGGAAGACGCATCCTGGCGTTGAACGATTTTCTTGTTACCATTGTAAATACTATTGCTGTTTTAAGTCACTATTAAAACAACACATGCGCAGCTATTCTGGCGAAAAAAAAATACCGTATTCTAGCTGCAGTTATTCGTGTTCACGGATGGAAAATTTAAAGATACACATGCTGACTCACAGTGAAGACAAGCCCTTTTCTTGCTCTGTCTGCAGCTACTGGTGTTCTCAAAAGGGTAGTTTAAAGAATCATATGCTGATTCACAGAGGAGAAAAGCCTTTTTCTTGCTCCGTCTGCAACTATTCATGTTCACAAAGAAGCAATTTGAAAAAACACATGCTGACTCACAATGAAGAAAAGCCTTTTTCGTGTTCCGTCTGCAGCTACTCCTGTTCTCATAAAGGTAGTTCGAAGTATCATATGCTAACTCACAGTGAAGAAAAGCCTTTTTCGTCTTCCGTCTGCAGCTACTCATGTCCTCATAGAGGTAGTTTGTACAATCATATGCTGACTCACAGGGGAGAAAAGCCTTTTACGTGTTCCGCTTGCAGCTACTCATATTGTCGAAAAGAAGGTTTGAAGAATCATATGCTGACTCACAGTGGAGAAAAGCCTTTTACGTGTTCCGTTTGCAGCTACTCATGTTCTCATAAAGGAAGTTTGAAATATCATATGCTGACTCACAGTGGAGAAAAGCCTTTTACGTGTTCCGCTTGCAGCTTCTCATGTTCTCGAAAAGATAGTTTAAAGATACATATTCTGACTCACAGTGGAGGAAAGCCTTTTTCGTGTCCTGACTGCAACTATTCATGTTCACAAAGAAGCAATTTGAAGAAACACCTGCTGACTCACGGTGGAGAAAAACCTTTTTCGTGTACCGTCTGCAGCTACTCATGTTATCAAAAAGAAGGTTTAAAGAATCATTTGCTGACTCACGGTGGAGAAAAGCCTTTTTCGTGTTCCGTTTGCAGCTACTCATTTTCTCGAAAAGATAGTTTGAAGTATCATATGCTGACTCACAGTGGAGAAAAGCCTTTTTCGTGTTCCGTCTGCAGCTACTCATGTTCTCATAGAGGTAGTTTGTACAATCATATGCTGATTCACAGGGGAGAAAAGCCTTTTACGTGTTCCGCTTGCAGCTACTCATTTTCTCGAAAAAAAGGTTTGAAGAATCATATGCTGACTCACAGTGGAGAAAAGCCTTTTACGTGTTCCGTTTGCAGCTACTCATGTTCTCGAAAAGATAGTTTGAAGAATCATATGCTGAATCACAGCGGAGAAAAGCCTTTTTCGTGTTCCGTCTGCAGCTACTCATGTTCTCATAAAGGTAGTTTGAAGTATCATATGCTGACTCACAGTGGAGAAAAGCCTTTTTCGTGTCCTGACTGCAACTATTCATGTTCACAAAGAGGCAATTTGAAGAAACACATGCTGACTCACGGTGGAGAAAAACCTTTTTCGTGTACCGTCTGCAGCTACTCATGTTATCAAAAATATGGTTTGAAGAATCATTTGCTGACTCACGGTGGAGAAAAGCCTTTTTCGTGTTCTGTCTGCAGCTACTCATGTTCTAATAGAGATAGTTTGAACAATCATATGCTAACTCACAGTGGAGAATAGCCTTTTACGTGTTCCGTTTGCAGCTGCTCATTTTCTCGAAAACAAGGTTTGAAGAATCATATGCTGACTCACAGTGGATAAAAGCCTTTTTCGTGTTTTAACTGCAACTGTCGACCATCAAGGGACACTTTGAGGTCGCACATATTATTTATGTACGCCCTTTTTATATATTATTTTTTTTATCTTTTACATGAAAATTTTATAAATGGATTACGGTAATTAAGCATAACAAAATAAAGGCAGTTGTAGTAATTGTAAGAAAGCAACACATATGCATGTAGTAAAATTTAGCACAAATGCTAAAATAATGATTCAATATAATATTAGCCTAAAATAGTTAGTAAAAGAAAGTTTTACATAAAAAACTCTCGCAATATTAATTGTATGTATTATAAACCATTTAATCAGAATAAATTGGAGTGTAATTTGTTCGATGGTATAGAGCATTATAGCAAAGATTCAATAACATTTAAATTTTTATTTATTTACTCATTGTTTTTGTGTTTAATTGTCGTTTCTTCGTCAGGGTAGTTTTAATAATGTCATTACTACCTTGACGAAGAAACCATCGGTTTTGAAACATGTAGGTAATTGTGATTATATTAGTGGTTTAAACAAAGTTATTTGTTTAAATTTAATTGTAATAATTTAAATTAATTAAACGAATTAATTTACCTAGAAATTTAGGAGGTAGAGGTATTGTCAAAATAACTTCTTTAAAACATAATCAGGTAGAAATTTTAAGAAATATTTTCCATAGAAAAGCTAATAGCTCAGAGCTGCATAAAATATTTGCAAGGCAGACAGAAATATTTTACCTTTAAATTTATACGACGAGAATGCCAACATATTTATAAATACCAACCAGGAATTATTAGATTCCTGGTCAAATAAAATTATTCACGCAAAACACTTCAATTATCTCAATCAAACGTATGTTGACAAACTTTCGTAAAACAAATGGTTGAGTATTGGAGAGTTGAGCACAGAAATTGAAGGATTTATGCTTGCTATTCAAGATAGTCATTAATACCAAAAATTATAGGAAGCATACAATCAAAGATTCAATCAAATTGATGATTTATGTAGAAAATGTATGGCTTTTCAAAGTGCTGTGAAAACAGATTGCATATTGCGAAAGGATTCGTAGCAGTTTCTTCGCCCAGTTTCATAACATGAGGTAAACCAGAATTGTTTATTTTTCCTACCAGACCAGATTTTTTTAGGGTCACGGGATATATTAAGTTCAGCATTTGTTATAAATTGTTTAAGACATTCTCTAGACATTTTCTTTTGCCTTGATCGAAGGATACAGAATTCATGGTAGTCTAAAGGATTGGACCACCTTTTCCACAAAACCGTAGTTTCTTCAGGGCAGTAAATAATACTCTACTAAAATCAGCAAGTAATATGTTTTCATATGGACATATCCAAATATTTTTAATTTTATTTGAAATTAACAGGTGTTTATTAGTTTGTAATAAAAATGAAACGATTTGTATAGTAAGAAAACTTTTTTTATATATATTTAATGATAATATTTATATATTTAATGATAATCTGTTAATAATTGCATACGAAAAGGTGTCCATAACCTACATGTTCTTTAGAGGTTATTTTTTTTAACAAAAACGACATAAAATTATTATCTTCGTGTTAAACACAGACACACTGTCAATATTATTAATAGGAATTTGTACCTACCGGCTAAACTAAATATCTTATTAGTAATAAAAATCCTGCCCCTGACCGTAGCTATTGCTCCCAAACTCCGAGCAAAAAATCGATTAATTATTCGATTATTGTGATGTCTCGATTAAAAAAATCGATGATATAAAAGTTTCGATCATTCCCATCGCTATTACTAGCATCTAGCTTCTCGTCGGATGTCAAAGTTTTTGTCTATGGACAACATCCGCCATATGTCATTTTTTTCTTTTGTGCTGATTTTAATATCATTCACAAACGGGCCAATAAGTGTATCTTTTGTTAAAGTTTTAATTTGTTTTGCGCTCGGACAATATCATATACTACATAGAGGCTTTAACAGCAGTGCCATGGATCCTCAAAATCCAGAGAGTGTTTCTATCAAGACGGAGCCAGGGTCCCAGAATGAGATCGGAGAGGAGATAATGCCATCTACGGATATGGATTTCGACCTCCTGGATATAAAGAAGGAATGTTCGCTGTATTCGGAGAGTGTTCAGATAGCTAGTAAGTTTAAGTTCATTTGTTAAAATCTCATTCGAGATATTTTATTTTTTCGCAGCCACGGAAGATGCTTGCTTTCAGCATCCCAGTTTATAGGCCATTGGATTACTTTGAAGTTAATTTTCACTTTGAAGTATTTGCCTACAGAAAAACTTCCCGCATTAAGGTCAACTGGTTTTGACGTTTTTTTCTACCTGTCAGTGGTTGAGTTGGTATCGGGTCTGGGTCACACCCAGGCGTCGTGAGTTCGATTCCTCGTCTGGCGTAGTCCTTCATCACGAAACCAGCAACTTGTTCGCAAGAGATTTTCAAATTATTGTAAATTTATTCGTTACCCGGATATGTATCTCTACATTTGAAAAATAGGGTTTCAATTCCCTTTTATCATTAAAATATTTCAACACAACCTCAACCAAAAACTACGAGTAGTTTTTTTTATTTATTTTTCAAGTACGTAATTGTAATCATCTTATATTTGTCTCAGAACAATTATCTTTCCACAAAATTTACAGTAAACCCTTAGGTTTTTTTGCAATTAGTATATATGTGGAATCACATATATCCTAAACAGTGATAAATGAAAACCCCAAAAAAATCAATGGTTCTCAAAGCTGACGTCTCAGATCCTATTTACTGATAATGTACTTAAACTCAACAAAATATCACTTTTCTCCATCTTAAGTGATTGCGTTATCAAAGCTATTTTATTTTGAAATCCTTGATAAAAAATTGTAAAAATCATTGAGGTATATAACTGAACAATAAATCCGCGTTTAAAATATGGACAAGAAAACTTAACCGCTGAAGCACCAAGAGACATTTACAAAATATTTCCGTTGTGCGCTGGAAATTTTCGTATGTTTGGATTTATAACAAAAAAAAAATTACCTTCGAATATTCATTCCAAAATAGATAAACTGTTATGTGTCCTTTAATTTCAATGAATTTTCCTATTTTAAATCATGTTTCTTATATTGTAATTATATGTGTAATAAAATTCAAAAACGCTTGAAATTTGCTTGACTGTTAACAGAAATTGTTCAACATCATTTTTTTACGGAAATTTTGTAAAACAGTGTTACAGGTCTTGATAGAACTTGAAATAGGAAATTATATATATTTTTGGGATTTATAACGAGGCTTACTAGAAAGTTCAACAATATGAAATGCTGTTATATTTTGTTGTTAATACAATAATACTTTGTTTTAATTACACTTAATTACTTTTTTATCCAACCGGTTTCGGTTCAACCTGAACCTTCCTCGGGGATGTATAAAATTGTATGTTATATTTTGCCTTTGTTAGAAATAAAATTGAATGCAATTCTCATGTACAAGCTATAGAAAGACTACAAAATAAATTCTTACAATTTAAATTTTTTTAAGTGAGTATTCCACTAATTATGTTGAACTACAGCACTCTTTTACATGCTATGATTATGCTTAAATTGTCAAACAGAAATATTTATATATAAAATATTAAATGATTTAGTTGATATTCCATTGATTAGCTGTCGGATTCGCCTACGTAATACTCAAATACGGGATTTATTTCAGTGTAGAAATTCTGGGACTAACTTACCAAGGGTATTCCTCTTTGCCCAGAATAATAATGGAGGAAAATAATTCAGTTCGCCAATTCAGTGGACATCTTCAATGTGTCACTAAATAAGTACACAATGTAAAGAGCAGTTCAGTTATGTGCAATAAATACTTTTTTTTTTACGCAGCAGATTTTCAGGTCCGGGTTTAGTTTTTCCCTAATACAATACACTTTTCCATATAAATGATCATCTAGTAAATCCACCATATAACCATATAAAATAAAGTTGGTTGTTTGCAGGTGAAAAAATATAATAAGCGATAATTGTTGAATGAAACACTAGGTATATATTGAATCATTTGGCGGGTAGGAGGTATCCCGCCGTAGCTTAATGGTAGAGCTCCTGTCCGGCAAACAGAGGGGTGCGGGTTCGAGTCCCGTCGGCGACATATATCTTTTCTCGGGAGAGGTTTCAATATTGATGAGTGTTTCAGGCTAATAATTATTGCTTATAATAATTAGTAAATCCACGTTATGCAAGTGTATTATATAAGTATAATTAATACAAAACAATACAAGAACAACATGTTAATCTACCAAACTATTAAATGGGAATATAATTCACCGACTCCAGATATTTTCATATCAGAGGGTTCGGCTCGGCGGAATTCCTAATTTGACCGATAAATGGTACAGATCCCTCAATATAAATATTTAAAAAATCTTTCGTAATCCTACATGTATTTAAAATGACTGATTTTTGCATTTTTATATATATGAAAATATAAATATATATATATATATATATATATATATATATATATATATATATATATATATATATATATATATATATATATAATATTTTAATTAATGAAGATAATATTAGCGAAAGTCAATCGAAAATCCTGTATCCGTATCTTTTTCTGATTTTTCTGTTTTGGATTATTGATTGACTTTCGCTAATATTATCTTCATTAATATTATAAAATATTATAATTTGAGGTTTAACTCTTTAAGTTAATAAGTTAAAAATAAAAATAAAAATACTGTATATATTTTTTTACTATCCACATATAAAAGCCCCAAAAAGGGCGTTAATAAATAAATAAACAAAAAATTATTAAATTAAAAATATAGATCACTATTTTAACTTTGGCAATTTTACCACAAAAACGTTTGATCGTTTTCTTCACTTCACAAATCATTTTTCTATCTTAACTAATCAGATTGAATATTTTCCTAGAAAATAAATATAACATATATTTCTATATGAAATACACATCACTTACTGAATTAAAACCCGTACACCTTACTATAATACAGCTAGGATTATAATAGTAAAACAGACGCCGCCGTGAAAAAAGACGAGTTCGGACAGGTGCAATCTAAACTCCACTTAGTAACTTTGCCGCGGTTAAAAGACTGTGACTTGTAATTGAATGTAATTTGGGTTTAATAATTAAGATCGGCTAGCTCAGAAGGTGTATGACTTATTAGGGGAAAGTGTGCGTGAAAACTGTAACTACATAATAAAGAGAAGTTTATGAAACAAGGTTAAATTTATTTATAAATACACAAAATAATTTTATATTGGTAAACATGATTAATGTTAGACTCTAAATAATAATCTAAACCAAACCAAAGTATTTAAATAAATTAAACTATTACGATTTTGATGAACGATGTAGGCCGACATTTTCTTCCAGGCTGGTTTCCGCAGGTGACAACTCACTCCAAGCTTGCTTCTTCCGAACTGCCAGCCTTGTATTTATATAGCTTATATCTAATTCCAGGACTTTGGAATAACTATAAATAAGCAGAGAATTAAATAACGAAAACATTGACATAATACAATACCTACATAACAAAATTTGCTATAAATAGACAACCAAGGAAAATAAACAGAACTGTTTGTGTATCTACTGAGTTGCTAGTTTCCATGCAAACTTTTCAGTACTATCTCTTGATTTTCGGTGAAAGCATTTATCTCGGATAGCAACTATTCGGGACACGGGAAGGTCAGAATACATTCAAATTTATTTTGAAAATTGGGCGTCTACGAAAAGCTATCTATTTCCCTTTGTGGGCGCCTAGCGTTTCAGTGGTCAAGGCCTCTACTTACGACTGTTTTTTCCAGTAGTTTATCTTTGTTTTCCATCATGACCAAAGGTATCGAACAATAGGCTTGTCAGGATGGCTACATGATGGCCGAGTCTTTCGACGCGGTGGATTCAGTTAGTACCTGAGGGTCAAGGTCAGAGGAATGGATAATTTTATAATATCGGATCGGTTAGCGTAATGCGCTCCGCTACGAGGCAACTGAAAACAAACTGAAACCGGCTGGTTTCTATGTCTTGATTGGTCAAAAAGCTTGTTTAACCATAGACGAAGAACGATCAGCTGACAGCTGGCAACTAGCAACGGCCGGTCACAGCAATCAGCAGTGCGAGTCGCGAGTCACCGCTTGCGTTACCATTGGCAACGGGTTTTTGAGTGATTGTGTAGTGTGCTGTCTATCACATTGTCATACAAAGACAGTTGCCAGTTGACAGTTTTCAGTTGCCTCAGTGAGCGGATCGCCTAACTTCTGACGTTTTTATATCGATATACTGAGCACACTTTGACAGCAGAACTGATACTGACAGGCAACCCTGGAAATGTTTTCTGTGAATTCACATTAAGAAACGACAAACGCCAAAACCAAACAATTGATTACTTAAAAATATCAATAAATTGGCAATGTTGAATTGAAATTCATTAATTAATTGGTTATTGTTTAATTGGTTAAGGTTAAATTGTTAATGAAGTCCTTAAAATATTTCTTTACATTCTTCAATATTTGTGTTTTATCATTAATGTATCTAATTTCTTACGGTTATTTAATTAAAATATAAATGCTGCTTTGCTATTCCAGGTAGTATTTTTGTAGAAGATTTCAGCATCAAGGAAGAAAGAGGACTCCGAGCAGAACATGGGGTGGGGATTCCTTATATGGAAATTGACTTGGACCTCCTCGATGTTAAAAATGAATGCTTAGAGCATACTGAAAGAATTACTCAGACAACAGGTAAAACCGATTTTTATTATTTGTGATTTACCATTCGTGCTCTTCATACTTGCGTATTTATGAAATATGTCCTTACATGTATTAAGTTTTATCTTTGTCTCTTTCAGACTTATTGACCGAACGGAAGACGCATCCTGAGGAAGAACGATTTTCTTGCTACCGTTGTAAATACTCCTGCTCTATTAAGTCAATATTAAAACGGCACATGCGCACTCATTGTGGTGAAAAACCTTTTTCGTGTTCTGACTGTAGTTATTTATCATCTCGAAAAGGTGATTTGAAGAAACACATGCTGACTCACAGTAGAGAAAAACCTTTTCCGTGTTCCATCTGCAGCTATTTTAGTTTTCGAAAAGCAGATTTGAAGAAACACATGCTGACTCACACAGGTGAAAAACCTTTTTCATGTTCCGTCTGCAGCTACTCAAGTTCTCAAAAAGGTACTTTGAAGAATCATATGCTGACTCACAGTGGAGAAAAGCCTTTTTCGTGTTCCGTCTGCAGCTATTCATTTTCGCGAAAAGGTAGCTTGAAAAATCATATGCTGATTCACAGCGGAGAAAAATCTTTTGCGTGTCCCTACTGCAACTCTCCATTTTCACAAAGAACCAATTTGAAGAAACACATGCTGACTCACAGTGGAGAAAAGCCCTTTTCGTGTTCCGTCTGCAGCTATTTATTTTCTCGAAAAGATAATTTGAAGAGTCACATGCTGACTCACAGTGGAAAAAAGCCTTTTTCGTGTCCCGACTGTAACTATTCATGTTTACAAAGAAGCAGTTTGAAGAATCATATGCTGATTCACAGCGGAGAAAAATCTTTTGCGTGTCCCTACTGCAACTCTTCATTTTCACAAAGAACCAATTTGAAGAAACACATGCTGACTCACAGTGGAGAAAAGCCCTTTTCGTGTTTCGTCTGCAGCTATTTATTTTCTCGAAAAGATAGTTTGAAGAATCACACGCTGACTCACAGTGGAGAAAAGCCTTTTTCGTGTCCCGACTGTTCATGTTACAAAGAAGCAGTTTGAAGAGACACGTCCGGACTCACAGTGGATAAAAGCCCTATTTGTGTTCCGTCTGCAACTATTTATGTTCGCAGAAGTGTAATTTGAGGAGACACATGTTGACTCAAAGTTAAGAAACGCCTTTTTCGTCGGCCTCTCTGCAGCTACTCATTTTCTCTAAAAGGTAGTTTGAAGCAACATACGTTGACTCACATTTGTGAAAAGCCTTTTTGTGTTCAGGCTGCAGCTACTCGCGTTCTCGAAAGGGTAATTTGAAGACACAAGCTAACTCACATGGGGTGAAAAAGTTTTTCTCGTTATGACTACAACTATTTAACATGAAGGGACACTTTGAGGACACACATACGACTCATAGTGGAAAAAAGCCTCTTTCGTTTCGTCTGCAATTCTTCATTTTCACAAAAGGGAAATTTGAGAAGACACATACTGGCGCACAGTGATGAAAAGCCCTTTTCCATCTGCGGTGTGTTCACAAAAACTCATGTTCTCAAAAACGTCGTTTGAAGTTACATATGCTGACTCACAGTGGCGAAAAACCTTTCATGTTCGGACTGCAGCTATTCACGGTCGTAGAAGGAAAATTTGAAGTGACCACGATGCCTTACTATGAAGGAAATGTCCTTCGTGTTTAAAATGTTACTATTCATTTCACTTAAATTACGTAGTATGACATTTTGAAATATCCATACACATCTCCGAAAAAGCAAAATTAGAGTTGAGTATGCAGTTTTATGTAAAAGTGTACCCTCTATCTGGTAAAACTTGTAATACAGAATTAAATAAAATGTTTAAGTTTTCTGGGTCACTAGTAGGATATTTCAAAATGTCATACTAATTTACCGGACCGGTGTTATTTTATAGCATATTTAAGGGACTCGAACCCACGACCTCTGGCAATCCGGGCCAACTCGCTATCCACAGCGATTTCGATTGACTTTCGCTAATATTATCTTCATTAATTAAAATATTATATTAAATTAATTTTACAAATTGGATAATTTGTTGAGCGCCGTTTTTTGTGAGAAAACACCTCAAGGGCGATACTATGTCCTGATACAATCCTTATATATATACATAATTAAGCATTTACAAAAAATTTTAACACATTTACAAAAAATTAATCACACATTTACGTAATTTAATTTTACGGGCCTGGTTTCACGAATACATTTTGTGTATTTATTCAGTAATTAGTGGACATTTGAGGGGAGAGGTCGCGCGCTCTCATTGCAGTTCCGTCCGCTGAACGAAAATATTATACATGTATTTTATAGAAGGAATGAATGGGGAAATGGGTGTTATACAAGCAATCAACTAGCCAGTAGAAATTAAATAATTAATTATTTTAACGTGTAAAAATGAATGTTTCTTTGTTTGCTTATTCGGTACCGTCAAATGGGGTTAGATTGCCTTCCCATGGGTATCTTTGCCTTGTCCATTTTATTTTTATAAAACTACTCTCAGAGTACTTATTTTAAAGAATACATCAACATTTCATATATGGTATTACGAAGGGTTCTTCTCTGGTAATGCTGAATACTTTAAACTGTTCCTAAATTCAGATCACATCAGTTTGGCACCATTTTAGCGAACGTTGGCATTTCAGGGCCGATAGTGATTTCTCAAAAAGTTACATTGTATCTAAAAAACTATCTAAAGTTGGCTTCTAATATTCTATCCGGTTTTTTATAGATATCTTAGGAATAATCTAAGCATGTATTTAATTCAATTTGGTAGGGTTTGAGGGTGCATAAGTCACCAGACAATGTAGTACATACACGTTTTTCATGTTTTGGGGGTTACTTTGCCTACAGTAGGGTTGTCAAAAATATAAATAGTTATATTAATATATAATCAAGTATTATTTTTAAGTTTTCCCATCTACAACTTTAATTGCTATTTTACTTATAAATTGAAAGTAACAATTGGTGAGGTTGCGGAATTCCGCATCACGCACGCAATTAAAAAAAACACTTGATTTAAACAATTACTACTGGAAACAACTATTTAAGTCGAGGGAGAAAACACACACAAAATCGTTTGTTAATTTAATCCTTTTCAATCTACCCCCATATGAACAGCTGTTCAAAAAAGCTTAAACAAAACAAATGATGTTATCAAAAAAGGGAAGCAAATAAAGGAAACATAAATTTGGTCAATGTTACATTTCAACCTAATGTTACACGAAATTTGTCACCGTCATGTTGGCAGATTCACTATCACTGTGTTACAAGTGTGGAGAACAGTACATGGGGATTCAATGCGAAATATGTAAAAGGCTACCAACTCCATCGCAGTGTATTCGGCCCAAAATAAAGATTTTACAAACATCCTTTGCCAAAAAAGCAAGTGTTGAAAATTTCACAAAGTTAAGATTATCCTCAAATATTTTATGCATGTTATTATTCTTTGGTGTTGATCCGAAGGACAATGAAATACATTTAAAGTTATGTTACAAAAAATGTGGCTGAATTATCAAAAAGGAGCCAATGGTATGCGAAGTTTGCACAAAAATATTTCATGGACACCCAGGTGGAAAAAGAAAAGTGGGAAGACCCAGACTGAGGTGGGAAGACGAGGTAAGAGGGGATGCGACACAGCTTCTCCAGTTAACAAACTGAAAGTCAGCTGCTGAGGACAGGAGGAGTTAGAGGCGAATGTTGCGGGAGGCCAAAGCTCGATATGGGCTGTAGCGCCATCGAAGAAGAAGAAGTATACCTGAAACTCATAGACTTCGTGTTCCAGAAGATGATGAGTCAGATATATTTGTCTGTCACTTTTGTATGATTCTTAGTGACGATATATATATCTAAATATTTTGTCAATGTTTCAATAAGAAATCTCATATTATTTCTTTTACTGGCATCCTGGGAAGAGATATTGTATGGCGAATATTTTAAACTATTTTTTAATTTAATTTCTTTTGCTTGAACAGCAAAATCAACATACTGATTGTTGTTTTATTATTTTATGTTAACCTATTAGTTCTTTAATCTTCATTTTATGTCGTTTTCTTTAATTTTGCAAAACATGCAATAAAGATTGGATTATATTTGAAATGAATTATTTTACTGTTATTTTTGCGTACAACCCTTAAAAGTTAAAACGTATGAAAATGAAGGTGAACCTGGGGGTACGATTGCCTACGAGCCAATAACTGACTACAGACAACTCTGAGGTAAAATGTTTTAAAATGACTATAAAATAACAACATTTGGCTAGGTAACTGTATATACAAACCGAAAACTATGTGTACATTATCTGTAATATAGTGATGTAGGCAGTGGCGTAGCTACCTAGGGGCTACTCGAGGCAGTGCCCCGGGGCCCTCAAGCTTAGGGGGCCCTCGAATCCTTACCAGAAATCTCGATCGAACTGAACTTTTGGAAATTTCTCCCATTTTCAAAATAAATATGACAGGTTGCAACTTGCAACTCCACTTTAATCATGACAACTCAGTTGAGAGAAATTCAAAAGTTATGCCTAGGGAATTCCCCTAAATTCTTTCTGTAGGTTGGCAGTGTTGTCAATTTGACGGATAGTGATATGTGTGTCATTCCCCAAGTGTTTCTCTTTCCTTTTATTTTACTTTTAACGTCGTCAGTGAACAGTGAGTACCTACCTACTCGAGCACAATCTAATATTGTATTGTTTAAATAAATTAGAAAACTAAAATTATGGATAAGATGAAGAAGCCCAGTGGTGCATTTAAACGCAAACAACGCCAAGAAAGAGAAGATAGTAAACAAAAATTGACAAGTTTTTTAGTCAGCCTTCTGCAAGTACATCTAGCCAAAATATTTCCATTGATAGTGACTCAAATAATGTGGTAACTGTAGTGTTGGTTGAGAAGCCTATTGAAGAAGATTCGACAATTATTGCAGTTGGAGATACCTCCGCCGCCGATCATGTGAACGTGGATGATGTTTTCATGACACACATAAGAGCGGAGGGTTTGGAGGAACCACAGACTTCTACATTTTTCGAAAATGTGTACGACAAATCTGCTTATGACTCGGGAAACTTCACGAACAAAATATTAAGTGTAAACGAAAGACGTCAAATTCTTGATATGGGGCCTTTACAGCCTTCAGGACCTTTTCCAACAGACATCAACCAGAACAATATGTGTTTTTCAAAAAGTTATAATTGGTTTAATTTGATGCATGATTTTACTTTTTTTTTATTTTATTTTTTTTAATGACAATACAAATTAAAATTAAAATACAATATAAAGTAAATTAAGAATACAAAGTTAAGTATTTTGTCCTCAGTCCTCCTCACAAGGTATTCCTGTTCCGAGGTGGACTGCAGGTTGTTGTACGGTGTTGATCATGATTTCCCATCATTGTTGTTAATATAACCTTTTCAAAAAGTTTAGGTAGTGGAGACATAATACATATGGGTCTATAATTTTCAATTTGACATTTATCTCATTTTTTAAAAATGGGTGTTATAAAGCTACTTTTCCAAATTTCAGGAAAACAACCTGTAGATAAAGATAAATTGAAAATTATAGTAATAGGAAGAGCTAGAACATGAATACAGTTTTTAAGTAATATTGAGGGAATCATATCTGGCCCCGAATTCGACCTGATATCTGCTGTTTGATAAAAGTCACAACATCATTAACTTCCAAGTGGATATTATGCAAGTTGAGTGAGCTTTCGGAAAATTGGGGTTTATCAGATAGAATGTTGTCATTGTCTTCAACGTATACACTCTTGAAGAAATCTGCAAATAGAGTTAGCTTAATTCAAAAATTTATTAATATTTGTTAAAATATAATTTTCAACACTATTACATGTTGATGAAGCAACTTTATTACAAAAGTGTCGGGGATATCCAAGCCATGACCCCCCCCTCCCCCCCCCCACGCCATACGAAAGAAGAAGAAGATTACAAAAGTGTGACGAATTCCAAAGAAAATATTCAGATATAATAGGCCCTAGCTTTTCACTTCAATTTATTAATATTTACCATCTAGTTTTACCTCAACTAACTCAAGCATGGACTATTCACCAATTATGTAAGGAAATAATGAGCAAATATGGAGTGCTAAAATGCGACCTAACGGAAGTATTTACAGCAATGTTATTATTCTTTACAATTCCTGTCACTTCTGCAGCAGCTGAAAGGTCATTTAGCAAATTAAAAATAATAAAAAAATATTTAAGAAATAAGATGGGCCAAACTTGACTCCGACATTTATCGCTAACAACAATTGAAAAGAAACCCGCAACAAGCCTGCATTTAAACGAATTCATTGATACTTTTGCGAAAACTAAAGCTGGGAAGTCTCACTGACTCCAGACGGGAGCAGAAGGGACATTTGTGAGGTATTCATATAAAAAAAGAGTGGCGGACGTATGAATCCATCTCTATCAGAGCGGGGCAAGGCGACGAGTCGAGAGAGTCAAATAAATTTTGGGTAATTTGTACACGAGCTGCCAATAAGAAGGAACAGCTTCCGGAGCACATGTGCTTCAAGAATTATTCAGAGTCGTCTACCGCGATGGAATCCTTGTTCTACCGGTATTTCAGATATGGAAGATGCTCCGAGGAACTAGCGTCATTGATCCCTTTGGCACCGGTGCAAAGTCGGGAAACACGCCAAACGCGCGCCCAACATATATACACGGTCGAAATTTGTCACATGAGAACGGGACGCTTCTACCACTCGTTCTTGAGGACAACAGCTCAGCTATTTGCCAGCCTCTGTGTTTCCTCCTTCATACAATATGGGTCTCTTCAAGACAATTTTCCTCAGGGCCTCCTGCGCGAAGTTATAAATAAAAAATAAAAAAAAATTCGACTATTATTGTTGAGAGGTTTAAAAATTCCGTACGACGAGCACTGTTTTACACAAGTACTAAAGATACAATGAATATCATTCCAAAATCAACAAGTCTTGGCAATTTTTGTAGGATATTATGCTGAATATTTGCATACCAAGTTTACATTTAGTTGATTTTATATCAATTTGTATGAAATTCTGCGTTTTTTCGGTTATGTGCGTCATTCTACTTTTTGTTTATCTAAGATAATATGATGATATATATTCTTTCTTGAGTACGAAAAATTTGTCTAAATAAACTTTCAACAACAAAACCATTTTTTTGTCATTTCTATCGCACGTACTTTAAAATATTTGTCCCAACTTTATTTTATGATCTCCCTTTATTTACACCCATTATTTTCCGGTAATATTATAAATACAGTTATTACCATTATATAAACCCTACAATCCACGTCAAAACACCATTAGATTTTAAGTCACATTGAGTAAAAACTGAGACGCCAAAAAAGGCTCAGGGCGTAAAAGATGTTTCTGTGTATCCATTCCATTGCTAATATGATTTTTAATCTGTCAAGCTGTATCCATTATCTAGTAAACAAATTAAAATTTTATAGAGAAAGTGTATTTTTTATTTCGTACTTTATCAAAATGCTAAATGGTTTATCAATTTGGTGTCAATCTTACCCGAGTCTGCTGCAAATAGACGGCTGAAAGTGCCGGTGGCTAGCGGCCCGTGCAAGTAGCAAAAATACCTATCTGCAGTAAAGCCGAGTTTTGATACCCGCCTTAAATGCTTTCTTCTAATTTTATTTCCTCTGGTAATTCTACAAATATCTTCATGCTCCGTACATCAACGAGTTTTGACTCTGTGTTTTTTCCTGAAGGGGAGCCTCAATTCATTTCTTTTCCTCCATGTGTGTGTTGGTTCTGCAGTTTATCAATTTTTCTTAGGAATTCAATAGACGTATAACCATTAATTATCTTGTAGATTAATATCCCTTTCAGAACGCTCTAACACGATCGTGCACATTCAATTAAAACATTCCCGCGCTTTGCTTAATCAACTTTTCCGAACGAAGACGGCGGCATACGATAGTGCACGAAATTAGCTACCTACTCACTAGTTTAGATAATTCGCCTCATCGGCCGGGAGGCGTCTACTAACATCTACAGGAATTTCAAAAACTGAACAAAGTGGACTAATATCTATGAGAATCCATGTGTTGACTAATATCTATACGAGGTATGTTGGAACAATATCTATGGGAACCAAAGTGAGGACGAATATCTACAGCTCAAACTGCTGACTAATATCTACGGAACAGGTGATGTAGACGAATATCTACAGTACTGGCAGAGGTTGGATTTGCAATTATGTATAGCATATTGGCATAACTTAATATTGCGTTTGCAGTTTAAAGAACTTTCTTTTGTATCACAAACCATGTTACACAAACCTAGCGTAGCCGCTAAACTACTTGAAAACTGGTATGTTTTTCTTGCCTTGACGCGAGCAGGCGCTACGAAGGGGGCACTTTCTTTTGTATCACAAACCATGTTACACAATCCTAGCGTAGCCGCTAAACTACTCGAATGCTGGGATGTTTTTCTTGCTTTGACGCGAGCAGGCGCTATACCAATTTCAACATTACAGCAAAATACGTAATATCATGCAAAAACTTCATGTACGTACTTAAAACGTTTAAGCCTTTACGTAATTGAAGTAATTCATGCTTTTCCGTTCAACCTATTGCTCAGCTGCCCTCTGTAGATATTAGTCCCACATACGCTCCATAGATATTCGTCACCACTGGGACCCTCATAGATATTAATCCGACCTTGGCTCTGTAAATATTAGTCTTCACTCTGAAGGTCATAGATATTTGTCCAACATATGAGCTGTAGATATTTGTCCGACATACAGGCTGTAGACATTAGTATCTGGAGTCTTTCACTTCGCTTATACCTTCCTATTTGATAACCTAACCAACTACCAAGGGTCCCTTTAATTCTATCCATCAACTGAACTTTGGGATTTAATCACTAAACGGCGCAATTAAAAGTTGGATAATATATATTTTTTAATCCATTATGTTAACATCGGCCTTGCATTCATTCCGGATCTCAACAATTTAACATGGTCATACCTATAATATACCTGCATATATGGTTTAAGAACACATACGTCTCAGGGATCTCATTTATACAGCATTAGGCCTACTTTCATCGTTCTTCTGCCAGTTCAATGTCTCACTGCTATACGTTAGCACTGCATTGTTGTTGTTGTTGCATTCTTCATGACGGCCGGCATGGTCCAGGGCAAGGCTATGGACTACCAATCCGAAGGTCGCGGGTTCGAACTGTGCGTACGTAAATACATTTTATTTGATTAATTTGTGTTATTTCAATGTTAATTCATTAAAATTAGTATATATTATATTTGCGGCACGTTCCAGAGTGGAAAATTTCAGTATCGCCCTGGTGTAAGACCACCATTCAGAATTGAAACGTTTCTTGAAATGGCTTAAGCCATGTTTGGTGACTAGATCTGAATAGCCAGGTACTTTCCCACTTTCCTCTTTCCCATCTCCTCCCCCTCCGCAATACCTTCACAGCCTCACAACATACCCCATTTGGGTATGCAATAGTCTCACTGGCTCCAGACGGTAGCAGTTGGGGCTCTTGTGCGGTATTCATATAAAAAAATCTTTTAAATGAAGTTTTTCACGAAGAGATTTTTGATAAAAATAAAATTAAATATTTATTACTTCTGTAGCTGAATAATGGCATGACCCTGCTAACACCCCAAAAGCCATAAAAACGAACAAAAAACATCCCTCTCGTCTGATTGTCTAGACTTGTCCGATATTGTCGTCAATTTTAAGGAAACATTCAGAAAGGGAATAAAAAATGACGATGGTTTGAGGATCAGATAGTCGGTCAGTCGAACCTTCTGATATCGTTCCTTTGGCTCTTTTTTAGATGGGTAAGTATCGGAAAGTCAAGCACCTTACATTTTTGCAGTAAGACAATTAATATTGTCATTTCTGTTTTAAGACGTAACAAATTAATGCACTGGAAAGAGACTACACATGTAACATTATATCAACTTAGAAAAGTAACGTAGTCTGTTCAGATGGGAAAAAGATGTAAACGTTTTATGTTATATCACTTTTCCTCACACATAACTAAAAGGAGATTGTCATTATGAACGTAGGTTAATGAGGTTGGAATGAAATAACGTTTTGTTTTCTCTGTCAATCCAACATAAATTTGAAATTTGCTGTCTCATCTGACATAGAAATCTGTCGATATTTATGAAAACATTTTTATTATTTTTATGCAGCATTGTCACAATTTTTTAAATATTTTTTACAGATGCAAAAATATATTTTTTAGGAATACCTAAAACGTTGATTTATGGATTAACGTATATAAGGAGTTATTGAAGTTTGAAAGAGCGTGGTAGACTATCTTTACATCGTGGACACGGCAGGGTTAAATGGCGTATCAAACCTAGACATCATTTGTTTGGTATTTTCGAGAACAATGGAAAATTCAAAATTAAAATCATGAGTTGTTATCTAGCGTCTAGCCTCTCGTCACAACACTTTTTTTTTTTTAACATGGGATTTCACTCCAAAGGAGTGTTCTAGCAAGTTTCAAGTGAATGAGTTTGTACGTAATGATTGTAAGTGTAATTCTTTGGTTATATAAATGTCTAGATGGGGTGATGCGCTGTTATTACAACAAAAATAACAGGCCAGATTTGAAACACTAGTGTGCGTGACACGCACACAAGTATGCGTAACTTGTATTGTTTTACAAGCGCTGCGGGCGTGTTGAGCGATACCAGCTCCCGAGTATTTTCCATAAAAGTGGGTAAAAAATATGTTTCGGTTTTGCGGGACCTATAATTCCTTAATTTTGAATTCATTTAAGTAAAATAGTTTTCTACATATAATGATATAAATGAAAAGAAAATCATTGTTAAAAGAGATTTATTTTTATTTGATTATTTTTAAAAAATAAAGACAACGAAAATCATTACAAACGGTTTTATTTAGTTATATAATAAAGACTTATTAAACAGTTTTAGAAATCATTTAATATTACTTTTATTATTGTTTTATTTTAATAGAACAACAAATTAAAACTACAAAGAACAATAAAATTTACTTAGTAAGGTCAGAAATACGAAAAGACGGTTGCAGAAGTTTAGTAATAGACTTACGTTATTTGGCACCTTTTGGTACGGGCCGCTAAAAACAAAATTACAATTTTTAAAAAATTGCCTTACACGGGATCGCTTCCTTTTTTAACCTTCGACGCTTTAATTGTTGACAAAATACAGGTCTTTGGCAAGGAAAAGATCAGAGCAAATGACAGTTGTTTTAGCTGGTTGCCAGACATCCTCTCCGCCGCTTTTTCTTATTTTTTCTATTTACTTACTTCTTAATATAGGATCATTAGGTATTCTGTAAAATATGTATGAATAAAATTAAAAGTTTACTTGATACTTCCCCAAACAAACCTGAAACATTTTTTGTAATTTTAATAGATAAACAAATTATTTCGTATTCATAACATTTTTTTTAAATGTAGTGTAAACGTGAAGAATTAAAAAACACTTAAACACAAAGACAAACTTTCATATTTATAATATTATTATGTGTAGTGTACTTTTGGGTAATTATTAAAAACCTATTTTAAAATTAACAACGCACTCATGGGAAAATTTTATTTAAAGAACAGGCAACCCTGTAAACATTGCCTCAAATGGCGTTGTTCCAAGACCAAATTAAACTATTAAAACTGAATTGTTTCTTTAACTAAATGGTTATTTAAAGGTAACTCACCGATGATAGGCAACATTTTTAGTTGTTTTCAACCGTCCTTTGTAATTCCTGCACACTATTATAGCGCAAATCGTCATTTTCAAATGTCACACAACACGTGTTTACCGCACAACGCTAGTGTTGCCACTGAGCGGACGGGACAAGCTTATAAGCAAACAGTTGGTTGATATTTTTTTTGGCGTTTCGTCGCTCGAGAGCTCTATCTAGACATTTATATAATCAAAGGTGTAATTATAGGTAAATATATACAAATTTGACAGTAATATCAGTAATAGACAGAAGTATCTTCATTATATAATAATAATAAAAATAATAAGCTAATTACTCACAATCCAAGGTCATTGCGATTGATTACGTACATATTTACAAGAATGAAGCAATAGGGAATTAATTAAATAGTTAATATAATTAATATACATAAAAAGATAAATAAAACATAATACATGAAACCAAACATTATAATGTAAAAGTAAAACATGAGTTTGTTCAATTACGATCACAAATTGATGCCGTTAACACTAATGAAACTAGATATGACTTTATATACACGTTTTATCCATAGAAGACAACAGCATGCAATGTTTTTGGGGAGGAATATACCCATACTGATTAGGTCAGGAATGAAACTTGTATATGAATTGTTTAAAGGGCAACTGAAATAAATATGATTGAGGTTCTCTACAACAAGACGACTTTCACACATGGCAGAATTTTAAACATGTATTTTTGTGAAGTCAACATTGTGGCAGCAATGCTTTATCCGCAAGCGACAAATGGATGATGTTGAGGATTTGTTCAGCGAATCAGCAAAAACATGGTTTTGAAGGAATCGTGGGCGGTATTATGAAAAAAAATATTACCTTTTGTTTTACTTGATTCATCCCAATAATTCTGCCATGTGGAAATCATGTTTTCTTTCAAATTTATATAAGAAATCTCCGAAATAATGGCATCTTTCGCCAATGAATCGGCCTTTTCATTTCCAGGGATAGCGAAGTGACAAGGTATCCAAGCCAACACGATTTATTTGCCAGAGTCGGTTAATTAAAAATAATAATAATTTTATAATTAATACCCTACAAGAGTCCCAACTGCTCCCGTCTGGAGCCAGTGAGCATCCCCAATTGGGGTATGTTATGAGGCCGAAGGTAAGTGGGAAAGGGAAGGAGACGAGGAAGAGGAAGGTGGGGAAGTACCTGGCAATTCAGATCTCGTCACTAAACACGGCTAAAGCCATTTTAAGCAATGATTTAATTCTGAATGGTAGTCTAAAGCTAGGGCGATACTAAGAGTATCTTCCACTCTACTCTACGAAATAGAGTGCGAATTTCGATACATAGATCGTCTTCTGGGTAATGGGAAGGGAAAGAATTTAATTTTTTTGGAATCGGAGAGAATTAAGAAATTTCCATTGTGATTATCGTGTATTTAAGGGATCATGATAACCATGTATGATCGTGTGAGAAATGTGGAGATTCGAAAGGAATGCAAGGCTGATGTAAGCGTAATCAGTAAAATTAAGAAAGCAACTCTCAGATGGTTTGGGCATGTGGAGCCTGCGGGGAAACGGCGTGAAGGTTAGTTAGTTATTTAAGGGATTCAAATATCGCTATACATTCAGCCGTGAAAATGGAAGCCTCTTTTGGGAGCTTTATTTTTTTATTTACTTGATCTGATGGGCAATGGAATGCCGCTCCTAATTGGTTTGATAAGGGAGACTTGAAAATGGAACCATCGGTGTACATAATTTTCCAGCCGGAATATTTCGAATTTCAAATTTGGATGAGATATTTTGGTTAGAGGTTGTTAATTAGTGAAATAAGAAAATTTGGATTAATCAAATGAATATGACAGGAGTTTTTACATAAAGGAAGTCTATCAGACGGATTTCAGAGGGTTTATACGCACTGTACGTATGGAGGATTTTAACAAGTAAAGGGAATGATTTATTCCTCCAATACGTAAGTGATTTCACTTGAGCAGAAATTGTAGACACTTTGTCCACCAGCGGGTGATTAGAGAGTCTTAAGCATTTGAATAAAAACTTGTCAACTAAAAGGTGTCTTCTGAAAGGAAGAGGAGCCTCCACAGCCTCCACTTGTAAAGCGTTAATTGGGGAGGAACGCATTGCTCCGATAATCAATCTTAAACTTTAAAATTGAATACGGTTTTGGCTTCTTTGTGAACACGAATAGTTACAGTCAAGACACGAAAAAGGCTTTTCTCAACTGTGAATCAGGATGTGTTTCTTTAAATTGCTCCTTCGTGAAAATGAATAGATGCGGTCGGGACACGAAAAGATTTTTCTCGACTGTGAGTCACCATATGATTCTTCAAACTTCCTTTTCGAGAACTTAACTAGCTGCAGACGGACGCGAAAAAGGCTTTTCTCCACTGTGAGTTAGCGTGTGTTTCTTCAATTTGCTTCTACGTGAAAATGAATAGTTGCAGTCGGGACACGAAAAAGGCTTTTCTCGACTGTGAGTTAGAAAATGAATCATCAAACCTTCTTTTCGAGAACACGAGTAGCTGCAGGCAGAACACGAAAAAGGTTTTTCTCTACTGTGAGTCAGCATATGACTCTTCAAATTACCCTTTTGAGAAAACGAGTAGCTGCAGACGGAACAAGAAAAAGGTTTTTCTCTACTGTGAGTCAGCATGTGTTTCTTCAAATTACCATTATGAGAACATGAATAGCTGCAGACAGAACACGAAAAAGGTTTTTCTCCACTGTGAGTTGGCATATGAATCTTCAAACTGCCTTTTTGAGAACATGAGTAGCTGCAGACGGAACACGAAAAAGGCTTTTCTCCACTGTGAGTTAGAAAATGAATCTTCAAACCTTCTTTTCGAGAACACGAGTAGCTGCAGGCAGAACACGAAAAAGGTTTTTCTCTACTGTGAGTCAGCATATGACTCTTCAAATGACCCTTTTGAAAAAACGAGTAGTTGCAGACGGAACACGAAAAAGGTTTTTCTCTACTGTGAGTCAGCATATGATTCTTCAAAGCACCTTTACGAGCACATGAGTAGCTGCAGACGGAACATGAAAAAGGTTTTTCTCCACTGTGAGTCAGCATATGATTATTCAAAGCATCTTTTCGAGAACATGAGTAGTTGCAGACGGAACACGAAAAAGGCTTCTCACCAGAATGAGTGCGCATGTGCCGATTTAATTTTGACTTAATAGAGCAGAAGTATTTACAACGGTAGCAAGAAAGTCGTTCCTCCTCATAATGCGTCTTCCGTTTTGTCAATAAGTCTGAAAGAGATAAAGATAAAGAGTTATTCACGTAAAGACATAATTCATAAATACGCAAGTATGAAGAGCAGGAATAGCCAAACACAAATAATAAAAATCAGTTTTACCTGTTGTTTGATTAATTACTTCAGGACGCTCTAAGCATTCATTTTTAACATCAAGGAGGTCCAAGTCAATTTCCGTATAAGGAATCCCTACCCCATGTTCTGCTCGGCGTCCTGGTTCTTTCTTGATGCTGAAATCTTCTACAAAAATACTACCTGGAATAGCAAAGCAACATTTATATTTTAATTTAATAAATGTAAGAAATTAGATGCATTAATGATAAAACACAAATATTGAACAATGTAAAAAAATATTTTAAGGACTTAATATTTAAACCGTAACCACCATTTTCACTGGAATTAATCATAAAGAAATTAATTCTTGTATTCTATTTATCCTTGTATAAAAGTGTTGTTTTTCTTCTTTATAAATACATATATAGCTCACTGATTTAAACTCTATTTACCAATTAAAGGAAAACACCATTGCTTTTTGATTAACATTTTTAGCACCTTTTTTATCTTTTCTAGAATAATTTATGCAATATGAATTTTTTTCGTTCGATATTTGAGAAACGAAAGTAGATAAAACAAAACTTTTGATCTCTTTTACAAGTCAGCTACCGTTTAGTGTAAAAAATATACGCTCAGTGTCAATGAATATTTAGGATAGAATTTCAATTCTTCATTGCCAATATATTAATATTTTTAGCGTAATATATGTAAGGACATCATTTATAAATTTGCATGTATTAAGAGCACGATTTGTGAATCACAGATAATACAAATCGGTTTTACCTGCTTTCTGAGTAATTCTTTCAGAACGCTCTAAGCATTCATTTTTAACATCGAGGAGGTCCAAGTCAATTTCCGTATTAGGAATCCCCACCCTATGTTCTTCTCGGCTTCCTGGTTCTGCCTTGATGCTTAAACCTGCTACAAAATCAGTACCTGGAAAAGCAAAGTTATATTTATATTGTTATTAAATAACCGTAAGAAATTATATGCATTAATGATAAAACACAATTATTGAACTGTGTCTAGAAATGTTTTAAAGGCATCGACAATAAAACTTTTACAAACTATTTTTACTGGAATTAATCAAAACCAGAATAATTCTTGTATATTATTTATTCAACATTATTTTTTTTAATTCTTTCTAAATGCACATATAGCTCACCGATTAAAACTCTATTTACCAATGAAGGAAACATATTATTAAAAATTTTAATACCTCTTTTTATCTTTTCCAGAAAAACTTTTGCAATTCAATAATTCAGTTCTATCTTTGAGAAACGAAAAATCTTTTGAAACATGACTCAAGACCGTTTAATATAAAAAAATGTATATGATCACTGTCAATGCATATTCACGATAGAATTTCAATTTTTTATATTTTTACACAATTGTTTGGTTTGGCGTTTATCGTTTTTAAGAATTCAAAGAAAACATCTCCAGGATTGCCTGTCAGTATGGGTTCGGCTGCAAAAGTAAAACGTGCTCAGTATATTGATATAAAATCGTCAGAAGTTACGCTTACCGATCCGATATTGTAAAGTTATCAATTCCTCTGACCTTGAGCCTCAAGTACTAACTGAAGCCACAGCGTCAAAAGACGTGATGAGAAAAAAACTAATGGAATAAACAGTCGTCCGTAGAGGCCACAGAGTGGAATAGATAGCTTTTCTTTGGCACCCAATTGTCAACATTAATTTGAATGTATTCTGATATTCCCGTGGGCCGAATCTTCGTGAGTTGCTAGATAAGATAATTTCACCGATAATCAGGAGATAGCAGAGAAAACCTTTGCACTGAAACTAGCAACTCAGTAGACATACAAAATGTTCTGTTTATTTTTCCACGGCAATCACGAAACCGCGTTTGAAAATCCCGTGGATGTCTATTTTAGGCAAATTCCGTAACGTATTCTGTTATGCCAATTTCTTCGTTATTAAATTTTCTGCTTATTTGTAATTATTTTAGTCCTGGAATAGAACATTATAATAATGGTGTTTGGATGATTTTTATAGCGCCATTTTCGTGAGAAAATCACCTCAAGGGAACTTTAAAAATTCATTGATACATCCTATATTTATTATAAGGGCTTAATACAAAAATTTCTATCTAATGAATTACAACTAAGACTTATATAACTAGTCACTTAAACTATACATACATTTAAAACTAAGTGGTTATTTACACAGTATTGCTTTAACCTAAATATTTATTACTGACATACTTATTTACATTTAAAAACACATACTGTTATGATTACCTACTACCCGTGATGAAAGTGACAAGTAATGAAAAATATTATAACAAATAAAAATAAAATAAATTTAAAAAAATTCTAAAGTGACGAATAGATTGCTTCTGTCAGAATCTTTCTTATTTTACAGCCTCGTCTGTTTTATTATCATAATCCTAGCTGTAATATAGTAAGGTGTGTGGTTTATAATATTAATTCAGTTAGAGTGATTCAAAACAAAGAAATGAGTATTATTTTTATTATTTTAGGATAATATTTAATCTGATTAATTAATACAGAAAAATGATATGTGGAGGGTAAAAAACGATCAAACGTTAATTGAAAGTGTAAGTCAAGTAAGTACATTTTAAAATTGTTATATATTAGTTAAAATAATGTTGTGTAATGTTATTATAATAATTTTTATTTATTTATTTAGTAACGCCCCTTTTAGGGCTTTTACAAATGGAGAGTAAATATTACACTGTATTAAATGTACATAAATAGAACTGCTTCATAATCAACATTGTGTATTTGTTTAGTGACAAAGTGAAGATGTCCACTGAATTGGCTTACTTAATAATTTCCCTCCATAAGTATTTTGGGCAAAGAGGAATACACTTGGGAAGTTAGTCCCAGAATTACACTGAAATAATCCCCCACTTCTAGTATACATTGTGAAAATTCGAAAGCTAATCAATGCAGGCAATTCTGGACTATCAACAAATCTGAATAGCCAGGTACTTCCCCAGTTTTCTCTACCCCACCTCCTTCCCCTGCCCACTACATTCAGCCTCACAACGTACCACAATTGGGAATGCCATAGTCTCACTGGCTCCAGATGTGAGCAGTTGGGTCTCTTATGCAGTATTTACTTATATATAAAAAACATTTAATGTTTTATATAAAAATACCATGTCAGTGAAAATCCTTCTGTCTGACAATTTAAGCTTATTCATATCATTTTTAAAAGAATGCTGTAGTTCAACACAACTATTGGAATACCCATTTTAAAATGTATAAAATGAAAGAATTTATTTTGTACTCTTACTTAATCTTACTTTATTAATTGTGTTGCTTGTACGTGCGTATCATATTGTAGGTTCCAGACAGAAGAATTGCAAATTAATTGACATCGAACAAAGTGACAGTTTAATACATTAAATATCGCTGAAATTTCTACTTAGCCTAGTTATAAATCCCAACCAAACATATAATTTTTAACCCTGCTTCAAGTTCTATCACGACCTATATCACCGTTTCACAAATAGCCGCAAAAAAGCATGATTTTGAATGATTTCTGTTAACAATCACGCAAATTTCACGCGTTTGTGAATTTTATAATTACATGTTCGTAATAAGCATTTACTTTGTGGCTCGCCGTAATTTACAATAAAATATATAAATTTGTTTTAGACCACTTTAATTTTAATTACACTCTACCGGTTTCGGAAGAACCCTTCCTTCGTCAGAAGAATATTTAAACTAACCTATGATACAAAATATTGATAGTTATATACCAAACATTTAGGTGCTGGAGTGGGAGGTCAATGGGGGAGGGGGGTAGTTGCGGGAAATCCAGCAATAACAGAGCGGTTTATAGGAAACATATCTAGAATGGGACTAAACGATAAATTAATTTGGTTATTTAATACATTAGCGTAGCTCCAGCACCTAAATGTTTGGTAAATATCTATCAATATTTTGTATCATAGGTTAGTTTTAACATTCTCCTGACGAAGGAAGGGTTCTTCCGAAACCGGTAGAGTGTAATTAAAATTAAAGTGGTCTAAAACAAATTTATATATTTTATTGTAAATTTTATAATTTTTTGTATGCACAAAACCTACAAATTTACTCATACAAGATTAAAAATAGGGGTATGGTAATGGTAAAAAAGATCGAGTAAATAATCGATTATTCATCGATTGTGCCCATCGCTACCATCGAATGATTTCGATTCATTTCCATAGAAAAATCGATTCTCGCTTCTCGATGTCAAATTCATTCGAATGCACAGTCCGAGAGAATCGGTTTGAAACGTCATCGAACTTGGAATCGATTCTCGCTTCTCGATGTCAAAATTCTTTCGAATGCACGGCCGAGACAATCGGTTTGAAACGTCATCGAACTTGAAATCGATTCTCGCTTCTCGATGTCAGAATCCATTCGAATGCACAGTCCGAGACAATCGGTTTTAAACGTCATCGAACTTGGAATCGATTCTCGCTTCTCGATGTCAGAATTCGAATGCATAGTCTTGAAACGTCATCGAAAGTGATTTTGCTTGTCAAACGAAATATTTTATAGGTACATGTTATAATCAACCTGATGTGTGAACTTTAAATTATGAATGAATACTTTTAGGTAACGATTTACGTTTTCAGTATAGTTTATACGTAAACGATTGCGATGGTGATAGCTTTCAACAATTTAAAAATGTTTATTATGAGGTTATGTATCATCTATTTGGGTATTGTATATTTAATTTAAAATAAAACAATAACTTAGTATATACCATTTTTATATTTAATGCCGACCGGGTTTCGCTAAAACCGTAGTTTCTTCAGGGCAGTAAATAATACTCTACTAAAATCAGCAAGTAGGTAATATGTTTTCATATCTGCTTTATATGACCAAATATATTTAATTTATTTGAAATTAACAGGTGTTTCTTAGTTTGTAATAAAAATGAAACGATTTCTATAGTAAGAAAACTTTATTTAATGATAAACTACAAATATAAAAATATAAATACAAATAATTGCATACGAAAAGGTGTCCATAACCTACATGTTATTTAGAGGTTATTTTTTAACAAAAACGACATAAAATTATTATCTTCGTATTAAACACAGACACACTGTCAATATTATTAATGGGAATTTGTACCAACCGGCTAAACTAAATATCTTATTAGTAATTTTATTGTTGTGAGATGCCCTCATATTTGAAATTCGTGGAAAATGGAATAACACTAATGTTGCCATCAAACAAAAAGGAATTTGCCAATTTGCCATTGCCAGGAAATAAAAACGGTGATTGAAATTATATATATAATTATATATTGTTTTTGACAAAAATGTCATATAATTATAATTATTTTCATATTATTAAACATACATAAATATTTTTAATGAAAATTTTTACCAATGGGCTAAACTAAGTAGCTTAACAATAATTGTTATGTTGTGAAATGCATACCAAAAATTACAACAAACAATAAGCGTTGCCATACATGATGCACCATAATAATTTTCGGCTTCCTACCCCCCCCCCCCCCCCCCCCTCACAGACAAAAATCCTGCCCCTGACCGTAGCTATTGCTCCCGAACTCCGAGCAAAAAATCGATTAATCATTCGATTATTGTGATGTCTCGATTAAAAAAAATCAATTATATAAAAGTTTCGATCATTCCCATCGCTACTTGCTAGAGCAATCCCGATTAGTTACAAAACTCATCTTAGGACAGGAGGAACTTACAATTCATAGGTAGGAGGTAGTAGTTACAATTTTACAAAGGTATTTTGATATCATAATATAAGTTTTACATTAAGTACAGCATAAAAATAAAGACAGGTTAAGTAGCACAAACAACAAGAGATAACAAGTAAAGAGAGGGAAAAACTGATACGAGTATATGAGATGTATGACAAGTCAATTACATATTTTCATTTTTAAATGTAGTTAAAAAATATCCATTTAAAGCATTGCTTTCCAATTTTTTATTATGCTGGATGTTTTTGTACATATCTGGAAGCGAATTATATAGTGCATGGGCAATATAGTTCAGAGATTTTATCCCATATTTTGTAGGGTGTGTTTGAGGAACGCGGATTTTATTGTTATTTCGAGTATTGTGGTTGTGGATGTCTTGATTGTAAAGTGGCTTGGTGTTAGTATGAGTTGATTGTTGTTTAATATATAATTAATATGCATCTAGCCTTTTTGGTTAATAATAATTTCATTCTAATTGCGTCATGGTGAGAAATCGGGTGACCGGTCTACTCCGGTAGTACTCTACCGAAGTACAAACTTTTCATCGGATGTTAATTCCTCACATGATAATTCATGTCTCGAAGCGTCGAAAACTGATAATTGGGGTTTTTAACCTTAGGTAAGGTTAGGTTAATGTGAATTATGATAAGAATTAACATCCGATGAAAAGTTTCTACACAATATTCATACACACAAAAATCATGCCCTCATTCGCAATGGAATCATTTTTATCTCTGGGCCGCCGAAGTCCCACAGTCAACAGGCTGGAGTATCTACTAGTCCTATAATATTATACAAAGTGTGATGAATTGACATAATCTTAAGGCCAGGTGCACGGAAATTTTAATTGTTGTCTACGAGCTCATTATTGTCTTAGATATGAAATTAAACAATTTTTTCACTTTGTTCCACATATTTATTTTCACCAGGACCGGTTTCGTCCTACTACGGACATTTTCAGACTGGTAGTTGAAATCCTTATGCTACGAAATTTATACAAACTTAGGCCGGTTGTCTTAAACGTTGTCTCTATATGATGAGTGTTTCTATTTTGTTAATTTAAGGTATTATAAGTTATTTTGTTAATTTAAGGTACCTACGTATAGGTAATTATAAAGTGTATTATTAATATTATGATATTTTATGTTGGTAATGTAGGGATATTCCATTCCACTGAGGCAACTGAAAACTCTCAACTGCCAACTGTCTTTGTATGACAATGTGATGGCCCGCACACTACACAATCACTCAAACACCCGTTGTCAATGGTAACGCAAGCGGTGACTTGCGACTTGCACTGCTGATTGCCCTGGCCGGCCGTTGCTAGTTGCCAGCTTTCAGCTGATTGTTCTTCGTCTATGGTTAAACAAGCTTTTTGACCAATCAAGACAGTGAAAACAGCCGGTTTTAGTTGGTTTTCAGTTGCCTCGTCAGTGGAGCGCCTTAATTGACAAATATTGGTAGCACTATGGTAATTATTGTTTTTTGCGTTATTACATTTTTAATTACATACTTAAATTACACCACTAGTCTCTGAAGTAAAATTATTCGAAGTGAATTATAATGGATATATTAATGGTTATTGAGCATTATGTTCCAACTGTTTATTCATGACATATTTACGTTCAATTTTCTTCGTTAGGCGATTAATTTCCAATTACTCCAATCTATCTAATTTTGGTCATTTGTTGCAAACATGAAGGATTTTGACATCTATAGCTTTATCAAAGTATGTCGGTTTTCTAATAAATGCATGGCGACGTTCGATAAATCCCCTTTTTGATTATATGGAAGTTGCATTTTTATCATAAATAGTTGGATTAATAAATAAAATACACAACTGACTTAAATGGGTTACGTTGAATCGATGTTCTCTTTCTGGACCATTTTTTTTTAACTTCAATCAGTTACCATCATATAGCAAGACGCTAACATATTAACGCCATAGATCTTGCCAAGGTTAATAGAAAATGTATTTAACTTATTTATTCAGGCATTTTTAACTCAGGTTCGGGCCATACGTCATTCCTATGTCTACCTACGTTAAATTATCGTGAAAACAAGCTTATGTGTCCAAGCGGTTAAAAAAACGCCTCCGGATCGTGACGTACGAAGTCCCGAAACTAGAGATGGTGGGAACCTGAAATAGGTTGTCGCTGCGGTTCCATTTACCTTAGTCTGATGTGGAACAAGTTATTCATCTATATATCTACTTTTGTAAACATATCTTCAAACGAAAAGGTAGCGCGAGTAAATTAATTCCGTATAAAAATAATCTAATTCCTCAAATATAAAAAAAGAGTTATTTTTACAATTTTTCTAATATATTATTTTTATTTATATATTCCACAAAGGACGAGTTCCAAAAATAACCGGTTCCTTGTAAAAAAATATCTACAGTTTCATTGTCAGCAAAGGAATTGGTTCCATGTCACAGAGACAGGAATATCGACCATCTGCACGCAAAACAAAATGTGACTGTCCGTTGGCCATTGGTATACCAAGCCTAATAAAAATAATAATATGGTCGTATTCTATTATTTCCTTCCCGAATATGCTGCTTATTATATTATTCTCAACACTTTCCCGGTTTAAATGGGATGATAGTTTGACTTTTAAATTGGATAATTGACATTATTTGCCAGACAAAAAATATCCTGAAATTCATCTCTGCATAAGGCAATAATGACCTCGAATCTACATCATCAATGTGGCAGTTTTACGGAAAATAATCCAGTGATTATTTTCCTTTCAATCCGAATACTAGTAGAAATAATAATAAGTATAATTGTTGTTATTAGTTTGACGCCATTAGTTGTATTGCAGCGAATTCAAATCTCCCGGTGAAAAATGGACTTCAAACTACCTCATAACTTTCTAACCAATCACTGCTCTTCCCTCTCAATGAGCTAACCTTGTTAAATACATTTTCTACGAACCTTGCGATCTTCCGACCATTGGGTCGGTTCCATCAAGACGGAATCAGAATCCCATGAAAAGGGGGCAGATGTAATAGACATATCTTATCCGGGTATAGTTCTGTACCCGGGAAGCATACGGATGCAACTCCAAAAAGCCAAATGTTCAGGAGAGCCAACACCGTTTTATTTCTGTAATTATGGTCTTATAACTTCTGCAGATATTCATGCTGATTGATGAAATATTTTAAATTATTAAATCAATTAGTTTTGTTTTAAAATTGAGAAAATAAAATGAAATATTTTACATGCAAAGTCTAAAAATAAATGTTTAAAAAAAACACTATGGACTTGAGTCCTTCTGCTTCATAATGAAATAGACTATTTTGTTATGACAAGTAGTGACGAATTATTAAAAGATCGATGTTTGAAAATTTAATTTTGAAGTAGAATAATAACAATACATAACAGGTAAAAAAACATACATTTTACTGTTTATTTCTTTATATAATTATTGGTATTTTCATTATCTTCGTCATCTGACAGAGGATAATCTGGCATTTATGACTTAAAATTTTGTTAAAAAGTGAAGTGGATCTTTTTTAACATTAGCTCCAAACAATAGGCCCTGAGAAAAAAAATCCCTCAGGGCCTATGTCATCTTTGGGGATGCTGTGTGGAGTGTATTTTAGGGTAAGGAAAGAATGGAGGTTCTGGGAGAGAGTTTTATTTTATTTTTATATCAATAGTATTTTTTACCCTCCCTGTATAATATTACAAATATCACCACAGGTGTCGTTTGTTGACAGATGAGGTTATTGTGTTTAGTTCCATAGAAAACAAAGAGATTATTATAAGCAGAAGGATGGACTGAGTCTTTCTGCTTCTAAGAATAATGGTAGTTGCATCCTTACACACTTTTGAAAAACCCTATATTTCTTCAAAATATGACTTCCATCTTTCTGCCACTGATGAACATGATCATTTACTACACATCTTCATCAAAAACTCATTTCTTCAAATTTTGGACTTGCATCCGTATGCTTCTCGGGTACAGCAGTTATCGTCCTCCCGGATGTAAAGAAGGAATGTTTGCAGTACGCTTGAAGTACTCCGATAGCGAGAACGTTTAAAGCATATGTTATATAAAAAAAATCTAGGTTCCTAAATTACATTTAATAAAACGAAGCTAGGTGCTGCATATGGTGTTGGGTAGCAGTATGCAAGTGCTTACATATAAACAAGACGGAAAGTAGTAGGCTTACGACGATTTTTTTTTTTATTTTCACTAAAATCTACTATTCCATGTAGAACTACAAATACGTGCTTGCAATGTGCCAATACACCAGCTGCATACTCACATTGGTATTCCAATAAAGTGTTACAATTATAATGTATACACACAGCATAAGAAAGATTTTTTATATTTAATGCCGACCGTAAAACCGTAGTTTCTTCAGGGCAGTAAACAATACTCTACTAAAATCAGCAAGTAATATGTTTTCATATGGACATAACTGCTCTAAATGACCAAATATAAACAATTTATTTGAAATTAACAGGTGTTTCTTAGTTTGTAATAAAAATGGAATGATTTCTATAGTAAGATAACTTTATTTATTGATAATCTGTTAATAATTGCATACGAAAAGGTGTCCATAACCTACATGTTATTTAGAGGTTATTTTTTAACATAAAAGACATTTTTTTTTATTTTTTAAATATATTTCATCTCTTACACACAACAATTTTACAAATTTTAATCATTGTTTAACAATAGAATAACTAAATAAAAACAAAAATATAATAAAAAGGTATAACAAAAAGGTGAAAACATATTTTTTTTGGTTTCTACACCAATTAAGAGAAATGGCTCTTGAGCTTGGCATAAAATTATTATCTTCGTATTAAACACAGACACACTGTCAATATTATTAATGGGAATTTGTACCTACCGGCTAAACTAAATATCTTATTAGTAATTATTATGTTGTGAGATGCCCACATATTTGAAATTCGTGGAAAAAAGGAATAATAATAATGTTGCCATCAAACAAAAAGGAATTTGCCAATTTGCCATTGCCAAGAATGAAAAACGGTGATTGAAATTTTGTCGCGGTACTTACTTACTAATGTTGCGTTATTTAAACATGTTATTTAGAGATGGTTTTTGAACAAAAATGTCATATAATTATAATTATTGACATATTATTAAACATATAATAAAGTCATAATAAATTGTTATCTAGCGTCTAGCCTCTCGTCCTACATGTTATTTAGAGGTTATTTTTTAACATAAAAGACATTTTTTTTTATTTTTTAAATATATTTCATCTCTTACACACAACAATTTTACAAATTTTAATCATTGTTTAACAATAGAATAACTAAATAAAAACAAAAATATAATAAAAAGGTATAACAAAAAGGTGAAAACATATTTTTTTTGGTTTCTACACCAATTAAGAGAAATGGCTCTTGAGCTTGGCATAAAATTATTATCTTCGTATTAAACACAGACACACTGTCAATATTATTAATGGGAATTTGTACCTACCGGCTAAACTAAATATCTTATTAGTAATTATTATGTTGTGAGATGCCCACATATTTGAAATTCGTGGAAAAAAGGAATAATAATAATGTTGCCATCAAACAAAAAGGAATTTGCCAATTTGCCATTGCCAAGAATGAAAAACGGTGATTGAAATTTTGTCGCGGTACTTACTTACTAATGTTGCGTTATTTAAACATGTTATTTAGAGATGGTTTTTGAACAAAAATGTCATATAATTATAATTATTGACATATTATTAAACATATAATAAAGTCATAATAAATTGTTATCTAGCGTCTAGCCTCTCGTCAATGGTCAAAGTTTGTCTATGGACAACCCACGCCACATATCATTTTTGTCATCTGACGTTTGTTCTCTATTCGTAGTTTCATAGCGCCGAAATAGTTTTAGTCTGTCTTTTTTTTAAGCTGCCGGCCACCTTCACAAAAATATTATGTTTAGTTAAATTGCTCGAGTTGTTAACCTTTTTGTAAAATGAGAAAGTTCTGATTTGAATATTACTCACAAACGGGCTGATGAATGAATGGGCGTTCTATAAAAAAAAAAAATTATTTTGAGCTTATACAATCATATTATATATATAGAGAGACGCTTTGTGCCATGGATCCTCAAAACCCAGGAAGTGTTTATATGAAGACGGAGCCAGGGTCCCAGAATGAGATCGGAGAGGAAATAATGCCATCTACGGATATGGATTTCGACTTTCCGGATATAAAGAAGGAAATCTTGCTGTATTCGGAGACTGTTCAGATAGCTAGTAAGTTACGATATAGGTTTACGTAAATTGTTAAAATGTTATTCAAGCCATTGGAATATTTTGAAGTTAATTTTCACTTCGGAGTATTTGCTTACAGAAAACTGTCATAATGAGCGCACCTTTAATCAGCTCCCCACATTAAGGTCAGCTAGTTTTTGATTCGCCCCCTCTAAATAATAAAAAAATACCTTTTAAACTGTTATGTTAATGCGATGAATTGACCTATTTTTAATCTTGTATGAGTAAATTTGTAGGTTTTGTGCATACAAAAAATTATAAAATTTACAATAAAATATATAAATTTGTTTTAGACCACTTTAATTTTAATTACACTCTACCGGTTTCGGAAGAACCCTTCCTTGGTCAGGAGAATGTTAAAACTAACCTATGATACAAAATATTGATAGATATATACCAAACATTTAGGTGCTGGAGCTACGCTAATATATTAAATAACCAAATTAATTTATCGTTTAGTCCCATTCTAGATATGTTTCCAATAAACCGCTCTGTTATTGCTGGATTTCCCGCAACTACCCCCCTCCCCCTTTGACCTCCCACTCCAGCACCTAAATGTTTGGTATATATCTATCAATATTTTGTATCATAGGTTAGTTTAAATATTCTCCTGACGAAGGAAGGGTTCTTCCGAAACCGGTAGAGTGTAATTAAAATTAAAGTGGTCTAAAACAAATTTATATATTTTATTGTAAATTATGGCGAGCCACAAAGTAAATGCTTATTACGAACATGTAATTATAAAATTCACAAACGCGTGAAATTTGCGTGATTGTTAACAGAAATCATTCAAAATCATGCTTTTTTGCGGCTATTTGTGAAACGGTAATATAGGTCGTGATATAACTTGAAGCAGGGTTAAAAATTATATGTTTGGTTGGGATTTATAACTAGGCTAAGTAGAAATTTCAGCGATATTTAATTAAACTGTCACTTTGTTCGATGTCAATTAATTTGCAATTCTTCTGTCTGGAACCTACAATATGATACGCACGTACAAGCAACAAAATAAATAAAGTAAGATTAAGTAAGAGTACAAAATAAATTCTTTCATTTTATACATTTTAAAATGGGTATTCCAATAGTTGTGTTGAACTACAGCATTCTTTTAAAAATGATATGAATAAGCTTAAATTGTCAGACAGAAGGATTTTCACTGACATGGTATTTTTATATAAAACATTAAATGTTTTTTTTATATATAAGTAAATACTGCATAAGAGACCCAACTGCTCACATCTGGAGCCAGTGAGACTATGGCATTCCCAATTGTGGTACGTTGTGAGGCTGAATGTAGTGGGCAGGGGAAGGAGGTGGGGTAGAGAAAACTGGGGAAGTACCTGGCTATTCAGATTTGTTGATAGTCCAGAATTGCCTGCATTGATTAGCTTTCGAATTTTCACAATGTATACTAGAAGTGGGGGATTATTTCAGTGTAATTCTGGGACTAACTTCCCAAGTGTATTCCTCTTTGCCCAAAATACTTATGGAGGGAAATTATTAAGTAAGCCAATTCAGTGGACATCTTCACTTTGTCACTAAACAAATACACAATGTTGATTATGAAGCAGTTCTATTTATGTACATTTAATACAGTGTAATATTTACTCTCCATTTGTAAAAGCCCTAAAAGGGGCGTTACTAAATAAATAAATAAAAATTATTATAATAACATTACACAACATTATTTTAACTAATATATAACAATTTTAAAATGTACTTACTTAACTTACACTTTCAATAAACGTTTGATCGTTTTTTACCCTCCACATATCATTTTTCTGTATTAATTAATCAGATTAAATATTATCCTAAAATAATAAAAATAATACTCATTTCTTTGTTATGAATCACTCTAACTGAATTAATATTATAAACCACACACCTTACTATATTACAGCTAGGATAAGGATAATAAAACAGACGAGGCTGTAAAATAAGAAAGATTCTGACAGAAGCAATCTATTCGTCACTTTAGAATTTTTTAAAATTTATTTTATTTTTATTTGTTATAATATTTTTCATTACTTGTCACTTTCATCACGGGTAGTAGGTAATCATAACAGTATGTGTTTTTAAATGTAAATAAGTATCTCAGTAATAAATATTTAGGTTAAAGCAATACTGTGTAAATAACCACTTAGTTTTAAATGTATGTATAGTTTAAGTCACTAGTTATATAAGTCTTAGTTGTAATTCATTAGATAGAAATTTTTGTATTAAGCCCTTATAATAAATATAGGATGTATCAATGAATTTTTAAAGTTCCCTTGAGGTGATTTTCTCACGAAAATGGCGCTATAAAAATCATCCAAACACCATTATTATAATGTTTTATTCCAGGACTAAAATAATTACAAATAAGCAGAAAATGTAATAACGAAGAAATTGGCATAACAGAATACGTTACGGAATTTGCCTAAAATAGACATCCACGGGATTTTCAAACGCGGTGTCGTGATTGCCGTGGACAAATAAACAGAACATTTCGTATGTCTACTGAGTTGCTAGTTTCAGTGCAAAGGTTTTTCTCTGCTATCTCCTGATTATCGGTGAAAGCAATTATCTTATCTAGCAACTCACGAAGATTCGGCCCACGGGAATATCAGAATACATTCAAATTAATGTTGACAATTGGGTGCCAAAGAAAAGCTATCTATTCCACTCTGTGGCCTCTACGGACGACTGTTTATTCCATTAGTTTTTTTCTCATCACGTCTTTTGACGCTGTGGCTTCAGTTAGTACTTGAGGCTCAAGGTCAGAGGAATTGATAACTTTACAATATCGGATCGGTAAGCGTAACTTCTGATGATTTTATATCAATATACTGAGCACGTTTTACTTTTGCAGCCGAACCCATACTGACAGGCAATCCTGGAGATGTTTTCTTTGAATTCTTAAAAACGATAAACGCCAAACCAAACAATTGTGTAAAAATATAAAAAATTGAAATTCTATCGTGAATATGCATTGACAGTGATCATATACATTTTTTCTATTAAACGGTAGCTAATTGGTCAATCAGGTCTTGAGTCATGTTTCAAAAGATTTTTCGTTTCTCAAAGATAGAACTGAATTATTGAATTGCAAAAGTTTTTCTGGAAAAGATAAAAAGAGGTATTAAAAATTTTAATAATATGTTTCCTTCATTGGTAAATAGAGTTTTAATCGGTGAGCTATATGTGCATTTAGAAAGAATTAAAAAAAATAATGTTGAATAAATAATATACAAGAATTATTCTGGTTTTGATTAATTCCAGTAAAAATAGTTTGTAAAAGTTTTATTGTCGATGCCTTTAAAACATTTCTAGACACAGTTCAATAATTGTGTTTTATCATTAATGCATATAATTTCTTACGGTTATTTAATAACAATATAAATATAACTTTGCTTTTCCAGGTACTGATTTTGTAGCAGGTTTAAGCATCAAGGAGGCAGAACCAGGAAGCCGAGAAGAACATAGGGTGGGGATTCCTAATACGGAAATTGACTTGGACCTCCTCGATGTTAAAAATGAATGCTTACAGCATTCTGAAAGAATTACTCAGAAAGCAGGTAAAACCGATTTGTATTATCTGTGATTCACAAATCGTGCTCTTAATACTTGCAAATTTATAAATGATGTCCTTACATATATTACGCTAAAAATATTAATATATTGGCAATGAAGAATTGAAATTCTATCCTAAATATTCATTGACACTGACGGTATATTTTTTACACTAAACGGTAGCTGACTTGTAAAAGAGATCAAAAGTTTTGTTTTATCTACTTTCGTTTCTCAAATATCGAACGAAAAAAATTCATATTGCATAAATTATTCTAGAAAAGATAAAAAAAGGTGCTAAAAATGTTAATCAAAAAGCAATGGTGTTTTCCTTTCATTGGTAAATAGAGTTTAAATCAGTGAGCTATATATGTATTTATAAAGAAGAAAAACAACACTTTTATACAAGGATAAATAGAATACAAGAATTATTTTTGTTATGATTAAATCCAGTGAAAATGGTGGTTACGGTTTAAATATTAAGTCCTTAAAATATTTTTTTACATTGTTCAATATTTGTGTTTTATCATTAATGCATCTAATTTCTTACTTTTATTAAATTAAAATATAAATGTTGCTTTGCTATTCCAGGTAGTGTTTTTGTAGAAGATTTCAGCATCAAGAAAGAACCAGGACGCCGAGCAGAACATGGGGTAGGGATTCCTTATACGGAAATTGACTTGGACCTCCTCGATGTTAAAAATGAATGCTTAGAGCGTCCTGAAATAATTATTCAAACAACAGGTAAAACCGATTTTTATTATTTGTGTTTGGCTATTCCTGCTCTTCATACTTGCGTATTTATGAATTATGTCTTTACGTGAATAACTCTTTATCTTTATCTCTTTCAGACTTATTGACAAAACGGAAGACGCATTATGAGGAAGAACGACTTTCTTGCTACCGTTGTAAATACTTCTGCTCTATTAAGTCAAAATTAAATCGGCACATGCGCACTCATTCTGGTGAGAAGCCTTTTTCGTGTTCCGTCTGCAACTACTCATGTTCTCGAAAAGATGCTTTGAATAATCATATGCTGACTCACAGTGGAGAAAAACCTTTTTCATGTTCCGTCTGCAGCTACTCATGTGCTCGTAAAGGTGCTTTGAAGAATCATATGCTGACTCACAGTAGAGAAAAACCTTTTTCGTGTTCCGTCTGCAACTACTCGTTTTCTCAAAAGGGTAATTTGAAGAGTCATATTCTGACTCACAGTAGAGAAAAACCTTTTTCGTGTTCTGCCTGCAGCTACTCGTGTTCTCGAAAAGAAGGTTTGAAGATTCATTTTCTAACTCACAGTGGAGAAAAGCCTTTTTCGTGTTCCGTCTGCAGCTACTCATGTTCTCAAAAAGGCAGTTTGAAGATTCATATGCCAACTCACAGTGGAGAAAAACCTTTTTCGTGTTCTGTCTGCAGCTATTCATGTTCTCATAATGGTAATTTGAAGAAACACATGCTGACTCACAGTAGAGAAAAACCTTTTTCTTGTTCCGTCTGCAGCTACTCGTTTTCTCAAAAGGGTAATTTGAAGAGTCATATGCTGACTCACAGTAGAGAAAAACCTTTTTCGTGTTCTGCCTGCAGCTACTCGTGTTCTCGAAAAGAAGGTTTGATGATTCATTTTCTAACTCACAGTCGAGAAAAGCCTTTTTCGTGTCCCGACTGCAACTATTCATTTTCACGTAGAAGCAAATTGAAGAAACACACGCTAACTCACAGTGGAGAAAAGCCTTTTTCGCGTCCGTCTGCAGCTATTTAAGTTCTCGAAAAGGAAGTTTGAAGAATCATATGGTGACTCACAGTCGAGAAAAATCTTTTCGTGTCCCGACCGCATCTATTCATTTTCACGAAGGAGCAATTTAAAGAAACACATCCTGATTCACAGTTGAGAAAAGCCTTTTTCGTGTCTTGACTGTAACTATTCGTGTTCACAAAGAAGCCGAAACCGTATTCAATTTTAAAGTTTAATTTTGATTATCGGAGCAATGCGTTCCTCCCCAATTAACGCTTTACAAGTGGAGGCTGTGGAGGCTCCTCTTCCTTTCAGAAGACAGCTTTTAGTTGACAAGTTTTTATTCAAATGCTTAAGACTCTCTAATCACCCGCTGGTGGACAAAGTGTCTACAATTTCTGCTCAAGTGAAATCACTTACGTATTGGAGGAATAAATCATTCCCTTTACTTGTTAAAATCCTCCATACGTACAGTGCGTATAAACCCTCTGAAATCCGTCTGATAGACTTCCTTTATGTAAAAACTCCTGTCATATTCATTTGATTAATCCAAATTTTCTTATTTCACTAATTAACAACCTCTAACCAAAATATCTCATCCAAATTTGAAATTCGAAATATTCCGGCTGGAAAATTATGTACACCGATGGTTCCATTTTCAAGTCTCCCTTATCAAACCAATTAGGTTTATTAGATTAGGTAGATCAGATCAAGTAAATAAAAAAATAAAGCTCCCAAAAGAGGCTTCCATTTTCACGGCTGAATGTATAGCGATATTTGAATCCCTTAAATAACTAACTAACTAAAACTAACTAACCTTCACGCCGTTTCCCCGCAGGCTCCACATGCCCAAACCATCTGAGAGTTGCTTTCTTAATTTTACTGATTACGCTTACATCAGCCTTGCATTCCTTTCGAATCTCCACATTTCTCACACGATCATACATGGTTATCATGATCCCTTAAATACACGACAGTCACAATGGAAATTTCTTAATTCTCTCTTTATTTAAATTAAATTCTTTCCCTTCCCATTACCCAGAAGATCTATGTATCGAAATTCGCTCTCTATTTCGTAGAGTAGAGTGGAAGATACTCTTAGTATCGCCCTAGCTTTAGACTACCATTCAGAATTAAATCATTGCTTGAAATGGCTTTAGCCGTGTTTAGTGACGAGATCTGAATTTGAAGGTACTCCCCCACCTTCCTCTTCCTCGTCTCCTTCCCTTTCCCACTTACCTTCGGCCTCATAACATACCCCAATTGGGGATGCTCACTGGCTCCAGACGGGAGCAGTTGGGACTCTTGGGTATTAATTATAAAATTATTATTATTTTAATTAACCGACTCTGGCAAATAAATCGTATTGGCTTGGATACCTAGTCACTTCGCTATCCCTGGAAATGAAAAGGCCGATTCATTGGCGAAAGATGCCATTATTTCGGAGATTATTATATAGATTTTTAAACCTCGATGACATTTTCACAAAATTGAAAGAAAACATGCTTTCCACATGGCAGAATTATTGGGATGAATCAAGTAAAACAAAAGGTAATATTTTTTTCATAATACCGCCCACGATTCCTTCAAAACCATGTTTTTCCTGATTCTCTGAACAAATCCTCAACATCATCCATTTGTCGTTTGCGGATAAAGCATTGCTGCCACAATGTTGACTTCACAAAAATACATGTTTAAAATTCTGCCATGTGTGAAAGTCGTCTTGATGTAGAGAACCTCAATCATATTTTTTTCAGTTGCCCTATAAACAATTCATATACAAGTTTCATTCCTGACCTAATCAGTATGGGTATATTCCTCCCCAAAAACATTGCATGCCTGTTGTCTTCTATGGATAAAACGTGTATATAAAGTCATATCTAGTTTCATTAGTGTTAACGGCATCAATTTGTAATCGTAATTGAACAAACTCATGTTTTACTTTTACATTATAATGTTTGGTTTCATGTATTATGTTTTATTTATCTTTTTATGTATATTAATTATATTAACTATTTAATTAATTCCCTATTGCTTCATTCTTGTAAATATGTACGTAATCAATCGCAATGACCTTGGATTGTGAGTAATTAGCTTATTCTTTTTATTATTATTATATTATATTATGTAATGAATGAAATATTTGGCTTACACCTATAATATAACTTACTAGCTATCTGAACACTCTCCGAATACAGCAAGCATTACTTTTTTATATCCGGGAGGTCAAAATCCATATCCGTAGATGGCATTATTTCCTCTCCAGTCTCAAACTGGGACTCTGGCTCCGTCTTGATAGAAACACTTCCTGGGTTTTGAGGATCCATGGCACTGATGGTAAAGCGTCTCTCTAAATATAATATGATTTTCCGAGATTAAAACAAATAAAAACTTTAACAAAAGGTACATTCATCGGAACGTTTGTGAATGATATTAATATCAGCACTGAAGGCAATAATGACAGTAGGCGAGTGTTTTCCATAGACACACTTTAGACGCCAGATAATCTGGCGTCTAAAGTGTGTCTATGGAAAACGCTCGCCTACTGTCATTATTGCCTTCAGTGCTGATTAAGCTGGAATCAGACAGTTCACTCGAGTGAAGGTTTACGCCATGTCTTTTCGGCCTAATCGACCATCTTCGTTTCATTCCATGTTCAGACGGCGCTATAGAAATAAGCGTTCACTCGTCCATTCCCACCACAGCGTCGCCGAGCGAGGTCAACCGCGCTGGAATTCGTTTGATTTCCAGCGCGGTCCGGCCCTGAATTTTAAGGAAAAACATGTCAGATGCATCGATTTTTACGCAATTTTGTTTGACGCAATTAAATAAAAATAAATAAAAAAAACAGTATTTTGTCGTCTTATAAACCTTTTTATTTTTTATGGCATAATAACACAATTTGATTTCACTTTTTTGATTACGAACATTTTCCTACAAATTAATAATCTTACATATATTAAAAAACATATAAAATACATGGATAATAAGGGAGACCCAAAAATTTATATGAGAGGTGTTCCCAAAAGCAAACAAATTGGCCGAACGAATACCATTTTGACGTTTTGCGTGCGATTTGATAGCGTTCTTTCATGGTCCTTCCCGTACAGGCCGCGAGACAAACTGATTGAGAGTTCACTCGGTGTTCAGACGATTCACTTTGCTCTCTTAGGCGCGCATGCGCGCGCGAGTGAAGGATGCCGAAGGAAAATATCCAACATTGTTGGATCGGTTCACTTGAAGATTTCATTCGGCAGTGTTCGGCACTTTCGATTCATTTCATGCTCAGACGTGTCATTCCGAGTAAACTAGGCCGAATGAAATGCGGAAATAAGCGATTAGTGAAACGTCTGAATGGCGCTTTAGCGATGGGCACAATCGATGAATAATCGATGATTTACTCGATCTTTTTTACCATCGAATGATTTCGTTTCATTTCCATAGAAAAATTGATTTCGCTTCTCGATGTCAAATTCATTCGAATGCACAGTCCGAGACAATCGGTTTGAGACGTCATCGAAAGTCTTTGCTGTGATTGGTCAGAATTCATCGAAGTTGTCATTGGTTAGAATTAATCGAAATGTTAAACCGAGACAATCGGGTTTGAAACGTCATCGAACTTGAAATCGATTCTCGCTTCTCGATGTCAGAATCCATTCGAATGCACAGTGCCAGACAATCGGTTTGAAACGTCATCGAACTTGGAATCGATTCTCGCTTCTTGATGTCAGATTCAATTCGAATGCATAGTCTTGAAACGTCATCGAAAGTGATTTTGCTTGACAAACGAAATATTTTATAGGTACATGTTATAATCACACTGATGTGTGTATTATAAATTATGAATGAATACTTTTAGGTAACGATTTACGTTTTCAGTACAGTTTATGCGTAAAAAGTTGCGATGGTGATAGCTTTCAACAATTTAAAAATGTTTATTATGAGGTTATGTATCATCTATTTGGGTATTGTATATTTAATTTAAAATAAAACAATAACTTTGTAAATACCATTTTTATATTTAATGCCGACCTGGTTTCGCTAAAACCGTAGTTTCTTTAGGGAAGTAAACAATACTCTACTAAAATCAGCAAGTAATATGTTATCATATGGACATAAATGCTTTATATGACCAAATATATATAATTTATTTGAAATTTTGTAATAAAAATGAAACGATTTCTATAGTAAGATAACTTTATTTATTGATAATCTGTTAATAATTGCATACGAAGAGGTGTATAATATAACCTACATGTTATTTAGAGGTTATTTTTTAACAAAAAAGACATAAAATTATTATCTTCGTATTAAACACAGACACACTGTCAATATTATTAATGGGAATTTGTACCTACCGGCTAAACTAAATATCTTATTAGTAATTATTATGTTGTGAGATGCCCACATATTTGAAATTCGTGGACAAAAGGAATAATACTAATGTTGCCATCAAACAAAAAGGAATTTGCAAATTTGCCATTGCCAAGAATGAAAAACGGTGATTGAAATTTTGTTGCAGTACTTACTTACTAATGTTGCGTTATTTAAACATGTTATTTAGAGATGGTTTTTGAACAAAAATGTCATATAATTATTATTATTGACATATTATTAAACATATACAATATTAAGTCATAATAAATTGTTACACTCTCACCTGTCCTATCTCTGCTGTATCTGGGGCTTTGCCTCAAAGAAATTGATAGCCGACCTGCAGGTAGATACGTTTTTAGATTTTCACGGCCAAAAGCATTTTCGTTGTTTGTTTTTGGGGTGTTATGCCGTGTTGTGCTACCTCCTTCTTTAGCCGACGTTTCGGACAGCGTTGCAGTGTCCATCATCAGGGCAGATCCGGTAGATCGACGGATCTACCGGATCTGCCCTGATGATGGACACTGCAACGCTGTCCGAAACGTCGGCTAAAGAAGGAGGTAGCACAACAAGGCATAACACCCCAAAAACAAACAACGAAAAAAGACCTGCAGGTAGTTCAAAACCGAGCTCTCAGAAATGTTCATGGACTTCCATGGGACACTCATGTCAGGGACATCTATTCAGTTTCCGGTATCCTTCCAATCACAATCCTTCCTAAACATGAAATCACAAGCACCATCCTACAAATTACCCAACAATCAACTCATACTAACACCAAGCCAATTTACAATCAAGACATCCACAACCACAATACTCGAAATAACAATAAAATCCGCATTCCTCAAACACACACTACAAAATATGGGATAAAATCTCTGAACTATATTGCCTATACACTATATAATTCAATCGATGTGCATCATCCACCTCTGGAAATTTACTGTAAAAGTACTATCCAAAAAAATACTAGTAAAACTTGTTACAAATTAAACTTTTTTAAAGCTGATTTTACAAAAATTAATGAGTTGCTTTCCTCGACAGATTGGTCATTTTTGAGCTTAAATGATAACGTTAATTTGGTAGTTGAAAATTTTTATGATATTTTATATAATGCAATTGATTTACATGTACCCATGACAAAAAATTATGTTAATAGCTATCCCAAATGGTTTAGTAAAGATCTTATTGAAGTTATTTCTCAAAAGAAAATTTGTCACATAATTTATAAAACAACTAGGAATAGAGATGATTTCATTAAATTCCGTCTCCTGCGGTCAAAATCTAAAAAAATGTCAAAAATGTGCTATTTGAACTATATTGATAAATTAGAACAGTTGGCCATTGTGAATCCGCAAACTGTTTTCAAATTCTCTGATACTCTTAATTGTAAAGAATCTGGTTTTCCTTCGACAATGTATTATAAACACAGAATAGCAGATAACTCTCAAGATATAGTAAACTTATTTGCTGATTGCTTTGGTGAAGTCTACGACACTAAAACTGATTCTCCATTACATGATATCAATTTTGACGATTCGATTGATTTAAACAATTGTATATTTAATGAAACTGATATTAAAAAGAAAATTGTCTCTTTAAAACAAAATAAATCCGCAGGCCCTGATAATGTTCCTCCAATATTTTTATTAAAATGTATATCTATATTAACAATTCCACTAATGAAAATTTTTAACCTCTCTCTAAAATCTGGAATTTTTCCTGATCAATGGAAGAATAGCTTTTTAACGCCTATATTTAAAAAAGGTGATAAAACTGACGTCTCAAATTATAGACCTATATGTATACAATCTGCAATTCCTAAATTATTTGAATCTATTTTATTAACGAAACTTAATAAGGAATTAATTAAAGTTATTACACCATTTCAACATGGATTCATTTCGGGAAGATCAACTCTAACAAACCTTATGATTTATCAACATCATATAATTGAAACATTGAATAAACGATCTCAAACTGATTCAGTGTACACAGACTTTAGCAAGGCATTCGATAAGGTATCTCACAAAATTTTAATTCATAAACTAAAAGTTCTTGGTGTTTCTGGTAGCATGTTAAACTGGTTCAAAAGTTACTTGTCATCTAGAAAAATTTGTGTAAAAATTTTAGATTGCACTTCTAAGCAATTTGTGGCTTCCAGCGGAGTTCCACAAGGTTCTCATTTGGGTCCTGTGTTATTTTTAATATTTATCAATGATATTGTAAAAGTTTTTAATGGAGTAAACATACTCCTGTTTGCCGATGATTTAAAAATTTACAAAACGATTACTTGTATTAATGATTGTAATATCCTTCAATCCAATCTCGATCGTTTACAAAATTGGTGTAATCATAATGAACTGTTTTTAAATATTGATAAGTGTCAATTCATATCTTTCTGTAGAAACAAAAATCCTATTATGTTTCATTATAGTATCAATAATATTTCTCTTAAAAAGATGTCTCATATCAAGGATCTGGGTATCGTATTTGATGAAAAATTAACGTTTGTTCCACACATTAATGAAGTTACTAATAAGGCTATGAAATGTTTGGGATTTATTTTAAGAACAGTCAAAGATTTTACGTCACTTTATTCATTTAAAATACTCTTCACTGCCTTAGTTAGAAGTAATTTAGAATATAATTCTACTATTTGGTCCCCATACTATAAAGCACATCAAGTAAAAATTGAGAGAGTTCAACATAAATTTTTAAGATTCATTAATTTCAAACTCTCCATACCCATTGAACAAATTAATTATGATATATTATTGAAACGACTTAATTTAACTGACTTATCTTCTAGAAGAACCAAGAGCGATATGGTACTTTTATTTAAATTAGTAAATGGCACAATTGACGCACCTGATTTAACTAAACTAATAACATTCAGAGTACCAAATTGTAACACGAGGCTTCAAGAGCTGTTCTTTGTTTATCCTTCGAAAACTAATTATTTCAATAACTCCCCAATCCAAAGACTACATAGGCTTGGAAATAAATTTAGTTCAGTTGATATTTTCGTTTATTCCTTATCAAAATTTATTTCTGAAATTTCAAAAATTCTGTTTCCCACTTACTAAACAATGATGTAACATAATTTGTATATTATTGTTATTTTTCTGTTATTTTTGTATTATGATTGTTGTAAAAGCTCTATGGGCGTGAATAAATAAATAAATAAATAAATAAATAATTCGCTTCCAGATATGTACAAAAACATCCAGCATAATAAAAAATTGCAAAGCAATGCTTTAAAAGAATATTTTTTAACTACATTTAAAAATGAAAATATGTAATCGTCTTGTCATTTTTTGTTCTATCTTATATACTCGGATCTGTTTTTCCCTCTCTTTACTTGTTTTCTCTTGTTGTTTGTTCTACTTAACCTGTCTTTATTTTTATTTTTATGCTGTACTGAATGTAAAACTTATATTATGATATCAAAATACCTTTGTAAAATTGTAACTTCTACCTCCTACCTATGAATTGTAAGTTCCTCCTGTCCTAAAATGAGTTTTGTAACTCATCGGGATTGCTCTAGCAAGAAATAAAAACAATGAAAAAAAAAACAATGAAAAAAATATCTAGCGTCTAGCCTCTCGTCGATGGTCAAAGTTTGTCTATGGACAACCCACGCCACATATCATTTTTGTCATCTGACGTTTGTTCTCTATTCGTAGTTTCATAGGGCCGAAATTGTTTTAGTCTGTCTGATTTTCCCTAAGCTGCCGGCTACCTTCACAAAAATATAATGTTTAGTTAAATTGCTCGAGTTGTTAACCTTTTTTTAAAAATCTTTTCGTGTCCCGACCGCAACTATTCATTTTCACGAAGGAGCAATTTAAAGAAACACATCCTGATTCGCAGTTGAGAAAAGCCTTTTTCGTGTCTTGACTGTAACTATTCGTGTTCACAAAAAGGCCGAAACCGTATTCAATTTTAAAGTTTAAGATTGATTATCGGAGCAATGCGTTCCTCCCCAATTAACGCTTTAGAAGTGGAGGCTGTGGAGGCTCCTCTTCCTTTCAGAAGACAGCTTTTAGTTGACAAGTTTTTATTCAAATGCTTAAGACTCTCTAATCACCCGCTGGTGGACAAAGTTTCTACAATTTCTGCTTAAGTGAAATCACTTACGTATTGGAGGAATAAATCATTCCCTTTACTTGTTAAAATCCTCCATATATTCATTTGATTAATCCAAATTTTCTTATTTCACTGATTAACAACCTCTAACCAAAATATCTCATCCAAATTTGAAATTCGAAATATTCCGGCTGGAAAATTATGTACACCGATGGTTCAATTTTCAAGTCTCCCTTATCAAACCAATTAGGAGCGGCATTCCATTGCCCATCAGATCAAGTAAATAAAAAAATAAAGCTCCCAAAAGAGGCTTCCATTTTCACGGCTGAATGTATAGCGATATTTGAATCCCTTAAATAACTAACTAACCATCACGCCGTTTCCCCGCAGGGGTGGGCAGAGAAGACGGACTGCCAACCACCTCGGTCTTGGCACACACTCTTTGCCTCATTCACATTCATACATTGTCTCATACATTCTCTTCTATTTTTTTGACTCTTGACATGGCCCGACTCAAGTATCTGATTCACTTGATCGTGCCATGTCTTCCTCGGACGTCCCCTACTTCTTATACCATTCACACTTGCATTGATATTCTCCTTACGATCCTTTCTTTGTTCATTCGCTCCACATGCCCAAACCATCTTAGAGTTCCTTTCTTAATTTTACTCCTTCTCATTACGCTTACATCAGCCTTGCATTCCTTTCGAATCTCCACATTTCTCACACGATCATACATGGTTATCATGATCCCTTAAATACACGATAATCACAATGGAAATTTCTTAATTCTCTCCGATTCCAAAAAATTAAATTCTTTCCCTTCCCATTACCCAGAAGACGATCTATGTATCGAAATTCGCTCTCTATTTCGTAGAGTAGAGTGGAAGATACTCTTAGTATCGCCCTAGTTTTAGACTACCATTCAGAATTAAATCATTGCTTGAAATGGCTTTAGCCGTGTTTAGTGAAAGGATCTGAATTTCCAGGTACTTCCCCACCTTCCTCTTCCTCGTCTCCTTCCCTTTCCCACTTACCTTCGCCCTCATAACATACCCCAATTGGGGATGCTATAGTCTCACTGGCTCCAGACGGGAGCAGTTGGGACTCTTGTAGGGTATTAATTATAAAATTATTATTATTTTTAATTAACCGACTCTGGCAAATAAATCGTGTTGGCTTGGATACCTTGTCACTTCGCTATCCCTGGAAATGAAAAGGCCGATTCATTGGCGAAAGATGCCATTATTTCGGAGATTTCTTATATAAATTTTTAAACCCCGATGACATTTTCACAAAATTGAAAGAAAACATGCTTTCCACATGGCAGAATTATTGGGATGAATCAAGTAAAACAAAAGGTAATATTTTTTTCATAATACCGCCCACGATTCCTTCAAAACCATGTTTTTCCTGATTCTCTGAACAAATCCTCAACATCATCCATTTGTCGCTTGCGGATAAAGCATTGCTGCCACAATGTTGACTTGACAAAAATACATGTTTAAAATTCTGCCATGTGTGAAAGTCGTCTTGATGTAGAGAACCTTAATCATATTTTTTTCAGTTGCCCTATAAACAATTCATATACAAGTTTCATTCCTGACCTAATCAGTATGGGTATATTCCTCCCCAAAAACATTGCATGCCTGTTGTCTTCTATGGATAAAACGTGTATATAAAGTCATATCTAGTTTCATTAGTGTTAACGGCATCAATTTGTAATCGTAATTGAACCAACTCATGTTTTACTTTTACATTAGAATGTTTGGTTTCATGTATTATGTTTTATTTATCTTTTTATGTATATTAATTATATTAACTATTTAATTAATTCCCTATTGCTTCATTCTTGTAAATATGTACGTAATCAATCGCAATGACCTTTGATTGTGAGTAATTAGCTTATTATTTTTATTATTATTATATAATGAAGATACTTCTGTCTATTACTGATATTACTGTCAAATTTGTATATATTTACCTATAATTACACCTTTGATTATATAAATATCTAGATAGAGCTCTCGAGCGACGAAACGCCAAAAATAATATCAACCAACTGTTTGCTTATAAGCTTGTCCCGTCCGCTCAGTGGCGACACTAGCGTTGTGCGGTAAACACGTGTTGTGTGACATTTGAAAATGACGATTTGCGCTATAATAGTGTGCAGGAATTACAAAGGACGGTTGAAAACAACTAAAAATGTTGCCTATCATCGGTAAGTTACCTTTAAATAACCATTTAGTTAAAGAAACAATTCAGTTTTAATAGTTTAATTTGGTCTTGGAACAACGCCATTTGACGCAATGTTTACAGGGTTGCCTGTTCTTTAAATAAAATTTTCCCATGAGTGCGTTGTTAATTTTAAAATAGGTTTTTAATAATTACCCAAAAGTACACTACACATAATAATATTATAAATATGAAAGTTTGTCTTTGTGTTTAAGTGTTTTTTAATTCTTCACGTTTACACTATATTTAAAAAAAGTTATGAATATGACATTTGTTTATCTATTAAAATTACAAAAAATGTTTCAGGTTTGTTTGGGGAAGTATCAAGTAAACTTGTAATTTTATTCATACATATTTTACAGAATACCCAATGATCCTATATTAAGAAGTAAGTAAATAGAAAAAATAAGAAAAAGCGGCGGAGAGGATGTCTGGCAACCAGCTAAAACAACTGTCATTTGCTCTGATCATTTCCATGCCAAAGACCTGTATTTTGTCAACAATTAAAGCGTCGAAGGTTAAAAAAGGAAGCGATCCCGTGTAAGGTAATTTTTTAAAAATTGTAATTTTGTTTTTAGCGGCCCGTACCAAAAGGTGCCAAATAACGTAAGTCTATTACTAAACTTCTGCAACCGTCTTTTCGTATTTCTGACCTTACTAAGTAAATTTTATTGTTCTTTGTAGTTTTAATTTGTTGTTCGATTAAAATAAAATAATAATAAAAGTAATATGTAAATGATTTCTAAAACTGTTTAATAAGTCTTTATTATATATATATATATTTTTTTATAGAGAATACCTCACAAGAGTCCCAACTGCTCCCGTCTGGAGCCAGTGAGACTATGGCATCCCCAATTGGGGTATGTTGTGAGGCTGAAGGAAAGTAGGGAAGGGAAGGAGATGGGGAAGAGGAAGGTAGGAATATACCTGGCTATTCAGATCTAGTCACTAAACACGGCTAATCCCATTATTAAGCAACGTTTCAACTCTGAATGGTGGTCTTACACCAGGGCGATACTGACAGTATCTTCCACTCTGGAACGTGCCGCAAATATAGAATATATTATTTTTATTAATTAATTGTGAAATAACACAAATTAATCAAATAAAATTTATTTGCGCACGCCGGGTTCGAACCCGCGACCTTCCGATTGGCAGTCAAGTGTCTTACCACTCGACCACGGACGGTCGTCTAAATATAACTAAATAATACCGTTTGTAATGATTTTCGTTGTCTTTATTTGTTAAAAATAATCAAATAAAAATAAATCTCTTTTAACAATGATTTTCTTTTCATTTATATCATTATATGTAGAAAACTATTTTACTTAAATGAATTCAAAATTAAGGAATTATAGGTCCCGCAAAACCGAAACATATTTTTTACCCACTTTTATGGAAAATACTCGGGAGCTGGTATCGCTCAACACGCCCGCAGCGCTTGTAAAACAATACAAGTTACGCATACTTGTGTGCGTGTCACGCACACAAGTGTTTCAAATCTGGCCTGTTATTTTTGTTGCAATAACAGCGCATCACTCCATCTAGACATTTATATAATCAAAGAATTACACTTACAATCATTACGTACAAACTCATTCACTTGACACTTGCTAGAACACTCCTTTGGAGTGAAATGCCATGTTAAAAAAAAGTGTTGTGACGAGAGGCTAGACGCTAGATAACAACTCATGATTTTAATTTTGAATTTTCCATTGTTCTCGAAAATACCAAACAAATGATGTCTAGGTTTGATACGCCATTTAACCCTGCCGTGTCCACGATGTAAAGATAGTCTACCACGCTCTTTCAAACTTCAATAACTCCTTATATACGTTAATCCATAAATCAACGTTTTAGGTATTCCTAAAAAATATATTTTTGCATCTGTAAAAAATATTTAAAAAATTGTGACAATGCTGCATAAAAATAATAAAAATATTTTCATAAATATCGACAGATTTCTATGTCAGATGAGACAGCAAATTTCAAATTTATGTTGGATTGACAGAGAAAACAAAACGTTATTTCATTCCAACCTCATTAACCTACGTTCATAATGACAATCTCCTTTTAGTTATGTGTGAGGAAAAGTGATGTAACATAAAACGTTTACATCTTTTTCCCATCTAAACAGACTACGTTACTTTTCTAAGTTGATATAATGTTACATGTGTAGTCTCTTTCCAGTGCATTAATTTGTAACGTCTAAAAACAGAAATGACAATATTAATTGTCTTACTGCAAAAATGTAAGGTGCTTGACTTTCCGATACTTACTTATCTAAAAAAGAGCCAAAGGAACGATATCAGAAGGTTCGACTGACCGACTATCTGATACTCAAACCATTGTCATTTTTTATTCCCTTTCTGAATGTTTCCTTAAAATTGACGACAATATCGGACAAGTCTAGACAATCAGACGAGAGGGATGTTTTTTGTTCGTTTTTATGGCTTTTGGGGTGTTAGCAGGGTCATGCCATTATTCAGCTACAGAAGTAATAAATATTTAATTTTATTTTTATCAAAAATCTCTTCGTGAAAAACTTCATTTAAAAGATTTTTTTATATGAATACCGCACAAGAGCCCCAACTGCTACCGTCTGGAGCCAGTGAGACTATTGCATACCCAAATGGGGTATGTTGTGAGGCTGTGAAGGTATTGCGGAGGGGGAGGAGATGGGAAAGAGGAAAGTGGGAAAGTACCTGGCTATTCAGATCTAGTCACCAAACATGGCTTAAGCCATTTCAAGAAACGTTTCAATTCTGAATGGTGGTCTTACACCAGGGCGATACTGAAATTTTCCGCTCTGGAACGTGCCGCAAATATAATATATACTAATTTTAATGAATTAATATTGAAATAACACAAATTAATCAAATAAAACGAACCCGCGACCTTCGGATTGGTAGTCCATAGCCTTGCCCTGGACCATGCCGGCCGTCATGAAGAATGCAACAACAACAATGCAGTGCTAACGTATAGCAGTGAGACATTGAACTGGCAGAAGAACGATGAAAGTAGGCCTAATGCTGTATAAATGAGATCCCTGAGACGTATGTGTTCTTAAACCATATATGCAGGTATATTATAGGTATGACCATGTTAAATTGTTGAGATCCGGAATGAATGCAAGGCCGATGTTAACATAATGGATTAAAAAATATATATTATCCAACTTTTTATTGCGCCGTTTAGTGATTAAATCCCAAAGTGCAGTTGATGGATAGAATTAAAGGGCCCTTGGTAGTTGGTTAGGCCATCAAATAGGAAGGTATAAGCGAAGTGAAAGACTCCAGATACTAATATCTACAGCCTTTATGTCGGACAAATATCTACAGCTCATATGTTGGACAAATATCTATGACCTTCAGAGTGAAGACTAATATTTACAGAGCCAAGGTCGGATTAATATCTATGAGGGTCCCAGTGGTGACGGATATCTATGGAGCGTATGTGGGACTAATATCTACAGAGGGCAGCTGAGCAAGAGGTTGAACGGAAAAGCATGAATTACTTCAATTACGTAAAGGCTTAAACGTTTAAAGTACGTACATGAAGTTTTTGCATGATATTACGTATTTTGCTGTAATGTTGAAATTGGTATAGCGCCTGCTCGCGTCAAAGCAAGAAAAACATCCCAGCATTCGAGTAGTTTAGCGGCTACGCTAGGATTGTGTAACATGGTTTGTGATACAAAAGAAAGTGCCCCCTTTGTAGCGCCTGCTCGCGTCAAGGCAAGAAAAACATCCCAGTTTTCAAGTAGTTTAGCGGCTACGCTACGATTGTGTAACATGGTTTGTGATACAAAAGAAAGTGCCCCCTTCGTAGCGCCTGCTCGCGTCAAGGCAAGAAAAACATACCAGTTTTCAAGTAGTTTAGCGGCTACGCTAGGTTTGTGTAACACGGTTTGTGATACAAAAGAAAGTTCTTTAAACTGCAAACGCAATATTAAGTTATGCCAATATGCTATACATAATTGCAAATCCAACCTCTGCCAGTACTGTAGATATTCGTCTACATCACCTGTTCCGTAGATATTAGTCAGCAGTTTGAGCTGTAGATATTCGTCCTCACTTTGGTTCCCATAGATATTGTTCCAACATACCTCGTATAAATATTAGTCAACACATGGATTCTCATAGATATTAGTCCGCTTTGTTCAGTTTTTGAAATTCCTGTAGATATTAGTAGACGCCTCCCGGCCGATGAGGCGAATAATCTAAACTAGTGAGTAGGTAGCTAATTTCGTGCACTATCGTATGCCGCCGTCTTCGTTCCGAAAAGTTGATTAAGCAAAGCGCGGGAATGTTTTAATTGAATGTGCACGATCGTGTTAGAGCGTCCTGAAAGGGATATTAATCTACAAGATAATTAATGGTTATACGTCTATTGAATTCCTAAGAAAAATTGATAAACTGCAGAACCAACACACACATGGAGGAAAAGAAATGAATTGAGGCTCCCCTTCAGGAAAAAACACAGAGTCAAAACTCGTTGATGTACGGAGCATTGAAGATATTTGTAGAATTACCAGAGGAAATAAAATTAGAAGAAAGCATTTAAGGCGGGTATCAAAACTCGGCTTCACTGCAGATAGGTATTTTTGCTACTTGCACGGGCCGCTAGCCACCGGCACTTTCAGCCGTCTATTTGCAGCAGACTCGGGTAAGATTTACACCAAATTGATAAACCATTTAGCATTTTGATAAAGTACGAAATAAAAAACACACTTTCTCTATAAAATTTAAATTTGTTTACTAGATAATGGATACAGCTTGACAGATTAAAAATCATATTAGCAATGGAATGGATACACAGAAACATCTTTTACGCCCTGAGCCTTTTTTGGCGTCTCAGTTTTTACTCAATGTGACTTAAAATCTAATGGTGTTTTGACGTGGATTGTAGGGTTTATATAATGGTAATAACTGTATTTATAATATTACCGGAAAATAGTGGGTGTAAATAAAGGGAGATCATAAAATAAAGTTGGGACAAATATTTTAAAGTACGTGCGATAGAAATGACAAAAAAATGGTTTTGTTGTTGAAAGTTTATTTAGACAAATTTTTCGTACTCAAGAAAGAATATATATCATCATATTATCTTAGATAAACAAAAAGTAGAATGACGCACATAACCGAAAAAACGCAGAATTTCATACAAATTGATATAAAATCAACTAAATGTAAACTTGGTATGCAAATATTCAGCATAATATCCTACAAAAATTGCCAAGACTTGTTGATTTTGGAATGATATTCATTTTATCTTTAGTACTTGTGTAAAACAGTGCTCGTCGTACGGAATTTCTAAACCTCTCAACAATAATAGTCGATTTTTTTTTATTTTTTATTTATAACTTCGCGCAGGAGGCCCTGAGGAAAATTGTCTTGAAGAGACCCATATTGTATGAAGGAGGAAACACAGAGGCTGGCAAATCGTTTCATAGCTGAGCTGTTGACCTCAAGAACGAGTGGTAGAAGCGTCCCGTTCTCATGTGACAAATTTCGACCGTGTATATATGTTGGGCGCGCGTTTGGCGTGTTTCCCGACTTTGCACCGGTGCCAAAGGGATCAATGACGCTAGTTCCTCGGATCATCTTCCATATCTGAAATACCGGTAGAACAAGGATTCCATCGCGGTAGACGACTCTGAATAATTCTTGAAGCACATGTGCTCCGGAAGCTGTTCCTTCTTATTGGCAGCTCGTGTACAAATTACCCAAAATTTATTTGACTCTCTCGACTCATCGCCTTGCCCCGCTCTGATAGAGATGGATTCATACGTCCGCCACTCTTTTTTTATATGAATACCTCACAAATGTCCCTTCTGCTCCCGTCTGGAGTCAGTGAGACTTCCCAGCTTTAGTTTTCGCAAAAGTATCAATGAATTCGTTTAAATGCAGGCTTGTTGCGGTTTTCTTTTCAATTGTTGTTAGCGATAAATGTCGGAGTCAAGTTTGGCCCATCTTATTTCTTAAATATTTTTTTATTATTTTTTATTTGCTAAATGACCTTTCAGCTGCTGCAGAAGTGACAGGAATTGTAAAGAATAATAATATTGCTGTAAATACTTCCGTTAGGTCGCATTTTAGCACTCCATATTTGCTCATTATTTCCTTACATAATTGGTGAACAGTCCATGCTTGAGTTAGTTGAGGTAAAACTAGATGGTAAATATTAATACATTGAAGTGAAAAGCTAGGGCCTATTATATCTGAATATTTTCTTTGGAATTCGTCACACTTTTGTAATCTTCTTCTTCTTTCGTATGGCGGGGGGGGGAAGGGGGGGTCATGGCTTGGATATCCCCGACACTTTTGTAATAAAGTTGCTTCATCAACATGTAATAGTGTTGAAAATTATATTTTAACAAATATTAATAAATTTTTGAATTAAGCTAACTCTATTTGCAGATTTCTTCAAGAGTGTATACGTTGAAGACAATGACAACATTCTATCTGATAAACCCCAATTTTCCGAAAGCTCACTCAACTTGCATAATATCCACTTGGAAGTTAATGATGTTGTGACTTTTATCAAACAGCAGATATCAGGTCGAATTCGGGGCCAGATATGATTCCCTCAATATTACTTAAAAACTGTATTCATGTTCTAGCTCTTCCTATTACTATAATTTTCAATTTATCTTTATCTACAGGTTGTTTTCCTGAAATTTGGAAAAGTAGCTTTACAACACCCATTTTTAAAAAATGAGATAAATGTCAAATTGAAAATTATAGACCCATATGTATTATGTCTTCACTACCTAAACTTTTTGAAAAGGTTATATTAACAACAATGATGGGAAATCATGATCAACACCGTACAACAACCTGCAGTCCACCTCGGAACAGGAATACCTTGTGAGGAGGACTGAGGACAAAATACTTAACTTTGTATTCTTAATTTACTTTATATTGTATTTTAATTTTAATTTGTATTGTCATTAAAAAAAAAAAATAAAAAAAAAGTAAAATCATGCATCAAATTAAACCAATTATAATAACATTTCCACATGGTTTTATGGCAGACAGATCTACGTCAACTAACTTATTGCTCTACGAACATTTTATTTCAAATGCACTATCCAAGGGTCTGCAAGTTGATACAATTTATACTGACTTTAGGAAAGCCTTTGATACTGTTTCTCATCGCATTTTAATGGATAAATTAGAACACTTGGGTATATGCGGCAACTTTCTCGGATGGCTTAGAAGTTACTTGTCATATAGAAAACTATCTGTAAAAATTACCTCCACAACTTCATACACTTTTTTTGCCTTAAGTGGGGTCCCCCTAGGTTCCCACCTAGGACCAATTCTTTTATTATTATTTTTTTAATTTATTAATGATATTTCACTAATTTTCGATAATATTCACTTTCTTCTATTCGCCGACGATCTAAAGATGTTTAAATTGATCGAAAATTCTTCTGCTTGTTTAACTCTACAAAGGAACTTAAATAAACTTTGTGAATGGTGTATTGTAAACAAATTACATCTTAATATTAACAAATGCCAAACAATCAGTTTCCATAGATCTAAAACCCCTTTATTATTCGACTACTCAATTAATAATGCTACTTTAAAAAGAGTCTTTGAATTTAATGACCTTGGAGTTATCTTTGACTCCAAATTACGCTTCTTGAATCACATTGTTAGCATCGCCAGTAAGGGATTACAAATGCTTGGATTTATTCTCAGAATTTTTAAAGACTTTAATAACATAAAAACCATAAAATTACTATACACGTCTCTGGTTAGAAGTCAGGTTGGACAAGCATTTGGTGTCCTCATTTCAAATCTCATTGTTTACAGATTGAAAAAATTCAAAATAAATTTTTACGTTTTATAAATTTCAAAATTGGTAATCCTATTATTGAAATCAATTATGTCAATTTACGCAGTAAACTTAACTTATCGAAATTATCTGAAAGGCGAAAAATATCTGATCTCCTTTTATTATATAAAATTGTTCATTCAAGGTTGGACTGCCCTGTCGCTATAAATTTGCTATCTATACATATACCTCCAAAATATACCAGACGGAATATTTTATTCTACAACAATAACTTCGCTATAAATTCTGTGATGGAAAGAATACACAGGTTGGGCAATGAACTAACAGATGTCGCTGACATATTTAATTTAAACTTCGACACATTTAAAGCCTAAGTAGTTCACCATTTTTTAAATGTTAATAATGAATGAGAAATCATTTTATTTTATTTCGATTTTCTTTTGTTATTTTTAATGGTTCGTATTCTAGATGCAAACAACGAGTAATTAAGTAAAAATGAATGTGTTTAGACTGTTTTTTCTTCTCTTTTTGTTGCTCGTAGGTACATGAATTGTACCTACGAGATCTCTAAAGTTATGCATGTGGATTTAGCATTAGATATATTCTTATTTATTATATTGTGTTTATGCTTTATTTATATATTTTGTAATCTTATTTATTTAGGTTATATTGTTGTTATAAAAGAAATTTGTATTCTATGTGTAAAAGCCCAATAGGGCGTCAATAAATAAATAAATAAATGTAATAAAAATGTTGGTGTTAGAAAATCGAATATATGACAGACTGCAATATCTAATTGAGATATTACTGTGTCTAGTATATTATTGAAAATCTCAATTTTAAATATTTTTTCTCGGTTTGGAAATCGGTGATTAGCAGCTAATTCATCAAAATGTTTTTTTAACTTTTCTTTGCCTTTTTTCTTGAAAATGGGTATCAATACCATATTTTCTTGCAGTTTCACTGGCTTTGCACTGGAATAATTCGAAATCATTTCTATAAATTTGCAACTTTGCTTTGGTCTCTGCTAAAACTTTACTCGCCTCGCCCAAATTGATGTCGCATTTTTGTAAAGTTTTGGATGCATAATTGAAGTCGTTCAATACACTGTGCATGAATTCGCAAAGGAACACGAACTCGAAATTTAGCATTTTAGTTTTAAAACTCTCTGCTTCACTACGCCCATCTTTATTAGGACTCTTTAGAACTATTTCTGGTAATGCTTTGATAATATCAAAATAACGAAGTTTTATTGCAGATATCGTATTGACCCTACTGGACCATCTAGTCGGATTTAGTTTTTTTAGAGTGGTGTCCGATTCGCCAGTGAATTTTGACAGTAGATCCCAACGTTTGATGCTGTTTCCGAAAAAGTTATACAAATCTTGCAACGCTGCGAAAAAAATCTGTATTTCCACACAACTGCTAACGGCATCATTTATCACCAAATTTAAATTATGAGTGGCACAATGTACGTACTCTGCGTTAGGCTGGATATCCTTAATATGTTTTTGTACACCATTATACACACCACTCATCACACTGGCTCCATCATAGCCTTGCCCCACATATTTTTTTAAATCAATATTTTTGTCGATAAATAATGTTGTCACTTGGTTGACTAAATCTACTGCGCCATGTTTGATGGCTGCATAAAAGCCTAGAAACACTTCTTTTACTTCTATTTCAATTAGCTGTCCATTTTCCGATCTGGTTATTCCTGCATACCTCACAACAATGCTTAGCTGATCTACCTTCGATATGTCCTGTGTCGTATCCATTATGATGGCAAAAAACGGTGAACAAAATAATAATTATTATTACCTTTGGGCATATCCAAAACTTGCCGCAAAATGTGATCATATCGGGCGACAAACTCTACAAAGGACAGAAAATTTCCGTGGTATCCTTCCTGACGTAAGTCTTCTTGATGCCCTCTCAAAGCCAAATAACTTTTTGCTAGGGTAAGTATGATATCGAATAATCTTTGAAGAACCATTTTCCAAAATGATGCTTCTTTGCGAATTTCATTTTCAAGTTCCTTGTCGATAGTATTAGTATCGTTTTTTTCCAAAATTCATTACACAGCACATGCTTCCGAATGGCCACTCGAACAACTGTGTTGTTTAATTATTTCTGATAAATGCTTCCAATCTCGAATTCCCGTACACCAAACATTATTCCTTCGTGAAGCAAATAACCAGCAGGGTTGACAATAGGCAGCGTCTAGTATTTTGGAATAACACAACCAAAAACGATTAACTGGCTCATATTTAGAACACGAAACGTAGTACGATTTTGAAAAACACATATTGTTCTGGTTGATGTCTGTTGGAAAAGGTCCTGAAGGCTGTAAAGGCCCCATATCAAGAATTTGACGTCTTTCGTTTACACTTAATATTTTGTTCGTGAAGTTTCCCGAGTCATAAGCAGATTTGTCGTACACATTTTCGAAAAATGTAGAAGTCTGTGGTTCCTCCAAACCCTCCGCTCTTATGTGTGTCATGCAAACATCATCCACGTTCACATGATCGGCGGCGGAGGTATCTCCAACTGCAATAATTGTCGAATCTTCTTCAATAGGCTTCTCAACCAACACTACAGTTACCACATTATTTGAGTCACTATCAATGGAAATATTTTGGCTAGATGTACTTGCAGAAGGCTGACTAAAAAACTTGTCAATTTTTGTTTACTATCTTCTCTTTCTTGGCGTTGTTTGCGTTTAAATGCACCACTGGGCTTCTTCATTTTATCCATAATTTTAGTTTTCTAATTTATTTAAACAATACAATATTAGATTGTGCTCGAGTAGGTAGGTACTCACTGTTCACTGACGACGTTAAAAGTAAAATAAAAGGAAAGAGAAACACTTGGGGAATGACACACATATCACTATCCGTCAAATTGACAACACTGCCAACCTACAGAAAGAATTTAGGGGAATTCCCTAGGCATAACTTTTGAATTTCTCTCAACTGAGTTGTCATGATTAAAGTGGAGTTGCAAGTTGCAACCTGTCATATTTATTTTGAAAATGGGAGAAATTTCCAAAAGTTCAGTTCGATCGAGATTTCTGGTAAGGATTCGAGGGCCCCCTAAGCTTGAGGGCTCCGGGGCACTGCCTCGCGTAGCCCCTAGGTAGCTACGCCACTGCCTACATCACTATATTACAGATAATGTACACATAGTTTTCGGTTTGTATATACAGTTACCTAGCCAAATGTTGTTATTTTATAGTCATTTTAAAACATTTTACCTCAGAGTTGTCTGTAGTCAGTTATTGGCTCGTAGGCAATCGTACCCCCAGGTTCACCTTCATTTTCATACGTTTTAACTTTTAAGGGTTGTACGCAAAAATAACAGTAAAATAATTCATTTCAATTATAATCCAATCTTTATTGCATGTTTTGCAAAATTAAAGAAAACGACATAAAATGAAGATTAAAGAACTAATAGGTTAACATAAAATAATAAAACAAAAATCAGTATGTTGATTTTGCTGTTCAAGCAAAAGAAATTAAATTAAAAAATAGTTTAAAATATTCGCCATACAATATCTCTTCCCAGGATGCCAGTAAAAGAAATAATATGAGATTTCTTATTGAAACATTGACAAAATATTTAGATATATATTTCGTCACTAAGAATCATACAAAAGTGACAGACAAATATATCTGACTCATCGTCTTCTGGATAGCGATGGGAATGATCGAAACTTTTATATAATCGATTTTTTTTAATCGAGACATCACAATAATCGAATGATTAATCGATTTTTTGCTCGGAGTTCGGGAGCAATAGCTACGGTCAGGGGCAGGATTTTTGTCTGTGACGGGGGGGGGGGGGGGGGGGGGGGTGGTAGGAAGTCGAAAATTATTATGGTGCATCATGTATGGTAACGCTTGTTGTTTGTTGTAATTTTATTTGTTGTTTTTTGGTATGCATTTCACAACATAACAATTATTGTTAAGCTACTTAGTTTAGCCCATTGGTAAAAATTTCCATTAAAAATATTTATGTATGTTTAATAATATGAAAATAATTATAATTATATGACATTTTTGATCAAAAACAATCTCTAAATAACGCAACATTAGTAAGTAAGTACTGCGACAATAATTCAATCACCGTTTTTATTTCCTGGCAATGGCAAATTGGCAAATTCCTTTTTGTTTGATGGCAACATTAGTGTTATTCCATTTTCCACGAATTTCAAATATGTGGGCATCTCACAACAATAAAATTACTAATAAGATATTTAGTTTAGCCGGTTGGTACAAATTCCCATTAATAATATTGACAGTGTGTCTGTGTTTAATACGAAGATAATAATTTTATGTCGTTTTTGTTAAAAAAATAACCTCTAAATAACATGTAGGTTATGTACACCGTTTCGTATGGAATTATTTGTATTTATATTTTTATATTTGTAGTTTATCATTAAATAAAGTTTTCTTACGATAGAAATCGTTTCATTTTTATTACAAACTAAGAAACACCTGTTAATTTCAAATAAATTAAATATATTTGGTCATATAAAGCAGATATGAAAACATATTACCTACTTGCTGATTTTAGTAGAGTATTATTTACTGCCCTGAAGAAACTACGGTTTTAGCGAAACCCGGTCGGCATTAAATATAAAAATGGTATATACTAAGTTATTGTTTTATTTTAAATTAAATATACAATACCCAAATAGATGATACATAACCTCATACTAAACATTTTTAAATTGTTGAAAGCTATCACCATCGCAATCTTTTACGTATAAACTATACTGAAAACGTAAATCGTTACCTAAAAGTATTCATTCATAATATAAAATTCACACATCAGGTTGATTATAACATGTACCTATAAAATATTTCGTTTGACAAGCAAAATCACTTTCGATGACGTTTCAAGACTATGCATTCGAATTCTGACATCGAGAAGCGAGAATCGATTCCAAGTTCGATGACGTTTAAAACCGATTGTCTCGGCCGTGCATTCGAAAGAATTTTGACATCGAGAAGCGAGAATCGATTCCAAGTTCGATGACGTTTCAAACCGATTCTCTCGGACTGTGCATTCGAAAGAATTTTGACATCGAGAAGCGAGAATCGATTCCAAGTTCGATGACGTTTCAAACCGATTCTCTCGGACTGTGCATTCGAATGAATTTGACATCGAGAAGCGAGAATCGATTTTTCTATGGAAATGAATCGAAATCATTCGATGGTAAAAAAGATCGAGTAAATAATCGATTATTCATCGATTGTGCCCATCGCTAGGAACACGAAGTCTATGAGTTTCAGGTATACTTCTTCTTCTTCGATGGCGCTACAGCCCATATCGAGCTTTGGCCTCCCGCAACATTCGCCTCTAACTCCTCCTGTCCTCAGCAGCTGACTTTCAGTTTGTTACCTGGAGAAGCTGTGTCGCATCCCCTCTTACCTCGTCTTCCCACCTCAGTCTGGGTCTTCCCACTTTTCTTTTTCCACCAGGGTGTCCATGAAATATTTTGGTGCAAACTTCGCATACCATTGGCTCCTTTTTGATAATTCAGCCACATTTTTTGTAACATAACTTTAAATGCATTTCATTGTCCTTCGGATCAACACCAAAGAATAATAACATGCATAAAATATTTGAGGATAATCTTAACTTTGTGAAATTTTCAACACTTGCTTTTTTGGCAAAGGATGTTTGTAAAATCTTTATTTTGGGCCGAATACACTGCGATGGAGTCGGTAGCCTTTTACATATTTCGCATTGAATCCCCATGTACTGTTCTCCACACTTGTAACACAGTGATAGTGAATCTGCCAACATGACGGTGACAAATTTCGTGTAACATTAGGTTGAAATGTAACATTGACCAAATTTATGTTTCCTATATTTGCTTCCCTTTTTTGATTCCATCATTTGTTTTGTTTAAGCTTTTTTGAACAACTGTTCATATGGGGGGAGATTGAAAAGGATTAAATTAACAAACGATTTTGTGTGTGTTTTCTCCCTCGACTTAAATAGTTGTTTCCAGTAGTAATTGTTAAAATCAAGTGTTTTTTTTTAATTGCGTGCGTGAGGCGGAATTCCGCAACCTCACCAATTGTTACTTTCAATTTATAAGTAAAATAGCAATTAAAGTTGTAGATGGGAAAACTTAAAAATAATACTTGATTATATATTAATATAACTATTTATATTTTTGACAACCCTACTGTAGGCAAAGTAAACCCCAAAACATGAAAAACGTGTATGTACTACATTGTCTGGTGACTTATGCACCCTCAAACCCTACCAAATTGAATTAAATACATGCTTAGATTATTCCTAAGATATCTATAAAAAACCCCATAGAATATTAGAAGCCAACTTTAGATAGTTTTTTAGATACAACGTAACTTTTTGAGAAATCACTATCGGCCCTGAAATGCCAACGTTCGCTAAAATGGTGCCAAACTGATGTGATCTGAATTTATGAACAGTTTAAAGTATTCAGCATTACCAGAGAAGAACCCTTCGTAATACCATATATGAAATGTTGATGTATTCTTTAAAATAAGTACTCTGTGACTAGTTTTATAAAAATAAAATGGACTAGGCAAAGATACCCATGGGAAGGCAATCTAACCCCATTTGACGGTACCGAATAAGCAAACAAAGAAACATTCATTTTTATACGTTAAAATAATTCATTATTTAATTTCTACTGGCTAGTTGATTGCTTGTATAACACCCATTTCCCCATTCATTCCTTCTATAAAATACATGTATAATATTTTCGTTCAGCGGACGGAACTGCAATGAGAGCGCGCGACCTCTCCCCTCAAATGTCCACTAATTACTGAATAAATACACAAAATGTATTCGTGAAACCAGGCCCGTAAAATCAAATTACGTAAATGTGTGATTAATTTTTTGTAAATGTGTTAAAATTTTTTATAAATGCTTAATTATGTATATATATAAGGATTGTATTAGGACATAGTATCGCCCTTGAGGTGTTTTCTCACAAAAAACGGCGCTCTACAAATTATCCAATTTGTAAAATTATTTTAATATAATATTTTAATTAATGAAGATAATATTAGCGAAAGTCAATCGAAATCGCTGTGGATAGCGAGTTGGCCCGGATTGCCAGAGGTCGTGGGTTCGAGTCCCTTAAATATGCTATAAAATAACACCGGTCCGGTAAATTAGTATGACATTTTGATATATCCTACTAGTGACCCAGAAAACTTAAACATTTTATTTAATTCTCTATTACAAGTTTTACCAGATAGAGGGTACACTTTTACATAAAACTGCATACTCAACTCTAATTTTGCTATTTCGGAGATGTGTATGGATATTTCAAAATGTCATACTACGTAATTTAAGTGAAATGAATAGTAACATTTTAAACACGAAGGACATTTCCTTCATAGTAAGGCATCGTGGTCACTTCAAATTTTCCTTCTACGACCGTGAATAGCTGCAGTCCGAACATGAAAGGTTTTTCGCCACTGTGAGTCAGCATATGTTACTTCAAACGACGTTTTTGAGAACATGAGTTTTTGTGAACACACCGCAGATGGAAAAGGGCTTTTCATCACTGTGCGCCAGTGTGTGTCTTCTCAAATTTCCCTTTTGTGAAAATGAAGAATTGCAGACGAAACGAAAGAGGATTTTTTCCACTATGAGTCGTATGTGTGACCTCAAAGTGTCCCTTCATGTTCAATAGTTGTAGTCATAACAAGAAAAACTTTTTCACCCCATGTGAGTAAGCTTGTGTCTTCAAATTACCCTTTCGAGAACGCGAGTAGCTGCAGCCTGAACACAAAAAGGCTTTTCACAACTGTGAGTCAACGTATGTTGCTTCAAACTACCTTTTAGAGAAAATGAGTAACTGCAGAGAGGCCGACGAAAAAGGCGTTTCTTAACTTTGAGTCAACATGTGTCTCCTCAAATTACACTTCTGCGAACATAAATAGTTGCAGACGGAACACAAATAGGGCTTTTATCCACAGTGAGTCCGCACGTGTCTCTTCAAACTGCTTCTTTGTGAACATGAATAGTTACAGTCGGGACACGAAAAAGGCTTTTCTCCACTGTGAGTCAGCATGTGACTCTTCAAAGTACCTTTATGAGAACTTGAGTAGCTGCAGACGGAACACGAAAAGGGCTTTTCTCCACTGTGAGTCAGCATGTGTTTCTTCAAATAGGTTCTTTGTGAAAATGAAGAGTTGCAGTAGGGACACGCAAAAGATTTTTCTCCGCTGTGAATCAGCATATGATTTTTCAAGCTACCTTTTCGCGAAAATGAATAGCTGCAGACGGAACACGAAAAAGGCTTTTCTCCACTGTGAGTCAGCATGTGTCTCTTCAAATGGCTTCTTTGTGAAAATGACCAGTTGCAGTCGGGACACGAAAAAGGTTTTTCTCCACTGTGAGTCCGAAAATGATCCTTTAAACTATATTTTCGAGAACATGAGTAGCTGCAGACGGAACACGAAAAAGGTTTTTCTCCACTGTGAGTCAGAAAATGATCCTTCAAACTAGATTTTCGAGAACATGAGTAGGTGCAGACGGAACACAAAAAAGGTTTTTCTCCACTGTGAGTCAGAAAATGATCCTTCAAACTAGATTTTCGAGAACATGAGTAGCTGCAGACGGAACACAAAAAAGGTTTTTCTCCACTGTGAGTCAGCATATGATTCTTCAAACCGTTTCTTTGTGAAAATGAAGAATTACAGTAGGGACACGCAAAAGATTTTTCTCCGCTGTGAGTCAGCATATGATTCTTCAAACTGCTTCTTTGTGAACATGAATAGTTACAGTCGGGACACGAAAAAGGCTTTTCCCCACTGTGAGTCAGCATGTGACTCTTCAAAGTATCTTTTTGAGAACTTGAGTAGCTGCAGACGGAACAAGAAAAGGGCTTTTCTCCACTGTGAGTCAGCATGTGTTTCTTCAAATAGGTTCTTTGTGAAAATGAAGAGTTGCAGTAGGGACACGCAAAAGATTTTTCTCCGCTGTGAATCAGCATATGATTTTTCAAGCTACCTTTTCGCGAAAATGAATAGCTGCAGACGGAACACGAAAAAGGCTTTTCTCCACTGTGAGTCAGCATATGATTCTTCAAAGTACCTTTATGAGAACTTGAGTAGCTGCAGACGGAACATGAAAAAGGTTTTTCACCTGTGTGAGTCAGCATGTGTTTCTTCAAATCTGCTTTTCGAAAACTTAAATAGCTACAGATGGAACGCGGAAATGGTTTTTCTCTACTGTGAGTCAGCATGTGTTTCTTCAAATCTCCTTTTCGAGATGATAAATAACTACAGTCAGAAAACGAAAAAGGTTTTTCACCACAATGAGTGCGCATGTGCCGTTTTAATATTGACTTAATAGAGCAGGAGTATTTACAACGGTAGCAAGAAAATCGTTCTTCCTCAGGATGCGTCTTCCGTTCGGTCAATAAGTCTGAAAGAGACAAAGATAAAACTTAATACATGTAAGGACATATTTCATAAATACGCAAGTATGAAGAGCACGAATGGTAAATCACAAATAATAAAAATCGGTTTTACCTGTTGTCTGAGTAATTCTTTCAGTATGCTCTAAGCATTCATTTTTAACATCGAGGAGGTCCAAGTCAATTTCCATATAAGGAATCCCCACCCCATGTTCTGCTCGGAGTCCTCTTTCTTCCTTGATGCTGAAATCTTCTACAAAAATACTACCTGGAATAGCAAAGCAGCATTTATATATTAATTAAATAACCGTAAGAAATTAGATACATTAATGATAAAACACAAATATTGAAGAATGACAAGAAATATTTTAAGGACTTCATTAACAATTTAACCTTAACCAATTAAACAATAACCAATTAATTAATGAATTTCAATTCAACATTGCCAATTTATTAATATTTTTAAGTAATCAATTGTTTGGTTTTGGCGTTTGTCGTTTCTTAATGTGAATTCACAGAAAACATTTTAAGGGTTGCCTGTCAGTATCGGTTCTGCTGTCAAAGTGTGCTCAGTATTTCGATATAAAAACGTCAGAAGTTAGGCGATCCGCTCACTGAGGCAACTGAAAACTGCCAACTGGCAACTGTCTTTGTATGACAATGTGATAGCCAGCACACTACACAATCACTCAAAAACCCGTTGCCAATGGTAACGCAAGCGGTGACTCGCGACTCGCACTGCTGATTGCTGTGACCGGCCGTTGCTAGTTGCCAGCTGTCAGCTGATCGTTCTTCGTCTATGGTTAAACAAGATTTTTGACCAATCAAGACATAGAAACCAGCCGGTTTCAGTTTGTTTTCAGTTGCCTCGTAGCGGAGCGCATTACGCTAACCGATCCGATATTATAAAATTATCCATTCCTCTGACCTTGACCCTCAGGTACTAACTGAATCCACCGCGTCGAAAGACTCGGCCATCATGTAGCCATCCTGACAAGCCTATTGTTCGATACCTTCGGTCATGATGGAAAACAAAGATAAACTACTGGAAAAACAGTCGTAAGTAGAGGCCTTGACCACTGAAACGCTAGGCGCCCACAAAGGGAAATAGATAGCTTTTCGTAGACCCCCAATTTTCAAAATAAATTTGAATGTATTCTGACCTTCCCGTGTCCCGAATAGTTGCTATCCGAGATAAATGCTTTCACCGAAAATCAAGAGATAGTACTGAAAAGTTTGCATGGAAACTAGCAACTCAGTAGATACACAAACAGTTCTGTTTATTTTCCTTGGTTGTCTATTTATAGCAAATTTTGTTATGTAGGTATTGTATTATGTCAATGTTTTCGTTATTTAATTCTCTGCTTATTTATAGTTATTCCAAAGTCCTGGAAATAGATATAAGCTATATAAATACAAGGCTGGCAGTTTGGAAGAAGCTGCGGAAACCAGCCTGGAAGAAGATGTCGGCCTACATCGTTCATCAAAATCGTAATAGTTTAATTTATTTAAATACTTTGGTTTGGTTTAGATTATTATTTAGAGTCTAACATTAATCATGTTTACCAATATAAAATTATTTTGTGTATTTATAAATAAATTTAACCTTGTTTCATAAACTTTTCTTTATTATGTAGTTACAGTTTTCACGCACACTTTCCCCTGATAAGTCATACACCTTCTGAGCTAGCCAATCTTAATTATTAAACCCAAATTACATTCAATTACAAGTCACAGTCTTTTAACCGCGGCAAAGTTACTAAGTGGAGTTTAGATTGCACCTGTCCGAACTCGTCTTTTTTCACGGCGGCGTCTGTTTTACTATTATAATCCTAGCTGTATTATAGTAAGGTGTACGGGTTTTAATTCAGTAAGTGATGTGTATTTCATATAGAAATATATGTTATATTTATTTTCTAGGAAAATATTCAATCTGATTAGTTAAGATAGAAAAATGATTTGTGAAGTGAAGAAAACGATCAAACGTTTTTGTGGTAAAATTGCCAAAGTTAAAATAGTGATCTATATTTTAAATTTAATAATTTTTTGTTTATTTATTTATTAACGCCCTTTTTGGGGCTTTTATATGTGGATAGTAAAAAAATAAATACAGTATTTTTATTTTTATTTTTAACTTAAAGAGTTAAACCTCAAATTATAATATTTTAATTAATGAAGATAATATTAGCGAAAGTCAATCAAAAATCCGAAACGGAAGAATCAGAAAAAGATACGGATACAGGGTTAGATTATTAGATAGATTATTATTAGATTCCTGGTCAAATAAAATTATTCACGCAAAACACTTCAATTATCTCAACCAAACGTATGTTGACAAACTTTCGTCAAACAAATGGTTGAGTATTGGAGAGTTGAGCGAAGAAATAGAAGGATTTATGCTTGCTATTCAAGATAGAGTCATTAATACCAAAAATTATAGGAAGCATATTATCAAAGATCCAAATCAAATTGATGATTTATGTAGAAAATGTATGGCTTTTCCGGAAACTAAAGAACACATTATATCAGGATGTTCTATATTAGCGCCGTCTGAGTATACATTTAGGCACAATGAGGTTTTAAAAATAATTCACCAAAGTTTGGTAATTAAACATAACTTGATTGACTGTCATAATATAGTACCATATTATGAATACGAACCAAATTCATTTTTAGAAAATAATTTCTTGAAAATTTACTATGATAAAACTATACTAACAGACAGACCAATTGGTCATAATAGACCTGATATAGTTTTACATGACAAAATTAAAAAAATAACTTATATCATTGATGAAGCTATTCCAAATTCCTGTAATATTCAAAAATCTGTTTCTGAAAAAATAAGAAAGTATACAGATTTAGGAAATGAAATAAAAAGAATTTGGCATTCTCAGACTATAAAAATATTACCTTTTGTTATTTCGGCTACTGGCATTATACCTAGCTCTCTTATTAAAAATTTAGGCATATTAGATTTGTCAAAGAATTTGTACATAAAAATGCAAAAATCAGTCATTTTAAATACATGTAGAATTACGAAAGATTTTTTAAATATTTATATTGAGGGATCAGTAGGATTTATCGGTCAAATTAGGAATTCCACAGAGCCGAACCCGCTGATATGAAAATATCTGGAGACGGTGAATTATATTCCCTTTTAATAGATTGGTAGATTAACGTGTTGTTCTTGTATTGTTTTGTATTAATTATACTTATATAATACACTTGCATAACGTGGATTTACTGGATGATCATTTATATGGAAAAGTGTATGAAAGGGTTTAGTTTTTCTATGGGAAAAACTAAACCCGTTCCTGTAAATCTGGTGAATAAAAAAAGTATTTATTGCACATAACTGAACTGCTCTTTACATTGTGTGCTTATTTAGTGACACATTGAAGATGTCCACTGAATTGGCGAACTGAATTATTTTCCTCCATTATTATTCTGGGCAAAGAGGAATACCCTTGGTAAGTTAGTCCCAGAATTTCTACACTGAAATAAATCCCGTATTTGAGTATTACGTAGGCGAATCCGACAGCTAATCAATGGAATATCAACTAAATCATTTAATATTTTATATATAAATCTTTCTGTTTGACAATTTAAGCATAATCATAGCATTTAAAAGATTGCTGTAGTTCAACATAATTAATGGAATAGTCATTTAAAAAATTTTAAATTGTAAGAATTTATTTTGTAGTCTTTCTATAGCTTGTACATGAGAATTGCATTCAATTTTATTTCTAACAAAGGCAAAAAATACCATACAATTTTATGCATCCCCGAGGAAGGTTCAGGTTGAACCGAAACCGGTTGGATAAAAAAGTAATTAAGTGTAATTAAAACAAAGTATTATTGTATTAACAACAAAATAAAACAGCATTTCATATTGTTGAAATTTCTAGTAAGCCTGGTTATAAATCCCAAAAATATATATAATTTCCTATTTCAAGTTCTATCAAGACCTGTAACACTGTTTTACAAAATTTCCGTAAAAAATGATGTTGAACAATTTCTGTTAACAGTCAAGTAAATTTCAAGCGTTTTTGAATTTTATTACACATATAACTACATTATAAGAAACATGATTGAAAATAGGAAAATTCATTGAAATTAAAGGACACTTAACAGTTTATCTATTTTGGAATGAATATTCGAAATAATTATTTTTTTGTAATAAAACCAAACATACGAAAATTTCCAGCGCACAACGGAAATATTTTGTAAATGTCTTTTGGCGCTTCAGCGGTTAAGTTTTCTTGTCCATATTTTAAACGCGGATTTATTGTTCAGTTATAAACCTCAATGATTTTTACAATTTTTTATCAAGGATTTCAAAATAAAAAGCTTTGATAACGCAATCACTTAAGATGGAGAAAAGTGATATTTTGTTGAGTTTAAGTACATTATCAGTAAATACGATCTGAGACGTCAGCTTTGAGAACCATTGATTTTTTTGGGGTTTTCATTTATCACTGTTTAGGATATATGTGATTCCACATATATACTAATTGCAAAAAAACCTAAGGGTTTACTGTAAATTTTGTGGAAAGAAAAATGTTCTGAGACAAATATCAGACGGTTACAATAACGTACTTGAAAAATAAATAAAAAAAACTACTCGTAGTAGATGGCGTTTTTGGTTGAGGTTGTGTTGAAATATTTTAATGATAAAAGGGAATTGAAAACCTATTTTTTTAATTGTAGAGATACATTTCCGGGTTGCGAATAAATTTAAAAAAAAAATTGAAAATCTCTTGCGGACAAGTTTCTGGTCTCGTGATGAAGGACTACGCCAGACGAGGAATCGAACTCACGACGCCTGGGTGTGACCCAGACCCGATACCAACTCAACCACTGACAGGTAGAAAAAAACCTTAATGCGGGAAGGTAAAAGCGCGCTTATTATTAGTGTTTTCTGTAGGCAAATACTTCAAAGTGAAAATTAACTTCAAAGTAATCCAATGGCCTATAAACTGGGATGCTGAAAGCAAGCATCTTCCGTGGCTGCGAAAAAATAAAATATCTCGAATGAGATTTTAACAAATGAACTTAAACCTATATTATAACTTACTAGCTATCTGAACACTCTCCGAATACAGCGAACATTCCTTCTTTATATCCAGGAGGTCGAAATCCATATCCGTAGATGGCATTATCTCCTCTCCGATCTCATTCTGGGACCCTGGCTCCGTCTTGATAGAAACACTCTCTGGATTTTGAGGATCCATGGCACTGCTGTTAAAGCCTCTATGTAGTATATGATATTGTTCGAGCGCAAAACAAATAAAAACTTTAACAAAAGATACACTTATTGGCCCGTTTGTGAATGATATTAAAATCAGCACAAAAGAAAAAAATGACATATGGCGGATGTTGTCCATAGACAAAAACTTTGACATCCGACGAGAAGCTAGATGCTAGTTAACAATTTATTAATGTAATTTTTCTATTTGAATAATGTATAGTTATCTGGCGTCTAGCCACTCGTCAAAGTTTGTCTATGGAAAACACTCGCCACATGTCATTATTTCCATCAGTGCTGATTTTAATCAAATATCACTCACCAACGGGCCGATGAACGTACCTTCTGTTAAAGTTGTTGGTAAATTGGTGATAAGCCGCCGCTTGCCCCTACGTTCTTAAAAGGCATATATTTAAAAAAAAAAAAAACTACCCCTTAACTTGACTATCACAAGAACTATCGGTTTCAGTCGATAAAGGCGAAAAAATATGCATTTAAATTTATATTCGTAAAAACTTTTATACACGTAATTATTCGTTTTGACGCGGACGCCATATTAAATATTGTCCATAGAAACCACATAGGAAAAAAAAATCGAAAATAACGAACCATAAACAAAAGAAAAATCGTTCTACTTTTTCGTTTTGTACAGAGAGCATTGCTTGTCTTGATGTGTGTTCTAATACATTTTATTGCAGCTATATATAACAGCTTCAAAATACTCAATTATTAATTTCTGAATGTCGTCGGAGAACGTCTTATTTAATATACCTAACCTAACCTAAACTAAGAACGAAAAAAAAACAGAAGCCAAAGAGTGCTTATTAACGACACTATAAGCAACCCAGCTAATATTAAATTCGGTGTTCCCCAAGGAAGTACGCTATGACCACTTTTATTCAATATATATATAAATGAGCTATGTAACAGTTCCTTTGCCGACCACATAATCACCTTTGCCGACGACACAGTTTTATTATATGAAGACAAAAGCTGGAATGTTGTTCACAGTAAAGCAGAAGTAGGTTTAAACAAGGTCAAACAATGGCTAGATAACAATCTCCTCACTCTCAACTTACATAAAACCAAATTCATCCGTTTCAGTGCAACACAAGCAGGAAAACCAAAAGAAATACACAACATCATTATACACCACTGTAACGACCGAACCACTTGTAAATGTATAACCTTAGAATGTGTCGATAGTATAAAATATCTTGGAGTAATCATAGACAAATCTCTGAGATGGGGTGAACATATAGACTGGACTTCCACAAAGATCAGAAAACTTACTCATCTATTCATGTCTGTTAGAAATATTATTTGCATAAAAGATCTGAAACAAATGTACCATGCCTTGTGTAACTCATTGCTAGAATATGCATCCTTGGGATGGGGAGGCTGTTCCAAAACATTACTTGATCCCTTAGTAAAAGCACAAAAATCACTTCTAAGGGTCATCCTTAAGAAACCATTTAGGTATCCCAGTGATCTATTATTTAAAGAGATACGAGTTCTTGATGTACGGCAACTGTATATAAGAAAAATTATTTTACATACACAAAAACATCGACAGCACTATTCATCCATTTATCATCTCCACAACACCCGTCATGCAAGAAGGAATCCAGTAGTTCCACCCACTACAAACACATCACATGCCCAAAGACAATACTCCTACTTAGGGCCTAAAGTGTTCAACCTCATTCCCGATACATGGAAATTGAAAAGTGCTAGCACTTTGCGTAAATGGATTAGCAATTGGCTTCTGGACATGGGGAGAGTCGAGAGCGAACATATGCTAACATAATGTCACATACCTAATATGTACTAAATAAGTGTATGTTAATGCAAAAAAAAAAAAAAAAAATTATCTTTTAGCAATTGTTTAAAAAGTTAGTAAAAAAAATTATACCATTGATAATATTATGTTAATTCTTATTATATTATCTTCCAAAGGGTTACTTACACTTAAGAGAGATAAGGATCGAAAAGTTACTTTTTATATCAATTTATATATACAATAATTTATAAAATATGTACTAAAACACAATTTGGCTGTCCTGAAACGGGAATCCTTCCCAGTTGGACAGACAAAGGATCATCATGTATTGTATGTTTGTATTATTATATAAATAAATAAATAAATAAATAAATAAAATAAAATTAATAAAGGAACACGCAAGCAAGTTTAAGCAAGATATACATCCCAGGTTTTGTATGGTTTGTAGGGCAAGCAGGGTTTGTCTAACGGGATTGTGTAATTATTTGAATACCTAGAACGAAAAAAAAATAAAACACATGCACGCGTTTTAAGTAGTTTTGCGGCTACGCTAGATTTGTGATACAAAAAAGTACCCCCTTTATAGCGCCTGCTCGCGTCAAGGCAAGAAAAACATCCCAGTTTTCAAGAAGTTTAGCGGCTGCGCTAGGTTTGTGTAACATGGTTTGTGATACAAGAGAAAGTGCCCCCTTATTTGAAATTAATTGATCGGAGAAATTTGTGTTGGATTCTTTCAATGCAATATGCATTGCTTTTGTAGAAAGGGTTCCAAATGGGAGATTTATATTATTAATGACCTCTAACCGGAGTTGTATGTAGTATTACGATTAGTAAATAGGAGTTTAGTATCGAAGGTTATTCCTAGGTCCCTTTTCCCAGGTACTGACAATAAATTGTGGTTGTTAAGTGAATAACTATATTTGATAGGGTTTTTTATTCTGAAGGAACTCATGATTTGACATCTTTTGATGTTAAGTGTAAATTTGTTGATGGAATACCATCCTGCGAATTTTATAACATTTTTGGATTGTAGGGACAAGCAGTCGTATGTATTTTTTATAAGGAACTCATGATTTGACGTCTTTTGATGTTAAGTGTAAATTTGTTGATGGAATACCATCCTGCGAATTTTATAACATTTTTGGATTCTAGGGACAAGCAGTCGTATGTATTTTTTATAATTTTATATATTTTCACGTCATCAGCGAATACTATGCAATAATATGTTAACGTGAGAGAATATAGAAGTGACATCATTTATAAATAGTATAAACAATATTGGACCAAGTTGCAAACCCTAAGGCACGCCCAGGGGGGTATAACTCCGATAAAAATGGCCGACCCATAAATAAAACACGTGACATCGATGTGATGTCTAATCTGCCCATCCAATAGAAAGCTTTTTAGCTTTATATGCTAATTCAATGGTTGCTCACCTGTCAAAAGTCAAAACGGGTACACGATTCGCGAACGACGATTTCCCGCCGCGAACATATTTATCGAAATACTCGATAATGCAGTGTCAAAGGCTCTACAGATTTTGGTTCAAGTCGATATAAGGGACACACAAGATTATGAAGGTATTCGTCGGTTTTATATTATGTGAAAGGAAACATTTTACATGTTTTGTTCGCGAAATTTGGTTAATGTATAATGTTAATGTTTCAGAGCGTGACAGTGACTTCAGAGTCATGCACTGTGTCGATTGCTGCCAGAAGGAGTACAAAAGATTACGAAGCAAATCTGTGTTTCATTTTCCATACACATGCATCGGCTCTTTCCAGGATTCATCGTTGCAGCATTTTTGTTTTAAAGGTATTACAGACTACCGGACGTTCTGAATAATGTTAATCATCTTGCTTTGGTGATCCACGATCACATGAAATCATTCATATTCACTAGCTAATATCGTCCCAAAGAGAGACTTTGCACCAATATTCTTGTATTTCTTGTTTCTGTGTTAGGCATCTATATTAATATATAATAAAATTGTTAAACATACTATTATGAGTTTTTTAATTTTTCTGTTTTAAGCAGAGGAATGTCAAAATTCGATAATATCGCAAGAACGACCAATTATATTCAAAAAAATACTTTTACAGGAATTGAAATTTCAAGTATTTTAAGGTTAATTTAACGATATCTCGATTTCTTTACAGAGCAACGGGGTCCTACCTGACACAACGTTATTCTGAGAATATGAGCTGTAAAGAAAGATACTTTAAAGCTCATTTTCCTGTAGAAACCTTCTTGTCCTGTAGGAACACTTTGACATTTCATTTTTAAAATAATATCTTAGGCTAATGGATTGGGTATGTGTCGGAAGCTGGATTATATTGTCTATGGTCGTGGTTTTTTGAGTTTCCTCTATCCTCGTCTATGGTATGTGACGTCAAAACTTCCCTTTGTTGCTATATCCGTGGTAAAATAGTGACCAAAGTTGCCCCATACAAAAAGCCCCAAGATATCAATCTAATTAAGTGGTTTATTTATGATGAACACTGATCTAGCGTCTTGTCGATTGTCAAAGTTTGTCTATGGACAACTCTCGCCACATATGTCACTATAGTCGTATGACGTTTGTTCTCCATTCATAGTTCCGCGTTAATAGTCAGTCTGATGTTTATTGAGCTGCCGACTGGCTTCACAAAAATATTATGGGTAAATGTTTACTACTCCGCTTACCGGATAATACGGAATTCGATACACGGATACGCACGGATAATACGGAGCGGAACATTTCCTTTGCCGCCATTTATTTGGATTTGATATTTGCGATTATTTTCAATCTAAATACGCACGAATTACTTAGGTTACCTACCCTAAGAACCTAATAACTTTTGTGCACGTAAATAGTTGTATATTGTAGTAATTGAAGTTGTATAAGTCCCGTTTCACTTGGCCAAACGTGGCTGTCAAATACTTCGCGAAATTGAAATAATCTTATAAAATTGAAATATAAAATGCATGTTTTTTCGTCTCCCCCGACATAAATACTCAATTTTCGTAATAATAAAGCAAAATCTAACTGTTTGAATAAAAAATATTCCGTATTAACCAGTAGGTGGAGTATGAAACTATTAATATATTATGTTCCAAAAAATTAATGTTTAGTGGAATTGCTCAAGTTGTCCATTTTTTTGTGACAAAAGAAGGTGCTGATTTGAATATCACTCACCAACGGGCTGCTGAATGTACGTTTTATTTTATTTTGAGCTCTGACAATTATGTTATAGAGAGACGCTTTAACATCTGTGCCATGGATCCTCAAAACCCAGGGAGTGTTTCTATGAAGACGGAGCCAGGGTCCCAGAATGAGATCGCAGAGGAAATAATGCCATCTACGGATATGGATTTCGACCTCCCGGATATAAAGAAGGAATGCTTGCTGTATTCAGAGAGTGTTCAGATAGCTAGTAAGTTATAATATAGGTTTAAGACAAATTATTAAAATATAATTCAAGATATATTCATTTTTCTCAGCCATGGGAGATGCCTGCTTTCAGCATCCCAGTTTATAGGCCATTGGATTATTTTGAAATAACTTTTCACTTCGAAGTGTTTGCTTACAGAAAACTGTCATAATGAGCGCACTTTTAATTTCCCGCAATAACGTCAACCGGTTTTGACATTTTTTTCTTCATTTTAACTTATTTTTAACCCGAGTCCGTATCGGGTCTGTGTCCCACCCAGGCGTCGTGAGTTCAATTCCTCGACTGGTATAGTACTTCATCACGAGACCAGCAACTTGTCCGAAACGAGATTTTTAAATTATTGTCAGGTTATTCGTAACCCGGGAATGTAGTACCTCTTCCTCTGAGGTTTCCGATACCCCTTTATCATTAATAGTTCTAACACATTCTCAACCAAAAATGTGATCTACTTCGAGTAGTATTTTTTAATTTTTCAAGTACGTAATTGACAATTGTAACCATCTGATATTTGCCTCGGAACAATTCACTTTCAACTAAATTTACAATAAACCCAGAGATATTAGTATATATGTGGAATCAGATAAATGATACCCACAATAAACCAATTGATCTTAAAGCTGACGTCTCAGATCCTATTTTTTTATTTTGTTCTTAAACTCACCCAAATATCACTTTTCTCCATCTTAAGTTTTTTCTCAATTCAAGCTGTTAGATTTTGAAGTCCTTAATAAAAAATTGCAAAAAATCGTTTAGGTATATAACTGGACAATACATCCGCATTTGAAATATGCACAAGAACACTAAACCGCTGGAGGGCCAAAAGATATTTACAAAATATTTCCGCTTAGCGCTGGAAATTTTCGTATGTTTGGTTTTGGATTCGGCCGCTCTCATTAAAAAAAATAGCTCCAAAGATAATTATACGAAAATCGATATACTGTTAAATGTTCTCGAAGATCAGAAGAGATCGGCCACAAGAAGGTTAGAATACATTCAAATTCATTTTGAAAATTGGGCGCCTTCGAAATGCTATCTATTCCCCTTTGTGGGCGCCTAGCCTTTTGACGCGGTTCAATTAGTACCTGGGGATCAAGGTCAGAGGAATGGATAACTTTACAAATTCAGATCGGTAAGCGTAACTTCTGACAATTTTATATCGATATAATGACCTCGGTTTAACTTTTGACAGCCGACCCGATACTGACAGGCACCCCCCCGTACGATGTTTTCTGTGAATTCACATTATGAAACGACAAACGCCAAACCGAACAATTGAGTAAAAATATTAAAAAATTGGCAATATTGAATTGAAATTCTATCCAAAATATTCATTGACAGTGACCATATACTTTTTTGATATAATACGGTAGCTAATTAGTGAATCAGGTCTTGAGTCATGTTTCAAAAGGTTTTTCGTTTCTCAAAGATCGAACGGAATAGATTGATTTTGCAAAAGTTATTCTGGAAAAGATTAAAAATGGTGTTAAAAATGTTAATCACCTAAGCCATGATGTTTCCCTCCATCGGTAAATTGAGTTTTAATCGGTGAGCATTGCATTGTGAATATAGTTCAGGTAAATACAGCCTTTGCAGGAAAGCTTTCTTTTCTCAATAACCTGGCGATTCTGTCTGTCATATTGTGAATATAGGGCAGGAAAGCACAAGCTTTGCAGGAAAACACACCACAAGCTGTGTAACGAACAGAATCGCCAGGTTATTAAGAGAAGAAAGCATCAAGACTGTCTTCGGAACCACGACAAAAATACAGGACTTACTGAGGTCTGCAAAGACTAAGCTTCCTCTGGAAGCAGGTGGAGTATATAAACTCAGCTGTTCCGGATGTGACAAGGTCTATGTAGGCCAGACAGAGCGGACGATCTCCAAAAAGATATCGGAACACTTTCGAGCATGTAAACTCGGCCACCCTGACAAATTGGCAATCGCCGAGCATTTAATTGAAACCGGCCATTACTTTGGTATTGTTCCTGAGATCCTGGGAATACCCTAAACCCACAGAGCACGCCTAATTACGGAACCAATTGAAATTCACAAACTCCCATCAATATCATGCGATGACATGGAGCTGAGCTCAATAGTTATTGGTATCCGGTAATTGACGGCAACACCAAAGCTAAACGCAGCAAAAAAACATTTTGAACTATGCTGTTATACCAGCTCGCAGATGAGTGGAGCTGGCAACACGGTACCGCGTAAATATTCTTAAGCATACACTTTAGAACTTTCAACGACGATGGACACTATAACGTTGTCTGAAACGTCGGCTAAAGGAGGAGTTAACATCCCAAAAATATAAAAATACAAAATGTCTTGACATACTTCAATATTTATGTTTTATCATTAATGCATCTTATTTCTTAATGTTATTTAATTGAAATATTAATATTGATTTGCTTTAACAAGTAGTATTTTTGTAAAAGGTTTTAGCATCAAGGCAGAACCAGGACGTCGAGAAGAACATAGAGAGGGGATTCCTTATTGGGAAATTGACTTGGAACTCCCCGATGTCAAAAAGGAATGCTTAGAGCGTTCTGAAAGAATAACTCAGACAGCAGGTAAAACGGATTTTTATTATTTGTGATTCACCGTTCCTGCTTTTAATTCTTGCTTATTTATAAATTACGCCCTTACATATATTTAGCTTTGTCCTTAATCTCTTTCAGGCTTATTGACAGAACGGAAGACGCTTCCTGGAGTAGAACGATTTTCTTGCTACCTTTGTAAATACTACTGCTCTTTTAAGTCAATATTAAAAGAGCACATGCGCACCCATTCTGGCGAAAAACCATTTCTGTGTTCCAACTGCAGTTATTCATGTTCACGGAAGGAAAATTTGAAGAGACACATGCTGACTCACAGTGGAGATAAACCTTTTTCGTGTTCCGTCTGCAGCTACTCATGTTCTCTCAGAGGCAATTTGAAGATTCATATGCTGACTCACAGTGGAGAAAAACCCTTTTCGTGTTCTGTCTGCAGCTACTCATGTTCTCAAAACGGTAGTCTAAAGAAACACATGCTGACTCACAGTGGAGAAAAACCCTTTTCGTGTTCTGTCTGCAGCTACTCATTTTCTCTAAACGGTAGTTTAAAGAAAGACATGCTGACTCACAGTGGAGAAAAGCCTTTTTTGTGTTCCGTCTGCAGCTTCTCATGTTCTCGAAAAGAAGGTTTGAAGCTTCATTTTCTGACTCACAGTGAAGAAAAGCCTTTTTCGTGTTCCGTCTGCAGCTACTCATTTTCTCTAAACGGTAGTTTAAAGAAACACGTGCTGACTCACAGTGGAGAAAAACCTTTTTCGTGTTCCGTCTGCAGCTACTCATGTTCTCTAAACGGTAGTTTAAAGAAACACATGCTGACTCACAGTGGAGAAAAACCTTTTTCGTGTTCCGTCTGCAGCTACTCATGTTCTCGCAAAGACCATTTGAAGAATCATATGCTGACTCACAGTGAAGAAAAGCCTTTTTCGTGTCCCGACTGCAACTGTTCATTTTCTCAAAGATGCAATTTGAAGAGACACATGCGGACTCACCGTGAATAAAGCCGCTTTCGTCTGCAAATATTAATGTTCGCGGAAGGGAAATTTGAGGAAACATATGTTGACACAATGTTAAGAAACGCCTTTTTCCTTAGCCTCTGCAGCTCCTCATTTTCTCAAAAAGGTAGTTTGAAGCAATTTTGTTGACTCAGAGTGGTGAAAAGCCTTTTTGTGTTCAGTCTGCAGCTAAAAAGGTAATTGGAAGAAGCAAACGCTAATTCACAGGGGTGAAAAACCCTTTTCTTGTTCTGACTTCAACTATTGATCATAAATTTTGCTGTTATTTTGCTCTATGTTTTAAGGCACTTTTACTCTTTTACTTTTACTCTTTTTATACCTAAAAATAAACAAAATTCTTAAATCTCCTATTAACCATAAAATTATAATAAATTCAATATTATACCCACGCTCAGGCATTTGCCTTTGTGGGATTTTTTTGTTCATACAATATTATATTTAAGTATGTTATATACCTTTTATTATTTAATTTACTATTGTATCAAAAAAATTTAAATAAAAAAAAGGGACACTTTGAGTTCACATATACTGACTCATAGTGGAAAAAAGCGTTTTTGCTTTCGTCTGCAACTCTTCTTGTTCACAGAAGGGATATTTGAGGTCACACATGCTGACGCACAGTTGTGAAAATCCTTTTTTAATTTTTGTTTTTTTTTTTTTTAAGATTAATTGAATGCATTGGCTTGTCAACAGGTGCTTATATTTTACATTTACAAAGTTTATTTAAGTCAATTTGCATAAGTTCAATTGTAATTTTTAGATCTTTATGTGATATGACCAATGCCGTATCATCTGCGAATACAAGGTGTTTGACAAAAGAGAAAAGTTTTTTCATTATAGTTACATAAATAATATATAGTGTAGGTCCCACTATGGAACCTTGTGGAACTCTTTTAGATACATTTTTTGTAAATTCTTTGGGTAAAATATTCATAAATAATAAAGATAAAAGAGATAATCTGGAAAACTCTGGAGTCTACCAGGTGAACTGCGCGAACTGCCCTGCATATTACGTAGGACAAACGGGGAGAGCAGTATCATCCCGTATAAAAGAACATTTCGCTAGTTGGGTTAATCAAAAAGGGGAATTATCGAATGTCGCCATGCATTTATTAGAAAACCGACATACTTTTGATAAAGATAGAGATGTCAAAATCCTTCATGTTTGTAATAAAGGAGCAAAATTAGATAGATTAGAGTCACTAGAAATTATTCGCCTAACAAAGAAAATTGATATTAAATATGTCATGAATAAACAGTTGGAACATAATGCTCAATCACCATTAATATATCCATTATAATTCACTTAGCATAATTTTACTTCAGAGAGCAGCGGTGTAATTTAAGTATGTAATTAAAAATGTAAAAACCCAAATATATGGAGAACCCTAAAAACAATAATTACCATTGTGCTATCAATATTTGTTAATTAAGCCCTAAGCAACAAGGAGGGAATATCCCAACATTACCAAAATAAAATATCAGTGATCACAAACCTTTTCCATTATATAAATTCATATAGATTCATTTCAATTAAAAATAACCTTTTACTATGTATCATCATTCATAATTTTAATAATAAACTTAATAATTAGCTATATGTACCTTAACTTAACAAAATAACTGATAATACCTTAAATTAACACAATAGAAACACTCTTCAAATAGAGACAACGTTGTGTACCCCTGCCTAAGTTTGTATAAATTTCGTAGCATAAGAATTTCAATTTCAACAATGCCATGGTACACTCTCACCTTTCCTATCTCTGCTGTATCTGGGGCTTTGCCTCAAAGAAATTGATAGCCGACCTGCAGGTAGTTCAAAACCGAGCTCTCAGAAATGTTCATGGACTTCCATGGGACACTCATGTCAGGGACATCTATTCAGTTTCCGGTATCCTTCCAATCACAATCCTTCCTAAACATGAAATCACAAGCACCATCCTACAAATTACCCAACAATCAACTCATACTAACACCAAGCCAATTTACAATCAAGACATCCACAACCACAATACTCGAAATAACAATAAAATTCGCATTCCTCAAACACACACTACAAAATATGGGATAAAATCTCTGAACTATATTGCCTATACACTATATAATTCGCTTCCAGATATGTACAAAAACATCCAGCATAATAAAAAATTGCAAAGCAATGCTTTAAAAGAATATTTTTTAACTACATTTAAAAATGAAAATATGTAATCGTCTTGTCATTTTTTGTTCTATCTTATATACTCGGATCTGTTTTTCCCTCTCTTTACTTGTTTTCTCTTGTTGTTTGTTCTACTTAACCTGTCTTTATTTTTATTTTTATGCTGTACTAAATGTAAAACTTATATTATGATATCAAAATACCTTTGTAAAATTGTAACTACTACCTCCTACCTATGAATTGTAAGTTCCTCCTGTCCTAAAATGAGTTTTGTAACTCATCGGGATTGCTCTAGCAAGAAATAAAAACAATGAAAAAAAAAAAAAAAAAACTACCAGTCTGAAAATGTCCGTAGTAGGACGAAACCGGTCTTGGTGAAAATAAATAAGTGGAACAAAGTGAAAAAATTGTTTGATTTCATATCTAAGACAATAATGAGCTCGTAGACAACAATTTAAATTTCCGTGCACCTGGCCTTAAGATTATGTCAATTCATTGCACTTTGTATAATATTATAGGACTAGTAGATACTCCAGCCTATTGACTGTGGGACTTCGGCGGCCCAGAGATAAAATGGTTCCATGGCGAATGAGGGCATGATTTTTTTGTGTATGAATATTGTGTAGAAACTTTTCATCGGATGTTAATTCCTATCTTAATTCACATTAAGCGGGCGACAAACGCGAAGTTCACATAAAAAAGATACTGCGTTATAAGTATCTTTTCTACCGACACACTACGCTATAAAATATTCCTTCCTACGGCAGGAGAAGGGGTCAGTTGAAATTGGAAGCGGTCGAGAGAATATCATTTCTTTGTACTGGATATGTTAACTTGACAGCTTCGTGCATGCTCCGTGTATTAAAAATGACCCCCTCTCCTGTTAACGGTAGAGAGGGGGTCGCTTAACTTTTCTGATATCGCCACTGTAGCGAATACGAAAAATAAGTCCGATTAGCGAAGATTCAAACCGCGATCACAGCGCATCATCTTTTTACGTCTGACGGGTCTCATGGGATTGTATGGCGAGCGCTATTGTGTTATAAACAACTTTTTGATGTGAGCTGCGAGTCTGTCGCTACCTAAGAGTATGGATATTAGAGAGACGGCATGTGAAGTGTGCCCGCGCGCTCCAAGTGTGCCTTTTCGAGAATTTTACCCAAACGGCTTACATTGGCTGCTGGTTTTTGGTCGTTTAATACGTTCCGACAGCAGCCATTTTACATGGTGACAGCCAATGTCAACCGTGTTGGTAGAATTCTCGCCGTCTCTCTAATATCAATACTCTTAGGTCGCTACCTTTTACAGCCGATGAAAAGTTTGTACTTCGGTAGAATACTACCGGAGTAGACCGGTCACCCGATTTCTCACCATGACGCAATTAGAATGAAATTATTATTAACCAAAAAGGCTAGATGCAAATAAATTATATATTACCCAACAATCCACTCATACTAACACCAAGCCACTTTACAATCAAGACATCCACAACCACAATACTCGAAATAACAATAAAATCCGCGTTCCTCAAACACACGCTACAAAATATGGGATAAAATCTCTGAACTATATTGCCTATAGACTATCGGCCTTACTAAAAAAAAAACACTCCGCGGCCGTTAAACGGTGTTTCTGTAGCACGTTGTGTAAAGTCTGTACATTTCGTTTTTCAAATTCTTACTAAACAAAATATATGGTTTTGATCTGACAACGTCGCCATTTTACCAGCCTTACTAATAAACTTTCTGAAAAATTTGTACAATGGTCAAACAACCATGTATGAAGAATCCTTACTAATTAAGAACTGACAAAAAATTGTTCATGGAAAGATATGTACATTGCTTACACGGCCGAGGAGGGTAGTTTATCTGTTGTATATATTTGTTCCATTTGTAATTTTCAACGAATTTCGAATTTTTTTTTAATGTCCTATATATTTATTATTTTTTTGAGATGTTGTAAAAACAAATACCATTTTAGAACCAAAATTTAATTACCTTTAAGATTTTCATATCTAAAATATACTTAAATGTTTAAAAACTGTAGTATTTTAAGATTCAAACATCAAGTTGGAAAAAAAAACTCACTTACCCCAAACACTTTCTATTAAAACATTGAAATATTTGGAAAAATTCAAAATTCAAAAAACACAGTCCTTTTATTTAATGATTTTAAAATAAATCTGTCACCTCACTTTTTACTCCTTCAAACAATAAAAAAATGTAAAAAAATCTTGAAATTCGCTTTTCATATCCAAAAATTTACAATAAAAAAACACACGTTTGAATACATTGCTTGCACATCTTAAGGCATTAACTTCTTTGATACGTTTACTAAAATATGTATTAGACATTTTAGTCACCAAAAAACATCACTTTCAAGAATTTATAATAAAATAAAGATCTTAAAATGCAAATTATTTCTGAACATAACCTATGAACCATTTTCTGACAGCTTAATTTAGAACACGCGATTTTAGTGCCACAATTTGACTTAAACTAACGAAAAACAACACAAATTAATAGTAAATATATTGATTACATGAATATAAGTGCGAATTAGTCATAAATATTCAAATCATTAAACGAAAACATCATATTAATCACATACAAAATCGCGACCGACTAACTTCTGCATTGGCGGCTATTTTTTTCAGCGGTAAAGCAATGCGCAGGCGCATCAATCACACCACCTAGCGGATTATTATGAAAACTCCAATTTACAAGTGAAATTTCCAGCGTTGCCACATTTAAAACACCGTTTAACGGCCGCGGAGTGTTTTTTTTTTAGTAAGGCCGTATATAAATCGCTTCCAGATATGTACAAAAACATCCAGCATAATAAAAAATTGCAAAGCAATGCTTTAAAAGAATATTTTTTAACTACATTTAAAAATGAAAATATGTAATTGTCTTGTCATTTTTTGTTCTATCTTATAAACTCGTATCAGTTTTTCCCTCTCTTTACTTGTTTTCTCTTGTTGTTTGTTCTACTTAACCTGTTTTTATTTTTATGCTGTACTGAATGTAAAACTTATATTATGATATCAAAATACCTTTGTAAAATTGTAACTACTACCTCCTACCTATGAATTGTAAGTTCCTCCTGTCCTAAAATGAGTTTTGTACTCATCGGGATTGCTCTAGCAAGCAATAAAAACAATGAAATGAAATAATAAATGTCTATGACTTCATTATTGTCTATGCATATTGCATAACCTATAAATTTTGTTGGCACATCCTTTCTTCGTCGTCAGTAGTTTCATCCTGTTTCTCAACTCTGTTGAACCCACGCTGTTAAATTTATCATTCCGTACTTCTGCTAGTTATTGGTAAGTACTAATACCTAAATTAATCACGCTATTCATTTTGTTACTGGCCGTTATTCCAAATAAAAGTGAGCGTCCACTGTTCTTTAATTTGTGTTATTATCACTAATTAACACCATGGATGCAAATGCAAATCTAGCTTAACTTCAATCAGTACACTGAATTTAGGGAATCCATTTGACGTTTTGTTTGAGGAACGTGTAAGTTCGAACTGTCATTTTGACATCTACCTAATTTTTGTGGAATAATTATTTTGCTACTTTGACTTGAACAGTATTATAGAGAGTCAGCAACAGTCTGGGGTTTATTGTTCATAGACGATAGCATATGCTTACACTTTCTTTTTCTAATCCCAGATCTCCGTAATTCATATTGTAATATTGTAATTCATTGTTACTCATATCGCGTATTTCCTCGTCTCCTTTCCTTCCCCACATACCTTCAGCCTCATAAAATACCCCAATTAGGGATGCCATATTCTAACTGGCTCCAGACGCGAACAGTTGGGACTCTTGTGAGGTATTCACAATAAAAATAATAAAAAAACAAATATTACAAAAAACATTATTTTCCGGTAATGTACATTTCGTTACATTTATAGTGCAATGCCACATTACACTCTGGACACATAAAACATGTGTGTGAATGACATATCCGACATCTTTTTTCTATTTCCCTCTTTATTTAAAAAATGACTCAGTTGTATACTTGACCTCGATGCTGCCGCAAATTTACTGGGTCTGCCAATAGAAGAAGAATGTACTTTGGATGACTTCATGCGGGCCGTGGCCACACTTCTTCTAAATTTTAAAAGGTTCATATTTTTTTCTGGATCTTCATTTGATATAACTTCCATGTATTACAAAGTGCCACATGACAGAAGTTGGAGAATAAGGCCCACCACCACTTTTTACCACGAACCCTCATTCTGTAGTTTGGACGGCACTTTGATTTTTCCAGTATATATATATATATCAAATGCATAAATATATCCATCTGCAGAAGCCTATGTCCACGACTTATATCCAAATTTGATAGGCTTTACACGAATGCTTTCCTTTATAAGGGATAATTTGATCGTATATTGACAGCGATTGTTTGAACTGTTTAAAATTTTTATTCAACAAGGATAAATTTGATATTTAAATTGTCAGCCAAATTTAAATTACTCTTGACGTCACCATAGGTTTGTCTGGTCATGCATGATCCTACAAAAGGATTTATAATGTCCTCATCTAGATACCAATACATTTCTTCACTAGGTAAGCTACGATATCCAGTGTATAATAAAAATCCAATAAATGTTTTTCACATAATTGATCGTCACGATGTGGCTACTTTGTTTTGTAATAGAGCGTAACCATTTAATTCTTCTTCCTTGCACTGTTCCAACTCATTGCATAGATAGTCTGTTGGGGTCGGCATTTCTCGTTCTCATGTTATAATTTCTTTAGTTCTGGGTATTGCTTTTATCCAGACCGTTTCTCTGTAGTATTTTGGAGCATTGAGTCATCCAGGAGTTCTAAGCGTTGTTTGGCACTCGCGAATAATTAGGTTTCGATTTCTTCCTTTCCATTTCCCTTGCACAGACTATGAATATGTTGATGGTTGCGGTTGGAATGGAGTTGTAGTCACTCACTAGCCTCTTGGAATGGACTTCCAAAGTTCTTGCTGTATCCCCGAACATATTGCTACACGCGGTGTCTTCATTTAAATAATTGTCATCAAAATCCTCTTCATCGATAACTTCGGCGACTTCAGGGGGTAAAACGACCACATCTGGAATATCTTCTTCGCGTCTTCATCGTCGATATTCCAGTTCTCTGTGATAATGTCGGCAGCTTCTTGTGCCGTTAAAAAGTCCTTTGGATTTATCCTATTCAGAAGAAAAAACATAGTAATAGCGATTGATGCCTGTAATTATGAATAAAATGATGCAAAGGTTTTTACCCCCGTATTTCGCTGACGGTGCGTTAATGCACCACATAAATAAACTAATGTGTAAAATGTAAAATGAGTCCCTATGGAACTTTTAATTTTTTTAAAGTGTAGAAATTATTAAACATGAGTCAATTCTGTATTAAAAAGGCTAACATGTTTAAAGAATTTTATCATATGTTAACGATAATAATTATTTAAAAATCGCTTTCCTGAGTGTCATACTTCGTCTGACTTTGGAGGGGTCTACTTTGTAACTAAGTAAATATGTTTCTACCTGTTAAGTTCTAACGGTAATGTCAAATCTATTCTGTAAGTACCTGAAAGAATAACTTTGATGCCTTATCAAGCTCTCCAAATATGATCCACCAAACAAACTTTTGCGTTTTTGAACCGTCCGCGAAATATGGGCTTAAAGCGGATTGGCGAATTCAGTATTAGGTAATGCCTGTTTATACTCAGAGATAAATATTGTGTACAAGCTTCTGCCCGCGACTTCGTCTGCGTAGGATTAGTACTTCGAGTAATCTATTTTCTTTTACTAGGTCCCATCTACGTTTATACCAAAATTCTTAACCTATTTATTTAAAATATGTATAATTCTTGATTCGATTCAAAGTATTAGGCAAGTACTTCAAATAAATTCAGTAATTTAAATATTTTCCAAAATAGAATTTTGATTTAACAATCAACGTTTTGCAAAATGTCATTCTTAAATTTTGACGTTTTCTATTAAACTATAATTATTATTTTAAAATTATAAAAATAAATCGCTAGCTTCATAAATTATAGCCTATATGTTATTCTGATGTATGAGCTATATTATTGTAAATTTTCATTAAAATCCATTCATTAAGTTTCGAATTAAAGAGGAACAAACATACATACATCCATACAAACTTTCACGTTTATAATATAATTAAGATTATCCCTCAATTAATGACGATTCTTTAACCATTTTCAAATTTCAACTTCAAGGTCAAATACATTCACAATAAGTATATCCTTGTTTCCTAATTCATGTCATGCTTACGACTTCAATATTTTGATATAATATTCCAAGCATAACCAAATATTCAAAGCTCATGTAAATTTAAGTTCCATTATAAAAATGTAATTTTTTTATTTTTTTTTTATTTAATATTTAAAGGTTTTTATTACAATAAAATACACAATTTTTACATTTTATACAGTGGTAAAATAGTGGATAAAAATAGCTTTTCCTCACCATAAAGAGACAAGGCTCTTGTGTTTGGTGAGGGAATTTTAGTTCAATTATATTTCAATTATACAATATCATGTGTGAAAGTAAATACATAATACATTATGGCAAAAAACAAGGCATAATTAAGAAATTGCAAGATTTATCAATAAAGGATTTAAAAGAAATAATAATAATAGTGAGATATAGACTCTTATAGTTGTTTTAGGTATTTTTTAAATTTTTGCTGAAATTCCTGAATATTTTTGATAACTTTCAGATATAATGGTAGTTTGTTATAATATGTTATACCTACATAGAGATAAGTATTTTGTGTGTGCTTTGTACTAAATTTAGGGATTTTGATAGTATTCTGATATCTCGCTGATGAATGGAATGGTAAGTTATTTAACTGTACTTCTTTGTAAATTTGTAGAATTGAATATTTTTTATATATTTTGTCTATTGTAGGTACATTGAATATTGAAAAGAGAATTTCAGTAGAAAATTTGGATGGTTTTTTCAAAATTACTTTAATTATCAATCTTTGAACAATTTATGTTTCAGGAGACTCATTTTGGCTTGAACCAATTACCAACCGCTACCACATCGGTGCCATGGATCTACTTAATCCAGAGACTGTTCCGATCAAGACGGAACCAGGGTTTCAGGAAGAAGGTGGAGGTGTAATGCCGTATACGGATATAGATGTCGACCTCCAAGATGTAAAGAAGGAATGTTTGCAATATGCGGAGAGTACTGAAACCGCCGGTTAGTTTTGCATAATATATATTTATAGGGTACATTTTTTTGTGCATCTGTTGCATTAAATGTTTAAAAACAATTAGGATATTAAATTTGAAAATGGATTCTCAGTGAGATACATTACTGTAATTAAAAAATAAGGAATTATTAATGTTGTAGCTGAAAATGAATTTATTTATTTTTTCTTTGGGGGAGGCTGAGAAAACCCAAACTGAAAAATCTTCATTCAAAAAATTACATTTTGGAATCAAATGTGTAATTTATTTTCAGCCACATCAAGCAAGTCATATTTTTGATTTTAGCTCTCTAAATTTTGAAAAGTCTAAAACAGGGTTTATCCAAATTATAACATCATTCCTTGAAACCGACATCTGGAATATTATTTTTTCTTTAATTGACCTTATACTTTTTACCAATTATTTCAATCGTTATTACTGTAATTTAAAAAACTTTCCTACTAATATATTGTTGAGGAATGTAATAGATCTTTATTTGCTAGCCATTCCTTACATTATTTTGAGTAAAAATGTGGATTATTATTTTTTTTATTGAACTAAAAACAAAAAAGATCGGTAGATTTTGGACAGTTAGGGTGCGGGTGAGGACTGAGTCACTACTACTCGGCTGAGTGACCAGTGGATATCTGTGAAAAACTTTTTAAAAATTTGGCATTAAAAAAAAATAAAAACAATCTTCATGTCACCGGAGACCAAAATTCAACTACATTTATTACTCCAAATAATGTCAGCAATCTCTTATGTATATATTTATAAACAAATGTAAATGAACTTTTTTTTATAATATAATATCAAAATATGTAGTTTTAGGTATAAGACAGATCGATGAACGTTTTATTGTTTTGTTTTTCCAGGTAGTAATAATTTGAAGACTGTCTCCATTAAGATGGAACGTGGACCACTAGAAGAAGATGAAGGAGGATTACCTTATATGCAAATTGACATTGACCTGCCGGATGTTAAAAAAGAATGCATGGAACGTTTTGGAAGAATAAACCAGACAGCAGACAGTAAGATTTAATAATTCTTGCCATCCTATTCTTAACGTTTTTACTGTCCTTAATTTATTTATCTACACGTCGTGATAGTAATTAGTCTTTTAGAGCTTTCCTTATCGTTATTATTTTTCGATTGTTGACAGATCTGAAGACCCATCATATGGAAAAACAATTCTCTTGCTCCCGTTGTAACAGCTCCTGCTCTCAAAAGAAGAATTCAGAAAGGCATCTGTGTATCCATACTGGAAAAAAACCTTTTTCGTGTTCCGAGTGCAACTATTCATGTTCTCAAAAAAGCCTTCTGACGCGTCACTTGCTGACTCACAGTGTAAAAAATCCTTTTTCATGTTCCAAGTGCAAGTTTTCGTGTTCTCGAAAGGAATATCTAAAATTTCACATGTTTTCCCACGGTGGAGAAAAACCTTTTTCATGTCCCGACTGCGACTACTCATGTTGTCGGAAGGGAGATTTTAAAAGGCATGTGATAACCCATAGTGTGGAAAAACCTTTTTTATGTTCCGAGTGCAACTATTCATGTTCCCGAAAGGGAAATTTAAAGATACACATTCTGACCCACAGTGGAGAAAAACCTTTTTCATGTCCCGACTGCGACTACTCATGTTGTCGGAAGGGAAATTTAAAGATACACATTCTGACCCACAGTGGAGAAAAACCTTTTTCATGTCCCGACTGCGACTACTCATGTTGTCGGAAGGGAGATTTTAAAAGGCATGTGATAACCCACAGTGTGAAAAAACCTTTTTCATGTTCTGAGTGCAACTATTCATGTTCTCGAAAGGGAAATTTAAAGATACACATTATGACCCACAGTCGAGAGAATTATTTTTCATGTTCCGACTGCAAGTTTTCATGTTGTCAGAAGAAATATCTAAAAATTCACATGTTTTCCCACAGTGAAGAAAAACCTTTTTCATGTCCCGACTGCGACTACTCATGTTATCGGAAGAGAGATTTATACAGTCATGTAATAACCCACAGTGTAGAAAAACCTTTTTCATGTCCCGACTGCGACTACTCATGTTCTCGGAAGAGAGATTTATACAGTCATGTAATAACCCACAGTGTAGAAAAACCTTTTTAATGTCCGGACTGCGACTATTCATGTTCTACAAAGATAAATCTAAAAACTCACATGATTACCCACAATGGAAGAAAACTCTTGCCGTGTTCTGACTGCAACTATTCATGTTATGTAATAGGTGCTTTGGCGAAACACATGTGGATTCACAGCCGAGAAAAACCGTTTTCTTGCCCCGTTTGCAACTATTCATGTTTTCGAAAGGAAGATCTTAATAGTTATATGTATACCCACGGTGGAAAAAACAGTCTTCGTGTCCCGTCTGCAAATATTCATATTCCACAAAGGGACATCTAAAAATGCACATTACCTATTAAAATCTATTCCCAAAGTAGTTGCATAGATAGGTATGTATTTACATAAATTGACAGTAATTTGATAATATAATACAGAATGTTTAAAGTAGCTGAAACATCGTAAAAACAATTTATTATATGTAGATGGAAATAAAATTATAAGTATACTTTTGAAATTAGCTATCACTTTGTGGTTATCCATTTTATAATTAAATGAAACAATATATCTTAGTTACAACCACTGATTTATTTAGTTACACGCCGACCGGTTTCGGAACAACCGTTCCTTCTTCAAGGCAAACATATAATGATGACAATTACAAAATAGTGGGTGGGTACAATTTATCAGTAGGTGTTGTGGTAGGGGTGGGGGCGTGGCTTGAAATTGATGAAGAGTAAGTGGGGACAGAATGGACACCGAATGGGAAGAGATTTAATATTGGGCTATAGGTTTATATTTTTTGTTTATTGATAATCGACTCATTATTTTTAAGGGATTTTATGCTAGTCATTCACTCACATTAAAAAGAATCCAAAAAAAATTCTTAAAATTTATTAATTTCAGAATGGGCATAACAAGAGAATGTGTCAACTATGATTATCTACTATGTCAACTTAATTTATTAAAATTGTCCAAACGTAGAATAGTTAATGACTTAACATGTTTGTATAAAATCGTAAATTCAATAATTGACAGCCCTGAACTATTATACTTGATTTCTTTCCATATACCTCGCAAACCAACATCGAGGCAATATCTTCCATTTTATTGTGAAAACTCCAACACGGAATCACAATTGTGTACTCCAATTCGCCGAATTCAGAATTTGGGAAATGAATATAAGGACATTGCGGATATGTTTGACACATCACTTATTAAGTATAAACACCTCATGGTAAGATGTTTATCCGAAAAAAGATCAATAATATTTAATTAAATATACCACTAGTTCTCCTTGACTCAATCTACGAATTGTACTTATCCCATTCTGTTGTTTCTCTACCTTGCATGGTAGGGTATCCTGCTTCTATGAAACTCGTATTTGATTTTGTTTTTGATTATGTTGTTGATTTTGCTTTTGATATTGACTTTGATTTTGTTTATGATTTTGTTTTGGGTTTTGTTTTAGATTCAGTTTTATAATTTTATTTTTCGCTTTTGTGTGAAAAAGGGTCAACTAATTTTGTGTGAATTGAATGAAATTTATGATTTAGATGTACTTTGTTAATTAAAAAAAAAAACATGTAAAAGCCCAACAGGGCGTGAAATATAAATAAATAAATAAATAATTATAGAATTTAGACTAGTGTACGCGATTTAATTACGAATCAAAATGTGCTGTTACTGTATTAACTTTTGGGAATATAATGCAAGCTTTGTATTGTACATGAGTTTAATATAATATATACACATTAAATGCACCGATAGACTCTACACCATACTTACGTTCGTCACCTTCACAGAAACACAAAGCGTAGACAGAGCAGCGAATGCCTTGTCTGAATCGCCGCCGTGTCTGAATCGGTATAGGATTTGGAAATTTGCTGCCTACCCGCATGGTAGCAGAGCGTTCTGGTCGCTTGCGGGCTCAATTGGTCGCAATTTCCGCAAACCCAGTTTGCCGCCTCTTACCAGACCCCTGACGGCTCACTAGCAAACACCGATACCGAAAAGACAAACTTATTCGGAAAAATGTTCGCGGTAAACTCGACCCTCGACGATCGGGGTGCTATCCCGCCGTCGGTTCCTCATTGCGGTTTCTATATGAGAAGCTGAGGATCCGGCATCGGGATGTACTCCACGTCTTACGAGGGCTCGATGTTAATGTCCTGGTATTGCAGAGGTATTCTGCAGAAATAGCTCCGATTATGACGAAGCTCTTAAAAATGTCCCTGAAGTGTGGCTCTGGGCCTTCTGGATGGAAAAAAGCCGTCATCCACCCTATCCCAATGAAGGATGACCGCTCCAACCCAGCCAACTACCGCCCCAAAGCGATCACATCAGTTCTGTGTAAGGTGATGGAACGTGTGATCAATGACAAACTGCTCACGTACCTCGAGAACAACAAAATTATCAACGACCCTGAACGAACATCGGTACTCGCATTTTTTAAAGTGTCAACGAAGCCCAAGTCAGACATGGCCACTCTTCCTCCCACCAGAGGAGCTTCAAAATAATACTCGTTCAGAGTATATCTACAGGTAAATCCATTTACTTATAGTTTTAAATACTGCTTCCTTTAAATAACAAATATTAATCTGTGATGAATACCTACGTTGATCTCATTTCTTTCTTACAGATACAACAGTGGCTCGGCAACCCCCTATCACCCATCCAAAGGGGTTGGTTCAAGGGAGAAGATGGAATACTGAACCCAGTTAACACAAACGATCCTGTGGCACCTGACTCCGTTTTGAACATGATCTTTTGCCGATGCACGACTGGGTGTGGGATGCGCTGCGGTTGCCGCAAAGCAGGGATTGCCTGCGGCTTCCTCGGCTCATTTACGAACGCGGCCCCGGTTGAAGACAGCATTGGTGACGATGCAAGTTCAGATTTCGACGATTTATGTTCAAAATACATCCTTCAACACAAATTATTTAATTTTTAACAATAAACATTTCATTTTTAACAATAAACATTTCACTTTTAACAATAAAAACTGTTTTTTTTTTTAAATTTCACTTTTCCCCCCTCCATAACTCCTTAAGCATTGATCCTAGCAAAAAAGTTTATAGAACTTCTTCTGTAGAGAATTTTATGTAGATAATTTAGTACAAACACATTTATTCGGTAGAGGCAGTAGTTTTCGAGTTATTAACGAAAAACTGAAAAAAGGTACCTTTAGAGCCCCCCCCCCACCCTTAGCTCCACCTCCACCCCCGGGTACTTTTAGTATGTTGTTAAGGACACCTTCCTCTACGATTGTGCCAAAATTGGCTTCTACATGAACACAAACCTAGCGTAGCCGTTGAACTACTTGAAAACTGGGATGTTTTTCTTGCCTTGACGCGAGCAGGCGCTACGAAGGGGGCACTTTCTTTTGTATCACAAACCATGTTACACAATCCTAGCGTACCCGCTAAACTACTTTAATACTGGGATGTTTTTCTTGCCTTGACGCGAGCAGGCGCTACGAAGGGGGCACTTTCTTTTGTATCACAAACCATGTTTCACAATCCTAGCGTAGCCGCTAAACTACTTTAATACTGGGATGTTTTTCTTGCCTTGACGCGAGCAGGCGCTATGCCAATTTCAACATTACAGCAAAATTCGTAATATTATGCAAAAAATTCATGTACGTACTTTAAACGTTTAAGCCTTTAAGTAATTTATGCTTTTCCATACAACCTCTTGCTCAGCTGCCCTCTGTAGATATTAGTCCCACCTACGCTCCATTGATATTCGTCACCACTGGGACCCTCATAGATATTAATCCGACCCTAGCTCTGTAGATATTAGTCTTCACTCCGAAGGTCATAGATATAGACATACAGGCTGTAGATATTAGTATCTGGAGTCTAAACATCACATAGTTTGAGATTATAATGCGACAAGATCAATCAAAATCAAAGTATGATCTACGTTTGATACACATCTTAAATGGAATAATAAATATTGAGGTCAATAATTGAGATAAAAACTATCCTACCTTCGAAGTAGGACTAAATCACATACAGTAACCCAAATTGCATCAAAATCGGTTAAGTAGTTTCGGAGTTTATCTCGGAAAAATTTCGTGACGCGGGATTTTTATATATAAAGAAGAAGACGTTGTTTAGTTGTCACCATATTCAAATTTTGTAACATAAATTTTAAGTAAATATTTTTGATTTTAAATTCATCGTCAACCTATTTTTTTAACGGTTGGGTACGAGATGTGTATTCTCTACTCACATCTCATACCGCCGTTCAGCTTTTGTATAGAATTAGCTTTGCTTGCAAGTTTTCTTTTCAATTAAATCTTCTACCTTACATTAATACTAAATACAGTACTATTCTTATTTTTGGTTATCAGTTTCCGGCTTTTAATTAAATTTTCCTTTTGACGCAGTAATCCACTATGTAAGCTAGTGTTAGTTCTCAGTCAGAAGTATCAAGATGGATTACTTCTTTCAATATTCTTCAAGAATCAGCATTCGTGTTCACATTTTCATGAATTCCTGGAAGTAAATCAAGTTCAAGGTGTTCAAGATCAGTATGTCCCTCTACATACACATTTGGCACCACTTCAGCAAGATTAATGGATTCATTCCTGCTGGCTTATATGATGTTCCCTGTTCAGAATCTTTATTGGAGAAGTTTTTTTTTTATTTCGCTGGATGCGGCATGACAAAATATCATTGGGGGCGGCTTGAGAAGTACGTATTGGATGCGGCATGACAATATATCATTGGAGGCGGCCTGAGAAGAACGTATTGGAGGCGGCTTGTCAAGATCTTGCCAGTTGTAGTCCACAAAGATATTCGCCACGCGCCGTTCTGCTGCTTCACAACCTACAGAAGAGACTCCTCCATTCCTTGGGCTGCTCATACATCATATAGCTCTTTGAAGATTTGCCGTCAACTTGGGCACACCTGGAGGCATTATCAGCGACTATCCTTCATATTACATAAGCGCCAGGAGTGATTAATTAATTGTCTATGGTGCTTTGTGACAAGCCTTTTGACCGTCTCCAAAGCTGGCTTGCGGCTTTCTCACAAGCATTGCGCAATACTACGTGCTAGCGGCGGGCTTGATGCGAATTTATATTTTTTCGGGAATACACAAACGAGAATAGATAAATAAATACCCATAGACAAAAACATTACGATGAGTGGTGATTTTACATATTACGTATCGTGTAAAACGATTATATAAATTATATAATTTTTTTATAAAGTAGGCAGCTATTGTTTCTGTGTTCAATTTGTCCATTTCTGGGTTCAATTCAAGAAATCCATTGATTTTTAAAGAAAATATGGTACATCAAATTCAGTAATGTTATTTTTAAGTTCTGCAAGTATATTAGTTTTTTTTAAATATTATGAAAGCTGTTTCGGCATTCAATGTCATTTTTAAATTGTAGTTAGGTCACTTTTAGACCACTTATTTATGCGATTCTATTAACGCTATCCAATTTCAATATCCATGGAGTTTAAAATGATTTTTTACTGGTGTTAATAATTTAATATTTTCTTAAATGTTTAATAATAACGAAACTGCTATTGTCTTAATTAAATGTGTTAAATTGTACAGGTCTTGTGTTTTTTTAAAAAATATTTCCAAACATTATGATTTGAAATTTGTAAAGCAGGTTATATGTTAACTTTAAATTGTTATTTATTTATGTTCTTACATCTTCTTTTAATTTTTATTTAATTTCACAATGTTGTATTTTTTGTAAATATTATCTCAGCCCACTTAGTTTTTTTAATATAATTATAGTGAAAATCTGTTTAGATTTTATTTGTATTCTTTTATTTTAATTGATGTAAACAATCTGTTGATTTTCCTAAATAAATAAATAAACATCTGAGAAATGGAGAAAATTAATTGTCTTTACTTTACTAATTAATGTTATATTACAGTATTCATATATAAAATTTATTATAACACAATAAAGAATGCTTTGTCTTCGTTATATTCCATTTCGCACAAAATTCACTTTCAACCCCCTTTCCACAGCCACGAAATCACCAAAGGCGTGGCCAGGCTTGAAGGATAGGCTTGATGCGCCGCGGCAAGCCTAAAAGCATAGAGAATAATAGAAAACAATAGATAACAAATTTACGTGCTGGCCATCACGCCGCTTGCTCGTCTCGCAGTCCCATTATATATTTAATAAGTCCATCACGTTTTGTTTCAGCAACATCCATCACGACAAAAGTAGTTACTTAGCATCTAATTTTAATTTCTCCTGAACAAAACAGGGTGGTTGGAAAAACACGGTTCCTGGCGCCGAATGATGAATACCCGGCGTAATCAAGGGGTAAGGCTCTCGACTCCGTATCCGAAGGTCACGGATTCGAACCCGGCGTACGCAAATAAATTTTAACTGATTCATTTGTGTTATTTCACAATTAATTAATTAAAAATAACATAAAGTATATTTTCGGCACGTTCCAGAGTGGAAGATACTCTCAGTATCGCCCTGATGTATTCATCATTCGGCACCCGGAAGCGTGTTTTTCCAACCACCCTGTTTTGTTCAGGAGAAATTAAAATTAGATACTAAGTAACTACTTTTTGGTTTTTCTATTTTTGAAACTGATAATTCGTGGTGGAATTCCATTATAATAGTATAATAAAACAAATTTAAAACTTTTTCCACTTTTAATTTATTGACCGTAACCGGTTTCAGCTTGTCAAAGCCATCTTCAGAATAATCCTACTCCAACGTATCCTCCTTTATAAAATCAATTGTTTAATCAAAAAAATTCCATAACATCATAAATATAATAAAGATTGTAATTAATAATAGACTTGACAACAATAAAATTAGGTGCTAATAATTCACATTACTTGTAAGGTATTTCCCAAACAATACTAAAGTATGTAAGCTACCAACCCTATGTAATTAGCCTACTGGGAATAACCAAAAAAATAATTAGATAGTTGGACACTCAAGACCACTTAACAACAAATGTAATAAAATCCATAATTGAATAAAATCCCTGTAGACCACCCCTCCCTCCCCCCCGCCCCCTCCTTCCCCCCTCCATAATATGTTATGTATAAAATCCCTAGGTTAAGAATATTTTTTACCAGTCTGAAGATGGCTTTGACAAGCTGAAACCGGTTACGGTCAATAAATTAAAAGTGGAAAAAGTTTTAAATTTGTTTTATTATACTATTACTTTTTGGTTATTTATTCACCAGATTTACAGGAACGGGTTTAGTTTTTCCCATAGGAAAAACTAAACCCTTTCATACACTTTTCCATATAAATGATCATCTAGTAAATCCACGTTATGCAAGTGTATTATATAAGTATAATTAATACAAAACAATACAAGAACAACACGTTAACCTACCAAACTATTAAATGGGAATATAATTCACCGTCTCCAGATATTTTCATATCAGAGGGTTCGGCTCTGTGGAATTCCTAATTTGACCGATAAATCCTACTGATCCCTCAATATAAATATTTAAAAAATCTTTCGTAATTCTACATGTATTTAAAATGACTGATTTTTGCATTTTTATATACAAATTCTTTGACAAATCTAATATGCCTAAATTTTTAATAAGAGAGCTAGGAATAAAGCCAGTAGCCGAAATAACAAAAGGTAATATTTTTATAGTCTGAGAATGCCAAATTCTTTTGATTTCATTTCCTAAATCTGTATACTTTCTTATTTTTTCAGAAACAGATTTTTGAATATTACAGGAATTTGGAATAGCTACATCAATGATATAAGTTATTTTTTTTAATTTTGTCATGTAAAACTATATCAGGTCTATTATAACCAATTGGTCTGTCTGTTAGTATAGTTTTATCATAGTAAATTTTAAAGAAATTATTTTCTAAAAATGAATTTGGTTCGTATTCATAATATGGTACTATATTATGACAGTCAATCAAGTTATGATTAATTACCAAACTTTGGTGAATTATTTTTAAAACCTGATTGTGCCTAAATGTATACTCAGACAGCGCTAATATAGAACATCATGATATAATGTGTTCTATAGTTTCCGGAAAAGCCATACATTTTCTACATAAATCATCAATTTGATTTGGATCTTTGATAATATGCTTCCTATAATTTTTGGTATTAATGAATCTATCTTGAATAGCAAGCATAAATCCTTCTATTTCTGCGCTCAACTCTCCAATACTCAACCATTTGTTTGACGAAAGTTTGTCAACATACGTTTGGTTGAGATAATTGAAGTGTTTTGCGTGAATAATTTTATTTGACCAGGAATCTAATAATTCCTGGTTGGTATTTATAAAAATGTTGGCATTCTCGTCGTATAAATTTAAAGGTGAAATATTTCTGTCTGCCTTGCAAATTATTTTATGCAGCTCTGAGCTATTAGCTTTTCTATGGAAAAAATTTCTTAACATTTCTACCTGATTTTGTTTTAAAGAAGTTATTTTGACTATACCTCTACCTCCTAAATTTCTAGGTAAATTAATTCGTTCTATAGCTGAATTTGGATGATGACAATTAAACTTTGTTAACGTAGTTCTAAGTAATCGTTCTAAGCTATCTAAATCTGTATTAGACCATTTAATTATACCAAATGAGTACGTTAATAGAGGTATTGCCCAACTATTTATTGCCTTTACTAAATTTTTAGCAGATAGATTGCATTTTAAAATTTTTCTTATCCTAGTTTGAAATTTAATCCTAATATCATTTTTAATACTAGTATGATCTAATCTATTCGATTGCGGGTATCCTAAGTATTTATAAACCTCAACCCCTTTCATACTTTTAATTTTGAAATTTCTAAATATACCCTCATCTCCATCTATAATTTTGCCTTTCTCTATATGGATCGTTCTACATTTATCTAAACCAAAAGTCATTTTAATATCATCTGAAAAAATTTTAACTACCTTAATCATTTTCTCTAAATTTGATTCAGAATTTGAAAATAATTTTATATCATCCATATATAATAGATGCGAAATTGTACTACTCTCTACTATATCTCCCGTAATTTTTATTTCCATTAGCATTATTATTTAGGGATTTTTCAATTTCAAGTGCTTCCAAGTTATCTAATTTTTTGCTTTCTTTATTACGGTGAAGAATTTTAACCCCTGTGTCCTTATTAAAAGTATGATTGGTGGAAATAAAGCGTTTCAGACGTTTCACTAATCGCTCATTTCCGCATTTCATTTGGCCTAGTTTACTCGGAATGACACGTCTGAACATGAAATGAATCGAAAGTGCCGAACACTGCCGAATGAAATCTTCAAGTGAACCGATCCAACAATGTTGGATATTTTCATTCGGCATCCTTCACATGCGCGCGCATGCGCGCGGAAGTGAGCAAAGTGAAACATCTTAACACCGAGTGAACTCTCAATCAGTTTGTCTCGCGTCCTGTACGGGAAGGACCATGACAGGACGCTATCAAATCGCACGCAAAACGTCAAAATGGTATTCGTTCGGCTAATTTGTTTGCTTTTGGGAACACCTTTCATATAAATTTTTGGGTCTCCCTTATTATACATGTATATTATATGTTTTTTAATAAATTTAAGATTATTAATTTGTAGGAAAATGTTCGTAATAAAAAAAGTAATATCAAATTGTGTTATTATGTCATAAAAAATAAAAAGGTCTATAAGACGAAACTATACTGTTTTCTTTATTTATTTTTATTTAATTGTGTCAACAAAATTGCGTAAAAATCGATGCATATGACATGTTTTTCCTTAAAATTCGGGGCCGGACCGCGCTGGAAAACAAACGAATTTCAGCGCGGTTGACCTCGCTCGGCGACGCTGTGGTCGGAATGGACGAGTGAACGCTTATTTCTATAGCGCCGTGTGAACATGGAATGAAACACGACGATTAGGCCGAAAAAACATGGCGGAAACCTTCCCTCGAGTGAATCGTCTGATTCCAGCTTAAGATGATTGGCAAACTCCGAAAAATTGTTATTATTTAAACATCTTAAATGATCCGTGATTCTAATATTTACATTTCTGGTTGTCTTACCTATGTAGATTGATTGAAAATGTTGCAAAATAGTCGGTAAATGCCTAAGGGGCTTAATTTATCATCTCTATCTTTAGTGTTTTTTAATAATTTGCCTAAGTTGTTGTCAGTATAGAACGCGGGTTTAATATAAGGAGGCAATTTTTTTGTACTAAGTGAAGAAAAATTGGATATATATAAGATCCTACGCCATTGAAAGGGATACGTATTATTTTATTGTAAATAATGGCGAGCCACAAAGTTAATGCTTATTACGAACATGTATTATATAGTCGTTTAAATATATATTTTTTTAATTTGCCACATTTTTGCAACAAAGCAATCCGTGGTTTTGGCTATAAAGTGGCAAAAAGTTGACCAATCGTTCCACAGCCGAGCTGTTGAACTCAAGAACGGTCGTAGAAGCGACCCGTTCTCATGTGACAAATGTCAACCGTGTACATATGTTGGCGTTTGGCGTGTTTCCCGACTATTTACCGGTGCCGAGGGGATAAATGACGCTAGTTCCTCGGAGCATCTTCCATTGAAATACCGGTAGAACAAATACCTCTCTTTAAGACCGGAGAAGCTATCAAACGGACCGCATGTTTTAGCACAAAGTTGAGGGTTCTTATCAGGTACTTTGGGGCTCCTGAGCAGAGGTGACTGCCAAATTTAACCGTAAGGCGGACTTGCGATTTGTACAGGGTTACCAGTAGTGCACTTTTATTTATTGTTTCTTCACAATTAAAAATACATTGTAACCATTAATTAATAACCCCACTAGGGTTCGCCTGAAGGTATCGGGGTTCATAATTTCACAATTTAATAAAAGTAATTCACAATACAGATCTTTCTTAAATGCAAATTAAAAATTAAAAAATAACAAAGATAAATGAAATTTGCAGAAAAAAAAAAGAATTAGAACATAATTGTATAAATTGTTCGAGGGGCCTTACATATTTTTCTTTCCTAGAAATTCCTCTCCTTCCTTTCCTAAAAATATCCGCGACACAGCTTCCCCTCAAATGACATTGGCCCTGAGTGGAATTATTTTTCTCAGGGCCTCCCGTGTGGAACTTATGTAGAGAATTATAAATATTTAAAGAATAAATATTACGTTTGTCAAATAATGGTATATACCTACTATATACGCTTTCACAATTATTAGCACGCACTACAATGTGAGCTGACTTTAGATATATGAGTTAAATAAATAAATAATTATTGTACAAAACACTGTCAATAAAACTGAAATAAAAACAAAATACTGGTTTGGATTTTTTTAATATAATTTTTCACTTTTATAGTAATTGTCTTTTCATGCATTGCTGATACAGATACAAATACTCAGAATTTATCGTAGACGATATTAATTTAGCGTTTGTGTACATTCTTAAATTTATTACATTGTTCATTTTTTTAAATGTAAATATAACTAAAGAGTACCCGGCATACGTTTAAACGCCATTGAAGAAAGTGTTTGGATTTTATTCCTTTAACTGAAGTCCTTCTGGTTACACAATTTTTTTTTAAATTTTTCGTATGGTGCGTCACACGAATCAAACCGAAAGGTATTCCGTCCCGTGAGCAGGCCATATATAGGTGTATGTGAGAGAAGCTTGGACTTTCCAAATTATTCCCTCCTACCGTTACTTTCTCACCTTTGCAATCCCTCTATCTGCCCCTCCCTCGTCCTCTACCCTTCAGTTACCCCTCTCCAGTGTGTCCTATCCCAAACGTCCCACTTCCCGCCCCCGTTACCTTTTACTTTCCTCGCTTCCCCCTTTCCCGTGTACAATCCATGTGTCATACACGTATGGATTTTCCATCCCCTGCGTGTATATAAGATCAGGTTCTTGATTCAAAACTGTTTTTTACTTGATAACAATAATATGGTACTGCGCTAAAGCGACTATCTTCCATTGACTAGCGGGTAAATCTGCCCCGCAGGGCGATACTCTACCGACTATATTCACTCCTTGTACCAACTCAAACCTCCCGCCATCTGACGGAAACTACTGTAGACTTAATGCCTACTGCCATCTGTCGATAAACTACTGGACCTATATACCAGAATACTGCAGAAATACATACATGTTTCTAACAACTTGCGCGCCACTTATTGTAATTTTTTTAACAATTTTCAAAATTCCAGAGCTCAGTATTACAAAAATAACAACTCACCAAAGTTTCATCACAATCGGATGAATGGTTAATGAAATAATTTCAAAACGCTAGAGCTTATAACGTTATTAACAGAAAACATAAAAAAACGAATACTTAGTCGTCAAACACTGCTTCATACGTAAACATACTTACCTTGAGGGCTCAAAACCAAGGGATTTTTAAAAATTACTTTATTAGACCTACTGTTTATCTGTTTAAGACATTTAATTTATTTCTATTTAATATTACAGTGTTTACCTAATTATTAACATTTGTACATAATATATTTTGAACTTTTATTATTTTGTTTGTAAGGTAGGTTTGAAAATAAAACCGGTTGATGTATAATATCGTATGTTTCATGAACACCTCACTAGGAGAACCTGTGTTGAGGTGTTTACGTGGTTATGTTTGAGTGTGACAACAATTTATTTATGGTTAATTAGTTAATTTAATTAATTAGTGTGTGTTGTAGTAGAAAAAAAGTTAAAAAAAAATTAATCCTTATTGTAAATTGGTTATTTAGAAGAAGAAAAAAACATATGTTGTAAGTGTGTGTATAGTTGGTAAATTCTCGAAAAACGTTTTTATTATTTTACACGTTTTATAGTTCAGGTATGTTTGGTTTGGAGTTATTTTTTAAATAAAGTGAATGGATCAAAAATCTTGATTTTAAAAAGTATGACTAAAACTGCGTTGCCGATTGAAGCAACTGCTCTGGTTACCTAGGTTAAATTGTAAAATTTCGTTGGTGATAAATGGTTTTTTTCCACTGTGAGTCAGCATATGATTTTTTTTTTTTTTTTTTTTTTTTTTATTTTTTTTTTTTTTTTATTACAGAAAAACAGATTTTTTTTCATGTTAACAATATACCTGCAAAGCTACTGCAAGTAGCTTGTCTGCAGGAAAACAGTGTGAACAAAACATTGTACAATTTAAATGTCTCAAGTATAATACAATAAGAAAAAATTGCAATTTAATAAAATACATAATAAAAACATAAATAAGTATAAAAAATAATAGAATACTAAGTCTAAAAAATTTTAAAGTGCAAGAGGTACAGTCATTCAATACAGAAAATCTGATTCCAATAGCCATGTTTTTAACAATAGCGCAAATTTAGGTGTCGAGTAACATTTTTTCAAATCATATGGCAGCATATTAAATATAAGTGGTACAATGTATTCAAAAGTTCTCTGGCCATGTTTATTAGAAAATCTAGGTACTATCAACCCTTCATTTTGTGTAAGCCTAGTATTGTACACGTGATCCACCATTGTTTTGTATGGGCTATCTAAGATATGTTGCAAACAAATTTTATGCCAAAAAAGAGCTCTAATAGGTAAAACATTTATGGATTTATACATTATTGTGATATTTTGCCGCTGGTCATACACTGCTTTGCTGACAAGTAATTTGACTATGGCGTTTTGAATTGACTGTACATGTTGGATATTTGTCTTACATGAGTGCCCCCAAGAAGTTATACCATATCTCACATTAGATTCAGCCAGGGACAAATATATTAATTTCATTGTTTTGATGGGCACATAATATTTAAGTTTATACAGTTTGCCTACGATCGCTCGAAGGCGCTTACATAGCTTAACAATATGTATATCCCATTTCATATTACAATCCACCGTTACCCCTAAGTAGACTTCAAACTACTTCTACGAAAACATGAGTAGATGCAGACGGAACACGAAAAAGGCTTTTCTCCACTGTGAGTTAGAAAATGACTCTTTAAAAGTTCTTTTCGAGTGGTATCATATAGGCATCTAAGGTTATTTTCACATATTATTCTGGCAATGGCACCTGGCACTAATTTACCCACATTTACCGCTCGCCTCCGCTCACTTAAAATAGGAGACGAAAAACATATTGATACTATGTATATAAATATAATCTTGGCAAGTCATCCTCAAATTCGCTTTCAGAATTACAAAACATGGCAATGCTACGAATTTCACGTCCGTTAGGAAGTGAATCATAATAATACAGCCAAAAAAATAAATTTCTTCAAATTTTGCAAATTTGCTTTGTGCACCATTTTATTAATGACAAATTAAAACACTTTGTTTTTACCACGATAATCTTTATTTTAACACATCGACATGTTTCGAGAAAGTGTTTTAATTTGACATTAAAAAAATAAATGTCAAATAGACTGACATGGGTTGTCAATGCTAACGTTCTAAAATAATTACGTTCAATTTCCCCACAAGTTCCTTTATAATAAAAGATCCACCAAAACAAAACGAGATTCTATTGAAATATCTTTTGTTGATTTTTTTCTATTTTATTTTATTTATTTATTGACGCCCTATTGGGCTTTTACATATAGAATAGAAATTTCTTTTATAACATCAGTATAACCTAAATAAAAAAAGATTATAAAATATATAAGTAAATAAAGCATAAACACAACATAATAAATAAGAATATATCTAATGCTAAATCCACATGCATTTCTTTAGAGAACTCGTTCAATTCATATACCTACGAGCAACAATAAAAGAAGAAAAAATATCTTAACACATTAATTTTTACTTAATTACTCATTGTTATAATACGAACAATTAAAAATAACAAACAAAAGAAAATCGTAATAAAATAAAATGTTATTGTAGAAAGCAATCACTTTGTAGTGAGACATATTTAATAAAAAAAATAAAATAAAAAAAAATGATTTCTCATTCATTATTTACATTTTAAAAGTGTAAATTGAACTAATTTAGCTTAAAATGTGTCGAAGTTTAAATTAAATATGTCAGCGACATCAGTAAATGTCAAATAAATTTTATTTGGAACATTAACAGAACATATTATGACATACATAATACACGATTAAAAAATAGGTTACAACTCAAAACAAAAATCAATACGGTATACTATGGCACAAAATTATAATTCAGCAAATATTTACCCCGAGCATAAAGAGAAATTAAAACATAAATATAGCACTAGATTGACGCGCAACGACGGGTTAATAGTTCCGAAATTTAATAAAAAGTACGGACAGAGAACATTTGAATACAACATACCGAAAATATTTCATTTATTACCTGACTCTATAAAGCATTGTAATTATATAAATAAGGTTAAATATATGGTGAAAAATTGGCTTTCGGAAAAAAAATATTTATATTAATATGTATGAAAAAATTTAAGAAAAATGTATGAAAAAATTAATGAAAAAATAATGAATCTGTAGTTATAAAATGTAATTTTTTTTTTAAATGTATATGAATGTAAAATATTGAATGTAATTGAATTGGTTAAGCAGGACTTGTTTGTTGATTCTATGCATTCAATTATTTTTACAAAAATTCCGCCACTAGTGGTGAACCGCAAGGTAGTCATCTTGGCCCAGTTTTATTTCTTGTTTTTATAAACAACATAGTCAGCTGCTTTAAAGACGTCAATGTATTGTTATTCGCCGATGACATTACATTATAAAAAAGAAATAACTCTCTTAAATCACTGTCAGGTTCTTCAATATAATACAGACATGCTAAATAACTGGTGTTCACAAAATAATTTATATTTAAATGTAGATAAATGCAAAACTTTGACATTCTCCAGGAAAAAAACATCACTATTGTTCGACTATTCTATAAATAAAATAATTTTAGAGCGAGTAACGGAAATGCGAGATCTTGGCGTAATAATGGATGAGAAACTAGATTGCACGGTCCACATTCAACAAACTGTAAATAGGGGTATGAAAATATTAGGATTTATTTTAAGAATAATTAAAAACTTTGAATCTTTACAAATCGTAATATTGTTGTACATATCCCTGGTTAGAAGCCTAATCGAACATAACTCAATAGTCTGGTCGCCCTTCTACAAAATTAATATCCATAATATTGAAATAATTCAAAGAAAATTTCTAAGATTTGTAAATTTTAAACTTAACATCCCTTTAGAGCACATAAATTACCTATCATTCCAACTTTAGAAAACAAATGAAAAATAACCGACCTAACCTTTTTATTAAAATTATTAAACTCTAAATTTGATTGCTGTGAACCCTTGCATTTAATAAAACTACATGTACCTACACGAACTACTAGACAAACATTAAATTTTATATACACACTAACTATACATTGAATTCCCCAATACAACGATTACATATTCTTGGAAACCAATATATAAACAATATTGATGTATTTGACAATAATTTGAATTTGGAAAACTTTAAAAGCCGTATGTGCGAACTATTTCTACTTAACTACCAACTACTTATTGTAAATACCAATTTAATACATTTTTATTAAAACCAATTATTGTTGATTTGGAGGATATTGGCAGGCTATTTTTTTTTAAACTTTATTTATATTCTGTATCACCTACATTTTGTCGACTCATATTTTATCTAACCTATATTACGTGTCTTAATATTTTCTCTTATTTACATGTATTTTATTCACTTCTAACTCTTCACTGTAATTAATCAAAACATGTATTAATTTATGTTTATAAAAGCCCTATGGGCGTTTAAAAAAAAAAAAAAAAAAAAATTTTAACAATTGAGCTTAAACCTATATTATAACTTACCAGCAATCTGAACAGTCTCCAAATACAGCGAACATTCCTTCTTTATATCCAGGAGGTCGAAATCCGTAACTGTCGATAGCATTATCTCCTCTCCGATCTCATTCTGGAACCCTGGCTCCGTCTTGATAGAAACACTCTCTGGATTTTGAGGATCCATGGCACTGCTGTTAAAGCCTCTATGTATTATATGATATTGTCCGAGCGCAAAACAAATTAAAATTTTAACAAAACGTACATTCGTCGGTCCGTTTATGAGTGACAATAAAATCAGCACAAAAGAAAAAATGACATATGGCGGGTGTTGTCCATAGACAGAACTTTGGCATTCGACGAGAGGCTAGATGCTCGGTAACAATTTATTATAACTAACTAACCATCACGCCGTTTCCCCGCAGGGGTAGGCAGAGAGGACGGACCGCCAAACAACTCGGTCTTGGCACACACTCCTTGCCTCATTCACATTCATACATCTTCTCATACATATTCTTCTATTATTCTGACTCTTGACATGGCCCGACTCAAGTATCTGATTTACTTGATCGTGCCACTTCTTCCTTGGGCGTCCTCGGCTTCTTCCACCGTTCACATTCGCGTCATAAATTCTCCTTTCTTCATTCATTCGCTCAACATGCCCAAACCATCTAAGCGTCCCTTTCTTAATCTTACTTATTAATCTCACATCAGCCTTGCATTCCTTTCGGTTCTCCACATTCCTCACACGATCATACATGGTTTTACCACACATACGCCTCAGGGATCTCATTTCTACAGCATTCAGTCTACTTTCATCCTTTCTCTGCTATTTCCACGCTTTACTGCCATACATCAGGGTAGGTACCAGTACTCCATTGTGGACTGCTAGCTTCGCTTCTGTGGACAACTTTTTGTTGGCTCCAACGGCGTTAAATCCTCCATTAATGGAGTTACCTGCATTCACCCTTCTTTCGATATTCCTATCAGCCTTCCCATCTCTCGTAAACATACTTCCCAAATATACAAACTCATCCACCTGCTCCAAGTATTCATCATTCACAACTATATTGCACACCGTTTTCTGACTCTCTCTTTCAAACACCATTATTTCAAATTTATTATTCGAATGGAAAATTCACATAGTTCAAGATTACAATATGTCATTACACCGTGAATACCTCACATAAATGAAACACCTATTTTTTTTTTTATTGGTATATTTGTTTTTTCTATATCTCTATAAACATATAATAAAACATGTATATAGTTAGCTGGATGAAATTGGATCTACCCATAAGCTACACCCGTTGTATTTTTTATTTGTATCTTATTTGAGATCGAAATCTGCCGAAAATGTCATATTTCTATTAATTATAAATAACTTTAACAATATGATTTTGAATTGGTTGTAGGGTTTTATAAATGCATGAAGCGCACCTCCGCATCCTATTATACCTTCCAGCCGTACATGATTGAAGATTGCACCAGAGAAAATTAAATCGTTTTTTGTTTGTTAATAATATTGATTACTTCCTTAAGTTTGTAAAATATGTATGTAGAATATCTTCATTTAGAAGCGGTGTTAGTAATTTGTGTTTGCCAATTCAGATTTGTATCAAAATGTTTACCCTTAATTTGATCTTTTCAACTTTTCCAAGATCAAAGCAAGAAGAGCATCTTACTTGATTACAGTTTGCATTATGTATTCTAATTTTAATGTTATTGGGGGGTTTATTTTTAATGTTTTTGTAAAAAGTTTTGCTATAGTTTAAGGAGAGTCTATTACATTTTAGACATGATGAGACATATGCAATACATTTTGTTGCCTTTAAAAAGGTTTCATGACAAGAATTTCTATTTACAATTATTGTGTATGGTGTTTACTGCTTCTACGTGCTTTTTTTTGTTTTTACGCACCAGAATTTTAGGTCCTTTCACACACTTTTCCATATAAATGATCATCTATTAAATCCACGCTATGCAAGTGTATTATATACAAGTATAATTAATACACAACAATTCAAGAACAACATGTTAACCTACCAGACTATTAAATGGGAAAATAATTCACCGACTACAGTTATTTTCATATCAGAGGGTTCGGCTCGGTGGAATTGCTAATTTGACCGAAAAATCCTATTGATCCCTCAATATAAATATTTTAAAAATCTTTCGTAATCCTACATGTATATAAAATGACTGATTTTTGCATTTTTATATACAAATTCTTTGACAAATCTAATATGCCTAAAATTTTAATGAGAGAGCTAGGTATAATGCCAGTAGCCGAAATAACAAATGGTTATATTTTTATTGTCTGAGAATGCCAAATTCTTTTAATTTCATTTCCTAAATCTGTATACTTTATTATTTTTTCAGAAACAGATTTTTCAATATTACAGGTATTTGAAATAGCTACATCAATGATTTAAATTATTTTTTAAATTTTGTCATGTAAAACTATATATATATTTATAAAATTATTTATATAAATATATAATATTGTCATGTAAAACTATATATATTTATATAAATAGTTTTTACTATTTCATAATATAATATGCATTCACGTTGATGTGTTCATTCCTTGACGTAAGGGGAAATATTACATAAAATATTAAATGAAATACTTATAACATAAAATATATTTTACATTGTAGTCTGAATCTCAATGTGAATATGACCTAACTGTTAGGTAAACAAGATAAATAAAAATCAAATATATAAAATCAAAACATAACCTTGTTTTCCTGAATTTCTTTCCTCCTGAGTTCCTGGGAATTTTTTTTATCGGTTCATTATTTGGTTTAACGCCGACACAATTTCATTCATGTGTCAACTGACTGATTTTTGGGAAAGACTTGAATGAAAATCATCTCCCGCAATTTTTTTGTAAGACCCTGTCGCAAGAAACGACAGTGTCGTTAGAACCTTAAAAAAATAATATATTTTAAGGATGTGTAGATACCAAATTCATTAAAATATAATGTAAGATAGGCAGAAAGAAACAATACAAACTAAATAAATTAATGAGCACTTAAGCAATGAAAAAAGAATGTGATAAACCAGAAATAATTTTGTATTCACTTTAAGTTCCAATGCCACTCCGGCAGTTCTCCGGTAGCCTACGAACAGAAAGAATTGTCCTCAACTCTTCCCACAATATAGTAAATAGGTCCTGCGTCAGCCGATAATTTGCTATGAAGAGTGAAGCAGAAATATTCATCGGATTTGATAGATCTCTCAACTGTCGTCTTCGGAATGTTTCAACTCTGAGTTCTTCTCTGAGAATGACTCTGTTCATATACTCCAGGCGGAGATAACCTGGTATTGTCTGATGTACCTACATAAACACACTAATTATGAATAAGATTGCAACATTAGGTAAGTAGGTACATACTATTGTAGTAAAGGTAAATATTTCCCTAACTCACAACAATCTAGGGCGGATCCAGCGCAATCCATATATTCTTTAAAAAAAAACAAACAAGAAAAGACGGGCAAAGAGTGTTCTCATATTTGGGATTAAAAAAACAAAATTATGTATAGCGTATTAAACTCCTACTTTTAAGCGTCTGATTCCTCAGATTGTTTGCGTTCTAATTCCATTCTCATTCCAGATAAAATTTCCTTAATAAAATTATCACTTTGCCGCGATTGAAGTTTAAGAACATAACCTATTTTTGTAGTAATTGTTGAAACGAAGTGTTATTTCCACAAGCTGTGCCCAAAATTGAGGCGGTTCTGTAAATGTTTACCCATTCGGTTGAGGTATCGTTTAAATTGTAATAAATCATATTATAACTTACCTTTTAAAACAAAAAAAGGTCGAACCCGTTCTCAGTTACCGTAAACCGGACGTCGAATGCACAAGTTTGGTAAACCACAAACTTCAACCTTAAGATACGAACTACCAAAATCAGATACATGCAAGGACGTCGTGAGGCGTCGCGGGTTTCCGAAACCGCTGGTTTGCAGGTTGGTTACGTTTGCGTTTACGACTTGATAGAGGCTACCAAAGTTAGCGAATCTGTCAAAATATGGGTATGTGGCGTAGCTAAACCTGTAACTAAATCCTTAACCTGGGGGCTTAGTCACTAATTTTCATAAACCTCCGTTTAATGAAAGTTACAGGTTTAGCTACGTCACATACCCGTATTTTGACAGATTCGCTAACTTTGGTAGCCTCTATCACCTCGTAAACCCAAACGTAACCAACCTGCAAACCAGCGGTTTCGGAAACCCGCGACGCCTCACGACGTCCTTGCATTTATCTGATTTTGATAGTCCGTATCTCTAACTGTCATAATCTCAAGATTGAAGTTTCTGGTTTACCTAACTTGTGCATTCGACGTCCGGTTTACGGTAACTGACAACGGGTTCGATCTTTTTTTGGTTTAAAAGGTAAGTTATAATATGATTTATTTGGATTTAAACGATACCTCAACCAAATTGTAAATATTTACCTAACCGCCGAAATTTTGGGCACAGTTTAATGGAAATAACACTTCGTTTCAACTATTACTACCAAAAATAGGTTATGTTCTTAAACTTCAATGGCGGCAAAGTGATCATTTTATTAAGGAAATTTTATCTTGAACGAGAATAGAATTTGAATGCAAACAGTCTGATTCCTCAGACGCTTAAAAGTAGGAGTTTAATACGCTATAACTTTGTAAATCCCAAATATGAGAACACTCTTTGCCCGTCTTTTCTTGTTTGTTTTTTTGAAAGAAGATATGGATTGCGCTGGATCCGCCCTCGCTTGTTGGGTACAGAGTTAGGGAAATATTTACCTTTACTACAATAGTATATACCTAATATTGCAATCTTATTCATAATTAGTGTGTTTATGTAGGTAAAGCAGACACAATGCCAGGTTATCTCCGCCTGGAGTATATGAACAGAATAATTCACAGGGAAGAACTCAGAGTTGAAACATTCCGAAGACGGCAGTTGAGGGATTTATCGAATCCAATGAATATTCCTGCTTCACTCTTCATAGCAAATTATCGGCTGACGCAGGACCTATTCACTATATTGTGTGAAGAGTTGAGGCCAATTCTTCCTATACGTAGGCGAACTACCGGAGTGCCCTTGGAACTTAAAGTGAATACAAAATTATTTCTGGTTTATCACATTTTTTTTTTCATTGCTTAAGTACTCATTAATTTATTTAGTTTGTATTGTTTCTTTCTGCCTATCTTGTCTTATATTTTAATGCATTTGGTTTGTACACATATTTAAAATATATTATATTTTTAAGGTTCTTACTACACTGTCGTTTCTTGCGACAGGATCGTACCAAAAAATTGTGGGAAATGATTTTCACTCGAGCCTATCACAAAAATCAGTTAGCCGACACATTAATGAAATTGTGTCGGCATTAAACGAAATAATGAATCAACACATCAAATTCCCAGGAAGCAGGGAGGAAAGAAATTCAGTAAAACAAGGGTATGTTTTGATTTCATATATTTTATTTTTACTTATCTTGTTTACCCAACAGTTAAGTCATATTCACATTGAGATTCAGACTACAATGTTAAATATATTTTATGTAATATTTCATATCCCCTTATGTCGAGGAATGAACACATCAACATCAATACATATTATACAGGCCTAGTCTAAGGTTATTTTAAATAAAAATATATTATGAAATGGTAAACAAGTAGAAGCAGTAAAAATTATACTCCATAATTATAAATGGAAAATCCTGGCATGAAATCTTTTTAAGGAAACAAAATGTATTGCATATGTCTCATCATGGCTAAAATGTAATAGACTCTTCCTAAACTATAGCAAAACTTCTTACCTAAATTTTTATAAAAACATTCGAAATAAACCCCCAATTACCTTAAAATTAGAATACATAATGCAAATTGTAATCAAGTAACATGCTCTTCTTGCTTTAATCTTGGAAAAGTTGAAAAGATCAAATATATGGATATACGTATTGATACAAATCTGAATTGGCAAACACAAATTACTAACACTGCTTCAAAATTAAGATATTCTACATACATATTTTACAGACGGAAGTAATCAATATTAACAAACAAAAATGATTTATTTTTCTCTGGTGCAATCTTCAATCATGTACGGTATAATATGATGCGGAGGTGCGCTTCATGCATTCATAAAACCTAAACTAAAAAAAAACAAATAACTCAAAATCATATTATTAAAGTTATGTATAATAGAAAATGACGTTTTCGACAGATGCACTATACAAAGAATCTGAACTATTTAATCTCCGTAAACTATTTATACTGCAAACTTGAAATATATCTTTAAAAAAAAAAGTAATTCGAAAAAATGAAAACAGAATCAACAATAGGAATATCCCCCCCACTAATATCCAACATATGCAAACACACAGCAGTTTTATTGGACCTCGTACTTTCAATCCATTAATGAAAAAAATTGTTGGTGTGAGCGTTTTAAGAAAGATTGAGAAAGGGACGCTTAGATGGTTTGGGCATGTAGAGCGATTGAACGAAGAAAGGAGATACTTTAGTTGGGCCATGTCAAGAGTCAGAACAATACAAGAGAATGTATGAGACGATGTATTTTTTTTATTTATTTTTATATATTTATTGAATCTATATCATATGAATGTGAATGAGGCAAGGAGTGTGTGCCAAGACCGAGTTGTGTTGTTGCTGTGTTGTCCTGAAACAATAAAAAAAAAACTAAATTCTAAAACCATATTATATATATATATCTACATCTGTTTTAATCATAAAAATTGTACATGTTTCAGATTTTATGAGAAATTTCAATTTCCGGGGGTAATTGGTTGCATCGACGGAACTCATATAGCAATAATCAAACCAAAAGTGCACGAAGAGGCGTTTTTCAACAGAAAAGGTTACCATTCGTTAAATGCTCTCATGGTAAATAAACATTTCGCTAAAAACATATATTTAATTAACTGACATATTTTCATCACATAGCTGACACGTAATATTTTCTTAATTTACATTGCAGATTTGTGACTCCAATTTAAAAATAATTGGTATATGTGCGAGATACGGAGGTGCGTCACACGATGCCCATGTTTGGCGGATGATGGCCATAAAACCTCCATTAGAAGAAGCTAGGAATCAAGAAACTTTCTGGCTTTTGGGTAAACTTCTTTTATATTTAAAGTGATCAGTATACAATGTTTTATTGTATTTTTTTTTAGATTTTCATGGCCAAAAGTATTTTTGTTATTTGTTTTTGGGGTGTTATGCCGTGTTGCGCTACCTCCTTCTTTAGGCTAAAGAAGTAGGTAGCGCAACACGGCATAACACCCCAAAAACAATGTTTTTATTGTATTTGTTTAAATGTATGCGTGTGTTCCATATAATGTTTCAGGAGATTCAGCATTTCCACTAAGGCCGTGCATGATGACTCCTATTTTAAATGCATTACCGGGATCACCGGAGGAAAATTTTACCAGGATGCAATGCAAAGTGCGAAATTGCATTGAACGTTGTTTTGGAGTGTTAAAAACCAGATGGCGCTGCTTATTGAAGCACCGTGTTTTGCATTACACACCACAGATGGCACTGAAGATAACGAATGCGTGTGCTGTTCTTCACAACATAGCTGTTGAAGCTCACATGCCAGAACCAGAAGATCTGATTATTGAAGATGATCCTGCAGAAGTGCTTAATATTATCCATCAACCCGAAGATCTCCTTACGCAAGGTCGACTTACTCAACGTGAGCTTGTTCAACTTCTCAATCACTAAATTTAATCGTCAGCGCTCATCTATGCCACCGTCTTTTTAAAATCAACTTCAATAATCAGATCCTCTGGTTCTGGCATTTGAGCTTCAATGGCCATATTGTGGATATTGTAAATAAATATCCATAAGTCCCAATTGTAAAAATGTATATCATTAAGTCACTAATTTTAAGTCGGTAGTTATAAGTCTTAGTCTTAAGTCCACTAGCTATAAATATTAGATGTAAATCACTAGCTCTAAGTCTATTGTATCTGTTATCAACAAAATTATATGTAAACAGCTATTAAATCTGTTATCAACTATTATATCTAAACAGCTATTGGGCGGGCATACGTCATTCCGTTAAGTTTATTATTATTTATAACTACTTTAATACAAGATTTTTTTTTGCAACCCAAATAATGAGTATACAATAAATCATATAGCATAAATAAGTATACAATAAATCATATCTTACATGTCCTTTTTAATAGCTCTGCTAATATTCTCTCAACCAAAGTCAAAACGTTCTCTCTAAATCGCCTGTCTTCTTCGCTGTTTTTTTCTGCGAGCAGAAAGTTCTTCTCGGCGAGTAGAAGTTCCTTTTCTCTCAAAAGAAGCTTCTGCTCGGCTTGAACCATGAAGCGGTCTGCGGATTTTTTATTAACTGAAAGTGAAATATGTGATTTTTTATAAATATATATTTGTTGAATACGTTCTTATTCTTTTCATGGCATCATTTCCACACAACCTAAGATATTTCAGTGTAAATACTTACACAGTCCTTTAGCATTCTCGGTTGTGGCCTTTCGCTTTGTGCCAGACGGCCCAGGAGTTGCCGGAGGAATCTCCACCTGCAACACCAGTTCTGGCGTTGCCGGAGGAATCTCCACGTGCCAAACCGGTTCTGGCGTTGCCGGGAGACTCTCCTCGCGGGACTGCACCGGACCAGGCATTGCAGGCGGAGTCAAGGGCCGATTAATTTGGACGATTTCAATCTGCAAAAACGTTATAAATTGCCTATAAGCTTTTCAGCACCCATATTAAAATAAAATTGTGCATGAATATGATCTGAAACATACAAATGGAGTCTCCCCTCCGTCCAATCCGTCAATCCCTTCTCTCCCCATAATGGCAAGAATATTCTCGTCCATTTGGGTGAGAGGTGGGAGTCTGCTCGGCCCCCCTCCCGTCTGGCACATCTCCACTCGCAGCTTCGCCGCCTTCTTTTTCGTATTGGACTTTAGATCCTTCCATGACTGAAACAATTGATAAATGGTCAAACTACTATTCAGACACCGGTAAAATAGATTATTTTGAGTAAGGTGTTTGTTTTAGGTTCAGTAAAGTTTATTATAGGATGTACATACTTGTTCCCATTTCTCTCCAGTCTTGCGGGCTCCAAACCCAATAGCATTTAGCCTGTCAGCTAAAACCCCCCACTGCTGCCTGTTTTGCAGGCGACCCTCCTTTCCGTCATGAATACCTGATGCCATGGATGGCCTCTCCCTCATCCATGTCACCAAGCATTCCACTTGTTCGTGCGTTGCCCTTTTTGTCTACAAAGAAGAATAATTTTTATAAATGTTTTATATAACTAAGGTGCTATAGCCATTCCAGCTAAGTAAGATCTTCGTACACAAGAAAATCAATTGCATAAAGAATACAATGAATTAATAAAAACCATATATTTGTTATGTTAGTTGAATTTTCCACCTATTGAAAGTATTTATTTAAGCAATTATTAAATACACGCCATCTTATTAATAAGGACGGTGAAATCAGCTTTTTCACATGGCATAAATGGTAAATGAATAATACTGACACAATATTACGACAAAATCAAAAATACACAATTCCTAACTGGGTTGTCATTAACTGAAAAGAAATCTACAAATAACAATTGCGTACTCAAATCAATCATTCAAGTGAATTTGAAGTTATAATGTCTTTATAAACTTAAATACTTTTTGGAAAGTTCACAATATCTTACGAAATATGTTTAAAAACACAAACAGACAATATTTATATAACTTACGTAACAAAATAAGCAATCAAAATTCATATAACTTACATTCATCGTAGAAAAAAATTGAAGTTCCAACGGACATTTACTTGTTTCCACACACTGGTTTTTGATTTGACGTTTGTGGTTAAAAAGGGCCCAAAGACAATTTACTCGGGTTTAGCATAGAGTTGAAACTTCGACGCTGCAGCCGACGCAAGAATAAACCAAACCCCAACAATAGAGTTACAGACTACTATTTTCTGCCAAATGGGTTAGGTTTAGCTAAACGGCCGGGTTTCCGGTTTGTGAAACGGAAATTTAGTGACTAAACCCCCTGGATGTTAAGTCAGTAATTTTTGTGGACGTTATGGTTTCGCATTCGAAAATGGACATTGGATCGAATACGCTACTCTGGGAGTGCTCTGGAGCGTCGGTAAGCGTCGGTAAGCGTCGGTCTGGTTTGACTTTCATACTCTACATAGAAAAAGGTAAATTGTCTATTAATGTTTATGGTTCACATCTGACATTTACGACAAAGAGCCCGCCTTTGTCTATTAATGTTTATGGTTTACATCTGACATTTACGACAAAGAGCCCGCGTTTTTCTACATCCAAACATAAATATTATTAATTATTACTATTACCACTATTAGAGGCAACGATGGCGGTAAGTTTTATGATTATTTATTTATTGTTTACGTTCGCAAATGTAATTTGTAAGATATCGGAACATTCACAGAAATGATTAGAATATAAAAGATATTATAACCTGCAATTTGCTTTGAACGATGTGTTTTACATGTCAACACATTACGTTATCTTAAAATTACATGTAAAACATCACTATTTGTAGATTTCTTTTCAATTGATGAAATTATTCAATTAGATATTGTGTACAAGTAATTCATATACTGCCCAACAGGCAGTTGGGCAGTATATGAATTGCTTGTCAATTCCTTCCTAAAAATGTAATTTGTAATTGGTATTTGAAATACCTTATGCGGAGGTATTTTGTAATCAGTATTTCAAATATTTGTGGCTTCAAAATACATTTTCACAAAAACATTAAGTGATAGATGGAAAGTAAGCTCCTCACATAGACTAAAAACACTAGAATCCAGAGCAATATATGTGTTATTCTTTTGAGTTGACAATACTGCACGTCAAAGCAAGAGACTTGTCAATTGTCATTTAATGGTTTCACAGTATTCATTCATACGTATTATTTCTAATTTGTGATTCTTAATTCTGTTATTTTCACGAAACTTCTATTTATAATAAATTGAGTTAATGGGTGTCACAACGTAAGATTAAATCTGGAATCTGGGCGTCAGTATATCCAGGAGTAACGAATGATTCCTTCCCTCCCAATACGGTGCAAGGTGAAGTTCCGAGAGAGCACTGCTGGAAAAGTCAAAAAGTCTCCCTCAACCAGTCTCTGCCGATGTGGCATGCCAAAGGTTCTGAATGTATTTTGTAATTTTTATTTCAATTACACCAAAGCATGTATTTTGCCCAGCCCGGACTATTGCTAACCGCATTTAATGTTGTTTAATTAGTTTAATGATAACATTTCATGTAGTTATATAGTAATAATAATATTTATAAATAATTCTTTTACAGACTAAAAGGGCTACTAGTGAGCAGATGGATGTTCTGGTGTCATGGCTCGGAGATAGGCCGGCCATGGCATCAGGGAGGTGTGACGGGTTAGAGGCTCGGGTAACCAACAAGAGGGAATGGGACGAGTTGGCCCAAAGCCTTAACGTCATCAGGTTTGGGGCCCAGAAATCGGGCGACAGATGGCAGCAAGTACGTATTTAATAAAATAAAACTATTGAACCTGAAACAAATACCTTACTTAAAATAATCTTATTTTATGGGTTTCTGAATAGTAGTTTGACTATTTATCAATTGTTTCAGACATGGAGGGACCTAAAAACAAATGCCAAGAAGAAGGCATCAAATATCCAAGTGGAGATGAACCGAACGGGAGGTGGATTGGTGAGATTCCCACCTCTCACCCCACTTGATGAAAAGGTCTTGGCCATCATGGGTCGCCTACCCATCGATGGAGTACTGGGAGAGCGTACGCTATACGTTGTATGTTTCAGATCATATTCATGCACGTTTATATTTTAATATTGATGGTGAAAAATCTAATATGCAGTTTATTACTTTCTTGTAGACTGAACTTGAAATCGATGCCCCGACTTGCCAGGTTGTTCCTCAATCGCCTGGCCCGGTGCTTGAGGAAGTTATCTCCACTGGGCCGGTGCTGGCCGAGATACCCGCAACGCCTGGGCCATCTGGCATCAAAAGAAAGGCGTGTAACCAAGGACTGTGTAAGTACTTACGATGAAATGTGCTATGAAAATCTAGTCTCCTTCATGGAAGCAATCTTCCGAATAGGCCCTCCATTGATATGTTTGGTGTAACTCTAAGAGCTAGTACGCACTAGCGGTCAGCCGCGTGGGCGGTTAACCGTGCGGGGCTGACTGCTTTTTTATTTTAATATGCAACCGCTTATATTTCTACGCACTAAACCGCCGAAAAATTCAATCTCAATCCTACTAATCAAGTGCTAAGCCAAAACTTTGGCTAGACACTGCTCAATTGCACAACTATGCTTTTACAATTACACAAGCTTAAGCACGCCTTAATCTAAGGAAGCCGTCCGATTAGGCCTTCGATTGAACCTCAATTACACATTGGCAGTTATAGTCGCATGTGGAGTTCTTCATAACATATGCATCAATCGTGGGGAGGAACATCCACAAGGTTGGTCCATGGCGTTGTCGAAGTTCCCAACATTGTGAGACATTATTGCAAATAATATGTATGTATGACTACTACTCGTAGTTGCTTGATGGGTATGTTTTTGACCCTGAGATCTATTATGTGTGTTACTTATTTCTTGTGTTTTCTATTTATGAAAGTAAATTGGTATTGTTTTAGAGTAGACTCGTTTAATGACATGATATTAAGATTGATGAAAATTTAAATAAAAAGATTAAGTTAACAAAACAATTATCAATTTTTAATTTCTTTAAATTGATCTCACAGTTGGATTTCCGATTGGGCCGTCTTTGTGACCCTCTCCTTCGTCTCCTCTTTAACTTAACCAACAGATTGCAATCTTTAGAGCACAGGCGTCAGGTGCGAATGCTGTCCTTGTTCTACTAATATTACAATGGAAGATGCTCCGAGGAACTAGCGACATTGAACCCCTCGGCACCGGTGCATCAGGGAAATTATTTTCCTCACCAACCTCCTGTGTGGAGTAAAAAAAAAGAGTAAAATCGTATTTAACAAATATATTTATAAAAAAATTACATAAAAATATTTTGCTTTCAGTTGGTAAAAGAGCCATCTCCTTCGACCACAGGTACCTTGTTGCCACTGAGAACATTGAGAGGGAAAAACTTCTTCTGGAAAGAGATAAATTGAAATTGGAGGAGAAGAAAGTTGAGAAGATGGAAGAGTTCGGTGCGGCCTTGCTGGCCGGCATGGGCGCCATGCTGGCCAGCATGGCGGCCAAGCTGGCCAGCATGGACGCCATGCTGGCCAGCTTGGCCGCGCAGAGGCAAGAAGATGCGAAATTCAGAGATGACATTTTAGCTGAGCTGTTGAAACGGAAGTGTAAGATATAATTTATTTACTATTTTGTAAGCCCGCGGGCTTTTACATTGAGTACATAATGATTAAAAAAAATTATACAAGGGTTGCAAAATAAAATGTAAGCACTTAAGCCGGTTCCTCAGTTGTGCCTTGAAGAACCGTAAGTGGGAGATGTCCAAAGACCCTAAGGAAAAGGCTGTACTATGTTAGACATTATAATGGCAACATATTATACTATTATTGTAATTTAATAATATTAACGTAACATTTGTATAGCGCAGTTTTGTGATATTTCACTTCAAGTGCGCTTAACTATAACAAGATTTAAAATAATCCTACAGTGCTCCATACAAGTCCTTACAAAATATTGATAAAGTAATTTTAAGAGGGTATTACCAGAGAATACTGGAAATTAGTCCTTTTTAAATCAAATTCTAGACGTATTGACTCTTTTTTATAAAAAAACATAAATTGATTGTTATTTTATCTGGTACACGCAGTTTTAAAATTTTGAAGAACAAAGTGTATTTTTAATATACTAAGGATATACCGTTGGTCGTTGGCAGATTTGTTCAATTTTCAAACGACAGATACTATTAAACAACACAAATTTTCAAATCATATACAACAAAATAAATCAATACATAATCTAGTCAAGACAGTTTTGAAAATTTAAATTTTAGTTTAATTAAAATCATTAAAAAATAAATCTGAGAAGGTGTTTTGTGACAAAAATACCTCAGTTTTTCTATTTATTTAAGGTCTTACAAACTAAAATATTTAAAAAAAAATTTACACACTTATTTTGTTTACACATTATTGAAAAATCAGAAATATTTATTATTAAAAAATACTTACAAAAAGTAAACGATATTTAATAATTTATCATTAGTGCGTGTTTATTGCTTACTTGAATGTAGGTATATATTAAAGCAAGTTTTGAATGAAATAAATCGATATAAAATTTTTAATTTAAAAAATTTGATACGGGGAATAATGGATCTTTTATTCTCAGCTGCTGGTCAATCACTCTTGAATAAAGAATATACAGAATACGAGTATAGAAGGCAATGACAAGAGAACAAAAATTAACAATAATAGTGCTGTTATAACACAGGACAAAACAAGAACATTAAAACTAAAATATATTATTATTTATCCAGCGGTTTTGTCTGACAATTAACTACATGAGGGGTTTAAAAGCAAGAACGCCACTCTCCACATTACTGTTTACGTTGTACTCCATTACATTGTACTCCATTACTCTCGCAATTTAAAAACAGATGAGGCAAAACTGACAACATTGTAAGTTTGAAGCCTCAATAATGTAGATGACAAAGAAGTATATAATTTATGTATGGGTGTAAACAATGGGCAAGCAGATAAAATAAGCTCAAATGCCAGAACCAGAGGATGTGATTATTGAAAATGAATTTGGATAGATGGTTAGAGATACTCAAATTTGGCGATTGAGAGTATCAACAAGCTCACGTTGAGTTATCCGACCTTGCCTGAGGGAATCGTTACGTTGATCAATAATATTATTGACTTCTCCAAAATCATCTTCAACGAACAAATCCTCTGGTTCTGGCATTTCAGCTTCAATATCTTGAACTTCTGGCATTCGAGCTTCAATGGCCATATTGTGAAGGACAGCACATGCATTGGCTATCCTCACTGCCATTACTGGCGTGTAATGTAAAACGCGATGTTTTAAGAGACAGCGCCACCTTCCTTTTAAAACACCAAAGCAGCGTTCTATGCAATTCCGGACCCTGCATTGCATTTTGGTGTAATGGTCTTCCGGTGATCCAGGTACCGCATTTAAGATGGGAGTCATCATGTATGGCCTTAAAGGATATGCTGAATCACCTGAAATATTCAAATTATTACATACATTTAAAAAAAAAATTATTAAAAATTGCATACTTTAACAAATGACTTAACACCATAAAAGAAATTTACCTAAAAGCCAGAAAGTTTCTCGGTTATTTTCTGCCAAGGGTGGTTTTAAGGCACTCATTTGCCATATATGCGCGTCATGCGAGGCACCTCCGTACCTCGCATCTATCGCAATTATTTTAAGGTTGGAATCACAAATCTGCGGGGTGGAAAATTAAATAGTATGATATATAATAAGACTATATTATATATTATTTTCTACGTATTTCAATAAACGAAATATTTATTTACCATGAGAACATTCATCGAGTGGAAACCTTTTCGGTTGAAAAATGCCTCTTCATGGACTTTTGGTTTTATTATAGCTATTTGGGTTCCATCTATGCATCCAATAACGCCCGGAAACTGATATTTCTCATAAAATCTGAAAAACGTACAATTTTTATGACACAAATAGACTTACATAGGTACTAAACTATCAATATAGTTTTTTTTATTGTTTTAGAAGAAGCTGAGAGCTGCCCTTGCCAAACGGGAGATTCATTTTATTGATAAGTATGAATACAACATTTTGTTCGATTAGAGTGAATATGATATGATGTTCCACTTTCACCTCCCCCCTCCCCTCTTCCGCTGTCCCCCTTCTCTCGACCCCCGTCACACATTCCCCTTCCCCCTCCCGCTCATGTATTTTTAGAATACATGACACGTTATCAGGACCCATTCCCCTTCCGCCTCCTCTTCCCCTCCGAGTTTCCTTCCCTTCGCGTGTTCCACTTTCACCTTCCCCCTCCCCTCTTCCGCTGTCTCTCTTCTCTCGACCCCCCTCAAGCATTCCCCTTCCCCCTCCCTCCCGCAAGCCCCCTCCTTAATTCCCTTTCGCCCATCCTGCCTTTTTTTCCCTGCCTCTAAACTCCATAAAATACACCCATTTTTCAAACAACTCGCCTTTGACCTATTTCAATTTTTATGCAAATTTCATAATGCCAGAGCTCTTTATTTTGCTATTCTTGACGGAGACAAATCCAACAAATCAAAGATCATAAAAATCGGTCCAGCCGTTCTTGAGTTATAAATGGTATAACTATCCCGACTTTGTTTTATATATTAAGATTGCAATTTAACCGTGTACTTAGTTGTAACATCTCTCCTTTACTGTATGTGTTCTAAATTGTATTTAATGAAACATTTTTTTAAATTTAAAATGAGGAATTATACAATTTGTCCAAATAGACATCTAGGTTGTATTAAATCTTCAATTTACCTTTGATGTAATTAATAAAGTAACGATACGTTACAGAGAAAAACTTCCTTTTATTTCTTTGATAATTGTTGTTTGTGAATAATGAATGCATTTATTTTTGTACTTTTCTAATTATTTTGTTATTTTGCTTTCATGTTCTCGCTTCATCTTCTGAGTCATTTCCTCTGTTGCTGAGAATCGAGACTCCTACTTCAAAAGCCCTGATGAACGAGGATCATTCACTACTCGCGGTTCTTCGCCATCTTCCCAGATGCCGTGATACTTGGCCCCTCCGACATATTGATGTTGTTATATTATGTTATGTTATATTATGCATTTATGTAAAATATATTGCCTAGGTTTTTAACGCTGAATCTCTTTGCGGAGGACGTTTTTTTTCTTAACGTGTCTACACAGATTTTCAAAGCTTTTCCTAGAGCGTAGAAGCATGGACTTTTGTGGAGACTTGTTTATATTATAAATATAAAAATATAACACCACATATACAATTTTAGTTGTTTTTGTAATTCTTATTGTTCCTCCCTTCAACCTCGATAGAGACGATATGCTATAAAATTAATATTACTGTAATCGTAATAAGACTGACCGTTTTTTGCCTGAATTTCCAAAACCACACTGCACTGTGTTTCATCATCGTTATGAAATTCAAGTAAGTGTAAGAAAGACAGAGCAAAGTTAATTGGGTTAGAACCAAAAGGCACAAAGTCAGTGGTAACTACAAACCTACATGGAAGGCATTTGTATAGTCCTCTTCTATTCTATGACTAGTAATTTTTTTATATTTTTTTTTATTTAATTTTATTTAGGAAACAGTTTTACAAAAAATCATTGAACATAACACTCGTGACGCACACAGTGTTAAAAGCGCTAGCGTTATTTGTTATGGCGTATTTCATGGGAATGTATGGCGAGCGATATGCTGAAAGAGGCCAAGCCAACTAACGCTTAATAATGTTGAATGTTTTCAATTCGGTTAATATAAGTTTGGTATTGAGGATTCCAAATGACAGGTGCAAATTCGAGATGAGATCTTACGTTTGCCATATAAAGTAGTTCAAGTGTAAAAGGTTTATTGAATGGTTTTGTGACTCGTAGAATGAAGCCCATTTGTTTTTAGGCTTTTTCTAAAACGTTTTCAATATGATTTCAGTAATTTAGAGATTTTTTCTACTCGTTGGAGAGGAACATGGTTTAGACGGTAAGTATGGATGATTTGGTGACATTTACGTGAAAATTTTATCACATTACATTTATCTATGTTTAGAAATAATTGAATTTCTATGCAATATTTATTAATTCTATTAATATCTTGTAATTTGTTACAATCATCTGCTGAGTTTATGTATTATATATTTAAATCGGCCTTAGACTATGCCTGTGTGTTAATATAATATTCATGTTGATTGATGTGTTCATTCCTCGACACAAGGTGATGGAGATATGACATAATATTACGAGTACATAAAATAATTACACATTAGCCTGTTGTCTGAATATGCCTCAATCAAGATAATTAACAAAATATAATAAATCTGAACATACCCTTGTTTGACAGAATTCCTTTGTTGCTCGGTACTTGGGAATCTGATATGTCGACCCATGATTTGGTTAATAGCCGACACGATCTCATTCATGTGTCGGCTTACAGACTTTTGCGATAGACTAGAATGAAAGTCATTTCCTACTATTTTTTGATACGACCCTGTTGCAAGGAACGACAGTGTCGTTAGAACCTTAAAAATAAATAATATATTATAAGTATAGCAAATACATCAAAAAATAAGATAGGCAGAAAGAAAACAAGACTATAACTGTTTATTTCATGTTAAAATTTCGATTTTATTTCCGGGAGTCCTGGGGACTCCACCAGGTAAATTATGTATGTATGAAATCACCGGGTAAATCAAGGGTTAAGTGAAATGGATTAAGATATCAATTTATTCATAGAGGAATCACGTAAAGCCAGTTAATAAAAACTATTTATAAAAAAACACAACAACAAAGCAAAACCTTAGCAAACGCCATCTCTTATGCCATTTATACAACAGACGAAGCCTCGAGTAGCACCACTGTGACCTGCTTTTAACATGTTCATACCTCAATTTACCGTCCACCATTATTCCAAGGTTGTGCGCAGCGTCAACAAAGGGAACGGTGGCTTCATGTATTTTTACAACATGTCCTCCATTCCTTACACATGATATTTTTTGCTTAGTTCCCATTAATAAAGCAACAGTTTTTTGAGGATTGAGAAGTAATACTCCCGTGCCCAAGTGCAAACTCTACGTAGATCATCCGTTACCATATCCACCGCCAGATGAGCGTTACTTATGTCAAATGATAAATATTATTGTGTGTCATTTGCGACATATAGTATTTAATAGATTGCATTATGTCAGCGGCATATATAGCAAAAAACAATGGCCCCAGTATCAACCCCTGCGGTACCCCTCGCGTTATCTTTACACGATGAATGTTTTAGAGCCCCATTGATTTCCCTGTAAACTGTGTGCTGAGTTCTATCTTTGAAGTAACTCTGAAACCATTTTATTGTTTCATCGTTAAAACCAAAGTAACGCAACTTTCAAACAAGCAATGGAATGCTCAATAAGTCAAAAAATGTAGAGAAATCTAGAAGAACTAATACCGAGGCTTTGCCTGCATCATTGGAGGTAAGAATATCGTCTGTAATGCATTGCAGAGCTGTTGTGCTGTGACCTTTACGAAACCCCGATTGATGACGAGATATAATCCCGCAAGTTTCAGTGTTGACTATTGGTCAAACACAACTTTTTCGAGTACTTTGGATAATGCTGGTATTATGCTGCTCGTTCTGAGATCACTAAGACTAGTGAAAAATTAAATAATTTCATATTCACTTTGAGTTCCAAGGGCACTGCGGTTGTTCGTCTACGTACAGGGAGTATTGGCCGCAACTCCTCACACAAAGCTCTGTATAGGTCCTGGGACAGCCTGTAGTTTGCCACAAATAATGTGACAGGAATAGTCAAAGGGTTTGACAGATCCCTTAACTGTCGTCTTTGGACTGACTCATTTCTCAGCTCTTCCCTGCGCAGAACTCTATTTAAAAAATGCAGACGCAAATAATTGTCCATTGAAGATTGGCTGTGGCTAAAATAATATTCATAAATTATTAGCAGACCCGCACCCTTTTGGTACATAATAATATAATAAAGGAAAATATTTCCTTAACTTCCTAAAACAAACAACTATTTTCTAAGGAGAGGTTATGTCACAAAATTCCATTTTTATTCAAGCTAAAATTTTCTTATAAAACGAGTCTTTGCCGGGTTGGTCTACTGCGAAAGTTTCGTTTCTATCGAAATACGCACAAAATACTGAAATAACCCAAACTAAGAACTATTTTGTGCATTTAAAAAGTGGTTTCTTATAGTAATTGCTGGAACGAAGTGCAATTACAATATTCTGTGCCTAAAAGTGCGGCGATTTAGGTAAAAACATCTACCAACCCGGTTGATATGTCGTTAATTCGAAATAAATCATATTACTTACCTTAAAACCACTTTAAAACAATTAAATTCGTTTTTATTAACTTCAAGAAAAATGTCATTCGGCGATGTGTCAACTCAAAACGTTAGTAAGGATTCCAAGCCGGAGGTCTGTTGAGCTGTTTTGTGAATCAGGAAATGAATGCGTCTCAGACTCACACATGGGACGTAGAGATTACCAAATTCAACGAGAACTGTCAAAACACAAGGAGAGACGCCCGGCGTCGGCCGAGAACGAGACGTATAAACGTAGAGACTACCACTGATTGCGAAACTTTGCGAAACTGTAAAAAATATGGGTGTGTGCGTAAAAAAACGTAGTCACGGATGTTTGTGAGAGGTACTGACTTCGCACCCCAGTCCTTAATTATCGTTGTAGAGTCACGGGACCCAGATCGATTGACGCAGAAAAAAAATCCTTCAAAATGGTATAAGTATAAAAAGTATTTTCGTAAATAGTGGCGGTTGCAGCAGTATTGCTTTCCTGCGATGATATATATATTTGAGTTTATAGGACTGTTAATAACTCGAATAAATAGAATTAAAATCTATGGAGACAATGTGAGTTTTATACACAACTAATTTTGTTTGGTTAATTCAATAAAGAAGTGTTCTCTAGCTTCTAGCCTCTCGTCGATTTGAGTCAAATCTCAAAGTTTGTCTATGGACAACACGTCACTATAGTCGTCTGACGTTTGTTCTCCATTCATAGTTCCGCGTTTATTATCAGTCAGATGTGCATTGAGCTGCCGACTAGCTTCACAAAAATATTATGTTTAGTAAAATTGCTCGAATTGTTAATTTTTTGTAAAAAAAGAAAGCGCTAATTTTTATGTCATTCACGAAAGGGCTGCCGAATGTACGTTCTACAAAAGTTTTAATTTATTTTGAGCTCTGACAATAAATAGACGCTTTAACAGCAGTGCCATGGATCCTCAAAACCGAGAGAGTTTTTCTATCAAGACGGAGCCAGGGTCCCAGAATGAGACCGGGGATGAAATAATGCCACCTACGGATATGGATTTCGACTTCCCGGATATAAAGAAGGAATGCTTGCTGTATTCGGAGAGTGTTCAGAAAACTAGTAAGTTAAGTAATTATTGGATATAGATGGAAACGGTTAATACGCACTTTTTTTTAAAACTTCTTTGATTCACCTTAATTACATTGCAGAGGAAAATATTTCATTTTAAATTTCAATTTAGTAAAATTAAAATAAGCTTTTTTTTAATTTTGCCCATTGTAACTACTGTCACTTTGGTATGCTGGTATTCAGTCCGAACTCCAGCTTCAACAAAACTAAAATAAACGCCTAAAACATGTCGAGAACATGTTTTGTTTTTTCCAATTTTCGTCTCCTGTGTTTGTTTGTACATTGGAGCGCGGCACCTAAACACAGATTTCAACAAGGACCGCTGATAATGTAGCTGGATTTCCAGTAGTCAGGAAAATGTCCAGAAGATAGCATTTGGTTAAAGAGAATGGTTAATGGTTTACACAATGCAGAGGAGCACTGTTTAAGGAAAATTGGCAGGATGGTGTCCGGGCCTGCAGATTTGTTAATGTCTAAGAAACATAGTTTTTTTTTGCAAGATTCTTCCGTTATATAGCAGTCTGTTAAATGTGTGGTGTATTTAAATGTATACAAAGGAATTTTATCTTCTGGTGTTTCATCATCATAAACATTTTAAAAGAAATCTGAGAAAAGGTTAACGTTATCTTGTGTGTTGTTGGCGTATTTGTCGTTCATGTGCATTTGTGGTGGGTAGTCTGCGCTGTCTCTTAAAGATATTTTAAGTTTTTGCAGCCACGAAAAATGCTTGCTTTCAGCATCTCAGTTTAAAGGCCATTGGATTATTTTGAAGTTAATTTACACTTTGAAGTATTTGCCTACAGAAAACAGTCATAATAAGCGCACTTTTATCTTCCCGCGTTTCGGTCAACAAAGGTTTTGACTTTTTTTTTTCAATTTTTTTAATGTAACCATCTAATATTTATCTCAAAACAATTTACTTTCCACAAAATTTACAATAAACCCTGAGGTTTTTTTGCAATTAGTTTGTATGTGGAATCAGATAATTGAAAAACACAAATAACATTATATTTGTGTTTTATCATTAATGCATCTAATTCCTTACGGTTTTTTAATTACAGTGTAAATGTTGCTTTGCTATTCCAGATAGTGTTTTTGTAGAAGATTTCAGCATCAAGGAAGAACCAGGACGCCGAGCAGAACATGGGGTGGGGATTCCTTATACGGAAATTGACTTGGACCTCCTCGATGTTAAAAATGAATGCTTAGAGCGTTCTGAAAGAATTACTCAAACAACAGGTAAAACCGCTTTTTATTGTTGGTGATTCACTATTCGTGATCTACATACTTTCGTATTTGTGAATTATGTCCTTACATGTATTAAGCTTTATCTTTATCTCTTTCAGACTTATTGACAGAGCGGAAGACGCATTATGAGGAAGAACGATTTTCTTGCTACCATTGTAAATACTCCTGCTCTATTAAGTCAAAATTAAATCGGCACATGCGCACTCATTCTGGTGAAAAGCCTTTTTCGTGTTCCGTCTGCAGCTACTCATTTTCGCAAAAAGGCAATTTGAAGATTCATTTGCTGACTCACAGTGGAGAAAAACCCTTTTCGTGTTCTGTCTGCAGCTACTCATGTTCTCAAAATCGTAGATTGAAGACACACATGCTGACTCACAGTGGAGAAAAACCTTTTTCGTGTTCCGTCTGCAACTTCTCATGTTCTCTTAAAGGCAATTTGAAGATTCATATGCTGACTCACAGTGGAGAAAAACTCTTTTCGTGTTCTGTCTGCAGCTACTCATGTTCTCAAAATGGTAGTTTAAAGACACACATGCTGACTCACAGTGGAGAAAAATCTTTTTCGTGTTCCGTCTGCAGCTTCTCATTTTCTCGAAAAAATATTTTGAAGAATCATATGCTGATTCACAGTGGTGAAAAACCTTTTTCATGTTCCGTCTGCAGCTACTCATATGTTCATAAAGGAAGTTTGAAGATTCATATGCTGACTCACAGTGGAGAAAAACCTTATTCGTGTTCTGTATGCAACTACTCATGTTCTCAAAATGGTAATTTAAAGAAACACATGCTGACACACAGTGGAGAAAAACCTTTTTCGTGTTCCGTCTGCAACTTCTCATGTTCTCTTAAAGGCAATTTGATGATTCATATGCTGACTCACAGTGGAGAAAAACCCTTTTTGTGTTCTGTCTGCAGCTACTCATGTTCTCAAAATGGTAGTTTAAAGACACACATGCTGACTCACAGTGGAGAAAAACCTTTTTCGTGTTCCGTCTGCAGCTTCTCATGTTCTCGAAAAAATATTTTGAAGAATCATATGCTGATTCACAGTGGTGAAAAACCTTTTTCATGTTTCGTCTGCAGCAACTCATATGTTCATAAAGGAAGTTTGAAGATTCATTTGCTGACTCACAGTGGAGAAAAACCTTATTCGTGTTCTGTATGCAACTACTCATGTTCTCAAAATGTTCATTTAAAGACACACATGCTGACTCACAGTGGAGAAAAACCTTTTTCGTGTTCCGTCTGCAGCTTCTCATTTTCTCGAAAAAATATTTTGATGAATCATATGCTGATTCACAGTGGTGAAAAACCTTTTTCATGTTCCGTCTGCAGCTACTCATGTTCTCGCAATGGCAGTTTGAAGATTCATATGCTGACTCACAGTAGAGAAAAACCCTTTTCGTGTTCTGTCTGCAGCTACTCATGTTCTCAAAATGGTCATTTGAAGACACACATGCTGACTCACAGCGGGGTAAAACCTTATTCGTGTTCCGTCTGCAGCTTCTCATGTTCTCAAAATGGTCATTTGAAGACACACATGCTGACTCACAGCGGGGTAAAACCTTATTCGTGTTCGGTCTGCAGCTTCTCATGTTCTCAAAATGGTCATTTGAAGACACACATGCTGACTCACAGCGGAGTAAAACCTTATTAGTGTTCCGTCTGCAGCTTCTCATGTTCTCGAAAAAATATTTTGAAGAATCATATGCTGACTCACAGTGGAGAAAAACCTTTTTCATGTTCCGTCTGCAGCTTCTCATGTGCTCATAAAGGCAGTTTGAAGATTCATATGCTGAATCACAGTGAAGAAAAACCTTTTTCGTGTTGTGTATGACACTACTCATGTTCTCAAAATGGTAGTTTAAAGAAAAACATGCTGACTCACAGTTGAGAAAAGCCTATTTTGTATTCCGTCTGCAGCTCCTCATGTTCTCACAAAGGCAATTTGAAGATTCATATGCTGACTCACAGTGGAGAAAAACCCTTTCCGTGTTCTGTCTGCAGCTACTCATGTTCTCAAAATGGTAATTTTAAGACACACATGCTGACTCACAGTGGAGTAAAACCTTATTCGTGTTGTGTATGACACTTCTCATGTTCTCAAAATGGTAGTTTAAAGAAAAACATGCTGACTCACAGTTGAAAAAAGCCTATTTCGTGTTCCGTCTGCAGCTCCTCATGTTCTCACAAAGGCAATTTGAAGATTCATATGCTGACTCACAGTGGAGAAAAACCCTTTTCGTGTTCTGTCTGCAGCTACTCATGTTCTCGAAATGGTAGTTTGAAGACACACATGCTGACTCACAGTAGAGAAAAACTTTTTCGTGTTCCGTCTCCAGCTACCCATGTTCTCGAAAAGATTGTTTGAAGATTAATTTTCTGTCTCACAGTGTAGAAAAGCCTTTTTCGTGTCCCGACTGCAACTATTAATTTTCACAAAGAGGCAATTTGAATAGACAACTCCGGACTCATCGTGGATAAAGCTATTTTCGTGTTTCGTCTGCAGCTATTTATGTTCGCGGAAGGTAAATTTGAAGAAACATATGTTGTCCCAAAGTTAAGAAACGCCTTTTTCCTCAGCCTCTGCAGCTATTCATTTTCTCAAAAAGGTAATTTGAAGAAACAAGTGTTAACTCACAGATGTGAAAAACCTTTTTCTTGTTCTGACTTCAACTATTGATCATAAAGGGACACTTTGAGGTCACACATACTGACTCATAGTGAAAAAAGGGTTTTTCCTTTCGTATGCAACTCTTCATGTTCACAGAAGGGATATTTGAGGTCACACATGCTGACGCGCAGTTGTGAAAATCCTTTTTTTATTTTATTTTATTTTTGTAAAAATAATTGAATGCATAGAATCAACAAACAAGTCCTGCTTAACCAATTCAATTGGCTTGTCAACAGGTGCTTATATTTTACATTCATATACATTTAAAAAAAAAATACATTTTTTAACTACAGATTCATTATTTTTTCATTAATTTTTTCATACATTTTTTCTTAAATTTTTTCATACATATTAATATAAATATTTTTTTTCCGAAAGCCAATTTTTCACCATATATTTAACCTTATTTATATAATTACAATGCTTTATAGAGTCAGGTAATAAATGAAATATTTTCGGTATGTTGTATTCAAATGTTCTCTGTCCGTACTTTTTATTAAATTTCGGAACTATTAACCCGTCGTTGCGCGTGAATCTAGTGCTATATTTATGTTTTAATTTCTCTTTATGCTCGGGGTAAATATTTGCTGAATTATAATTTTGTGCCATAGTATACCGTATTGATTTTTGTTTTGAGTTGTAACCTATTTTTTAATCGTGTATTATGTATGTCATAATATGTTCTGTTAATGTTCCAAATAAAATTTATTTGACATTTACTGATGTCGCTGACATATTTAATTTAAACTTCGACACATTTTAAGCTAAATTAGTTCACCACTTTTTAAATGTAAATAATGAATGAGAAATCATTTTTTTTTATTTTTTTTTTTTATTAAATATGTCTCACCACAAAGTGATTGCTTTCTACAATAACATTTTATTTTATTACGATTTTCTTTTGTTTGTTATTTTTAATTGTTCGTATTATAACAATGAGTAATTAAGTAAAAATTAATGTGTTAAGATATTTTTTCTTCTTTTATTGTTGCTCGTAGGTATATGAATTGAACGAGTTCTCTAAAGAAATGCATGTGGATTTAGCATTAGATAATAATAATAATAATTGAATAATTTGTATAGCGCCGTGTTTGTGAGAAATCACCTCAAGGGCGCTATATATATTCTTATTTATTATGTTGTGTTTATGCTTTATTTACTTATTTATTTTATAATCTTTTTTATTTAGGTTATACTGATGTTATAAAAGAAATTTCTATTCTATATGTAAAAGCCCAATAAGGCGTCAATAAATAAATAAAATAAAATAGAAAAAAATCAACAAAAGATATTTCAATAGAATCTCGTTTTGTTTTGGTGGATCTTTTATTATAAAGGAACTTGTGGGGAAATTGAACGTAATTATTTTAGAACATTAGCATTGACAACCCATGTCAGTCTATTTGACATTTATTTTTTTAATGACAAATTAAAACACTTTCTCGAAACATGTCGATGTGTTAAAATAAAGATTATCGTGGTAAAAACAAAGTGTTTTAATTTGTCATTAATAAAATGGTGCACAAAGCAAATTTGCAAAATTTGAAGAAATTTATTTTTTTGGCTGTATTATTATGATTCACTTCCTAACGGACGTGAAATTCGTAGCATTGCCATGTTTTGTAATTCTGAAAGCGAATTTGAGGATGACTTGCCAAGATTATATTTATATACATAGTATCAATATGTTTTTCGTCTCCTATTTTAAGTGAGCGGAGGCGAGCGGTAAATGTGGGTAAATTGGTGCCAGGTGCCATTGCCAGAATAATATGTGAAAATAACCTTAGATGCCTATATGATACCACTCGAAAAGAACTTTTAAAGAGTCATTTTCTAACTCACAGTGGAGAAAAGCCTTTTTCGTGTTCCGTCTGCATCTACTCATGTTTTCGTAGAAGTAGTTTGAAGAATCATATGCTGACTCACAGTGGAAAAAAACCATTTATCACCAACGAAATTTTACAATTTAACCTAGGTAACCAGAGCAGTTGCTTCAATCGGCAACGCAGTTTTAGTCATACTTTTTAAAAACAAGATTTTTGATCCATTCACTTTATTAAAAAAATAACTCCAAACCAAACATACCTGAACTGTAAAACGTGTAAAATAATAAAAAGTTTTTCGAGAATTTACCAACTATACACACACTTATAACATATACTTATAACATATGTTTCTTCTTCTAAATAATCAATTTACAATAAGGATTAATTTTTTTAAAACTATTTTTCTACTACAACACACACTAATTAATTAAATTAATTAATTAACCATAAATAAAATGTTGTCACTCTCAAACATAACCACGTAAACACCTCAACACAGGTTCTCCTAGTGAGGTGTTCATGAAACATACGATATTATACATCAACCGGTTTTATTTTCAAACCTACCTTACAAACAACATAATAAAAGTTCAAAATATATTATGTACAAATGTTAATAATTAGGTAAACACTGTAATATTAAATAGAAATAAATTAAATGTCTTAAACAGATAAACAGTAGGTCTAATAAAGTAATTTTTAAAAATCCCTTGGTTTTGAGCCCTCAAGGTAAGTATGTTTACGTATGAAGCATTGTTTGACGACTAAGTATTCGTTTTTTTATGTTTTCTGTTAACAACGTTATAAGCTCTAGCGTTTTTAAATTATTTCATTAACCATTCATCCGATTGTGATGAAACTTTGATGAGTTGTTATTTTTATAATACTGAGCTCTGGAATTTTGAAAATTGTTAAAAAAATTACAATAAGTGGCGCGCAAGTTGTTAGAAACATGTATGTATTTCTGCAGTATTCTGGTATATAGGTCCAGTAGTTTATCGACAGATGGCAGTAGGCATTAAGTCTACAGTAGTTTCCGTCAGATTTACCCGCTAGTCAATGGAAGATAGTTGCTTTAGCGCAGTACCATATTATTGTATTCAAGTAAAAAAACAGTTTTGAATCAAGAACCTGATCTTATTGAGAAAAACAACAAATAATACTCGCATGTGAATAAGGCAATTATTACACTTTCATATAATTTAGCTGCAGGAATAGAAGGAGGGAGGGGAAGGGGAAATTCGGGGTGAGAAAGATAAATGAAAGAGGGAGGGGGGGGGAAGTGAAATGAGGTCCGAAGGAAGGAATCGCAGGAGGTGTTGTCGCGGAAAAGAGGGATGCGGGAGCGGGGAATATTTAAGGAGAACTCGATAAGGGGAAGGAACGTGGTAGGGGGGGGGGGTGCGGGGCGCATGGGAAAGGACTCGCTCGGGAGAGGTGGGGGACGAGGGAGAAGCAGAAGGAATGGCAAAGGATACACGTAGGGGATGGAAAATCCATACGTGTATGACACATGGATTGTACACGGGAAAGGGGGAAGCGACGAAAGTAAAAGGTAACGGCGGCGGGAAGTGGGACGTTTGGGATAGGACACACAGGAGAGGGGTAACTGAAGGGTAGAGGACGAGGGAGGGGCAGATAGAGGGATTGCAAAGGTGAGAAAGTAACGGTAGGAGGGAATAATTTGGAAAGTCCAAGCTTCTCACACATACACCTATATATGGCCTGCTCACGGGACGGAATACCTTTCGGTTGATTCGTGTGACGCACCATACGAAAAATTAAAAAAAATATTGTGTTTCCAGAAGGACTTGAGTTAACGGAATAAATCCTAAACACTTTCTTCAATGGCATTTAAACGGATGCCGGGTACTCTTTAGTTATATTGACATTTAAAAAAAATGAACAATGTAATAAATTTAAGAATGTACACAAACAACGCTATATTAATATCGTCTACGATAAATTCTGAGTATTTGTATCTGTATCAGCAATGCATGAAAAGATAATTACTATAAAAGTGAAAAATTATATTAAAAAAATCCAAACCAGTAATTTTGTTTTTATTTCAGTTTTATTGACAGTGTTTTGTACAATAATTATTTATTTATTTAACTCATATATCTAAAGTCAGCTCACATTGTAGTGCGTGCTAATAATTGTGAAAGCGTATATAGTAGGTATATACCATTATTTGACAAACATAATATTTATTCTTTAAATATTTATAATTCTCTACATTAGTTCCACACGGGAGGCCCTGAGAAAAATAATTCCACTCAGGGCCAATGTCATTTGAGGGGAAGCTGTGTCGTGGATATTTTTAGGAAAGGAAGGAGAGGAATTTCTAGGAAAGAAAAATATGTAAGGCCCCTCGAACAATTTATGTAATTATGTTCTAATTCTTAATCTTAATTCTTTTGTTTTCTGCAAATTTCATTTATCTTTGTTATTTTTTTAATTTTTAATTTGCATTTAAGAAAGATCTGTATTGTGAATTACTTTTATTAAATTGTGAAATTATGAACCCCGATACCTTCACAGGCGAACCCTAGTGAGGTTATTAATTAATGGTTACAATGTATTTTAAATTGTGAAGAAACAATAAATAAAAGTGCACAACTGGTAACCCTGTACAAATCGTAAGTCCGCCTCACGGTTAAATTTGGCAGTCACCTCTGGTCAGGAGCCCCAAAGTACCTGATAAGATCCTTCGACGTTGTGCTAAAACATGCGGTCCGTTTGATAGCTTCTCCGGTCTTAAAGAGAGGTATTTGTTCTACCGGTATTTCAATGGAAGATGCTCCGAGGAACTAGCGTCATTTATGCCCTCGGCACCGGTAAATAGTCGGGAAACACGCCAAACGCCAACATATGTACACGGTTGACATTTGTCACATGAGAACGTGTCGCTTCTACGACCGTTCTTGAGTTCAACAGCTCGGCTGTGGAACGATTGGTCAACTTTTTGCCACTTTATAGCCAAAACTACGGATTGCTTTGTTGCAAAAATGTGGCAAATAAAAAAATATATATATATTTAAACGACTATATAATACATGTTTGTAATAAGCATTAACTTTGTGGCTCGCCATTATTTACAATAAAATAATACGTATCCCTTTCAATGGCGTAGGATCTTATATATATCCAATTTTTCTTCACTTAGTACAAAAAAATTGCCTCCTTATATTAAACCCGCGTTCTATACTGACAACAACTTAGGCAAATTATTAAAAAAACACTAAAGATAGAGATCATAAATTAAGCCACTTAGGCATTTACCAACTATTTTGCAACATTTTCCATCAATCTACATAGGTAAGACAACCAGAAATGTAAATATTAGAATCACGGAACATTTAAGATGTTTAAATAATAACAATTTTTCGGAGTTTGCCAATCATCTTATTTCCACCAATCATACTTTTAATAAGGACACAGGGGTTAAAATTCTTCACCGTAATAAAGAAAGCAAAAAATTAGATATCTTGGAAGCATTTGAAATTGAAAAATCCCTAAATAATAATGCTAATATAATAAATAACCAAAAAGTAATAGTATAATAAAACAAATTTAAAACTTTTTCCACTTTTAATTTCCGGTTTCAGCTTGTCAAAGCCATCTACAGACTGGTAAAAAATATTCTTAACCTAGGGATTTTATACAAAACATATTATGGAGGGGTGAAGGAGGGGGCGGGGGAGGGAGGGGTGGTCTACAGGGATTTTATTCAATTATGGATTTTATTACATTTGTTGTTAAGTGGTCTTGAGTGTCCAACTATCTAATTATTTTTTTGGTTATTCCCAGTAGGCTAATTACATAGGGTTGGTAGCTTACATACTTTAGTATTGTTTGGGAAATACCTTTCAAGTAATGTGAATTATTAGCACCTAATTTTATTGTTGTCAAGTCTATTATTAATTACAATCTTTATTATATTTATGATGTTATGGAATTTTTTTGATTAAACAATTGATTTTATAAAGGAGGATACGTTGGAGTAGGATTATTCTGAAGATGGCTTTGACAAGCTGAAACCGGTTACGGTCAATAAATTAATAGTGGAAAAAATTTTAAATTTGTTTTATTATACTATTATAATGGAATTCCACCACGAATTATCAGTTTCAAAAATAGAAAAACCAAAAAGTAGTTTCTTAGTATCTAATTTTTATTTCTCCTGAACAAAACAGGGTGGTTGGAAAAACACGCTTCCGGGCGCCGAATGATGAATACATCAGGGCGATACTGAGAGTATCTTCCACTCTGGAACGTGCCGAAAATATACTTTATGTTATTTTTAATTAATTAATTGTGAAATAACACAAATGAATCAGTTAAAATGTATTTGCGTACGCCGGGTTCGAATCCGTGACCTTCGGATACGGAGTCGAGAGCCTTACCCCTTGATTACGCCGGGTATTCATCATTCGGCGCCAGGAACCGTGTTTTTCCAACCACCCTGTTTTGTTCAGGAGAAATTAAAATTAGATACTAAGTAACTACTTTTGTCGTGATGGATGTTGTTGAAACAAAACGTGATGGACTTATTAAATATATAATGGGACTGCGAGACGAGCAAGCGGCGTGATGGCCAGCACGTAAATTTGTTATCTATTGTTTTCTATTATTCTCTATGCTTTTAAGGTAGCGACAGACTCGCAGCTCACATCAAAAAGTTATTTATAACACAATAGCGCTCGCCATACAATCCTATGAGACCCGCCAGACGTAAAAAGATGATGCGCTGTGATCGCGGTTTGAATCTTCGCTAATCGGAATTATTTTTCGTATTCGCTACAGTGGCGAAATCAGAAAAGTTATGCGACCCCCTCTCTACCGTAAACAGGAGAGGGGGTCATTTTTAATACACGGAGCATGCACGGAGCTGTCAAGTTAACATATCCAGTACAAAGAAATGATATTCTCTCGACCGCTTCCGATTTCAACTGACCCCTTCTCCTGCCGTAGGAAGGAATATTTTATAACGTAGTGTGTCGGTAGAAAAGATACTTATAACGCAGTATCTTTTTGATGTGAACTTCGCGTTTGTCGCCCGCTTTAGGCTTGCCGCGGCGCATCAAGCCTCTCCTTCAAGCCTGGCCACGCCTTCAGTGATTTCGTGGCGGTGGAAAGGGGGTTTAAAGTGAATTTTGTGTGAAATGGAATATAACAAAGCATTCTTTATTGTGTTATAATAAATTTTATATAATAATACTGTAATATAACATTAATTAGTAAAGTAAAGACAATTAATTTTCTCCATTTCTCAGATGTTTTTTATTTATTTAGGAAAATCAACAGATTGTTTACATCAATTAAAATAAAAGAATACAAATCAAATCTAAACAGATTTTCACTATAATTATATTAAAAAAACTAAGTGGGCTGAGATAATATTTACAAAAAATACAACATTGTGAAATTAAATAAAAATTAAAAGAAGATGTAAGAACATAAATAAATAACAATTTAAAGTTAACATATAACCTGCTTTACAAATTTCAAATCATAATGTTTGGAAATATTTTTTTTAAAAACACAAGACCTGTACAATTTAACACATTTAATTAAGACAATAGCAGTTTCGTTATTATTAAACATTTAAGAAAATATTAAATTATTAACACCAGTAAAAAATCATTTTAAACTCCATGGATATTGAAATTGGATAGCGTTAATAGAATCGCATAAATAAGTGGTCTAAAAGTGACCTAACTACAATTTAAAAATGACATTGAATGCCGAAACAGCTTTCATAATATTTAAAAAACTAATATACTTGCAGAACTTAAAAATAACATTACTGAATTTGATGTACCATATTTTCTTTAAAAATCAATGGATTTCTTGAATTGAACCCAGAAATGGACAAATTGAACACAGAAACAATAGCTGCCTACTTTATAAAAATTTTATGTTTTGTTTTTTTTTGTTTTTTTTTTTAAATAAAGACAAACATTCCCGGGTTACGAATAACCCAACAACATTTGAAAATCTCCTACTACCACCACACTAAGCGGAAGATGTTGCTTGTGTTGTGATGGAGGACTTAGCCAGCCGAGGAATCGAACACGGAACGCCTGGGTGGAACCCAAACGCTATGCCCACTCAACCACTATAATCGTTTTACACGATACGTAATATGTAAAATCACCACTCATCGTAATGTTTTTGTCTATGGGTACTTATTTATCTATTCTCGTTTGTGTATTCCCGAAAAAATATAAATTCGCATCAAGCCCGCCGCTAGCACGTAGTATTGCGCAATGCTTGTGAGAAAGCCGCAAGCAAGCTTTGGAGACGGTCAAAAGGCTTGTCACAAAGCACCATAGACAATTAATTAATCACTCCTGGCGCTTATGTAATATGAAGGATAGTCGCTGATAATGCCTCCAGGTGTGCCCAAGTTGACGGCAAATCTTCAAAGAGCTATATGATGTATGAGCAGCCCAAGGAATGGAGGAGTCTCTTCTGTAGGTTGTGAAGCAGCAGAACGGCGCGTGGCGAATATCTTTGTGGACTACAACTGGCAAGATCTTGACAAGCCGCCTCCAATACGTTCTTCTCAGGCCGCCTCCAATGATATATTGTCATGCCGCATCCAATACGTACTTCTCAAGCCGCCCCCAATGATATTTTGTCATGCCGCATCCAGCGAAATAAAAAAAAAAAACTTCTCCAATAAAGATTCTGAACAGGGAACATCATATAAGCCAGAAGGAATGAATCCATTAATCTTGCTGAAGTGGTGCCAAATGTGTATGAAGAGGGAAATACTGATCTTGAACACCTTGAACTTGATTTACTTCCAGGAATTCATGAAAATGTGAATACGAATGCTGATTCTTGAAGAATATTGAAAGAAGTAATCCATCTTGAAACTTCTGACTGAGAACTAACACTAGCTTACATAGTGGATTACTGCGTTAAAAGGAAAATTTAATTAAAAGCCGGAAACTGATAATCAAAAATTAGAATAGTACTGTATTTAGTATTAATGTAAGGTAGAAGATTTAATTGAAAAGAAAACTTGCAAGCAAAGCTAATTCTATACAAAAGCTGAACGGCGGTATGAGATCTGGGTAGAGAACACATACCCAACCGTTAAAAAAATAGGTTGACGATGATCTAAATATATAATAAAATCAATATAATTAAATCCAAAATATTGACTTAAAATTTATGTTACAAAATTCTAATATGATGACAACCAAATAACATCTTCTTCTTTATATATAAAAATCCCGCGTCACGAAATTTTTCCGAGATAAACTCCGAAACTACTTAACCGATTTTGATGCAATTTGGGTTACTGTATGTGATTTGGTCCTACTTCAAATGTAAGATAGTTTTTATCTCAATTATTGACCTCAATATTTATTATTCCATTTTAGATGTGTATCAAACGTAGATCATACTTTGATTTTGATTGATCTTGTCGCATTATAATCTCGAACTATGTGATGTTTATATATGAATAATAAATAGTTATTTGGCGTCTAGCCTCTCGTCGGATGTCAAAGTTTGTCTATGGAAAACAATCGTCAAATGTGTCAAATTGCCTTCGATGCTGATTTTAATATCACTCACAAACGGGCCGATGAATGTACCTTCTGCTAAAGTTTTTATTTGTTTTAAGCTCGGACAATCATATTATATGTAGAGAGACGCTTTAACATCAGTGCCATGGATCCTCAAAACCCAGGGAGTGTTTCTATCAAGACGGAGCCAGGGTCCCAGAATGAGATCGGAGAGGAAATAATGCCATCTACGGATATGGATTTCGACCTCCCGGATATAAAGAAGGAATGCTTGCTGTATTCGGAGAGTGTTCAGATAGCTAGTAAGTTATAATATAGGTTTAAGTCAAATTGTTATAACGTAATTGAAGCCATTGGAACATTGTGAAGTTAATTTTCACTTCGAAGTATTTGCTTACAGAAAACTGTCATATTGAGCGCACTTTTAGCTTCCCGCATTAAGGTCAACTGGTTTTAGATTTGCCCGCTCTAAATAATAAAAAAAAAAACCTCTTAAACTGTTATGTAAACACAATGAATTAACCTATTTTTAATTTTCTATAAGAAAGTTTGTAGGGTTAAAAATTATGTGTTTGGTTGGGATTTATAACTAGGTGAACTAGAATTTTCAACGATATTTAATGTATTAAACTGTTACTTTGTTCGATGTCAATTTATTTGAAATTCTTCTGTCTCGAACCTACAATATAATACGCACGTACAAGCAACAAAATAAATAATGGAAGATTGAGTAAGAGTACAAAATAAATTCTTACATTTTATACATTTTAAAATGGGTATTCCAATAGTTATGTTGAACTACACCACTCTTTTAAAAATGATATGAATAAGTTTAAATTGTCAGACAGAAGGATTTTCACTGACTTGGTATTTTTATAAAAGACGTTGATTTTTTTTATATATGAATAAATACTGCATAAGAGTCTCAACTGCTCGCGTTTGGAGCAAGTGAGACTATGGCGTCCCCAATTGTCGTATGTTGTGAGGCTGAAGGTAGTGTGGAGGGGAAGGAGGTGGGGGAAAGAAAGGTGGGCAAGTACCTGGCTATTCAGATCTGTTGATATTGCAGAATTGCCTGCAGTGATTAGTTTTTTGAATTTCCACTACGTATGCTAGAAGTCGGGATTTATTTCAGTGTTGAAATTCTGGGACTAACTACCAACTGTATTCCTCCTTGCCCAGAATACTAATGGAGGAAAATAATTAAGTTAGCGAATTCAGTGGAAATCTTCACTTTGTCACTAAACAAATAGACAAAGTTGATAATGAAGCAGTTCAGTTAATGTACATTTAATTCAGTATAATTTCTACTCTCCATTTGTAAAATACCTAAAAAGGGCGTTACTAAATAAATAAAAACAATTACAATAACATAACACATCATTATTTACAATTTTACAATGTTCTTACTTAACTTACACTTACCATAGACGTTTGATCCTTTTTTAACCTCCACATATTATTTTTCTATCGTAATTAATCAGATTAAATATTATTCTAAAATAATAAAAAGAATACTCATTTCTTGGTTATGAATCACTCTAACTGAATTAATATTAAAAACCGCACACCTTTTTTTATGAATACTGTACAACAGTCCCAACTGCTCTAGTCTGGAGACAGTGAGACTATGGCATCTCCAATTGTGGAATGTTGTGAGGCTGAAGGTAGTGGGAGGGAAAAGAGATGGGAAAGAGGGAGGGGAGGAAGTACCTGGCTATTCAGATCTAGTCACCAAACACGGCTTAAGCTATTTCAAGCAACGTTTCAAATCTGAATGGAGGTCGATTCTGAGAGTATCTTCCAATCTGGAACGTGCCGCAAATATACTATATATTATTTTGAATTAATTAATTGTGAAATAACACAAATCAATCACATTAACTTTATTTGCGCACGCCGTTCGAACCCGCGACCTTCGGAATAGGAGTCCAATGCCTTACCGCTGGACTACGCCTGCCGTCAACCTTACTATATTACAGCTAGGATTGTGATCATAAAACAGACGCGCGCCGCTGAAAAAAAATAATATATCTGACAGAAGCAATTTAATCGTCACTTTAGTAATTTTTTTATTTATTTTTTGTTATTATTTTTTTTAATAATATTTTTCATTTGTTGTACAGGTAGTAGGTTATTATAACTTTTTTACTTCATTTTTCATTACTTGACTGACACCACGGGTAGTAGGTAATTATAACAGTATGTGTTTGTAATTGTAAATAAGGGTTGTTAGTAATAAATATGTATGTCTACAATAGTTGTAAGTCGTAGTACTAGTAAAGCAATATTGTGTAAATAACCACTCGGTCTTAAAAATAAGTATTGTTTAAGTCACTAGTTATATAAGTATTAGTTGTATGTCATAAGCGATAAATATTTGTATAAAGCCATTTGTAATATACATAGGATGTATCAATGAATTTGTAAAGCGCCCTTGAGGTGGTTTTCTCACGAAAATGGTGCTATAAAAATAATCCACAATTATTATTATTATGATTATGTTTTATTCCAGGGGTGAAATAACTATAAATAAGCAGAGAATTCAATAACAAAGACATTGACATAATAAAATACGTTACGGAATTTGCAGAAAATAGACGTCCATGGGATTTGTCACTGCCGTGGAAAAATAAACAGAATTGTTCGTAGGTCTACTGAGTTGCTAGTTTCAGTGCAAACGTTTCACTGCTATCTCCTGATTATCGTTGAAAGCAAGTATCTTAGCTAGCAACTCACGAAGGTTCGGGCCACGGGAATATCAGAATACATACAAAATTAATGTTGAAAATTGGGCGCCAACGAAAAGCTATCTATTCCACTTTGTGGGCGATTAGCGCTCCAGTGGTCAAGGCCGCTACGGACGACTGTTTATTCCCATAGTTTATATTATTTTCTCATGACGACCGAAGGTATCGAACAGAAGGCTTTACAGGAAAGAACCACAGGATGGCCGAGTCTTTTAACGCGGCGGCTTCAGATTTCAGCAACTTTACAATATCGGATCCCTAAGCGTAACTTCTGACGATTTTATATCGATATACTGAGCAGGTTTCACTTCTGACAGCCGAACCCATACTGACAGGCAACCCCGGAGATGTTTTCTTTGAATTTTCATTGAAAAACCACAAACGCCAAACCAAACAATTAAATAAAAATATTTAAAAAATGGCAATGTGGAATTGAAATTCTATCCTAAACATGCATTGACAGTAATCATATAAATTTTTCATATTAAACGGTAGCTAATTAGTGAAGCAGGTCTTGAGTATTGTTTCAAAAGATTTTTCAATTCTCAAAGATCGAACGGAATTATTGATTTTGCAAAAATTATTATGGAAAAGATAAAAATTAGGTGTTAAAAATGTTAATCATATGAGCCATTGTGTTTCTTTCATTAGTAAATAGAGTTTTAATCGTTGAGCTTTATGTGTAATTTAAAAATAATACTGGTGGATAAATAATATACAAGAATTATTTTGGTCATGATTAATTCCAGTGAAAATAGTGATAAAGGTTTTATTATTGATGTCTTTAAAACATTTCTAGACACAGTTCAATACTTGTGTGTTATCATTAATGCATCTAATTTCTTACGGTTATTTAAAAAAAAAAAAATTATTAACTTTAGAATGGTACATGTTAATTCATATGGTCTTTCATTAAAAGCATTTGCTTGTGGATGGAAGAAGAGTTTACATTTCATATATGTTCAATTAATACAACCACGTGTTTCATATACTCGTATGTACAGTTAATACAGTAACTTAAATATATATACATCTATTTATTCATTAAGATGAAAAACAAGTATAATTATTATTAGTGAGAAATAGAGGAAGCAGTCTTCCTGTTGGTGGTTTCTTTAAAATATTTTTTGATATGTTCAATGCTTCTGATTTCTATTGGTAGTTTATCAAAGAAGTATTTTCCTTGGTGTGTATAATGGTGTTGGGCAAAAGAAGTGTTTAGTTTGGGGCATACAAATACATGTTGAAGTCTAGTACGATTTTCAGTTATGAATGGGTATTTATCTTTTTCTTTTATAATTTGTATGATTAAATTTTTGACAAATAACTTTTTAAATGTTGGAACTTTAAATTCTTCGAATACGCGCTAAGTGGGGAAATCTGCAGGTTTTTTTAGTATAATTTTTATTATGAGTTTTTGAACAATTTCTATGGGGGTCAAACTAGTTTTGTAAGCTGCTCCCCAACTGATAATGGCGTACTGAAGAATAGACTGTACTAATGCGTAGTATATTGAGTATAGATTTTTGGTTGATAAGAAGTTTATAATTCGTAAGAATATATAAATAAATTTCCTAATTCTCTTTATTGTATGGCTGATATGTGCTTTCCATTTTAGTTTTTTATCTTTGATTATTTCAAGATATGTTTTATCCGTTATTTTCAGGAGTGAACATTCTTGTCCACAATGATTAGTGTCATGTTGTGCAAGAGAATGATTATGCATGATTATTTGAAGATTTGGATATTTATTATTTGTAGATAGGCGAGCTCGGTCCGGCAATTCCTATGTTTAGAGTGTTGAGCTTCTCTTCGCGACTGGAAGCTGGTTTGTGAAAAGCTTTTAGGTCAGTAAGTAATTGGTCCCGGTCTTGATTCGTAGTCAACTTAAAAACAGTAGGTCCGTTTTTATGTTTTTGTATCCTGTAGGCTGCTTCCATGTTTGACGTATGAACTTTTGATTTAATTGTTTTGCATATATTGTGTAATATATTTTTCAAACTTTCTCTGTTTGTTTCGGATCTCTGACTTCCACATTTTCGGTTCTAGCCAATCTTTCGATATTTTCGAGCTGGCCTTTTAGTAGGTCAATTCGGGATTCTAGAGAGGTATTTTGTTTAGTCAGGACCATATTTTTATCCTCTAAATCCCGCACACGGCAGAGAATATCTTCGTACTGCTTGCTCATGAAGGTGATAGTATCGAGAGGTTTATTATTTTGTGCGATGATAGCATGCTGAGTTTTCATGAAGTCGCTGTTGTCCAATCCTTTGTCACCACTGACATCGCAAACCGGTGACTGTGCCTGGGAAGAGGTGTCATACACTACGGTTGCGCACTTCTTGCATTTAAGTTGAGCGCGTCGTTCCATAGTGAGTCGTCGGTATGCAGTTTCGGTAATTCCACCGCAGAGAAGGTGGTATGTCGCTTTACATACTATACAAACAAACGTCGTGCCCGTCGAGGTACCGGATTCGGGAAATACTGAGCAGTTAGGCATTGTTAGAGGAATTTTGATTAATACATTTTTTTTTATATTATTAAAATTTTAATTTTAATGGATTCACTGGGCCTTGAACGCACCCCGTTGACTTTCAGTAGTAGTGCGTTTGATGTATAAATAATAAAAATAATAATTCTGTTGGTTTGGTTAATAAGTTATAAGTTTTTCACTATCCAACAATGTTTCAAAAACAATTAAAAATGTTTTTTTTATGATATTCACTTTCACTGTAGTTGTTTCTATCACATCCACTATTTTCTTTACTTAATCGAGGTAACGACAGTTTATTAGTAATCTTCAGTTCTGTGAATTTAAAAGTAAAAATTTTAAAATATTAAACTAAACAACTGAGTATAAAACAGCAATATTAAACTGAAATAACACTTCCACAGAATAATTCGTGGACGATTTATCCAATGGTTTCAGTTTTTAACTTGTAAATTTGGGATTTTGTTGTTTTTAAGATATTACAAATTAAAGGTTTGACAGAACACGTTGTGATTGTTATTGTCGTGAGTGACGATAATTTAATTTAATTACAATATAAATATTGCTTTGCTTTTCCAGGTACTGATTTTGTAGAAGGTTTAAGCATCAAGGCAGAACCAGGACGCCGAGAAGAACATAGAGTGGGGATTCCTTATACGGAAATTGACTTGGACCTTCTCGATGTTAAAAAGGAATGCTTAGAGCGTTCTGAAGAAATTACTCAGAAAGCAGGTAAAACCCATTTTTATTATCTGTGATTAACAAATCGTGCTCTTAATACTTTCAAAATTCATAAATTATGTCCTTACATATATCTGTACCTGAGAAGCATACGGATGCAAGTCCAAAATTTAAGGAAATGAGTTTTTGATAAGGATGTGTAGTAAATGATCATGTTCATCAGTGGCAGAAAGATGGTAGTCATATTTTGAAGAAATATAGGGTTTTTCAAAAATGTATAAGGATGCAACTACCATTATTCTTAGAAGCATTAGAAGCAGAAGGACTCAAGTCCATCATTCTGCTTCTAATCTCTTTGTTTTCTATCTAAATAGACACAATAACCTCATATATCAACAAACGACACCTGTGATATTGGTAATCATTAAACAGGAAGGATAAATATAAAATAAAACTCCAAGGGGAAAAGAAACGCATTTACGTGAGGCGAAAGTGCGATACAATCTGAAAAAAATCGGATAATTTGCAAGGGAAGTCATCGTATTCAGTATTAGTTTTGATGACTCGGATATGGAAAAATGTCTTCCGTGCCCGTTCTGAATATTTTTATTTGAAAAAATTGTGGTGTTTAAATGAAGCCATTCTGGGCAGCACCAATGACAAGGCAATTTTTGCATGTGGAATGAGTCAGTCGGTGTCAGGGGGGCAAATGAAGAGACTTCTTACCTCCTGAAGTGGATATATAGCGATATGGGGGATAATATTGAATATGGTCTGACAACTGTGAAGGCCAAAACACATTGACCCCCGTATTCATACCTATCCTTCATACCATTTTCCTTCCCAGAACCTCCTTTCTTTCCTTACCCTAAAAGACACTCCACACAGCATCCTCAAAGATGACTAGGCCCTGGGGGATTTTTTTTCTCAGGGCCTAGTCTGTGGAGGTAATGTTGAAAAAAATCCACTGCATTTTTTTAACAAAATTTTAAGTCATAAATGCCAGATTATCCTCCGTCAGATGACAAAAATTTGGAAAATACCAATAATTAGTAATAATTATTATATTAAGAAATATACAATAAAATGTATCTTTCTTTTACCTGTTGTGTATAGTTATTATTTTACTTCCATAATAAATAAAATTTTCAAACATCGATCTTTTAATAATTTAATTTTAATTTTTTACTTGTTATATCGAAATAGTCTATTGCATTTTGCCAAATAAAACAAATAACTTAGTTTTAAACCACTTTATATTTATTATTATATTTGTCGACCGGTTTCGATTGGACTCAATCTTCATCAGGACAATAAAATAAACTAAATCATAATACAGAGAAACAATATAAGGTAAACAAAATAGAGAGAGAAAGCAATATATGGGAGAGCAATATATTGCATTTTGAAGCAGAAGGACTCAACTCCACAATGATTTATTTTAAACATTTATTTTTAGGCTTTGCATGTAAAATATTTCGTTTTATTTTCTCAACTTTAAAACAAAACTAATTGATTTAATAATTACAAAAATTTCATCAATCAGCACGAATATCTGCAGAAGTTATGAGACCATAATTACAGAAAAAATACGGTTTTGGCTGTACTGAACATTTGGCTTTTTGGAGTTGCATCCGTATGCTTCTCGGGTACAGATATTAAGCCATATCCTTAATCTCTTTCAGGCTTATTGACCGAACGGAAGACGCATTCTGGGGAAGAACGATTTTCTTGCTACCATTGTAAATACTACTGCTTTTATAAGTCAATATTAAAAAAGCACATGCGCACCCATTTTGGCGAAAATTCTTTTCCGTGTTCCAACTGCAGTTATTCATGTTCACGGAAGGAAAATTTGAAGAGACACATGCTGACTCACAGTGAAGAAAAGCCTTTTTCCTGTTCCGTCTGCAACTATTCATGTTCACAAAGAAGCAATTTGAATAATCACATGCTGACTCACTATGAAGAAAAGCCTTTTACGTGTTCCGTTTGCAGCTACTCATGTTCTCGAAAAGGTAGTTTAAAGACTCATATGCTGACTCACAGTGGAGAAAAGCCTTTTTCGTGTTCCGTCTGCAGCTACTCATGTTCTCGTAGATGTAGTTTGATCATTCATATGGTGACTCACAGTGGAGAAAAGCCTTTTACGTGTTCCGTGTGCAGCTACTCATGTTCTCATATAGGTAGTTTTAAGTATCATATGCTGATTCACAGTGAAGAAAAGCCTTTTTCGTGTTCCGACTGCAGCTACTCATGTTCTCGAAACGATAGTTTGAAATATCATTTGCTGACTCACAGTGGAGGAAAGCTTTTTTCGTGTTCCGTCTGCAGCTACTCATGTTCTCGTAGAGGTAGTTTGATCAATCATATGGTGACTCACAGTGGAGAAAAGCCTTTAACGTGTTCCGTCTGCAGCTTCTCATGTTCTCGAAAAGATAGTTTGAAGAATCATATGCTGACACACAGTGGAGAAAAGCCTTTTTCGTGTCCTGACTGCAACTATTCATATTCACGAAGAAGCAATTTGAAGCAACACATGCTGACTCACAGTGGAGAAAAACCTTTTTCATGTTCCGTCTGCAACTACTCATGTTCTCTTAAAGGTAGTTTAAAGTATCATATGCTGACTCACAGTGGAGAAAAGCCTTTTTCGTGTCCTGACTGCAACTATTCATTTTCACGAAGACGCAATTTGAAGCAACACATGCTGACTCATAGTGGAGAAAAGCCTTTTTCGTGTCCTGACTGCAACTATTCATTCTCACAAAGAAGCAATTTGAAGAAACACATGCTGACTCACAGTGGAGAAAAGCCTTTTACGTGTTCCGTCTGCAGCTTCTCATGTTCTCGAAAAGATAGTTTGAAGAATCATATGCTGACACACAGTGGAGAAAAGCCTTTTTCGTGTCCTGACTGCAACTATTCATTTTCACGAAGAAGCAATTTGAAGCAACACATGCTGACTCACAGTGGAGAAAAACCTTTTTCATGTTCCATCTGCAACTACTCATGTTCTCTTAAAGGTAGTTTAAAGTATCATATGCTGACTCACAGTGGAGAAAAGCCTTTTTCGTGGCCTGACTGCAACTATTCATTTTCACGAAGAAGCAATTTGAAGCAACACATGCTGACTCACAGTGGAGAAAAGCCTTTTTCGTGTCCTGACTGCAACTATTCATTCTCACAAAGAAGCAATTTGAAGAAACACATGCTGACTCACATTGGAGAAAAACCATTCTCGTGTTCCGTCTGCAGCTACGTTTGTTATCGAAAAGAAGGTTTGAAGAATCATTTGCTGACTCACAGTGGAGAAAAGCCTTTTTCGTGTTCCGTCTGCAGCTTTTCATATTCTCGCAGAGGTAGTTTGATCAATCATATAGTGACTCACAGTGGGGAAAAGCCTTTTACGTGTTCCGTCTGCAGCTACTCATGTTCTCATAAAGGTAGTTTGACGTATCATATGCTGACTCACAGTGGAGAAAAGCCCTTTTCGTGTCCTGACTGCAACTATTCATTCTCACAAAGAAGCAATTTGAAGAAACACATGCTCACTCACAGTAGAGAAAAACCATTTTCGTGTTCCGTCTGCAGCTATGTTTGTTATCGAAAAGAAGGTTTGAAGAATCATTTGCTGACTCACACTGATTCTGAATGATGGTCTTAAACCAGGGTGATACTGAGAGTATTTTCCACTCTGGAACGTGCCGCAAATATAATATATACTAATTTTACTTAATTAATAGTGAAATAACACAAATTAATCAAATAAAATGTATTTACGCACGTAGGGTTCGAACCCGCGACCTTCGGATTAGGAGTCCATAGCCTTGCCCCTGGACTCCCTTGTCATTCTTGTCATGAACAATGCAACACAACAACAATGCAGTGCTAAAGTATAGCAGTGAGACATAGAACTGGCAGAAGGATGAAAGTAAGCCTAATGCTTTATGAATGAGATCCCTGAGACGTATGTGTTCTTAAAACATATATGTTGGTATATTATAGGTATGAACGTGTTAAATTGTTGAAATCCGGAAGGATTGCAAGGCCGATGTTAAAGTAATGGATAAAAAAAAAATCCGACTTTTTATTGCGCCGTTTAGTAATTACATCCCGTCAAGTGCACTTGATGGATAAAATTAAAGAGACCCTTAGTTGATTAGGCCATCAAATGGGAAGGTATAATGCGACGTGAAACGTGGAAGAAGTCAGAGAAAGCCAAGGAAGACGTGCTTGATCAAGTGAATCACATACTTCAGTCAGACCAAGAGACAGAATAATAAAATTATACCGACAGACAAATCATTTTATAAGGCGCACATTTGAATTAATCTCAGCTCTCTGCAGTGCACCGCAACCCAAAAAGGACCTATTTATTCTGTTTTATCTGTATGAGACGGTTTATTTATGTGAATGAAGCAAGAAGTGTGTGCCGAGACATTTGTTTGGTTGTCTTTATTATTATTACATTCATTTGGCGGTCTTTTGTCTCTGCCCAGCACTGCGGGGAAAGGCACATTGTAGTTGACCAAGACAATAGTTCAACCAAAATAATGGCAAACACTATGATTGTAAATATTATTGCACCCCCATAAAACTTTCTTTGTGAGGGTAGGGTGTAATATTAAGAATCTTTCGCACTCATTTTATTACCAAACCTACCCCCATAAAATACTTATTTTAAAATGGGTCTTTCTTTCCATTGAAGCAGTACCTAGATAAGTGACATCTTTACAAATAATTATTACATGGAAGGAAGTGGCAAAGTGGTTGGCTTTCAATTAGCTGAAGGTATAATTTACAAAGAATGTTAGGGTTATTCTATTTTAGAACGCTTAAAGTATCGTAGTGTTATCTTCCTATTATTACGATCAATTTCTAAAATGCATTTCATTAATGCTCAGCTCATTATTTCACATATAAATCCAGGGGTTAAAACGTACCTAGTTCAAGTTCTTATCGTTTTATATTACTAGATGATATAAGGACGTCATATGTAGGTGAATATAATAAAAAAATACTTTTTTGCTTTTCTTGTAATAGGCGGAAAAATAAAGTGTTCCACATCTTCTACATGTATATTTTGACTTACATTTTGTAATGATAAGTATCTACATCGGATTAAAAAATAAATAAGAACCTACCTAATGGATTTTTGTCATTACGTTCCTGTCAAATAAATTGTAAGATCCCCAGAAAATGCGTAAATAAAATTCCGGCTAAAGTAAAATTTTCACTTTGAAATGTGAATTTTATCATCTAAAAATTGCTAGAATAACATATTATAAAAAATGATTACAGAATTAATAAAATTGTTTGCATAAAACTGTAAAATCTTTTTAAATTTGAGTGTTCTATGTATTGTATAACTTTGTAATCTATTTCATTTTCTACTCAACTAGTGTTATAACCATTCAATCTGGTATAATATTAGTTCAGCAAATATAAAAAGCTTTCAAAGGTAATATACTTTTCACCTCTGAATTTTAAAAATTATGGTAGGTCGTTGTCAGCCCTGCCGCTAGAGCATTCCACAAACATGTGGCTAACACTCAAGAAACAATAGTGTTACTCTAGGGTTGACATGATGCAAGGCGGTTGGCGGTCACAGTCACACGCCTCAAATTGGGCGTTTGCAAATAATATTTTATTATTTACTGAATGATTATTTTTTAAATATTCCAGTTATTATTCGCAATATTAATATTTTCACTTACAATAAATTAATATAAGCAGTGAAAAAATATTCACAACAATATTTTTTAAAAAATACGAAAAAATTTCCAGATCCCATACAGTAACGCTGCATCGCATGGCGGCACGTCGGGGGTGTTTTTAGCATGGTACGGGGAAGGTTAAATACTAGGTAGGTACTCTTATTCCTTTACAACTAAATAATATGTACATTCATTCTCAAATCGCTGATCAAATGGTTTACATTTGATGTTTTTTCTGAAAACTTCTCGAGTAAAAATCTTTCTGCTATTTTTCCAAGATTTTTATTTTCAGTGCCCTTACTAGTTTTATTGTCAGAAAATTTCGTTTGATAGGTAGATTCGTCCAGGTATTGGTCACCAAATTGTAAATTCCCACCTTCATCTAAGTAAATTTTCCTCAATTCTTGGGTTAATGGAATCCGTAGTTTCCGTGTTTGATGTTTTTTTTTTAGAGAATTCTTAATTTTGGTAAAAATATCCGTAGTAGTTTATTTATTAGTACATTATGCATTACCAACCAAGTGTCATCTATTTATAGTAGAATAGGCTAATTGCACCACATTAAAAAAAAAAATTGGTTTAGGAAAATATTTCTGTATAGACATTCTGTATTTTTTTTTTTAATCAGGGATTCAAAACCCTGGCGATTTAATGAAAATTTCAATCCGAAAAATCGGACCATTTTTTATAAACCAGAAGGACGGGACATAATTTTATGGGTGCGAAAAACAATAATTAGATAGCCGAAAATCATTTTAAAATAAAAAAAACTGACGAATTCCAAACGCATGGCAGAGGAGAATAACGAAGCCTACCAAAAATATTACAACTCACATATATTTTTTCTTTGAACCTCTTATTGATCATTAATCATTATATATGACTTTTACAATTTGGGAGGTGGGTATGGGTACCGCCGCCCCGGGAACCATTTATTGGATAACCAACACCTCTGTCATAGGTCACCCCAAGTGGTTCGCTACGTTTGGTGCCCCGATTTACGGGGTGAGGTTTGTCTGGGTCTTTGTGGTGAATGCGGTTGCTTGGCGAGCTGGATCGGGAGAGACTTGTTTAGGGAGATCCAATCTCTCCAACCAAACTCATTTGACCCATCACGTTGAATCGCAGTAGGAGCGATGGATTCGCACATTATTCGTCACTCCTGGACACATTGACCCCCAGATTCCTACACACTCCTCATACCTTTTTCCTTCCCAGAACTTCCACTCAGTCGTTTCCCTTAAAAGATCCCCCACACAGCATCCCCAAAGATGACATATGCCCTGAGGGAATTTTTTTACTCAGGGCCTCCTGTGTGGTGTAAAAAAAATATGACCAAATCCAAATATTTTACATAAACCAAATTAAAAATAATTATTAAAATTAATTAAAGGGAAAGGTTTATCAACAATATGAAACATGTAAACAAGTATGAAGAATGTTCACATCAAATTTATTTAGTTGGTCTATACCTATAGCATTTAGTGTATACATTGGTTTATTTACGGTGTATATATCTCTTATGTAGGTTGGTTTCTGTTTTTGCAGTGAGATTATTTAGAACAGCTGAACATTATTGTTCTTAAACATATAACTTGTTATTGTGCCTCTTGTTTGATATTATTCAAATGCTGTGATTTAAATAATGCTTATTAAAATGTACTTGTAAAATTTGATTATAATACATAATATATTACAAAATTTGATTTTGTTAAAATCAGCAACATCACCGTTATTGTCCTAAAACGCCGCTTCGGAAGTTCGGAAGGCCTGTACGATGTTCATTCATAACATCAGATCTGTCAAAACGTTAAACAGGTTCATTTGTGTGTCAAACCGAGTACAGTATGAATTTTAGTTAAATACTTAGAAAAGTAGCCATCATAAATGTATCTAATTTCGGCACATTGTTAAACTGACTCCGAACAAATCCTATTTCAACTATTGATTGCAATAATTTCGTATATAATTAAGTTTGCAGTAAAATTAATTTGACCCAGCGCATATAGGTCTCATAGAAATCGTTGTTTCTCCCTTACTACCGTAGTGAGCAGTGTGATATAAACGGTATTGGAAAGAAAATACAACACGCTATATATTCAAATGTAAAAATTAACCACGAAATAATTGAAATGTACACCTTCAAGAGACCAAAGTTTCCGACCGCGATTTAAAAAAAAATGTTGAAACTTTGTGAATTTTTTATAATTTTTTTTACATGAAACGACTAAAAAGTGAGGTGGCAATAAAGTTTATAATTCATTTGTCTAAGAAAATATGTGTAAGTTTTAACTTTTTTCGTAACCAGTAATTTAAGCTAGAAAAAAACGTAAGGTGATCCATTTTCAAAATTTTTTTGAAGTGTGCATTAATTTTTTTTATAGTTTTAAATTTACGGGGTTATTTATGGTAGTAAAATTTGAAAGCGTATTTAATCACCTTTCAAAAATACATTCACAATTTTTCTATTTATTTGGATTTTATTGGAAAGCGGAAATATTTTTACCCTCGGACAAAATACGTCATGAAATGTCAAATGTGTCAAATTGAAATATCGCCGGAAATCAAAGTGTTGCTATATAACAAAAAAAGATCAGTGTGGAATTTTACAAAAGTAATTGTATAAAATCGGGGACGGGACATTTTAATTTAGTGACGTTACGAGCCCAAAAAACGGATTTATTTATTTAAAAATCGAACGGAATAGATTAATTTTGCAAAAGTTATTCTGGAAAAGATCAAAAAAGGAGTTAAAAATGTTAATTACATAAGCCATGATGTTTCCCTCCATTGGTAAATTGTGTTTTAATCTGTGAGACATGTATTTAGAAAGAAGAAAAAACTTTTATCGAAAGATAAATAGAATACAATAATTATTTTTGTTTTGATTAATTCCAGTGAAAATAGTGGTAAAGGTTTTATTGTTAATAAAGTTCGTTAAATATTTCTTGGAATAGTTCAGTATTTATGTTTAATCATTACCGCATCTAATTTCTTACGGTTGTTTAATTGAAATATAAATATCGCTTTGCTTTTCCAGATACTGATTTTGTAGAAGGTTTAAGCATCAAGGCAAAACCAGGACGCCGAGAAGACCATAGGGTGGGGAGTCCTTATACAGAAATTGACTTGGACCTCCTCGATGTTAAAAAGGAATGCTTAGAGCGTTCTGAAAAAATTTCTCAGACGATAGGTAAAACCGATTTTAATTATTTGTGATTCACCATTCGTGCTCTTAATATTTGCAAATTTATATATTTAGCTATATCCTTAATCTCTTTCAGGCTTATTGTCAGAAAGGAAGACGTATCCAGGGGAAGAATCCCTTAAAAATAATGAGTCGATTATCAATAAACAAACAATATTAACCTATAGCCCAATATTAAATCTCTTCCCATTCGGTGTCCATTCTGTCCCCACTTACTCTTCAACAATTCCTAGCCACGCCCCCACCCCTACCACAACACCTACTGATAAATTGTACCCACCCACTATTTTGTAATTGTCATCATTATATGTTTGCCTTGAAGAAGGAACGGTTGTTCCGAAACCGGTCGGCGGGTAACTAAATAAATCAGTGGTTGTAACTAAGATATATTGTTTCATTTAATTATAAAATGGATAACCACAAAGCGATAGCTAATTTCAAAAGTATACTTATAATTTTATTTCCATCTACATATAATAAATTGTTATTACGATGTTTCAGCTACTTTAAACATTCTGTATTATATTATCAAATCACTGTCAATTTATGTAAATACATACCTATCTATGCAACTACTTTGTGAATAGATTTTAATAGGTAATGTGCATTTTTAGATGTCCCTTTGTGGAATATGAATATTTGCAGTCGGGACACGAAGACTGTTTTTTCCACCGTGGGTATACATATGACTATTAAGATCTTCCTTTCGAAAACATGAATAGTTGCAATCGGGGCAAGAAAACGGTTTTTCTCGGCTGTGAATCCACATGTGTTTCGCCAAAGCACCTATTACATAACATGAATAGTTGCAGTCAGAACACGGCAAGAGTTTTCTTCCATTGTGGGTAATCATGTGAGTTTTTAGATTTATCTTTGTAGAACATGAATAGTCGCAGTCCGGACATTAAAAAGGTTTTTCTACACTGTGGGTTATTACATGACTGTATAAATCTCTCTTCCGAGAACATGAGTAGTCGCAGTCGGGACATGAAAAAGGTTTTTCTACACTGTGGGTAATTACATGACTGTATAAATCTCTCTTCCGATAACATGAGTAGTCGCAGTCGGGACATGAAAAAGGTTTTTCTTCACTGTGGGAAAACATGTGAATTTTTAGATATTTCTTCTGACAACATGAAAACTTGCAGTCGGAACATGAAAAATAATTCTCTCGACTGTGGGTCATAATGTGTATCTTTAAATTTCCCTTTCGAGAACATGAATAGTTGCACTCAGAACATGAAAAAGGTTTTTTCACACTGTGGGTTATCACATGCCTTTTAAAATCTCCCTTCCGACAACATGAGTAGTCGCAGTCGGGACATGAAAAAGGTTTTTCTCCACTGTGGGTCAGAATGTGTATCTTTAAATTTCCCTTCCGACAACATGAGTAGTCGCAGTCGGGACATGAAAAAGGTTTTTCTCCACTGTGGGTCAGAATGTGTATCTTTAAATTTCCCTTTCGGGAACATGAATAGTTGCACTCGGAACATAAAAAAGGTTTTTCCACACTATGGGTTATCACATGCCTTTTAAAATCTCCCTTCCGACAACATGAGTAGTCGCAGTCGGGACATGAAAAAGGTTTTTCTCCACCGTGGGAAAACATGTGAAATTTTAGATATTCCTTTCGAGAACACGAAAACTTGCACTTGGAACATGAAAAAGGATTTTTTACACTGTGAGTCAGCAAGTGACGCGTCAGAAGGCTTTTTTGAGAACATGAATAGTTGCACTCGGAACACGAAAAAGGTTTTTTTCCAGTATGGATACACAGATGCCTTTCTGAATTCTTCTTTTGAGAGCAGGAGCTGTTACAACGGGAGCAAGAGAATTGTTTTTCCATATGGTGGGTCTTCAGATCTGTCAACAATCGAAAAATAATAACGATAAGGAAAGCTCTAAAAGACTAATTACTATCACGACGTGTAGATAAATAAATTAAGGACAGTAAAAACGTTAAGAATAGGATGGCAAGAATTATTAAATCTTACTGTCTGCTGTCTGGTTTATTCTTCCAAAACGTTCCATGCATTCTTTTTTAACATCCGGCAGGTCAATGTCAATTTGCATATAAGGTAATCCTCCTTCATCTTCTTCTAGTGGTCCACGTTCCATCTTAATGGAGACAGTCTTCAAATTATTACTACCTGGAAAAACAAAACAATAAAACGTTCATCGATCTGTCTTATACCTAAAACTACATATTTTGATATTACATTATAAAAAAAAGTTCATTTACATTTGTTTATAAATATATACATAAGAGATTGCTGACATTATTTGGAGAAATAAATGTAGTTGAATTTTGGTCTCCGGTGACATGAAGATTGTTTTTATTTTTTTTTTAATGCCAAATTTTAAAAAAGTTTTTCACAGATCACTACTGGTCACTCAGCCGAGAAGTAGTGACTCAGTCCTCACCCGCACCCTAACTGTCCAAAGTCTACCGATCTTTTTTGTTTTTAGTTGAATAAAAAAAATAATAATCCACATTTTTACTCAAAATAATGTAAGGAATGGCTAGCAAATAAAGATCTATTACATTCCTTAACAATATATTAGTAGGAAAGTTTTTTAAATTACAGTAATAACGATTGAAATAATTGGTAAAAAGTATAAGGTCAATTAAAGAAAAAATAATATTCCAGATGTCGGTTTCAAGGAATGATGTTATAATTTGGATAAACCCTGTTTTAGACTTTTCAAAATTTAGAGTGCTAAAATCAAAAATATGACTTGCTTGATGTGGCTGAAAATAAATTACACATTTGATTCCAAAATGTAATTTTTTGTATGAAGATTTTTCAGTTTGGGTTTTCTCAGCCTCCCCCAAAGAAAAAATAAATAAATTCATTTTCAGCTACAACATTAATAATTCCTTATTTTTTAATTTCAGTAATGTATCTCACTGAGAATCCATTTTCAAATTTAATATCCTAATTGTTTTTAAACATTTAATGCAACAGATGCACAAAAAAATGTACCCTATAAATAATATTATGCAAAACTAACCGGCGGTTTCAGTACTCTCCGCATATTGCAAACATTCATTCTTTACATCTTGGAGGTCGACATCTATATCCGTATACGGCATTACACCTCCACCTTCTTCCTGAAACCCTGGTTCCGTCTTGATCGGAACAGTCTCTGGATTAAGTAGATCCATGGCACCGATGTGGTAGCGGTTGGTAATTGGTTCAAGCCAAAATGAGTATCCTGAAACATAACATTTTTATAATGGAACTTAAATTTACATGAGCTTTGAATATTTGGTTATGCTTGGAATATTATATCAAAATATTGAAGTCGTAAGCATGACATGAATTAGGAAACAAGGATATACTTATTGTGAATGTATTTGACCTTGAAGTTGAAATTTGAAAATGGTTAAAGAATCGTCATTAATTGAGGGATAATCTTAATTATATTATAAACGTGAAAGTTTGTATGGATGTATGTATGTTTGTTCCTCTTTAATTCGAAATTTAATGAATGGATTTTAATGAAATTTTACAATAATATAGCTCATACATGAGAATAACATATAGGCTATAATTTATGAAGCTAGCTATTTATTTTTATAATTTTAAAATAATAATTATAGTTTAATAGAAAACGTCAAAATTTAAGAATGACATTTTGCAAAACGTAGATTGTTAAATCAAAATTCTATTTTGGAAAATATTTAAATTACTGAATTTATTTGAAGTACTTGCCTAATACTTTGAATCGAATCAAGAATTATACATATTTTAAATAAATAGGTTAAGAATTTTGGTATAAACGTAGATGGGACCTAGTAAAAGAAAATAGATTACTCGAAGTACTAATCCTACGCAGACGAAGTCGCGGGCAGAAGCTTGTACACAATATTTATCTCTGAGTATAAACAGGCATTACCTAATACTGAATTCGCCAATCCGCTTTAAGCCCATATTTCGCGGACGGTTCAAAAACGCAAAAGTTTGTTTGGTGGATCATATTTGGAGAACTTGATAAGGCATCAAAGTTATTATTTCAGGTACTTACAGAATAGATTTGACATTACCGTTAGAACTTAACAGGTAGAAACATATTTACTTAGTTACAAAGTAGACCCCTCCAAAGTCAGACGAAGTATGACACTCAGGAAAGCGATTTTTAAATAATTATTATCGTTAACATATGATAAAATTCTTTAAACATGTTAGCCTTTTTAATACAGAATTGACTCATGTTTAATAATTTCTACACTTTAAAAAAATTAAAAGTTCCATAGGGACTCATTTTACATTTTACACATTAGTTTATTTATGTGGTGCATTAACGCACCGTCAGCGAAATGCGGGGGTAAAAACCTTTGCATCATTTTATTCATAATTACAGGCATCAATCGCTATTACTATGTTTTTTCTTCTGAATAGGATACATCCAAAGGACTTTTTAACGGCACAAGAAGCTGCCGACATTATCACAGAGAACTGGAATATCGACGATGAAGACGCGAAGAAGATATTCCAGATGTGGTCGTTTTACCCCCTGAAGTCGCCGAAGTTATCGATGAAGAGGATTTTGATGACAATTATTTAAATTAAGACACCGCGTGTAGCAATATGTTCGGGGATACAGCAAGAACTTTGGAAGTCCATTCCAAGAGGCTAGTGAGTGACTACAACTCCATTCCAACCGCAACCATCAACATCTTCATAGTCTGTGCAAGGGAAATGAAAAGGAAGAAATCGAAACCTAATTATTTGCGAGTGCCAAACAACGCTTAGAACTCCTGGATGACTCAATGCTCCAAAATACTACAGAGAAACGGTCTGGATAAAAGCAATACCCAGAACTGAAGAAATTATAACATGAGAACGAGAAATGCCGACCCCAACAGACTATCTATGCAATGAGTTGGAACAGTGCAAGGAAGAAGAATCAAATGGTTACGCTCTATTACAAAACAAAGTAGCCACATCGTGACGATCAATTATGTGAAAATCATTTATTGGATTTTTATTATACACTGGATATCGTAGCTTACCTAGTGAAGAAATGTATTGGTATCTAGATGAGGACATTATAAATCCTTTTGTAGGATCATGCATGACCAGACAAACCTATGGTGATGTCAAGAGTAATTTAAATTTGGCTGACAATTTAAATATCAAATTTATCCTTGTTGAATAAAAATTTTAAACAGTTCAAACAACCGCTGTCAATAGACGATCAAATTATCCCTTATAAAGGAAAGCATTCGTGTAAAGCCAATCAAATTTGGATATAAGACGTGGACATAGGCTTCTGCAGATGGATATATTTATGCATTTGATATATATATATATACTGGAAAAATCAAAGTGCCGTCCAAACTACAGAATGAGGGTTCGTGGTAAAAAGTGGTGGTGGGCCTTATTCTCCAACTTCTGTCATGTGGCACTTTGCAATACATGGAAGTTATATCAAATGAAGATCCAGAAGAAAATATGAACCTTTTAAAATTTAGAAGAAGTGTGGCCACGGCCCGCATGAAGTCATCCAAAGTACATTCTTCTTCTATTGGCAGACCCAGTAAATTTGCGGCAGCATCGAGGTCAAGTATACAACTGAGTCATTTTTTAAATAAAGAGGGAAATAGAAAAAAAGATGTCGGATATGTCATTCACACACATGTTTTATGTGTCCAGAGTGTAATGTGGCATTGCACCATAAATGTAACGAAATGTACATTACCGGAAAATAATGTTTTTTGTAATATTTGTTTTTTTATTATTTTTATAGTGAATACCTCACAAGAGTCCCAACTGTTCCCGTCTGGAGCCAGTTAGAATATGGCATCCCTAATTGGGGTATTTTATGAGGCTGAAGGTATGTGGGGAAGGAAAGGAGACGAGGAAATACGCGATATGAGTAACAATGAATTATATAATAATGGATTACAATATTAATATGAATTACGGAGATCTGGGATTAGAAAAAGAAAGTGTAAGCATATGCTATCGTCTATGAACAATAAACTCCAGACTGTTGCTGACTCTCTATAATACTGTTCAAGTCAAAGTAGCAAAATAATTATTCCACAAAAATTAGGTAGATGTCAAAATGACAGTTCGAACTTACACGTTCCTCAAACAAAACGTCAAATGGATTCCCTAAATTCAGTGTACTGATTGAAGTTAAGCTAGATTTGCATTTGCATCCATGGTGTTAATTAGTGATAATAACACAAATTAAAGAACAGTGGACGCTCACTTTTATTTGGAATAACGGCCATTAACAAAATGAATAGCGTGATTAATTTAGGTATTAGTACTTACCAATAACTAGCAGAAGTACGGAATGATAAATTTAACAGCGTGGATTCAACAGAGTTGAGAAACAGGATGAAACTACTGACGACGAAGAAAGGATGTGCCAACAAAATTTATAGGTTATGCAATATGCATAGACAATAATGAAGTCATAGACATTTATTATTTCATTTCATTGTTTTTATTGCTTGCTAGAGCAATCCCGATGAGTTACAAAACTCATCTTAGGACAGGAGGAACTTACAATTCATAGGTAGGAGGTAGTAGTTACAATTTTACAAAGGTATTTTGATATCATAATATAAGTTTTACATTAAGTACAGCATAAAAATAAAGACAGGTTAAGTAGAACAAACAACAAGAGAAAACAAGTAAAGAGAGGGAAAAACTGATACGAGTATATAAGATGTATGACTTATATATGAACTTATGTAAATTTTACTGAATATTTAACGAGCAATATGGACAATAGAAACCAAGTAGATGTAATCTACACTGATTACTCTAAGGCCTTCGATAAGGTAAACCATTTCATTCTAATTAAAAAATTAAATCAATTAGGCATCCATGGTGACTTACTTCGGTGGCTCACTTCATACCTTCGGAGTAGACTTCAATGTGTATCAGTTGAGGGAACTAAGTCCAGCTTCTTTTTCGTGCCCTCCGGTGTTCCTCAAGGTTCTCATTTAGGGCCATTATTATTTAATGTTTATATTTACGATATTCACAAATGTTTTTTACACGCCAATTACCTAGCATATGCAGACGATAAAAAAATATACCTAGTTATAAAATCAATCGAAGATTGCATTAAACTTCAAGAGGACCTAAATCGTCTTTTTGACTACTGTGAATCAAACAAACTTGTAGTTAATACCTCAAAATGCAATAAAATAACATTTACACGTAACAAAAATAAAATTCCCTTTATGTATACATTAAACGGGACATATATCAAAGAAGTAGAATCTATCAGGGACCTTGGGGTAGTACTAGATGTTAAATTAAACTTTATACAACACACTGATGAAATCATTAACAAAGCCAACAAAATGCTAGGATTTATCATTCGAATAACGAAACCTTTCCGCAACCTTAAGACTCTATATTCCCTTTACACAGCGTTCATCCGTCCCCACTTAGAACACTGCACACCGATTTGGACTCCTTTTTACCAAGCTCACATTGAAAGAATCGAAAAAATTCAAAAAAAGTTTTTTAAATACATAAATTATAAAAAAAAAATAAACTTCTCAAATTACACCGAATCTATTAATTACCATAACTTCGACTCCCTTCATACACGACGTTTAATTTTTGACCAAATCTTATTATTTAAAATTCTTAATAATGGCCTGGACGTGAAGTCAGTACCTCTCACAAACATCCGTGAATACGTTTTTTTACGCACACACCCATATTTTTTACAGTTTCGCAAAGTTTCGCAATCATTGGTAGTCTCTACGTTTATACGTCTCGTTCTCGGCCGACGCCGGGCGTCTCTCCTTGTGTTTTGACAGTTCTCGTTGAATTTGGTAATCTCTACGTCCCATGTGTGAGTCTGAGACATATTCATTTCCTGATTCACAAAACAGCTCAACAGACCTCCGGCTTGGAATCCTTACTAACGTTTTGAGTTGACACATCGCCGAATGACATTTTTCTTGAAGTTAATAAAAACGAATTTAATAGTTTTAAAGTGGTTTTAAGGTAAGTAATATGATTTATTTCGAATTAACGACATATCAACCGGGTTGGTAGATGTTTTTACATAAATCGCCGCACTTTTAGGCACAGAATATTGTAATTGCACTTCGTTCCAGCAATTACTATAAGAAACCACTTTTTAAATGCACAAAATAGTTCTTAGTTTGGGTTATTTAAGTATTTTGTGCGTATTTAGACCAACCCGGCAAAGACTCGTTTTATAAGAAAATTTTAGCTTGAATAAAGATGGAATTTTGTGACATAACCTCTCCTTAGAAAATAGTTGTTGGTTTTAGGAAGTCAAGGAAATATTTTCCTTTAGTATATTATTATGTACCAAAAGGGTGCGGGTCTGCTAATAATTTATGTGTATTATTTTAGCCACAGCCAGTCTACAATGGACAATTATTTCCGTCTACATTTTTTTAATGGAGTTCTGCGCAGCGAAGAGCTGAGAAATGAGTCAGTCCAAAGACGGCAGTTAAGGGATCTGTCAAACCCTTTGACTATTCCTGTCACAGTATTTGTGGCAAACTACAGGCTATCCCAGGACCTATACAGAGCTTTGTGTGAGGAGTTGCGGCCAATAGTCCCTGTACGTAGACGAACAATCGCAGTGCCCTTGGAACTCAAAGTGAATATGAAATTATTTAATTTTTCACTAGTCTTAGCGATCTCAGACCGAGCAGCATAATACCAGCATTATCCAAAGTACTCGAAAAAGTTGTGTCAACACTGAAACTTGCGGGATTATACCTCGTCATCAATCGGGGTTTCATAAAGGTCACAGCACAACAGCTCTGCAATGCATTACAGACGATATTCTTACCTCCAATGATGCAGGCAAAGCCTCGGTATTAGTTCTTCTAGATTTCTCTAAATTTTTTGACTTATTGAGCATTCCATTGCTTGTTTGAAAGTTGCATTACTTTGGTTTTAACGATGAAACAATAAAATGGTTTCAGAGTTACTTCAAAGATAGAACTCAGCGCACAGTTTACAGGGAAATCAATAGGTCTCTAAAACATTCATCTGATGTAAAGATAACGCGAGGGGTACCGCAGGGGTTGATACTGGGGCCATTGTTTTTTTGGTATATGTGCCGCTGACATAATGCAATCTATTAAATACTGTATATCGCAAATGACACACAATAATATTTATCATTTGACATAAGTAACGCTCATCTGGCGGTGGATATGGTAACGGATGATCTACGTAGAGTTTGCACTTGGGCACAGGAGTGTTACTTCTTAATCCTCAAAAAACTGTTGCTTTATTAATGGGAACTAAGCAAAAAATATCATGTGTAAGGAATGGAGGACATGTTGTAAAAATACATGAAGCCACCGTTCCCTTTGTTGACGCTGCGCACAACCTTGGAATAATGGTGGACGGTAAATTGAGATATGAACATGTTAAAAGCAGGTCACAGTGGTGCTACTCGAGGCTTCGTCTGTTGTATAAATGTCATAAGAGATGGCGTTTTCTAAGGTTTTGCTTTGTTGTTGTGTTTTTTTTATAAATAGTTTTTATTAACTGGCTTCACGTGATTCCTCTATGGATAAATTGATATCTTAATCCATTTCAATTAACCCTTGATTTACACGGTGACTTCATGCATACATAATTTACCTGGTGGAGCCCCAGGACTCCCGGAAATAAAATCGAAATTTTAACGTGAAATAAACAGTTATAGTCTTGTTTTCTTTCTGCCTATCTTATTTTTTGATGTATTTGCTATACTTATAATATATTATTTATTTTTAAGGTTCTAACGACACTGTCGTTCCTTGCGACAGGGTCGTATAAAAAAATAGTAGGAAATGACTTTCATTTGAGTCTTTCCCAAAAGTCAGTAAGCCGACACATGAATGAGATCGTGTCGGCTATTAATCAAATCAGGGTACGACATATCAGATTCCCAAGTACCGAGCAACAAAGGAATTCTGTCAAACAAGGGTATGTTCAGATTTATTATATTTTGTTAATTATCTTGATTAAGGCATATTCAGACAACAGACTAATGTGTAATTATTTTGTGTACTCGTAACATTATGTCATATCTCCATCACCTTGTGTCGAGGAATGAACACATCAATCAACATGAATATTATATTAACACACAGGGATAGTCTAAGGCCAATTTAAATATATAATACATAAACTCAGCAGATGATTGTAACAAATTACAAGATATTAATAGAATTAATAAATATTGCATAGAAAATCAATTAGTCCTAAACATAGATAAATGTAATGTGATAACATTTTCACGTAAATGTCACCAAATCATCCATACTTACCGTCTAAACCATGTTCCTCTCCAACGAGTAGAAAAAATCAAGAGACCTTGGAGTATTACTTGACTCTAAATTACTGAGTTCATATTGAAAACGTCTTAGAAAAAGCCCAAAAACAAATAAGCTTCATTCTACGAGTCACAAAACCATGCAATAAACCTTTTACACTTGAATTACTTTATATGGCATACGTAAGATCTCACCTCGAATTTGTATCTGTGATTTGGAATCCTCAATACCAAACTTATATTAACCGAAATGAAAACATTTAACATTAATAGGTGTTATTGGCCTATTTCAGCATATCGCTCGCCATACGTTCCCACGAAATACGCCAAAACAAATAACGCTAGCACTTTTAACACTGTGTGCGGCACAAGTGTTATGTTCAATGATTTTTTATAAAATTGTTTCCTAAAAATAAAAATATAAAAAAAATTACTAGTCATAGAATAGAAGAGGACTATACAAATGCCTTCCATGTAGATTTTAAAGTCACCACTGATTTAGTGTCTTTTGGTTCTAACCCAATTACCTTTGCTCTGTCTTTCTTACACTTACTTGAATTTCATAATGATGATGAAACACAGTGCAGTGTGGTTTTGGAAATTCATGCGAAAAACGGTCTGACTTATTACGATTACAGTAATATTAATTTTATAGCATATCGTCTCTGTCGAGGTTGAAGGGAGGAACAATAAGAATTACAAAAACAAATAAAATTGTGTATGTGGTGTTATATTTTTATATTTATAAGAAAACATAAGTCTCCACAAAACAGTCCATGCTTCTACACTCTAGGAAAAGCTTTGAAAATCTGTGTAGACACGTTAAGACAAGTAAAATAAATGTACAAGTTGTTGCTTCTCATCTTGGAAGGGAAACGTCAATATCACTGAGTTGATTGATTCTAATTCTATCCCCCAAAGAAAACTTTTGATAAAACTACCGAAAAAAACATCCTCCGCAAAGAGATTCAGAGTTAAAAACCTAAGCAATATATTTTACATAAATGCAGTGTACATAATACAACAACATCAATATGTCGGAGGGGCCAAGTATCACGGCATCTGGGATGTTGGAGTCAGCAGCTTCCTATGCCACGAAGAACCGCGAGTAGTGAATGATCCTCGTTCATCAGGGCTTTTGAAGTAGGAGTCTCGATTCTCAGCAACAGAGGAGACTCAAGATAAAGCGAGAATGTGAAAGCAAAATAACAAAATAATTAGAAAAGTACAAAAATAAATGCATTCATTATTCACAAACAACAATCATCAAATGAAATAAAAGCAAGTTTTTCTCTGTAACGTATCGTTACTTTATTAATTACATCTAAGGTAAATTGATGATTTAATACAACCTAGGAATGATGTCTCTTTGGACAAATTGTATAATTCCTCATTTTAAATTTTAAAAAATGTTTCATTAAATACAATTTAGAACACATACAGTAAAGGAGAGAAGGTACAACTAAGTACACGGGTAAATGTCTAATATAGTACAGCCTTTTCCTTAGGTTCTTCGGGCATCTCCCACTTACGGTTCTTCAAAGCATTAAGTGCTTATATTTTATTTTGAAACCCTTGTATAATTTTTTTAAATCATTATGTACTCAATGTGAAAGCCCGCGGGCTTACAAAATAGTAAATAAATTATATCTTACACTTCCGTTTCAACAGCTCAGCTAAAATGCCATCTCTGAATTTCGCATCTTCTTGCCTCTCCGCGGCAATGCTGGCCAGCATGGCCGCACCCAACTCTTCCATCTTCGCAACTTTCTTCTCCTCCAATTTTAATTCATCTTTTTCCAGAAGAAGCTTTTCACTCTCGTGATTGGTGTTCTCAGTGGCAACAAGGTACCTGTGGTCAAAGGAGATGGCTCTTTTACCAACTGGAAGCAAAATATTTTTATGTAATTTTTTTATAAATATATTTGTTAAATACGATTTTACTCTTTTTTTTACATTAACTCTACACAGGAGGTTGTTGAGGAAAATAATTTCCCTCGTGCACCGGTGCCGAGGGGATCAATGACGCTAGTTCCTCGGAGCATCTTCCATTGTAATATTAGTAGAACAAGGACAGCATTCGCACCTGACGCCTGTGCTCTAAAGATTGCAATCAGTTTGTTAAGTTAAAGAGGAGATGAAGGAGAGGGTCACAAAGACGGCCCAATCGGAAATCCAACTGTGAGGAAAGCCCAGGAGATCATTTTAAAGAAATTACAATTTGATAATTGTTTTGTTTACTTAATCTTTTTATTTAAATTTTCATCAATCATGTCATTAAATTAAATTAAATTCATGTCATTAAACGAGTCTACTCTAATAATACCAATTTACTTTCATAAATAGAAAACACAAGAAATAAGTAACACACATATTAGATCTCAGGGTCAAAAACATACCCATCAAGCAACTACGAGTAGTAGTCATACATACATATTATTTGCAATAATGTCTCACATTGTTGGGAACTTCGACAATGCCATGGATCCAACCTTGTGGATGTTCCTCCCCACGATTGATGCATGAAGAACTCCACATGCGACTATAACTGCCAATGTGGTGTTGAGGTTCAATCGAAAGCCTAATCGGACGGCTTCCTTAGATTAAGGTGTGCTTAAGCTTGTGTAATTGGAAGAGCGTAGTTGTGTAATTGAGCAGTGTCGAGCCAAAGTTTTGGCTTAGCATTTGATTAGTAGGATTGGGAACAGCGGCCGTTAGAGCTCGTACGCACTAGTGGGCGGTTAACCGCGCGGCTGGCTGCTTTTTTATTTTAATATGCAACCGCTTATATTTGTACAAAAATTTGTAAAATTCAAACCGCAGTGGTTGGTCAGAGGACGGCTTCGCGGTTGACCGCCTTCTTGACTATACGAACTAGACGGTTGGGGTTTAGTTGTAGTAACTGGCCTTATTCATTACGTGTTTGCAGTAAAGTAAAATATTTTATTTTCTTGGTTTTGCGTCACTGTCGTAGATGGTACAAATAAATGACACAAGCGACCTCTCGACAGCATCCATTTTATTTATGATGAGACAAGGCAACATAGTTTTCTGCCTACCGCGGTTGAACCACGTCGGGCGGCCAGCCGCTTAGCCGAACCGCTCAAGCGGCTGACCGCTAATGCGTACTAGCTCTTATAGTTACACCAAGCATATCAATGGCGGGCCTATTCGAAAGATTGCTTTCACGAAGGAGACTAGATTTTCATAGCACATTTCATCGTAAGTACTTACACAGTCCTTTGTTAGACGCCTTTCTTTTGATGCCGGATGGCCCAGGCGTTGCGGGTATCTCGGCCAGCACCGGCCCAGTGGAGATAACTTCCTCAAGCACCGGGCCAGGCGATTGAGGAACAACCTGGCAAGTCGGGGCATCGATTTCAATTTCAGTCTACAAGAAAGTAATAAACTGCATATTAGATTTTCACCATCCATATTAAAATATAAATGTGCATGAATATGATCTGAAACATACAACGTATAGCGTACACTCTTCCGGTAATCCATCAATGGGTAATCGCCCCATGATGGCCAAGACCTTTTCATCAAGTGGGGTGAGAGGTGGGAATCTCACCAATCCACCTCCCGTTCGGTTCATCTCCACTTGGATATTTGATGCCTTCTTCTTGGCATTTGTTTTCAGGTCCCTCCATGACTGAAAAAATTGATAAATAGTCAAACTTCTATTCAGAAACCCATAAAATAAGATTATTTTCAAACTACTATTCAGAAACCCATAAAATAAGATTATTTTGAGTAAGGTATTTGTTTCAGGTTCAATAGTTTTATTTTATTAAATACGTACTTGCTGCCATCTGTCGCCCGATTTCTGGGTCCCAAACCTGATGGCGTTAAGGCTTTGGGCCAACTCGTCCCATTCTCTCTTGTTGGCCGGCCTATCTCCGAGTAATGACACCAGAAAATCCATCTGCTCACTCGTAGCCCTTTTAGTCTGTAAAAGAATAATATTATTATTATTATATAACTACATGAAATGTTATCATTAAACAACATTAAATGCGGTTAGCAAAATAACGGAATTAAGAATCACAAATTAGAAATAATACGTATAAATGAATACTGTGAAACCATTAAATGACGATTGACAAGTCCCTTGCTTTGACATGCAGTATTGTCAACTCTAAAGAATAACATATATATATATATATTGCTCTGGATTCTAGTGTTTTTAGTCTATGTGAGGAGCTTACTTTTCATCTAACTAAGATCACTTAATGTTTTTGTGAAAATGTAATTTGAAGCCACAAATATTTGAAATACTGGTTACAAAATACCTCCGCATAAGGTATTTCAAATACCAATTACAAATTACATTTTTAGGAAGGAATAATTGACAAGTAATTCATATACTGCCCAACCCTGACAACAGTCACGTTTACAGTACCCAATATCTAATTGAATAGTTTCATCAACTGAAAAGAAATCTACAAATAGTCACGTTTTACATGTAATTTTAAGATAACGTAATATCTTGACATGTAAAAACACAATCGTTCAAAGCAAATTGCAGGTTATAATGTCTTTTGTATACTAATTATTTCTGGGAATGTTCCGATATCTTACAAATTACATTTGCGAACGTAAACAAACATGAATGTAATAAATAATAATAAAACTTACCGCCATTGTTGCTGTAGTAATAATATATTATGTTTGGATGTAAAAAAAGCGCAGGCTGTTTGCCGCAAATGTCAGATGTGAACCATAGACCATCCATAGACAATTTACCTTTTTCTATGTAGAGTATGAAAGTCAAACCAGACCGACGCTTACCGACGCTCCAGAGCACTCCCAGAGTAGCGTATTCGATCCAATGTCTATTGTCGAATGTGAAACCATAACGTCCACAAAAATTACTGACTTAACATCCTGGACTCGCCAGAACTAACCAACTTAATAAATATTCATATTCCGACAAGATCAACACGGCAATCCCATTTGTTTCATTTGCCTACACATAGAACTAACTTTAGAAAAAATTCACCAATTCCCCGTATATGTGCACAATATAACACAAAATTTCAAAATATTGACATATTTAACAATACACTTCACAAATATCGATTAGAAGTAACACGTACGATCGAAAATTAATACAAGAGTGTGGAATGTATTCGGAGCATCTCCTATCCTCATCCTATATTCCTCTTCCTCTCCTTCTCACCCAAAACTAATTGTATGTAATAAAACTCCATCTCCATTCAACTTTAACATAGGAGACTTTTTTGGCTTGACTTCATTTAACAATGTATATATTTATCTTTATATTTTATGTATAAGCTGTCTGTCTCTTACCAATAAATAAATAAATAAATGACAAGTCAATTACATATTTTCATTTTTAAATGTAGTTAAAAAATATCCATTTAAAGCATTGCTTTCCAATTTTTTATTATGCTGGATGTTTTTGTACATATCTGGAAGCGAATTATATAGTGTATGGGCAATATAGTTCAGAGATTTTATCCCATATTTTGTAGGGTGTGTTTGAGGAACGCGGATTTTATTGTTATTTCGAGTATTGTGGTTGTGGATGTCTTGATTGTAAAGTGGCTTGGTGTTAGTATGAGTTGATTGTTGGGTAATTTATAATTAATATGCATCTAGCCTTTTTGGTTAATAATAATTTCATTCTAATTGCGTCATGGTGAGAAATCGGGTGACCGGTCTACTCCGGTAGTACTCTACCGAAGTACAAACTTTTCATCGGATGTTAATTCCTCACATGATAATTCATGTCTCGAAGCGTCGAATACTGATAATTGGGGTTTTTAACCTTAGGTAAGGTTAGGTTAATGTGAATTATGATAAGAATTAACATCCGATGAAAAGTTTCTACACAATATTCATAGACAAAAAAATCATGCCCTCATTCGCAATGGAATCATTTTTATCTCTGGGCCGCCGAAGTCCCACAGTCAACAGGCTGGAGTATCTACTAGTCCTATAATATTATACAAAGTGTGATGAATTGACATAATCTTAAGGCCAGGTGCACGGAAATTTTAATTGTTGTCTACGAGCTCATTATTGTCTTAGATATGAAATTAAACAATTTTTTCACTTTGTTCCACTTATTTATTTTCACCAGGACCGGTTTCGTCCTACTACGGACATTTTCAGACTGGTAGTTGAAATCCTTATGCTACGAAATTTATACAAACTTAGGCCGGGGTACACAACGTTGTCTCTATATGATGAGTGTTTCTATTTTGTTAATTTAAGGTATTATAAGTTATTTTGTTAATTTAAGGTACCTACGTATAGGTAATTATAAAGTGTATTATTAATATTATGATATTTTATGTTGGTAATGTAGGGATATTCCATTCCACTGAGGCAACTGAAAACTCTCAACTGCCAACTGTCTTTGTATGACAATGTGATGGCCCGCACACTACACAATCACTCAAACACCCGTTGTCAATGGTAACGCAAGCGGTGACTTGCGACTTGCACTGCTGATTGCCCTGGCCGGCCGTTGCTAGTTGCCAGCTTTCAGCTGATTGTTCTTCGTCTATGGTTAAACAAGCTTTTTGACCAATCAAGACAGTGAAAACAGCCGGTTTTAGTTGGTTTTCAGTTGCCTCGTCAGCGGAGCGCCTTAATTGACAAATATTGGTAGCACTATGGTAATTATTGTTTTTTGCGTTATTACATTTTTAATTACATACTTAAATTACACCACTAGTCTCTGAAGTAAAATTATTCGAAGTGAATTATAATGGATATATTAATGGTTATTGAGCATTATGTTCCAACTGTTTATTCATGACATATTTACGTTCAATTTTCTTCGTTAGGCGATTAATTTCCAATTACTCCAATCTATCTAATTTTGGTCATTTGTTGCAAACATGAAGGATTTTGACATCTATAGCTTTATCAAAGTATGTCGGTTTTCTAATAAATGCATGGCGACGTTCGATAAATCCCCTTTTTGATTATATGGAAGTTGCATTTTTATCATAAATAGTTGGATTAATAAATAAAATACACAACTGACTTAAATGGGTTACGTTGAATCGATGTTCTCTTTCTGGACCATTTTTTTTTAACTTCAATCAGTTACCATCATATAGCAAGACGCTAACATATTAACGCCATAGATCTTGCCAAGGTTAATAGAAAATGTATTTAACTTATTTATTCAGGCATTTTTAACTCAGGTTCGGGCCATACGTCATTCCTATGTCTACCTACGTTAAATTATCGTGAAAACAAGCTTATGTGTCCAAGCGGTTAAAAAAACGCCTCCGGATCGTGACGTACGAAGTCCCGAAACTAGAGATGGTGGGAACCTGAAATAGGTTGTCGCTGCGGTTCCATTTACCTTAGTCTGATGTGGAACAAGTTATTCATCTATATATCTACTTTTGTAAACATATCTTCAAACGAAAAGGTAGCGCGAGTAAATTAATTCCGTATAAAAATAATCTAATTCCTCAAATATAAAAAAAGAGTTATTTTTACAATTTTTCTAATATATTATTTTTATTTATATATTCCACAAAGGACGAGTTCCAAAAATAACCGGTTCCTTGTAAAAAAATATCTACAGTTTCATTGTCAGCAAAGGAATTGGTTCCATGTCACAGAGACAGGAATATCGACCATCTGCACGCTAAACAAAATGTGACTGTCCGTTGGCCATTGGTATACCAAGCCTAATAAAAATAATAATATGGTCGTATTCTATTATTTCCTTCCCGAATATGCTGCTTATTATATTATTCTCAACACTTTCCCGGTTTAAATGGGATGATAGTTTGACTTTTAAATTGGATAATTGACATTATTTGCCAGACAAAAAATATCCTGAAATTCATCTCTGCATAAGGCAATAATGACCTCGAATCTACATCATCAATGTGGCAGTTTTACGGAAAATAATCCAGTGATTATTTTCCTTTCAATCCGAATACTAGTAGAAATAATAATAAGTATAATTGTTGTTATTAGTTTGACGCCATTAGTTGTATTGCAGCGAATTCAAATCTCCCGGTGAAAAATGGACTTCAAACTACCTCATAACTTTCTAACCAATCACTGCTCTTCCCTCTCAATGAGCTAACCTTGTTAAATACATTTTCTACGAACCTTGCGATCTTCCGACCATTGGGTCGGTTCCATCAAGACGGAATCAGAATCCCATGAAAAGGGGGCAGATGTAATAGACATATCTTATCCGGGTATAGTTCTGTACCCGAGAAGCATACGGATGCAACTCCAAAAAGCCAAATGTTCAGGAGAGCCAAAACCGTTTTATTTCTGTAATTATGGTCTTATAACTTCTGCAGATATTCATGCTGATTGATGAAATATTTTAAATTATTAAATCAATTAGTTTTGTTTTAAAATTGAGAAAATAAAATGAAATATTTTACATGCAAAGTCTAAAAATAAATGTTTAAAAAAAACACTATGGACTTGAGTCCTTCTGCTTCATAATGAAATAGACTATTTTGTTATGACAAGTAGTGACGAATTATTAAAAGATCGATGTTTGAAAATTTAATTTTGAAGTAGAATAATAACAATACATAACAGGTAAAAAAACATACATTTTACTGTTTATTTCTTTATATAATTATTGGTATTTTCATTATCTTCGTCATCTGACAGAGGATAATCTGGCATTTATGACTTAAAATTTTGTTAAAAAGTGAAGTGGATCTTTTTTAACATTAGCTCCAAACAATAGGCCCTGAGAAAAAAAATCCCTCAGGGCCTATGTCATCTTTGGGGATGCTGTGTGGAGTGTATTTTAGGGTAAGGAAAGAAAGGAGGTTCTGGGAGAGAGTTTTATTTTATTTTTATATCAATAGTATTTTTTACCCTCCCTGTATAATATTACAAATATCACCACAGGTGTCGTTTGTTGACAGATGAGGTTATTGTGTTTAGTTCCATAGAAAACAAAGAGATTATTATAAGCAGAAGGATGGACTGAGTCTTTCTGCTTCTAAGAATAATGGTAGTTGCATCCTTACACACTTTTGAAAAACCCTATATTTCTTCAAAATATGACTTCCATCTTTCTGCCACTGATGAACATGATCATTTACTACACATCTTCATCAAAAACTCATTTCTTCAAATTTTGGACTTGCATCCGTATGCTTCTCGGGTACAGCAGTTATCGTCCTCCCGGATGTAAAGAAGGAATGTTTGCAGTACGCTTGAAGTACTCCGATAGCGAGAACGTTTAAAGCATATCTTATATAAAAAAAATCTAGGTTCCTAAATTACATTTAATAAAACGAAGCTAGGTGCTGCATATGGTGTTGGGTAGCAGTATGCAAGTGCTTACATATAAACAAGACGGAAAGTAGTAGGCTTACGACGATTTTTTTTTTTATTTTCACTAAAATCTACTATTCCATGTAGAACTACAAATACGTGCTTGCAATGTGCCAATACACCAGCTGCATACTCACATTGGTATTCCAATAAAGTGTTACAATTATAATGTATACACACAGCATAAGAAAGATTTTTTATATTTAATGCCGACCGTAAAACCGTAGTTTCTTCAGGGCAGTAAACAATACTCTACTAAAATCAGCAAGTAATATGTTTTCATATGGACATAACTGCTCTAAATGACCAAATATAAACAATTTATTTGAAATTAACAGGTGTTTCTTAGTTTGTAATAAAAATGGAATGATTTCTATAGTAAGATAACTTTATTTATTGATAATCTGTTAATAATTGCATACGAAAAGGTGTCCATAACCTACATGTTATTTAGAGGTTATTTTTTAACCCTCCCGGTGCTATCAGGGGTTCTCAGAATTTCTAAATTTACTATTCTCCATGTAGAATTTTAAATACAGACTTCAAAGTTTTGGTAATTTTTGTATTCCTACAAAACCTATAAACACATAATCTGCCATTTAAAAAAAAAGAAAAAAGTACTTCATTATAGCACAAAAAAATATTTTGTAAATATTTAGGTATCATTCCTTGCCGCAAATGATATTTCTTGTTCGCTGGAACTATATTCACAACAAAATGAACTGCCAAAATGCTCCATCTCTCTCTCGCATTAGTTCGCATATGGATATGGGTCCGCCGTTCTACTCGCACATCGGCTATTCACGGCATCTCGTTCTCTCATACTGTATCGAAAGCTGCGTAAGGGTGTTAGGACGTAATGTCCTTACACCATCACATAAGCCGGCGCCGGTCTCGGTGACCCGACCAGCTGCTTATCCACAGTGCGTTTCGAAACATTGCTGCGGACGGTAAAAATATAATTCGAAAAGTAAAAAGTTTAAAGTGCAGTTTTCGTGATAAATCTTTTTGTTTTGTGATTTTGCTGCTGTCAATAACTGTCTCTATCATGACGAAAAGGGGTGTAAACCATGAAGAACTATTAAAAATTCTCGAAAATCTCAGTGACTTTTGTGAAAGTGATGATGATCTGGATTTTGAAGCAATAGATAGTGAAGATGACACGGAAGACCACGTTGAAATCCCGGAGGAGTCAGATTCTGACGAAGACATCGAAGATTCAACTACAGCTGCGGCTAATGAAGTTTTAATGACCTCAAAATCAGGCATGCAGTGGAGTTCAGTGCCACCACCGCTGTCGAGAAATAGAGCGCACAATATTTTAAGTGCTAATCCTGGCATTCAAAATGAGGGGGAAAATATAGCAACTATTCGAGAGGCTTTTTGTTTATTTATGAACGATAATATTATAAAAAAAGTGTGTGAGGAAACTAATCGCTTTATATGTAAAAAAAATCCAAACAGTGAAGATCAAGTAGTTAAAAACGAGGAAATCTACGCTTTTATGGGAATTCTCCTAGTGGCCGGCAGAAACCGGGGACGAAAACAAAACTTACAAGAGTTGTGGACAACGAATGAACTTTTTCGGCAGCATTTTTACTCCGCAGCAATGGCAAGATGCAGGTTTCACTTTATATATAGCAGTATACGGTTTGATGACAAAGAGACACGGACCAGCAGAATGGAAGTATCCAAAAATAAATTGGAAGCAATAAAGGATGTGGTTGAACTCTTCGTACCAGCTTGCAGAAATAATTATTCACCCAGTTGCAATATAACCGTCGATGAGCGATTAGCCACATTTCGCGGCCATTGTCCTTTCCGGGTTTACATGAAAAGTAAGCCCGGACGTTACGGAATAAAAATTTGGGTAGCTTCCGATTCCAAAAATGCTTACATATTAAATATGCAAATTTATACGGGCATGATTAACAATAAAAGGGAAGTTAACCAGGGTTACCGAGTGGTTACCGATATGGTGAGACCTTTTTTTGGATCCTGGAGAGGAATTACTACTGACAATTTCTTCACTTCGATACCACTGGCAAATCATTTATTTGAGAATCAATTAACACTCACAGGAACAATAAGAAAAAATAAGACAGAAATCCCACCAGAAATGGCAGCCAATAAAAATAGGGAAGAGTTGTCAACAATATTTGGATTTACAGATAAAATGACATTATTGTCGTATGTTCCAAAAAAAAACAATGCTGTAACGCTCCTTACGACCCAATTTAACCATGGAGATATAGAGCCCGGCATCAAAAAAAGGCCCGATATTATACTACACTATAACAAAACAAAGGGAGGAGTCGACACCGGTGACAAAATGACCCAAGAATATTCGTGTGTTAGGACAACCAGGCGTTGGCCATTTAGAATATTTATGGAGTTAGTTGACATTGCTGCGTTGAATGCATACATTTTGTGGATTGAGCGGTTTCCCGAATGGAGATCCAACGATCGAAGTCGTCGCAAAGAATTTATTCGCCAGTTAAGCATTGAGTTGGCAAAGCCCAATGTCGATTTGAGGTCAAATAACCCCAAATATCACAAGAATTTACAAAATTCCATAAATATTTTTAAGAAGGTATGCTTTCCCGAAGAAAATACGGCGTCTTCTTCTAATTTTAGCTTCAATCCAGGACTAGATCTGTCCAACACAAGCGGATCTTCTGCAAAAGCAAAAAGATGCCTATTTTGTAACCGCACAAAAGACCGAAAAACTAAAATTTCTTGTAGTGAGTGTAACAAACCAGTATGCCCATTACACAGAATGCAAAACATTTCTTGGCAATGTCCTGAATGTCAACGTGATGAACAAATTTAATAAATTTCCTTTTGATGCCTTGTTTTACACTATTTTTTTTATTTTTAAATATTATGATACACCTTTGTATGCATTTCGCCGTTATATTTTATACTAAAAAGAAATTTAAAATGTTTTCATAATTACTTAAAATATATTGAACTACTTTTATTGTAAAATACTATATTAGTTGGGTTACTTCGTTTAAAATTTATTAGATAATTTATCAATGAGTTTATTATGTGAAAGGTTGGCGATAGACAATTATATGTTTATTGTTAGAATTTCCCACCATAGTTGGAAGGGTATTCCGAGTAATTGGTAATTAGTGGAAGTAGGGTATTTTTAAACCATCTGTAACAATTAACGATAGGATTATGCAAAATATATAATGACATTTGGGAAATAACCCAATAATGGTTTATTCTATTGTAAATCAGGAATTATTATTTTCTAGGTATTCGTGGATTCTTAGGAGCATTATTTGTGGGTACTTAAATAATATATTGATTTTTGCACGTTATATGTTTACTGCCTTCTCAGAACTTTAAATGATTATTGCTGTACAACATGAAATTCCCATTTTTCCCCTTTCATGTAAGGGGCAATGTGGGGGTCATTTTAAAATGTTTACCTCAAAACGGGGTTCAAAATTAATGCTTTTAGGTTTTTAAATTCTCAATTGTTCCATTTATATAACAGTTTTAAAAATAATTAGAGTGAACATTCTTCAAGCAGTTTCTGGTACTTTTATATTGGTAATTTTATATTGTATTCTTTAACTTTTAATAAATGTTTTCCTTTTTTTTCACACAACTGTATTTGTAATTGTATTTTATAGTATTTGATTATTTGGTTTGGTGTTATGTTTTACTTTTGCCCTTCTTGGACGTGGTAAATAACTGTGTAGGGAGATGTTTGAAATACATAATAAATCTGTAATTCTATTATTGTATGGTGAATTTAAATAATTTATTAAGTTTTTATGTGATTGTTGTAATACCGAAAAAATGGTTTGTATTTGTCATTGTTTGTGAAGTTTTGCTTGTAATAATATTTTTTTTATAAGTATTTCTTTGTTTTCAAATGTATGTAAAGCAATAATTACATCTCAAATAAAAAATAATTTTTTAAATAAATCATTTGTTTTTGTGATTTTCCTCTTTTTCCATTTTGTTATTTTGCAACCACCCTGTTACAAGACACTCTGTCAGCCGTCGACCGCGCCGTCCTGTCAGCAGGTACCAAAGTACCGACTATGAAGCAAGTCATAATAACCAAATGACGTCGCAGCCGCAGGCCGCGTACGTTGATGAATGAATTTAATCTATTTTTATATGAACTTAACTATTATTATGATAATTATTTATCAACACGTGTAAGCCCACGTGTAAGCCATAAGAGTTATTTGCCATAAAATGTATGAATAAATGGGAAAATGGCATTGAAATGATAAAATCCGTGGGGTTGTAGCGCTACCCCTCATGGTACCCATAGTTTTGTTTTGCATCTTGGCATGTCGAGGGTTAACATAAAAGACATTTTTTTTTATTTTTTAAATATATTTCATCTCTTACACACAACAATTTTACAAATTTTAATCATTGTTTAACAATAGAATAACTAAATAAAAACAAAAATATAATAAAAAGGTATAACAAAAAGGTGAAAACATATTTTTTTTGGTTTCTACACCAATTAAGAGAACTGGCTCTTGAGCTTGGCATAAAATTATTATCTTCGTATTAAACACAGACACACTGTCAATATTATTAATGGGAATTTGTACCTACCGGCTAAACTAAATATCTTATTAGTAATTATTATGTTGTGAGATGCCCACATATTTGAAATTCGTGGAAAAAAGGAATAATACTAATGTTGCCATCAAACAAAAAGGAATTTGCCAATTTGCCATTGCCAAGAATGAAAAACGGTGATTGAAATTTTGTCGCGGTACTTACTTACTAATGTTGCGTTATTTAAACATGTTATTTAGAGATGGTTTTTGAACAAAAATGTCATATAATTATAATTATTGACATATTATTAAACATATAATAAAGTCATAATAAATTGTTATCTAGCGTCTAGCCTCTCGTCAATGGTCAAAGTTTGTCTATGGACAACCCACGCCACATATCATTTTTGTCATCTGACGTTTGTTCTCTATTCGTAGTTTCATAGGGCCGAAATTGTTTTAGTCTGTCTGATTTTCCCTAATCTGCCGGCCACCTTCACAAAAATATAATGTTTAGTTAAATTGCTCGAGTTGTTAACCTTTTTGTAAAATGAGAAAGTTCTGATTTGAATATTACTCACAAACGGGCTGATGAATGAATGTACGTTCTATAAAAAAAAAAAATTTATTTTGAGCTTATACAATCACATTATATATATAGAGAGACGCTTTGTGCCATGGATCCTCAAAACCCAGGAAGTGTTTATATGAAGACGGAGCCAGGGTCCCAGAATGAGATCGGAGAGGAAATAATGCCATCTACGGATATGGATTTCGACTTTCCGGATATAAAGAAGGAATGCTTGCTGTATTCGGAGACTGTTCAGATAGCTAGTAAGTTACGATATAGGTTTACGTAAATTGTTAAAATGTTATTCAAGCCATTGGAATATTTTGAAGTTAATTTTCACTTCGGAGTATTTGCTTACAGAAAACTGTCATAATGAGCGCACCTTTAATCAGCTCCCCACATTAAGGTCAGCTAGTTTTTGATTCGCCCCCTCTAAATAATAAAAAAATACCTCTTAAACTGTTATGTTAATGCGATGAATTGACCTATTTTTAATCTTGTATGAGTAAATTTGTAGGTTTTGTGCATACAAAAAATTATAAAATTTACAATAAAATATATAAATTTGTTTTAGACCACTTTAATTTTAATTACACTCTTCCGGTTTCGGAAGAACCCTTCCTTGGTCAGGAGAATGTTAAAACTAACCTATGATACAAAATATTGATAGATATATACCAAACATTTAGGTGCTGGAGCTACGCTAATATATTAAATAACCAAATTAATTTATCGTTTAGTCCCATTCTAGATATGTTTCCAATAAACCGCTCTGTTATTGCTGGATTTCCCGCAACTACCCCCCTCCCCCTTTGACCTCCCACTCCAGCACCTAAATGTTTGGTATATATCTATCAATATTTTGTATCATAGGTTAGTTTAAATATTCTCCTGACGAAGGAAGGGTTCTTCCGAAACCGGTAGAGTGTAATTAAAATTAAAGTGGTCTAAAACAAATTTATATATTTTATTGTAAATTATGGCGAGCCACAAAGTAAATGCTTATTACGAACATGTAATTATAAAATTCACAAACGCGTGAAATTTGCGTGATTGTTAACAGAAATCATTCAAAATCATGCTTTTTTGCGGCTATTTGTGAAAAGGTAATATAGGTCGTGATATAACTTGAAGCAGGGTTAAAAATTATATGTTTGGTTGGGATTTATAACTAGGCTAAGTAGAAATTTCAGCGATATTTAATTAAACTGTCACTTTGTTCGATGTCAATTAATTTGCAATTCTTCTGTCTGGAACCTACAATATGATACGCACGTACAAGCAACAAAATAAATAAAGTAAGATTAAGTAAGAGTACAAAATAAATTCTTTCATTTTATACATTTTAAAATGGGTATTCCAATAGTTGTGTTGAACTACAGCATTCTTTTAAAAATGATATGAATAAGCTTAAATTGTCAGACAGAAGGATTTTCACTGACATGGTATTTTTATATAAAACATTAAATGTTTTTTTTATATATAAGTAAATACTGCATAAGAGACCCAACTGCTCACATCTGGAGCCAGTGAGACTATGGCATTCCCAATTGTGGTACGTTGTGAGGCTGAATGTAGTGGGCAGGGGAAGGAGGTGGGGTAGAGAAAACTGGGGAAGTACCTGGCTATTCAGATTTGTTGATAGTCCAGAATTGCCTGCATTGATTAGCTTTCGAATTTTCACAATGTATACTAGAAGTGGGGGATTATTTCAGTGTAATTCTGGGACTAACTTCCCAAGTGTATTCCTCTTTGCCCAAAATACTTATGGAGGGAAATTATTAAGTAAGCCAATTCAGTGGACATCTTCACTTTGTCACTAAACAAATACACAATGTTGATTATGAAGCAGTTCTATTTATGTACATTTAATACAGTGTAATATTTACTCTCCATTTGTAAAAGCCCTAAAAGGGGCGTTACTAAATAAATAAATAAAAATTATTATAATAACATTACACAACATTATTTTAACTAATATATAACAATTTTAAAATGTACTTACTTAACTTACACTTTCAATAAACGTTTGATCGTTTTTTACCCTCCACATATCATTTTTCTGTATTAATTAATCAGATTAAATATTATCCTAAAATAATAAAAATAATACTCATTTCTTTGTTATGAATCACTCTAACTGAATTAATATTATAAACCACACACCTTACTATATTACAGCTAGGATAAGGATAATAAAACAGACGAGGCTGTAAAATAAGAAAGATTCTGACAGAAGCAATCTATTCGTCACTTTAGAATTTTTTTAAATTTATTTTATTTTTATTTGTTATAATATTTTTCATTACTTGTCACTTTCATCACGGGTAGTAGGTAATCATAACAGTATGTGTTTTTAAATGTAAATAAGTATCTCAGTAATAAATATTTAGGTTAAAGCAATACTGTGTAAATAACCACTTAGTTTTAAATGTATGTATAATTTAAGTCACTAGTTATATAAGTCTTAGTTGTAATTCATTAGATAGAAATTTTTGTATTAAGCCCTTATAATAAATATAGGATGTATCAATGAATTTTTAAAGTTCCCTTGAGGTGATTTTCTCACGAAAATGGCGCTATAAAAATCATCCAAACACCATTATTATAATGTTTTATTCCAGGACTAAAATAATTACAAATAAGCAGAAAATGTAATAACGAAGAAATTGGCATAACAGAATACGTTACGGAATTTGCCTAAAATAGACATCCACGGGATTTTCAAACGCGGTTTCGTGATTGCCGTGGAAAAATAAACAGAACATTTCGTATGTCTACTGAGTTGCTAGTTTCAGTGCAAAGGTTTTTCTCTGCTATCTCCTGATTATCGGTGAAAGCAATTATCTTATCTAGCAACTCACGAAGATTCGGCCCACGGGAATATCAGAATACATTCAAATTAATGTTGACAATTGGGTGCCAAAGAAAAGCTATCTATTCCACTCTGTGGCCTCTACGGACGACTGTTTATTCCATTAGTTTATTTTCCCATCACGTCTTTTGACGCTGTGGCTTCAGTTAGTACTTGAGGCTCAAGGTCAGAGGAATTGATAACTTTACAATATCGGATCGGTAAGCGTAACTTCTGACGATTTTATATCAATATACTGAGCACGTTTTACTTTTGCAGCCGAACCCATACTGACAGGCAATCCTGGAGATGTTTTCTTTGAATTCTTAAAAACGACAAACGCCAAACCAAACAATTGTGTAAAAATATAAAAAAATTGACAGTGTGGAATTGAAATTCTATCGTGAATATGCATTGACAGTGATCATATACATTTTTTTATATTAAACGGTAGCTTATTGGTCAATCAGGTCTTGAGTCATGTTTCAAAAGATTTTTCGTTTCTCAAAGATAGAACTGAATTATTTAATTGCAAAAGTTTTTCTGGAAGGGATAAAAAAGGCATTAAAAATGTTAATCATATGAGCCATAGTGTTTCCTACATTGGTAAATAGAGTTTTAATCGGTGAGCTATATGTGTATTTAGAAAGAATTAAAAAAAAAATAATGTTGAATAAATAATATACAAGAATTATTTTGGTTTTGATTAATTCCAGTGAAAATAGTTTGTAAAAGTTTTATTGTCGATGCCTTTAAAACATTTCTAGACAGAGTTCAGTAATTGTGTTTTATCATTAATGCATATAATTTCTTACGGTTATTTAATAACAATATAAATATTACTTTGTTTTTCCAGGTACTGATTTTGTAACAGGTTTAAGCATCAAGGAGGCAGAACCAGGAAGCCGAGAAGATCATAGGGTGGGGATTCCTAATACGGAAATTGACTTGGACCTCCTCGATGTTAAAAATGAATGCTTAGAGCGTTCTGAAAGAATTACTCAGAAAGCAGGTAAAACCGATTTGTATTATCTGTGATTCACAAATCGTGCTCTTAATACTTGCAAATTTATAAATGATGTCCTTACATATATTACGCTAAAAATATTAATATATTGGCAATGAAGAATTGAAATTGTATCCTAAATATTCATTGACACTGACGGTATATTTTTTACACTAAACGGTAGCTGACTTGTAAAAGAGATCAAAAGTTTTGTTTTATCTACTTTCGTTTCTCAAATATCGAACGAAAAAAATTCATATTGCATAAATTATTCTAGAAAAGATAAAAAGGTGCTAAAAATGTTAATCAAAAAGCAATGGTGTTTTCCTTTCATTGGTAAATAGAGTTTAAATCAGTGAGCTATATATGTATTTATAAAGAAGAAAAACAACACTTTTATACAAGGATAAATAGAATACAAGAATTTTTTTTGGTTATGATTAATTCCAGTGAAAATGGGGGTTACGGTTTAAATATTAAGTCCTTAAAATATTTTTTTACATTGTTCAATATTTGTGTTTTATCATTAATGCATATAATTTCTTACATTTATTAAATTAAAAAATAAATGTTGCTTTGCTATTCCAGGTAGTGTTTTTGTAGAATATTTCAGCATCAAGAAAGAACCAGGACGCCGAGCAGAACATGGGGTAGGGATTCCTTATACGGAAATTGACTTGGACCTCCTCGATGTTAAAAATGAATGCTTAGAGCGTCCTGAAATAATTATTCAAACAACAGGTAAAACCGATTTTTATTATTTGTGATTGGCTATTCTTGCTCTTCATACTTGCGTATTTATAAATTATGTCTTTACGTGAATAACTCTTTATCTTTATCTCTTTCAGACTTATTGACAAAACGGAAGACGCATTATGAGGAAGAACCACTTTCTTGCTACCGTTGTAAATACTTCTGCTCTATTAAGTCAAAATTAAATCGGCACATGCGCACTCATTCTGGTGAGAAGCCTTTTTCGTGTTCCGTCTGCAACTACTCATGTTCTCGAAAAGATGCTTTGAAGAATCATATGCTGACTCACAGTAGAGAAAAACCTTTTTCGTGTTCCGTCTGCAGCTACTCGTTTTCTCAAAAGGGTAATTTGAAGAGTCATATGCTGACTCACAGTGGAGAAAAACCCTTTTCGTGTTCTGTCTGCAGCTACTCATTTTCTCAAAAAGGCAGTTTGAAGATTCATATGCTGACTCACAGTGGAGAAAAACCTTTTTCGTGTTCTGTCTGCAGCTATTCATGTTCTCATAATGGTAATTTGAAGAAACACATGCTGACTCACAGTAGAGAAAAACCTTTTTCGTGTTCTGTCTGCAGCTACTCATGTTCTCAAAAACAAGGATTGAAGTATCATATGCTAACTCACACTGGAGAAAAACCTTTTTCGTGTTCTGTCTGCAACTACTCATGTTCTCGAAAAGTTGCTTTGAAGAATCATATACTGAGTCACAGTGGAGAAAAACCTTTTGCGTGTTTCGTCTGCAGCTATTCATGTTCTCATAATGGTAATTTGAAGAAACACATGCTGACTCACACTGGAGAAAAACCTTTTGCGTGTTCCGTCTGCAGCTACTTATGTTCTCGAAAAGAAGGATTGAAGAATCATATGCTAACTCACACTGGAGAAAAACTTTTTTCGTGTTCTGTCTGCAACTACTCATGTTCTCGAAAAGATGCTTTGAATAATCATATGCTGACTCACAGTGGTGTAAAACCATTTTCATGTTCCGTCTGCAGCTACTCATGTGCTCATAAAGGTGCTTTGAAGAATCATATGCTGACTCATAGTAGAGAAAAACCTTTTTCGTGTTCTGTCTGCAGCTACTCATGTTCTCAAAAACAAGGATTGAAGTATCATATGCTAACTCACACTGGAGAAAAACCTTTTTCGTGTTCTGTCTGCAGCTACTTTTGTTCTCGAAAAGAAGGATTGAAGAATCATATGCTAACTCACACTGGAGAAAAACCTTTTTCGTGTTCTGTCTGCAGCTACGTATGTTCTCGAAAAGAAGGTTTGAAGATTCATTTTCTGACTCACAGTGGAGAAAAACCTTTTTCGTGTTCCGTCTGCAGCTACTCATGTTCTCAAAAAGGCAGTTTGAAGATTCATATGCCAACTCACAGTGGAGAAAAACCTTTTTCGTGTTCTGTCTGCAGCTATTCATGTTCTCATAATGGTAATTTGAAGAAACACATGCTGACTCACAGTAGAGAAAAACATTTTTCGTGTTCTGTCTGCAGCTACTCATGTTCTCAAAAACAAGGATTGAAGTATCATATGCTAACTCACACTGGAGAAAAACCTTTTTCGTGTTCTGTCTGCAGCTACTTATGTTCTCAAAATGGTAGTTTGAAGAAACACATGCTGACTCACAGTAGAGAAAAACCTTTTTCTTGTTCCGTCTGCAGCTACTCGTTTTCTCAAAAGGGTAATTTGAAGAGGCATATGCTGACTCACAGTAGAGAAAAACCTTTTTCGTGTTCTGCCTGCAGCTACTCGTGTTCTCGAAAAGAAGGTTTGATGATTCATTTTCTAACTCACAGTGGAGAAAAGCCTTTTTCGTGTCCCGACTGCAACTATTCATTTTCACGTAGAAGCAAATTGAAGAAACACACGCTAACTCACAGTGGAGAAAAGCCTTTTTCGCGTCCGTCTGCAGCTATTTAAGTTCTCGAAAAGGTAGTTTGAAGAATCATACGAGAAAAATCTTTTCGTGTCCCGACCGCACCTATTCATTTTCACGAAGGAGCAATTTAAAGAAACACATCCTGATTCACAGTTGAGAAAAGCCTTTTTCGTGTCTTGACTGTTTATTGTTTATTGAGGCATTTTAAGTAGGTACATAGTTATCTATGTCCTAATACAATCCTTATATATATACATAATTAAAGTAATACATTTACAACACATCAATCACATATTTACGTAACTTAATTTTAAATGTTTTTATGTTTTCTTCTAATTTTATTTCTTCTGGTAATTCTCCAAATATCTTCAACGCTCCGTACATCAACGAATTTTGACTCTGTGTTTTTTTCCTGAAGGGGAGTCTCAGTTCATTTCTTTTCCTCGTCTCATATCTGTGTGTGTACTGAAGTTTATCGATTTTTCTTAGAAATTCAATAGATGTATGGCCATTGATGATCTTGTAGATTAATGAAATAGTATTGAAGTAAATTATTTGTTTGAAAGACAAGATATTTAACTCCTTCAACATTTTCTTAATTTTTGTGTACCTATTTTTCTTCAAAATAGTTCTCATAGCTCTATTTTGTAGAATGGTCATCTGTTTCATTAAACCTTCGTTGGCTAAGAATAGAATACTGCTACAGTAATTTATGTGTGGTACAATGATTGCATTGTACACATTTTTACTGGACACTGTGTTAAGGAATCTTCTTATTCTTCCCAACAGCGAGATTTTTTTGGCAATCTTTTTAATAATTAGTTTTGTATTTTGAGCAAAAGTCAATTTGGAGTCAATTATTACTCCCAAATATTTCATTTCGGACACTTCTTTCAAAGCTTCACCGTCGATCAAAATGTCTTTTTTTGATTGCATTGCACGTTTTCCGATGTTCATAAATTTTGTTTTCTTTACATTTAATTTAAGTTTATTTTTTTTTAACCATATTGATATATTATGTAGGTCTTCATTTAAGTGATTCATTAAGAGTTCATAATCATCTCCTGCTATATATATCAACGCGTCGTCTGCAAATAATCTTATTTTACAATGTTTCAATACTTTTACCATATCATTAATGTAGATTATAAAAAGAATAGGTCCGAGAACAGACCCTTGTGGTACTTCCAATGTAATCTTCACTGGTTCGGATATTATCTCACCCACTTTTGTAGTTTGAAATCTATTGGTTAACCCTCGACATGCCAAGATGCAAAACAAAACTATGGGTACCATGAGGGGTAGCGCTACAACCCCACGGATTTTATCATTTCAATGCCATTTTCCCATTTATTCATACATTTTATGGCAAATAACTCTTATGGCTTACACGTGGGCTTACACGTGTTGATAAATAATTATCATAATAATAGTTAAGTTCATATAAAAATAGATTAAATTCATTCATCAACGTACGCGGCCTGCGGCTGCGACGTCATTTGGTTATTATGACTTGCTTCATAGTCGGTACTTTGGTACCTGCTGACAGGACGGCGCGGTCGACGGCTGACAGAGTGTCTTGTAACAGGGTGGTTGCAAAATAACAAAATGGAAAAAGAGAAAAATCACAAAAACAAATGATTTATTTAAAAAATTATTTTTTATTTGAGATGTAATTATTGCTTTACATACATTTGAAAACAAAGAAATACTTATAAAAAAAATATTATTACAAGCAAAACTTCACAAACAATGACAAATACAAACCATTTTTTCGATATTACAACAATCACATAAAAACTTAATAAATTATTTAAATTCACCATACAATAATAGAATTACAGATTTATTATGTATTTCAAACATCTCCCTACACAGTTATTTACCACGTCCAAGAAGGGCAAAAGTAAAACATAACACCAAACCAAATAATCAAATACTATAAAATACAATTACAAATACAGTTGTGTGAAAAAAAAGGAAAACATTTATTAAAAGTTAAAGAATACAATATAAAATTACCAATATAAAAGTACCAGAAACTGCTTGAAGAATGTTCACTCTAATTATTTTTAAAACTGTTATATAAATGGAACAATTGAGAATTTAAAAACCTAAAAGCATTAATTTTGAACCCCGTTTTGAGGTAAACATTTTAAAATGACCCCCACATTGCCCCTTACATGAAAGGGGAAAAATGGGAATTTCATGTTGTACAGCAATAATCATTTAAAGTTCTGAGAAGGCAGTAAACATATAACGTGCAAAAATCAATATATTATTTAAGTACCCACAAATAATGCTCCTAAGAATCCATGAATACCTAGAAAATAATAATTCCTGATTTACAATAGAATAAACCATTATTGGGTTATTTCCCAAATGTCATTATATATTTTGCATAATCCTATCGTTAATTGTTACAGATGGTTTAAAAATACCCTACTTCCACTAATTACCAATTACTCGGAATACCCTTCCAACTATGGTGGGAAATTCTAACAATAAACATATAATTGTCTATCGCCAACCTTTCACATAATAAACTCATTGATAAATTATCTAATAAATTTTAAACGAAGTAACCCAACTAATATAGTATTTTACAATAAAAGTAGTTCAATATATTTTAAGTAATTATGAAAACATTTTAAATTTCTTTTTAGTATAAAATATAACGGCGAAATGCATACAAAGGTGTATCATAATATTTAAAAATAAAAAAAATAGTGTAAAACAAGGCATCAAAAGGAAATTTATTAAATTTGTTCATCACGTTGACATTCAGGACATTGCCAAGAAATGTTTTGCATTCTGTGTAATGGGCATACTGGTTTGTTACACTCACTACAAGAAATTTTAGTTTTTCGGTCTTTTGTGCGGTTACAAAATAGGCATCTTTTTGCTTTTGCAGAAGATCCGCTTGTGTTGGACAGATCTAGTCCTGGATTGAAGCTAAAATTAGAAGAAGACGCCGTATTTTCTTCGGGAAAGCAAGCCTTCTTAAAAATATTTATGGAATTTTGTAAATTCTTGTGATATTTGGGGTTATTTGACCTCAAATCGACATTGGGCTTTGCCAACTCAATGCTTAACTGGCGAATAAATTCTTTGCGACGACTTCGATCGTTGGATCTCCATTCGGGAAACCGCTCAATCCACAAAATGTATGCATTCAACGCAGCAATGTCAACTAACTCCATAAATATTCTAAATGGCCAACGCCTGGTTGTCCTAACACACGAATATTCTTGGGTCATTTTGTCACCGGTGTCGACTCCTCCCTTTGTTTTGTTATAGTGTAGTATAATATCGGGCCTTTTTTTGATGCCGGGCTCTATATCTCCATGGTTAAATTGGGTCGTAAGGAGCGTTACAGCATTTTTTTTTTGGAACATACGACAATAATGTCATTTTATCTGTAAATCCAAATATTGTTGACAACTCTTCCCTATTTTTATTGGCTGCCATTTCTGGTGGGATTTCTGTCTTATTTTTTCTTATTGTTCCTGTGAGTGTTAATTGATTCTCAAATAAATGATTTGCCAGTGGTATCGAAGTGAAGAAATTGTCAGTAGTAATTCCTCTCCAGGATCCAAAAAAAGGTCTCACCATATCGGTAACCACTCGGTAACCCTGGTTAACTTCCCTTTTATTGTTAATCATGCCCGTATAAATTTGCATATTTAATATGTAAGCATTTTTGGAATCGGAAGCTACCCAAATTTTTATTCCGTAACGTCCGGGCTTACTTTTCATGTAAACCCGGAAAGGACAATGGCCGCGAAATGTGGCTAATCGCTCATCGACGGTTATATTGCAACTGGGTGAATAATTATTTCTGCAAGCTGGTACGAAGAGTTCAACCACATCCTTTATTGCTTCCAATTTATTTTTGGATACTTCCATTCTGCTGGTCCGTGTCTCTTTGTCATCAAACCGTATACTGCTATATATAAAGTGAAACCTGCATCTTGCCATTGCTGCGGAGTAAAAATGCTGCCGAAAAAGTTCATTCGTTGTCCACAACTCTTGTAAGTTTTGTTTTCGTCCCCGGTTTCTGCCGGCCACTAGGAGAATTCCCATAAAAGCGTAGATTTCCTCGTTTTTAACTACTTGATCTTCACTGTTTGGATTTTTTTTACATATAAAGCGATTAGTTTCCTCACACACTTTTTTTATAATATTATCGTTCATAAATAAACAAAAAGCCTCTCGAATAGTTGCTATATTTTTCCCCTCATTTTGAATGCCAGGATTAGCACTTAAAATATTGTGCGCTCTCTAAAATATTTCTCGACAGCGGTGGTGGCACTGAACTCCACTGCATGCCTGATTTTGAGGTCATTAAAACTTCATTAGCCGCAGCTGTAGTTGAATCTTCGATGTCTTCGTCAGAATCTGACTCCTCCGGGATTTCAACGTGGTCTTCCGTGTCATCTTCACTATCTATTGCTTCAAAATCCAGATCATCATCACTTTCACAAAAGTCACTGAGATTTTCGAGAATTTTTAATAGTTCTTCATGGTTTACACCCCTTTTCGTCATGATAGAGACAGTTATTGACAGCAGCAAAATCACAAAACAAAAAGATTTATCACGAAAACTGCACTTTAAACTTTTTACTTTTCGAATTATATTTTTACCGTCCGCAGCAATGTTTCGAAACGCACTGTGGATAAGCAGCTGGTCGGGTCACCGAGACCGGCGCCGGCTTATGTGATGGTGTAAGGACATTACGTCCTAACACCCTTACGCAGCTTTCGATACAGTATGAGAGAACGAGATGCCGTGAATAGCCGATGTGCGAGTAGAACGGCGGACCCATATCCATATGCGAACTAATGCGAGAGAGAGATGGAGCATTTTGGCAGTTCATTTTGTTGTGAATATGGTTCCAGCGAACAAGAAAAATCATTTGCGGCAAGGAATGATACCTAAATATTTACAAAATATTTTTTTGTGCTATAATGAAGTACTTTTTTCTTTTTTTTTAAATGGCAGATTATGTGTTTATAGGTTTTGTAGGAATACAAAAATTACCAAAACTTTGAAGTCTGTATTTAAAATTCTACATGGAGAATAGTAAATTTAGAAATTCTGAGAACCCCTGATAGCACCGGGAGGGTTATGTAATCCTTGAACCATTACTTCTACGTGTCAACTGACAGGTGTCACATTTTATGTTGCTCCATTTAAAATAGTGATATTTAGTTCAAAAACTGATTTATACGATATAAAACGCTTTTAATAGTGGCAGTGCAATGTTGCAGCAAGTTTAAAAAAGGATTTGTACGTGAGTGTGGCTTCTTAATAAGTAAAACTAAATTTAAAAAAAAAACACACCGGACCATTGATATTAAACAATCTGCCATACTTCACTTTAAGCTACTTCTCAATAGATGGCGGTATTACAAAAAATAAATAAATAATACTTTAATACTTTACACTACTTGACAATAGATGGCAGTTAATACTTACGCTATTGTTTAACAGATGGGAATAGAAGTATAAATTAAAAATAAATATGAATCCGGAAGAGCATGAAGAATCTGATGAGAGTAATATGGACGAAGAAGAAGAAGGATCTACATTACGAACCCATAAAATAACAAGGGCACTAACTAACTCAAGAAGTAAAATAAATTCTATTAAAACAACAATTAACGAAAACAAAGGAAAAATATCCACGGCTCAAAAAGAAAAAAATTATCGAAGAGGTGGTTGAGTTGTTTGCTATTATAGCGCATCTAGTGGCAGAAAACAGTGAAATGAAGGGCCAATTAAAAATCCTACGGCCGCTAACAAAAGAAGTTACCCATAATCTCAATGAAGTGAAAAAAATAATACAGGAAAATAAATCGCTTGTTAATAACATGTATAGTAAAAATGAAGAAATTAAAAAAGATATTAGAAAAATAATGGTACCTGAAACCTACGCGGAGAAGGTAAAAAAACACGAGCCGGTGGTCATCATAAAACCAAAAAAGAAAGATCAGGAAAATAGTGAAACAAAGAATGAAATAAAAGTTAATATTGACCCAGCAAATTTTGGAGTTACCGGCATGAGAAATTTTAGGGATGGAGGGGTTATAGTAGAATTTAAAAATGCCACCGATATTAATAAGGTTCATGATGAGATGATTTCCAAAATGGGAGATAAATATGACGTGAAAATTCCTCAAACCAAAAAACCTTCTGTCAAAATAGTTGGTTTATCAGAAAAATACAGCTTTGAAGAAATAGAGAGAAAACTAAAAACTCAAAATCAGTACATTTGTGAACAAAACACAAAAATCAAAGTGACATACGTAAAAGAAATAAAAAACCAAAGAAAACAAACAAGTTTTACTGTATACGCTGACGTCGACGGGGAGACTTACCACAGAATGATAAATGCAGAAAAATTAAATCTTGGATGGGATAGGTGCAGGATTTTTGACAACTTAAATATTATGAGGTGCTTCAAATGCAATGGATATAACCACAAGGCATTAGAATGCAAAAATCTAAAATCCTGCTCTAAATGTGCAAAGCAACATGATATAAAAGAATGCACAGATGATGAAGATATGCAGTGCATAAACTGCATAATGACCGGCAAAAGATTGGGACTTAAACTTAATACAAATCATTCAGCTACAAGTAAGGAATGTCCAGTATATAAAAGAAAAGTTGAAATAGAAAGGAATAAAATCGATTTTTTAGGCTGAAGGAACAGATCTTATACCTAAACATACAAAGCCTTATAGCACACCATGAAGAGCTCCAAATATTAATAGAGGAGAGAAAGCCACAAATGGTTATGTTAAGTGAAACACATGTGACGGAAAACATAGAAGATAATGAAATCAACTTTCCGCATTACAATACTATAAGATGTAACTCATACAGCAGACATACGGGTGGTGTAATTCTATTAATCAAACAAAATATAAAATTTGAAATAATTACAAACGAACAACATGAAAACACATCATGGATTTTGGCGATAAAAGTAAAAAACGGCTTAAAAAAGGGGGTCTACTGTATTGTATACCGTTCACCTAATTCGAGTGTGGGGGATTTCTTAATGTACTTCGAAAAATGGTGTACAGAGAACGTCAACGAAAGACAACCTAATATTATAGTTGGAGATTTCAATATAAACATGAATAAAAATGCAGACACTTATACAAAAAAGCTAAAAAATATCATTGAATTCAATGGGATGAAACAACTGGTAAAAGAACCCACTAGAGTAACTCTAACATCAAGTACATTAATTGATCTGGTGATTACAAATGTTTTTGAACTACAGGTAAATCTATTAGATTCACCCAGAATCACAGATCACTCCATAATTCAAATTATAGAGCAAAATCGAAATACGAAAAAACATTTTATAAACACCAAAGTTTATCGAAACTATGCAAAATATGATGAAGAAGAACTAAGATTACAACTCAGAGCACAAAATTGGAATGGAATAAAGAAATTAGATTTTGATATGAAGGTAGAAACATTCATAAAAAATATAAAAAATTCAATTGATAAAATTATACCAGAAAAACAAACTAAGAACCCATCAAAAAATAAATGGTACAACAATAACCTTAGAAGCATGCAAAAGGAAAGAGACAAATTGTATAAAATAGCAAAAATAACGAGGAACTCGGATAACTGGGAAAACTTCAAAATATACACAGACTCACAGTAGAGAAAAACCTTTTTCGTGTCCCGACTGCAACTATTCATTTTCACGTAGAAGCAAATTGAAGAACCACACGCTAACTCACAGTGGAGAAAAGCCTTTTTCGCATCCGTCTGCAGCTATTTAAGTTCTCGAAAAGGTAGTTTGAAGAATCATATGGTGACTCACAGTCGAGAAAAATCTTTTCGTGTCCCGACCGCAACTATTCATTTTCACGAAGGAGCAATTTAAAGAAACACATCCTGATTCGCAGTTGAGAAAAGCCTTTTTCGTGTCTTGACTGTAACTATTCGTGTTCACAAAGAAGCCGAAACCGTATTCAATTTTAAAGTTTAAGATTGATTATCGGAGCAATGCGTTCCTCCCCAATTAACGCTTTAGAAGTGGAGGCTGTGGAGGCTCCTCTTCATTTCAGAAGACAGCTTTTAGTTGACAAGTTTTTATTCAAATGCTTAAGACTCTCTAATCACCCGCTGGTGGACAAAGTTTCTACAATTTCTGCTCAAATGAAATCACTTACGTATTGGAGGAATAAATCATTCCCTTTACTTGTTAAAATCCTCCTTACGTACAGTGCGTATAAACCCCTCTGAAATCCGTCTGATAGACTTCTTTTATGTAAAAACTCCTGTCATATTCATTTGATTAATCCAAATTTTCTTATTTCACTAATTAACAACCTCTAACCAAAATATCTCATCCAAATTTGAAATTCGAAATATTCCGGCTGGAAAATTATGTACACCTTATCAAACCAATTAGGAGCGGCATTCCATTGCCCATCAGATCAAGTAAATAAAAAAATAAAGCTCCCAAAAGAGGCTTCCATTTTCACGGCTGAATGTATAGCGATTTTTGAATCCCTTAAATAACTAACTAACCATCACGCCGTTTCCCCGCAGGGGTGGGCAGAGAAGACGGACTGCCAACCACCTCGGTCTTGGCACACACTCTTTGCCTCATTCACATTCATACATTGTCTCATACATTCTCTTTTATTTTTCTGACTCTTGACATGGCCCGACTCAAGTATCTGATTCACTTGATCGTGCCGTGTCTTTCTCGGACGTCCCCTACTTCTTATACCATTCACCATTGCATCGATATTCTCCTTACGCTCCTTTCTTTGTTCATTCGCTCCACATGCCCAAACCATCTGAGAGTTCCTTTCTTAATTTTCCTCATTACGCTTACATCTCCACATCGAATCTCCAGATTTCTCACACGATCATACATGGTTATCATGATCCCTTAAATACACGATAATCACCATGGAAATTTCTTAATTCTCTCCGATTCCAAAAAGTTAAATTCTTTCCCTTCCCATTACCCAGAAGACGATCTATGTATCGAAATTCGCACTCTATTTCGTAGAGTAGAGTGGAAGATACTCTTAGTATCGCCCTAGTTTTAGACTACCATTCAGAATTAAATCATTGCTTAAAATGGCTTTAGCCGTGTTTAGTGACGAGATCTGAATTTGAAGGTACTTCCCCACCTTCCTCTTCCTCGTCTCCTTCCCTTTCCCACTTACCTTCGGCCTCATAACATACCCCAATTGGGGATGCTCACTGGCTCCAGACGGGAGCAGTTGGGACTCTTGTAGGGTATTAATTATAAAATTATTATTATTTTTAATTAACCGACTCTGGCAAATAAATCGTGTTGGCTTGGATACCTTGTCACTTCGCTATCCCTGGAAATGAAAAGGCCGATTCATTGGCGAAAGATGCCATTATTTCGGAGATTTCTTATATAAATTTGAAAGAAAACATGATTTCCACATGGCAGAATTATTGGGATGAGTCAAGTAAAACAAAAGGTAATATTTTTTTTCATAATACCGCCCACGATTCCTTCAAAACTATGTTTTTGCTGATTCTCTGAACAAATCCTCAACATCATCCATTTGTCGCTTGCGGATAAAGCATTGCTGCCACAATGTTGACTTCACAAAAATATATGTTTAAAATTCTGCCATGTGTGAAAGTCGTCTTGTTGTAGAGAACCTCAATCATATTTTTTTCAGTTGCCCTTTAAACAATTCATATACAAGTTTCATTCCTGACCTAATCAGTATGGGTATATTCCTCCCCAAAAACATTGCATGCTGTTGTCTTCTATGGATAAAACGTGTATATAAAGTCATATCTAGTTTCATTAGTGTTAACGGCATCAATTTGTGATCGTAATTGAACAAACTCATGTTTTACTTTTACATTATAATGTTTGGTTTCATGTATTATGTTTTATTTATCTTTTTATGTATATTAATTATATTAACTATTTAATTAATTCCCTATTGCTTCATTCTTGTAAATATGTACGTAATCAATCGCAATGACCTTGGATTGGAAGTAATTAGCTTATTCTTTTTATTATTATTATATTATATTATATAATGAATGAAATATTTGGCTTACACCTATAATATAACTTACTAGCTATCTGAACACTCTCCGAATACAGCAAGCATTACTTTTTTATATCCGAAAAAACAGTATTGTTTCGTCTTATAAACTTTTTTATTTTTTATGACATAATAACACAATTTGATTTTACTTTTTTTATTACGAACATTTTCCTACAAATTAATAATCTTACATATATTAAAAAATATATATAATACATGGATAATAAGGGAGACCCAAAAATTTATATGAGAGGTGTTCCCAAAAGCAAACAATGAATACCATTTTGACGTTTTGCGTGCGACGTGATAGCGCACTTCCATGGTCCTTCCCGTACAGGACGCGAGACAAACGACAAACTGATTGAGATTTCACTCGGTGTTCAGACGTTTCACTTTGCACTCTTCCGTGCGCATGCGCGCGCGAGTGAAGGATGCCGAAGGAAAATATCCAACATTGTTGGATCGGTTCACTTGAAGATTTCATTCGGCAGTATTCGGCAATTTCGTTTCATTTCATGTTCAGACGTGTCATTCCGAGTAAACTAGGCCGAATGAAATGCGGAAATGAGCGATTAGTGAACCATCTCAATGGCGCTTTAAGCTGGAATCAGACGATTCACTCGAGGGAAGGTTTCCGCCATGTTTTTTCGGCCTAATCGTCCATTTTGTTTCATTTCATGTTCACACGGCGCTATAGAAATAAGCGTTCACTCGTCCATTCCGTCCACAGCGTCGCCGAGCGAGGTCAACCGCGCTGGAATTCGTTTGTTTTCCAGCGCGGTCCGGCCCCGAATTTTAAGGAAAAACATGTCAGATGCATCGATTTTTACGCAATTTTGTTGACACAATTAAATAAAAATATATAAAAAAACTGTATTTTGTCGTCTTATAAACCTTTTTATTTTTTATGGCATAATAACACAATTTGATTTAACTTTTTTTATTACGAGTATTTTCCTACAAATTAATAATCTTACATATGAGGCGTGTAAAAGCAAAGGCAGCAATCTCCCACTTTTGTGTTTTTGAGAAAAAGGCAAAAAACCTGTAAATATTAAATGGGATTTCGCAGAATGCTGAAAAAATTACATCAAATACTATTTTGATATCGGGTATTATTTGCATACTCGGATTGTGTTTAATGCAAGTCTATAAAAAGATATATAACTTTTTAATTTGGAGATTTCTGCTGTTGCTACCAAGGGTTGGAGATTTCTGCTTTTGCTTCTTACACTATTGGAGATTTCTGTGTTTGCTTCTAACCTTTTCAAAAAACCGCCACCTTTGTTCCATGTTGATTGGCTTCAAGGAATGCTTTATAACTCAATAAGGGCTAATTGAATAAAAATAACTTTTTGAAGATATTATTGAACAAATTTAACTCCAAAAATATAATCTGGGGATATGTTTGGAAAAAAATTACGAAAATATGTTACATAATATTCTGAATAATTAATGCAAAGTTCAATATTTGAGCAAAAAAGGGTCAATATTCCACGAACACGATACACACAAACATTAGGCACGGATTGTGGAAATTAGACTACGTTTCAACTTAATTACTACAAGAAACGACAATTTCTACAATTTGGTAGGCGGGTATGGGCATGGTTCGCTTCGTTTGGTGACTTAGCAGGGGTGCCTGAGTTCATGGGGTGAGGTTAGTCCGGGTCGTGGCGGCGGATGCGTCTGCCCGCCAATTGCGTGGCAGGTCATATCGGGAGAAACTGGTTGAGGGAGACCTATCCTAGACCTCTCCAGCCGCACACTCGACCGATGGATTCATTCGTCCGTCACTCCTGGACACACTGACTTCCAGATTCCTACCCATCCCTAATACGGCGTAGTCCAGCGGTAGGACGTTGGACTGCCATTCCAAAGGTCGCGGGTTCGAACCCGGCGTGCGCAAATAAATTTTATTTTATTGATTTGTGTTATTTCACAATTAATTATTTAAAATAATATATAGTATATTTGCGGCACGTTCCAGAGTGGACGATACTAGTGGAAGTCGCCCTGGTGTAAGAACACCATTCAGAATTAAAATGTTGCTTGAAATGGCTTTAGCCGTGTTTAGTGACTAGATCTGAATAGCCAGGTACTTCCCCACTTTTCTTCCTCGTCTCCTTTCCTTTCCAACTTACCTTCAGCCTCATAACATACATACTCATCATTGGGGATGCCATTGTCTCACTGGCTCCAGACGGGAGCAGTTGGGACTCTTGTGAAGTATTCACTATAAAAAAAAACCCTTTTCCTTCCAAACACATCCTCTCCTTCCTTTCCTAAAAAGAACCCTCCACACAGCATCCCCAAAGATGAAATAGGCCCTATACACAGGCGGGATTTATTTTTTTCATGGCCACCTGTGTAAAGCTTTTAAAAAAATATTATATATTTGGGTAGATGGCAAAGAATGCTTTCAAATTTAATTTTTTTTCGATCAAAGTTAAAAATTCCAAAAAGAAACTGTTTTTATAAATTAAATGATAAATATTATTGAACATATTAAAAATAAAAAAATTAAAATAAGCGGAAAATTACCTAAAAAAAGTATCTTGAAAAAGTTTTTGTTTTAAAGCATACAATGCTGCATGAAACTTTTGAATGTTCGTCATTCTCATTTGGATGAGATATTGAGGGAATGTATGTAAAAATAAAAATTAGTAGACTTAAATAAGTTTACTAATTTTAAAATTATGCAAAATTATAATTTATCATTTTTAAAAAATTGGCGGTTATGATGCTTTCCTCTAAGCCAAAATCAAATATAATAGGCTACATACCTAGATAATTTTGCAACATTTCTTTTCCAATTTACTGGCTTAATAATAGGTTTGCGGGCGTTTTGTGAGAAAACTGTAGTCGGTTAACGATCCATCTTCAAAGATTGTCGAAAATATTTGTTCCGAACACACTTTTACATGCTTTAAAACATCAAAAACACACCTTGAAAAATCATCACCAACTGTCATTTTAGTATGGAGAGCCATCTGGTCACGTGACACTTTCTATGAATTTGATTGGCCGAAATGGAGATTTCTGTGTTTGCTTTATAACAAGGATATTGCTGTCTTTGCTTTTAATACGTATTTCAAAATGAAATTTTGATGGAAAGAAGCTGAGTTTTCAACTAACCATTAAATGTATTAGATTCACAATTTGAACCTCTACAAAACTGCATTTACAACTTTTTTTTCGATATTTTGGAGATTTCTGCCTTTGCTTTTACAGACCTCATATATTAAAAAACATATAAAATACATGGATAATAAGGGAGACCCAAAAATTTATATGAGAGGTGTTCCCAAAAGCAAACAAATTAGCCGAACGAATACCATTTTGACGTTTTGCGTGCGATTTGATAGCGTTCTTTCATGGTCCTTCCCGTACAGGACGCGAGACAAACTGATTGAGAGTTCACTCGGTGTTCAGACGATTTACTTGGCTCTCTTCCGCGCGCATGCGCGCGCGAGTGAAGGATGCCGAAGGAAAATATCCAACATTGTTGGATCGGTTCACTTGAAGATTTCATTCGGCAGTGTTCGGCACTTTCGATTCATTTCATGTTCAGACGTGTCATTCCGAGTAAACTAAGCCGAATGAAATGCGGAAATGAGCGATTAGTGAAACGTCTGAATGGCGCTTTAGCGATGGGCACAATCGATGAATAATCGATGATTTACTCGATCTTTTTTACCATCGAATGATTTCGTTTCATTTCCATAGAAAAATTGATTTCGCTTCTCGATGTCAAATTCATTCGAATGCACAGTCCGAGACAATCGGTTTGAGACGTCATCGAAAGTCTTTGCTGTGATTGGTCAGAATTCATCGAAGTTGTCATTGGTTAGAATTAATCGAAATGTTAAACCGAGACAATCGGGTTTGAAACGTCATCGAACTTGAAATCGATTCTCGCTTCTCGATGTCAGAATCCATTCGAATGCACAGTGCCAGACAATCGGTTTGAAACGTGTCACGATAATATTTATTTTGGTTGAATAAATATTGTCTTGAACTTCACCTGGCTGTTAACCTTTTATTTCGATCGCCGTATTTGAGTTTTAGCGACTAGCGCCATCTAGATCCGCCGCACTTCTTGAAGGTCCGCCGTGACGGGAGCCGACGGGCAATTCGACGAGTCACTTATGTGAGAGTTTCTGTGTTTTTTTATGATGGGATAACCTTATTTGGTTGTCGCGAAACGCGAACCAGATCTTGATGTAAGATTTTTGAAAAGTTAACACGGCCCAACGTATGTTTTTCGATCGTAATCGCTTGCTGTTAATGTGACCTGCGCATGGCTACCTCATGCTTCAATTGTAGTTTACCTACGTAATCCGTAATCCGGATGGTGTCTTTCATTGTGAGACATAACCCGTGTGGCCTTTTACGGCCCTGGCTACCCGTATTTCTGATGGATGAAGTTCCGATGGTCATCTTCGGATGATTAACCATTTCCATACTTGGCTTAGGCCTGGTCTCTGGTACGCTCAACCGGAGCCCAGGCTTTCTGACTGACCGCGTCCTGCTATTCCCGGTTCCTGTTCCCTGGTGAGGAGACCCCATCCTCTGGGACCTTTCCTGGTTCCTGTCCATGGAGATCCCGCGTGCTCCTGGACCTCGATAATGCTCGCCGAATAACAGTGGTTCGCCCCAAGTTAGGTCAATAGAATTTAGCTTCATAATGGTCCACAGGTATGCTCTCTTTTTATGAGTTATATGAATCTAGCTAAGACTTCTTGTAAGTTCGTATTTTGGTATTTCTTTAGGAAATGTTGAGTTCCTGTCCCTTTGAAGGACATCTTGTATCTATATCTTAAATATAGAAAATATTGTTACTGCTATATACTCTTTTATTTCTTTAAAAATCCCTGAAGATAAAATTGTATTTTCCTTCCCACCAACCTGAGGGAGATTCTGATGCTCTACCAAAGAATTTACGTTACAAACGTCATCGAACTTGGAATCGATTCTCGCTTCTTGATGTCAGATTCAATTCGAATGCATAGTCTTGAAACGTCATCGAAAGTGATTTTGCTTGACAAACGAAATATTTTATAGGTACATGTTATAATCAAACTGATGTGTGTATTATAAATTATAAATGAATTCTTTTAGGTAACGATTTACGTTTTCAGTACAGTTTATGCGTAAAAAGTTGCGATGGTGATAGCTTTCAACAATTTAAAAATGTTTATTATGAGGTTATGTATCATCTATTTGGGTATTGTATATTTAATTTAAAATAAAACAATAACTTAGTAAATACCATTTTTATATTTAATGCCGACCTGGTTTCGCTAAAACCGTAGTTTCTTTAGGGAAGGAAACAATACTTTACTAAAATCAGCAAGTAATATGTTATCATATGGACATAAATGCTTTATATGACCAAATATAGATAATTTATTTGAAATTTTGTAATAAAAATGAAACGATTTCTATAGTAAGATAACTTTATTTATTGATAATCTGTTAATAATTGCATACGAAGAGGTGTATATTTAGAGGTTATTTTTTAACAAAAAAGACATAAAATTATTATCTTCGTATTAAACACAGACACACTGTCAATATTATTAATGGGAATTTGTACCTTCCGGCTAAACTAAATATCTTATTAGTAATTATAATGTTGTGAGATGCCCACATATTTGAAATTCGTGGAAAAAAGGAATAATACTAATGTTGCCATCAAACAAAAAGGAATTTGCCATTGCCAAGAATGAAAAACGGTGATTGAAATTTTGTCGCAGTACTTACTTATTAATGTTACGTTATTTAAACATGTTATTTAGAGATGGTTTTTGAACAAAACTGTCATATAATTATAATTATTGACATATTATTAAACATATTTTATGTAAATAAATATTTTTAATGGAAATTTTTACCAACGGGCTAAACCAAGTAGCTTAACAATAATTGTTATGTTGTGAAATGCATACCAAAAAACAACAAATAAAATTACAACAAACAATAAGCGTTGCCATACATATGCACCATAACAATTTTCGGCTTCCTTCCCCCCCCCCCCCCCCCCCCCACAGACAAAAATCCTGCCCCTGACCATAGCTATTGCTTCCAAACTCCGAGCAAAAATTCGCTTAATCATTCGTTTATTGTGATGTCTCGATAAAAAAAAAATCGATTATATAAAAGTTTTGTTCATTCCCATCGCTAATGGGCACACTCGAGTCATAATAATTTGTTATCTAGCGTCTAGCCTCTCGTCGATTGTGAAAGTTTGTCTATGGACAACCCACGCCACATATCATTTTTGTCTTCTGACGTTTGTTCTCTATCCGTAGTTTCATAGAGCCGAAATTGTTTTAGTCTGTCTGATTCTCCCTAAGCTGCCGGCTACCTTCACAAAAATATTATGTTGAGTTAAATTGCTCGAGTTGTTAACCTTTTTGTAAAATGAGAAAGTTCTGATTTGAATATTACTCACAAACGGGCTGATGAATGAATGTACGTTCTATAAAAAAATTAATTTAGTTTGAGCTCATACAATCATATTATATATAGTGAGATGCTTTAACATCTGTGCCATGGATCCTCAAAACCCAGGGAGTTTTTCTATCACGACGGAGCCAGGGTCTCAGAATGAGATCGGAGAGGAAATAATGCCATCTACGAATATGGATTTCCACCTCCCGGATATAAAGAAGGAATGCTTGCTGTATTCGGAGAGTGATCAGATAGCAAGTAAGTTATGATATAGGTTAACGTAAATTGTTAAATTGTTATTCGAGCCATTGGAATATTTTGAAGTTAATTTTCACTTCGAAGTATTTGCTTACAGAAAACTGTCATAACAAGCGCTTCATTTATCTTCCCGCATTGGTCAACTGGTTTTAGATTCGCGCGCTCTAAATAATACAAAAAATATCTCTTAAACCGTTATTTAAATGCAATGAATTAACCTATTTTTAATCTTGTATGAGTAAATTTGTAGGTTTTGTGCATACAAAAAATTATAAAATTCACAAACGCGTGAAATTTGCGTGATTGTTAACAGAAATCATTCAAAATCATGCTTTTTTGCGGCTATTTGTGAAACGGTGATATAGGTCGTGATAGAACTTGAAGCAGGGTTAAAAATTATGTTTGGTTGGGATTTATAACCAGGCTAAGTAGAAATTTCAGCGATATTTAATGTATTAAACTGTCACTTTGTTCGATGTCAATTTATTTGCAATTCTTCTGTCTGGAACTAAGAGTATGGATATTAGAGAGACGGCATGTGAAGTGTGCCCGCGCGCTCCAAGTGTGCTTTTTCGAGAATTCTACCCACATGGCTGACATTGGCTGTCACCTTGTAAAATGGCTGCTGTCGGAACGTATTAAACGGCCAAAAACCAGCAGCCAATGTAAGCCGTTTGGGTAAAATTCTCGAAAAGGCACACTTGGAGCGCGCGGGCACACTTCACATGCCGTCTCTCTAATATCCATACTCTTAGGTCTGGAACCTACAATATAATACGCACGTACAAGCAACAAAATAAATAAAGTAAGATTAAGTATGAGTACAAAATAAATTCTTACATTTTATACATTTTAAAATGGGTATTCCAATAGTTGTGTTGAACTACAGCACTCTTTTAAAAATGATATGAATAAGCTTAAATTGTCAGACAGAAGGATTTTCACTGACATTAAATATTTTTTATATATATAAGTAAATACTGCATAAGAGTCCCAACTGCTCACATCTGGAGCCAGTGAGACTATGGCATTCCCAATTGTGGTACGTTGTGAGGCTGAATGTAGTGGGCAGGGGAAGGAGGTGGGGTAGAGAAAACTGGGGAAGTACCTGGCTATTCAGATTTGTTCATAGTCCAGAATTGCCTGCATTGATTAGCTTTCGAATTTTCACAATATATACTAGAAGTGGGGGATTATTTCAGTGTAATTCTGGGACTAACTTCCCAAGTGTATTCCTCTTTGCCCAAAATACTTATGGAGGGAAATAATTAAGTAAGCCAATTCAGTGGACATCTTTACTTTGTCACTAAACAAATACACAATGTTGATTATGAAGCAGTTCTATTTATGTACATTTAATACAGTGTAATATTTACTCTCCATTTGTAAAAGCCCTAAAATAAATAAAAATTATTATAATAACATTACACAACATTATTTTAACTAATATATAACAATTTTAAAATGTACTTACTTGACTTACACTTTCAATAAACGTTTGATCGTTTTTTACCCTCCACATATCATTTTTCTGTATTAATTAATCAGATTAAATATTATCCTAAAATAATAAAAATAATACTCATTTCTTTGTTATGAATCACTCTAACTGAATTAATATTATAAACCACACACCTTACAATATTACAGCTAGGATTATGATAATAAATAGACGAGGCTGTAAAATAAGAAAGATTCTGACAGAAGCCATCTATTCGTCACTTTAGAATTTTTTTAAATTTATTTTATTTTTATTTGTTATAATATTTTTCATTACTTGTCACTTTCATCACGGGTAGTAGGTAATCATAACAGTATGTGTTTTTAAATGTAAATAAGTATGTCAGTAATAAATATTTAGGTTAAAGCAATACTGTGTAAATAACCACTTAGTTTTAAATGTATGTATAGTTTAAGTCACTAGTTATATAAGTCTTAGTTGTAATTCATTAGATAGAAATTTTTGTATTAAGCCCTTATAATAAATATAGGATGTATCAATGAATTTTTAAAGTTCCCTTGAGGTGATTTTCTCACGAAAATGGCGCTATAAAAATCATCCAAACACCATTATTATAATGTTTTATTCCAGGACTAAAATAATTACAAATAAGCAGAAAATGTAATAACGAAGAAATTGGCATAACAGAATACGTTACGGAATTTGCCTAAAATAGACATCCACGGGATTTTCAAACGCGGTTTCGTGATTGCCGTGGAAAAATAAACAGAACATTTCGTATGTCTACTGAGTTGCTAGTTTCAGTGCAAAGGTTTTTCTCTGCTATCTCCTGATTATCGGTGAAAGCAATTATCTTATCTAGCAACTCACGAAGATTCGGCCCACGGGAATATCAGAATACATTCAAATTAATGTTGACAATTGGGTGCCAAAGAAAAGCTATCTATTCCACTCTGTGGCCTCTACGGACGACTGTTTATTCCATTAGTTTTTTTCTCATCACGTCTTTTGACGCTGTGGCTTCAGTTAGTACTTGAGGCTCAAGGTCAGAGGAATTGATAACTTTACAATATCGGATCGGTAAGCGTAACTTCTGATGATTTTATATCAATATACTGAGCACGTTTTACTTTTGCAGCCGAACCCATACTGACAGGCAATCCTGGAGATGTTTTCTTTGAATTCTTAAAAACGATAAACGCCAAACCAAACAATTGTGTAAAAATATAAAAAATTGAAATTCTATCGTGAATATGCATTGACAGTGATCATATACATTTTTTTCTATTAAACGGTAGCTAATTGGTCAATCAGGTCTTGAGTCATGTTTCAAAAGATTTTTCGTTTCTCAAAGATAGAACTGAATTATTGAATTGCAAAAGTTTTTCTGGAAAAGATAAAAAGAGGTATTAAAAATTTTAATAATATGTTTCCTTCATTGGTAAATAGAGTTTTAATCGGTGAGCTATATGTGCATTTAGAAAGAATTAAAAAAAATAATGTTGAATAAATAATATACAAGAATTATTCTGGTTTTGATTAATTCCAGTAAAAATAGTTTGTAAAAGTTTTATTGTCGATGCCTTTAAAACATTTCTAGACACAGTTCAATAATTGTGTTTTATCATTAATGCATATAATTTCTTACGGTTATTTAATAACAATATAAATATAACTTTGCTTTTCCAGGTACTGATTTTGTAGCAGGTTTAAGCATCAAGGAGGCAGAACCAGGAAGCCGAGAAGAACATAGGGTGGGGATTCCTAATACGGAAATTGACTTGGACCTCCTCGATGTTAAAAATGAATGCTTAGAGCATTCTGAAAGAATTACTCAGAAAGCAGGTAAAACCGATTTGTATTATCTGTGATTCACAAATCGTGCTCTTAATACTTGCAAATTTATAAATGATGTCCTTACATATATTACGCTAAAAATATTAATATATTGGCAATGAAGAATTGAAATTCTATCCTAAATATTCATTGACACTGACGGTATATTTTTTACACTAAACGGTAGCTGACTTGTAAAAGAGATCAAAAGTTTTGTTTTATCTACTTTCGTTTCTCAAATATCGAACGAAAAAAATTCATATTGCATAAATTATTCTAGAAAAGATAAAAAAGGTGCTAAAAATGTTAATCAAAAAGCAATGGTGTTTTCCTTTCATTGGTAAATAGAGTTTAAATCAGTGAGCTATATATGTATTTATAAAGAAGAAAAACAACACTTTTATACAAGGATAAATAGAATACAAGAATTATTTTTGTTATGATTAATTCCAGTGAAAATGGTGGTTACGGTTTAAATATTAAGTCCTTAAAATATTTTTTTACATTGTTCAATATTTGTGTTTTATCATTAATGCATCTAATTTCTTACTTTTATTAAATTAAAATATAAATGTTGCTTTGCTATTCCAGGTAGTGTTTTTGTAGAAGATTTCAGCATCAAGAAAGAACCAGGACGCCGAGCAGAACATGGGGTAGGGATTCCTTATACGGAAATTGACTTGGACCTCCTCGATGTTAAAAATGAATGCTTAGAGCGTCCTGAAATAATTATTCAAACAACAGGTAAAACCGATTTTTATTATTTGTGTTTGGCTATTCCTGCTCTTCATACTTGCGTATTTATGAATTATGTCTTTACGTGAATAACTCTTTATCTTTATCTCTTTCAGACTTATTGACAAAACGGAAGACGCATTATGAGGAAGAACGACTTTCTTGCTACCGTTGTAAATACTTCTGCTCTATTAAGTCAAAATTAAATCGGCACATGCGCACTCATTCTGGTGAGAAGCCTTTTTCGTGTTCCGTCTGCAACTACTCATGTTCTCGAAAAGATGCTTTGAATAATCATATGCTGACTCACAGTGGAGAAAAACCTTTTTCATGTTCCGTCTGCAGCTACTCATGTGCTCGTAAAGGTGCTTTGAAGAATCATATGCTGACTCACAGTAGAGAAAAACCTTTTTCGTGTTCCGTCTGCAACTACTCGTTTTCTCAAAAGGGTAATTTGAAGAGTCATATTCTGACTCACAGTAGAGAAAAACCTTTTTCGTGTTCTGCCTGCAGCTACTCGTGTTCTCGAAAAGAAGGTTTGAAGATTCATTTTCTAACTCACAGTGGAGAAAAGCCTTTTTCGTGTTCCGTCTGCAGCTACTCATGTTCTCAAAAAGGCAGTTTGAAGATTCATATGCCAACTCACAGTGGAGAAAAACCTTTTTCGTGTTCTGTCTGCAGCTATTCATGTTCTCATAATGGTAATTTGAAGAAACACATGCTGACTCACAGTAGAGAAAAACCTTTTTCTTGTTCCGTCTGCAGCTACTCGTTTTCTCAAAAGGGTAATTTGAAGAGTCATATGCTGACTCACAGTAGAGAAAAACCTTTTTCGTGTTCTGCCTGCAGCTACTCGTGTTCTCGAAAAGAAGGTTTGATGATTCATTTTCTAACTCACAGTCGAGAAAAGCCTTTTTCGTGTCCCGACTGCAACTATTCATTTTCACGTAGAAGCAAATTGAAGAAACACACGCTAACTCACAGTGGAGAAAAGCCTTTTTCGCGTCCGTCTGCAGCTATTTAAGTTCTCGAAAAGGAAGTTTGAAGAATCATATGGTGACTCACAGTCGAGAAAAATCTTTTCGTGTCCCGACCGCATCTATTCATTTTCACGAAGGAGCAATTTAAAGAAACACATCCTGATTCACAGTTGAGAAAAGCCTTTTTCGTGTCTTGACTGTAACTATTCGTGTTCACAAAGAAGCCGAAACCGTATTCAATTTTAAAGTTTAAGATTGATTATCGGAGCAATGCGTTCCTCCCCAATTAACGCTTTACAAGTGGAGGCTGTGGAGGCTCCTCTTCCTTTCAGAAGACAGCTTTTAGTTGACAAGTTTTTATTCAAATGCTTAAGACTCTCTAATCACCCGCTGGTGGACAAAGTGTCTACAATTTCTGCTCAAGTGAAATCACTTACGTATTGGAGGAATAAATCATTCCCTTTACTTGTTAAAATCCTCCATACGTACAGTGCGTATAAACCCTCTGAAATCCGTCTGATAGACTTCCTTTATGTAAAAACTCCTGTCATATTCATTTGATTAATCCAAATTTTCTTATTTCACTAATTAACAACCTCTAACCAAAATATCTCATCCAAATTTGAAATTCGAAATATTCCGGCTGGAAAATTATGTACACCGATGGTTCCATTTTCAAGTCTCCCTTATTAAACCAATTAGGTTTATTAGATTAGGTAGATCAGATTAGGTAGATCAGATCAAGTAAATAAAAAAATAAAGCTCCCAAAAGAGGCTTCCATTTTCACGGCTGAATGTATAGCGATATTTGAATCCCTTAAATAACTAACTAACCTTCACGCCGTTTCCCCGCAGGCTCCACATGCCCAAACCATCTGAGAGTTGCTTTCTTAATTTTACTGATTACGCTTACATCAGCCTTGCATTCCTTTCGAATCTCCACATTTCTCACACGATCATACATGGTTATCATGATCCCTTAAATACACGATAATCACAATGGAAATTTCTTAATTCTCTCTTTATTTAAATTAAATTCTTTCCCTTCCCATTACCCAGAAAACGATCTATGTATCGAAATTCGCTCTCTATTTCGTAGAGTAGAGTGGAAGATACTCTTAGTATCGCCCTAGTTTTAGACTACCATTCAGAATTAAATCATTGCTTGAAATGGCTTTAGCCGTGTTTAGTGACGAGATCTGAATTTGAAGGTACTCCCCCACCTTCCTCTTCCTCGTCTCCTTCCCTTTCCCACTTACCTTCGGCCTCATAACATACCCCAATTGGGGATGCTAACTGGCTCCAGACGGGAGCAGTTGGGACTCTTGGGTATTAATTATAAAATTATTATTATTTTAATTAACCGACTCTGGCAAATAAATCGTATTGGCTTGGATACCTAGTCACTTCGCTATCCCTGGAAATGAAAAGGCCGATTCATTGGCGAAAGATGCCATTATTTCGGAGATTATTATATAGATTTTTAAACCTCGATGACATTTTCACAAAATTGAAAGAAAACATGATTTCCACATGGCAGAATTATTGGGATGAATCAAGTAAAACAAAAGGTAATATTTTTTTCATTATACCGCCCACGATTCCTTCAAAACCATGTTTTTCCTGATTCTCTGAACAAATCCTCAACATCATCCATTTGTCGTTTGCGGATAAAGCATTGCTGCCACAATGTTGACTTCACAAAAATACATGTTTAAAATTCTGCCATGTGTGAAAGTCGTCTTGATGTAGAGAACCTCAATCATATTTTTTTCAGTTGCCCTATAAACAATTCATATACAAGTTTCATTCCTGACCTAATCAGTATGGGTATATTCCTCCCCAAAAACATTGCATGCCTGTTGTCTTCTATGGATAAAACGTGTATATAAAGTCATATCTAGTTTCATTAGTGTTAACGGCATCAATTTGTAATCGTAATTGAACAAACTCATGTTTTACTTTTACATTATAATGTTTGGTTTCATGTATTATGTTTTATTTATCTTTTTATGTATATTAATTATATTAACTATTTAATTAATTCCCTATTGCTTCATTCTTGTAAATATGTACGTAATCAATCGCAATGACCTTGGATTGTGAGTAATTAGCTTATTCTTTTTATTATTATTATATTATATTATGTAATGAATGAAATATTTGGCTTACACCTATAATATAACTTACTAGCTATCTGAACACTCTCCGAATACAGCAAGCATTACTTTTTTATATCCGGGAGGTCAAAATCCATATCCGTAGATGGCATTATTTCCTCTCCAGTCTCAAACTGGGACTCTGGCTCCGTCTTGATAGAAACACTTCCTGGGTTTTGAGGATCCATGGCACTGATGGTAAAGCGTCTCTCTACATATAATATGATTTTCCGAGATTAAAACAAATAAAAACTTTAACAGTACATTTATCGGAACGTTTGTGAATGATATTAATATCAGCACTGTAGGCAATAATGACAGTAGGCGAGTGTTTTCCATAGACAAACTTTAGACGCCAGATAATCTGGCGTCTAAAGTGTGTCTATGGAAAACGCTCGCCTACTGTCATTATTGCCTTCAGTGCTGATTAAGCTGGAATCAGACAGTTCACTCGAGTGAAGGTTTACGCCATGTTTTTTCGGCCGTATCGACCATCTTCGTTTCATTCCATGTTCAGACGGCGCTATAGAAATAAGCGTTCACTCGTCCATTCCCACCACAGCGTCGCCGAGCGAGGTCAACCGCGCTGGAATTCGTTTGATTTCCAGCGCGGTCCGGCCCTGAATTTTTAGGAAAAACATGTCAAATGCATCGATTTTTACGCAATTTTGTTTGACGCAATTAAATAAAAATAAATAAAAAAACAGTATTTTGTCGTCTTATAAACCTTTTTATTTTTTATGGCATAATAACACAATTTGATTTCACTTTTTTGATTACGAACATTTTCCTACAAATTAATAATCTTACATATATTAAAAAACATATAAAATACATGGATAATAAGGGAGACCCAAAAATTTATATGAGAGGTGTTCCCAAAAGCAAACAAATTGGCCGAACGAATACCATTTTGACGTTTTGCGTGCGATTTGATAGCGTTCTTTCATGGTCCTTCCCGTACAGGCCGCGAGACAAACTGATTGAGAGTTCACTCGGTGTTCAGACGATTTACTTTGCTCTCTTCCGCGCGCATGCGCGCGCGAGTGAAGGATGCCGAAGGAAAATATCCAACATTGTTGGATCGGTTCACTTGAAGATTTCATTCGGCAGTGTTCGGCACTTTCGATTCATTTCATGCTCAGACGTGTCATTCCGAGTAAACTAGGCCGAATGAAATGCGGAAATAAGCGATTAGTGAAACGTCTGAATGGCGCTTTAGCGATGGGCACAATCGATGAATAATCGATGATTTACTCGATCTTTTTTACCATCGAATGATTTCGTTTCATTTCCATAGAAAAATTGATTTCGCTTATCGATGTCAAATTCATTCGAATGCACAGTCCGAGACAATCGGTTTGAGACGTCATCGAAAGTCTTTGCTGTGATTGGTCAGAATTCATCGAAGTTGTCATTGGTTAGAATTAATCGAAATGTTAAACCGAGACAATCGGGTTTGAAACGTCATCGAACTTGAAATCGATTCTCGCTTCTCGATGTCAGAATCCATTCGAATGCACAGTGCCAGACAATCGGTTTGAAACGTCATCGAACTTGGAATCGATTCTCGCTTCTTGATGTCAGATTCAATTCGAATGCATAGTCTTGAAACGTCATCGAAAGTGATTTTGCTTGACAAACGAAATATTTTATAGGTACATGTTATAATCAAACTGATGTGTGTATTATAAATTATGAATGAATACTTTTAGGTAACGATTTACGTTTTCAGTACAGTTTATGCGTAAAAAGTTGCGATGGTGATAGCTTTCAACAATTTAAAAATGTTTATTACGAGGTTATGTATCATCTATTTGGGTATTGTATATTTAATTTAAAATAAAACAATAACTTTGTAAATACCATTTTTATATTTAATGCCGACCTGGTTTCGCTAAAACCGTAGTTTCTTTAGGGAAGTAAACAATACTCTACTAAAATCAGCAAGTAATATGTTATCATATGGACATAAATGCTTTATATGACCAAATATATATAATTTATTTGAAATTTTGTAATAAAAATGAAACGATTTCTATAGTAAGATAACTTTATTTATTGATAATCTGTTAATAATTGCATACGAAGAGGTGTATAATATAACCTACATGTTATTTAGAGGTTATTTTTTAACAAAAAAGACATAAAATTATTATCTTCGTATTAAACACAGACACACTGTCAATATTATTAATGGGAATTTGTACCTACCGGCTAAACTAAATATCTTATTAGTAATTATTATGTTGTGAGATGCCCACATATTTGAAATTCGTGGACAAAAGGAATAATACTAATGTTGCCATCAAACAAAAAGGAATTTGCAAATTTGCCATTGCCAAGAATGAAAAACGGTGATTGAAATTTTGTTGCAGTACTTACTTACTAATGTTGCGTTATTTAAACATGTTATTTAGAGATGGTTTTTGAACAAAAATGTCATATAATTATTATTATTGACATATTATTAAACATATACAATATTAAGTCATAATAAATTGTTACACTCTCACCTGTCCTATCTCTGCTGTATCTGGGGCTTTGCCTCAAAGAAATTGATAGCCGACCTGCAGGTAGATACGTTTTTAGATTTTCACGGCCAAAAGCATTTTCGTTGTTTGTTTTTGGGGTGTTATGCCGTGTTGTGCTACCTCCTTCTTTAGCCGACGTTTCGGACAGCGTTGCAGTGTCCATCATCAGGGCAGATCCGGTAGATCGACGGATCTACCGGATCTGCCCTGATGATGGACACTGCAACGCTGTCCGAAACGTCGGCTAAAGAAGGAGGTAGCACAACAAGGCATAACACCCCAAAAACAAACAACGAAAAAAGACCTGCAGGTAGTTCAAAACCGAGATCTCAGAAATGTTCATGGACTTCCATGGGACACTCATGTCAGGGACATCTATTCAGTTTCCGGTATCCTTCCAATCACAATCCTTCCTAAACATGAAATCACAAGCACCATCCTACAAATTACCCAACAATCAACTCATACTAACACCAAGCCAATTTACAATCAAGACATCCACAACCACAATACTCGAAATAACAATAAAATCCGCATTCCTCAAACATACACTACAAAATATGGGATAAAATCTCTGAACTATATTGCCTATACACTATATAATTCGCTTCCAGATATGTACAAAAACATCCAGCATAATAAAAAATTGCAAAGCAATGCTTTAAAAGAATATTTTTTAACTACATTTAAAAATGAAAATATGTAATCGTCTTGTCATTTTTTGTTCTATCTTATATACTCGGATCTGTTTTTCCCTCTCTTTACTTGTTTTCTCTTGTTGTTTGTTCTACTTAACCTGTCTTTATTTTTATTTTTATGCTGTACTGAATGTAAAACTTATATTATGATATCAAAATACCTTTGTAAAATTGTAACTACTACCTCCTACCTATGAATTGTAAGTTCCTCCTGTCCTAAAATGAGTTTTGTAACTAATCGGGATTGCTCTAGCAAGAAATAAAAACAATGAAAAAAAAAACAATGAAAAAAATATCTAGCGTCTAGCCTCTCGTCGATGGTCAAAGTTTGTCTATGGACAACCCACGCCACATATCATTTTTGTCATCTGACGTTTGTTCTCTATTCGTAGTTTCATAGAGCCGAAATTGTTTTAGTCTGTCTGATTCTCCCTAAGCTGCCGGCTACCTTCACAAAAATATAATGTTTAGTTAAATTGCTCGAGTTGTTAACCTTTTTGTAAAATGAGAAAGTTCTGATTTGAATATTACTCACAAACGGGCTGATGAATGAATGTACGTTCTGTAAAAAAATTAATTTATTTTGAGCTCATACAATCATATTATATATATAGAGAGATGCTTTAACATCTGTGCCATGGATCCTCAAAACCCAGGAAGTGTTTCTATAAAGACGGAGCCAGGGTCCCAGAATGAGATCGGAGAGGAAATAATGCCATCTACGGATGTGGATTTCGACTTTCCGGATATAAAGAAGGAATGCTTGCTGTATTCGGAGACTGTTCAGATAGCTAGTAAGTTACGACATAGGTTTACGTAAATTGTTAAAATGTTATTCAAGCCATTGGAATATTTTGAAGTTACTTTTCACTTCGGAGTATTTGCTTACAGAAAACTTTAATTTAATTATTTAATTAAATTAATTATTTAATTAAATTAATTATTTGCGCACCTTTAATCAGCTTCCCACATTAAGGTCAACTAGTTTTTGATTCGCCCCCTCTAAATAATAAAAAATACATCTTAAACTGTTATGTTTATGCGATGAATTGACCTATTTTTAATCTTGTATGAGTAAATTTGTAGGTTTTGTGCATACAAAAAATTATTAAATTCACAAACGCGTGAAATTTGCGTGATTGTTAACAGAAATCATTTAAAATCATGTTTTTTTGCGGCTATTTGTGAAACGGTGATATAGGTCGTGATAGAACTTGAAGCAGGGTTACAAATTATATGTTTGGTTGGGATTTATAACCAGGCTAAGTAGAAATTTCAGCGATATTTAATATATTAATCTGTCACTTTGTTCGATGTCAATTTAATTGCAATTGCAAAATTACATTGTAATACGCACGTACAAGCAACAAAATAAATAAAGTAAGATTAAGTAAGAGTACAAAATAAATTCTTACATTTTATACATTTTAAAATGGGTATTCCAATAGTTGTGTTTGTTAAGTGTCCGATGACACCGTGTGGACTGTAAAACTAAATTATGTGGCGAAATTACGAGTGTATAAGATTGTGTTTTTAAATCGACAAGGGAGGGAAGGAAACGATAGGAATGCCCCTTACCTTGATGATGAGGTGACAGCTCCCAGTTCTTCTTTATGATCACTTTCCAATGATGATGACCCGATGGTCTTCACGACAATTATAATATATTTATATTATTGTTATTTGCGAGATTTGCGAAATGCTTGTACAAGCTTGGTCTAGTTTTCAAAGATAACAACTGAATGTTTTTATTCAAAAAAAGGAAGTGCAAAAGTGTTCTTTTTTCAAGTGTTTTAAATCATCTTCTTTGCTTCTTGGGTCAGGGCCTTGATGTGAAAGGAAGGGAATCACAAGGAAGGAATATTTGGTAAGGAACATGGGTATAATGGATTAATGTCCTAAAGTTATTTCAACACTAAACATTCCGCCGGCCTTGAGAAAATGTGATAATTTTCTCAATAATTGTGCATCAACGACACGAAAGAAAAAGAAAGCAAAAAAGAAAACGACAACAAACCAAATTAAATGATAGAATTAATAACGAAATTAAAATTATAAACTAAGCAAAACAGATATTTAATCGATAGGTAGTCGATACAGTTTTACCACGGGACGTTTAAAAACACCCTGGGGAGTACATACCGAAACGACACGGATAATTCCATCAGCGCCGGGAAATAGTTCAACGACTCGTCCGACAGGCCATCGCATGGGGGCTGATTGCGAATCATCAATCATAACTAGGTCGTCAACTTTCAAATTAGGGTTTGTCGTAGCCCACTTGTTTCGTTGTTGAAGAGTGTGTAGATATTCTTTCCGCCAACGATTCCAAAAATGTTGAGACATTTGTTTCAATAGTTGCCAACGCGATAAACGATTCATTAGTACATCCACAAAATCTTCTTCAAGAACAGAAACGAGAAGAGCCCCAATCAAAAAATGGGCAGGAGTTAACGGGTCCATTTCAGATGGATCCGGCGATAGCGCTCCAATGGGTCGCGAATTTAAAATTGCTTCGACACGAGTCAGAACTGTGGTTAGTTCTTCGAAGGTGAGTATTTGATCTCCCACAACCCTTTTCAAATGGTGTTCGGTTGACTTAATTCCAGCCTCCGACAATCCGTTGAAATGAGGTGCGGAGGGAGGATTAAAGTGCCAGGTAATCGAACGAGTGACAGTTGCATCCACAAGTTTGTCGTTGTTTTCGGGTGCATTTAAGAATTTCGACAGACCAGTATGATATCTATTGGTCCCAATAAAGTTGCTGCCGCAATCGCTGTAAGGTTCTGACATACACCGCGACGAGAGATAAATCTATCTAATGCTGCGACAAATGCTTCAGTAGATAGATCTGTAACTAACTCTAGATGAACGGCTTTGGTCGATAAACAAACATAAAGACATAAATAAGCCTTATAAGTTTTGGCGCCGCGTCGTTTACTCTCGCGCACTAAAAAAGGACCTCCGTAATCCGTTCCGACATTCAAAAATGGACGACCTTCTCGAAAGCGAGAAGCGGGTAAGTTACCCATCATGGGTGAACTTCCACGCGGGTTATTTTTAAAACAAACAATGCATTTGCTCAGACGATGTCGAATAATAGGATGGCGAGCATTTTCCGAAATTTGTGCATAACGAATACGTCCACCGACTCTCAATATTCCATTTTCGTCGATAAATGGAGCGAGTTTTTGAAGTTGTGTCGAACAGACATGATGCGACTGTATACTGTCTATATCTTGTTGAAAATAAATAGTTTGAACAAGCTTAATGCAACATGTCAAAGATAAATTATTTTCTTTTAAAGAGAGTGGGGAAAATACGTTGAAAGTGCCAATTGATTTCGAACGTAATTTATTAATAAATCGACGACACCAAGATATAACACGTAATAATTTCGATAATGAAGAAAATTTCAGTAGAAACTCTTGGTCACAAGTTGACACATTCGTTACGAATGAGATCAAGTTTTTCGATTTGTATTCTGGTAGTTGTTCTGCGGGAATAGTTTGAGGTTTAACTAGTAACCATTCTTCCAAAGGTGATGATAGAAAGTTAGGTCCGTACCACCATAACGATGCGTCAGCGATTTCATTTGGAAAAACTCCTCGTGATCCCAAGTCCGCGGGATTATCTTGCGAGGAAATATGATACCAATGTTCATACGGTATATTTTCAATTATAGCTTCAACACGATTTGCTATAAAAGTTTGCAAAAGAAACGAAGGTGTCTTCAACCATGCCAATACAATGGTCGAATCCGTGAAAGCGATGGTTCTTTCTATTTGAAGTCTATCTTTGTATATTTCTTTACAATAAGTCAACGAATTTGCCAATAAAACTGCTCCAAGCAACTCCAATCGTGGGATAGATGTCACTTTGATGGGTGCAACCCTTGACTTAGCCAACAAAATATGGCTCGATATCTCTTTGTTGTTAATTACAACTAAATATACAATTCCACAATATCCTCTTTCAGAGGCATCTGAAAATCCAACAAGTATACAACGACTTTGTGGACATGTTCTAACATAGCGATCAATTCTTAGATTGGCGAGGGATGGAAGTTCTGTTATGTATTTCTTCCATTTCAAATTCATTTCCGAAGGAATTTCATCATCCCAACCAATTTGGATTTTCCACAAGTTTTGCATGAAACATTTAGCAATAAAAACGACAGGATTAATACAACCTAGTGGATCATATAAACGCGCAATTGTGGATAAAATTGTGCGTTTGGTACAGTGGCCATTAAAAACATTATTAATTTTATATGTAAATTGTATCTCGATACATATAAAATTAATTTTATATGTATCGAGCGAGGGGATCCATTGAATTCCTAATATATTAATATTTTTCTTATCAGCATCCAATTCAAAACTTAAGGGTACTTCCAGGTAACTGACAGGAATGTCTTTTAGTACTTCAGGACAATTACTAGACCATTTTCGTAGTTCAAAACCACCTTTTTGAAGTAATGCAATTAATTCCACTATACGATGTCGAGCGCTTTCCAAAGTTTGCGCACCACTGATAATGTCATCAACATAGGTATTGTCAATTAATGTGCTAGCAGCCTCTGGGTAATTCAATTTTTCAGCATTTGCTAGTTCATGGAGTGTACGGATAGCGAGGAACGGTGCAGATGAAGTGCCATATGTAACTGTCTGAAGTTCGAATTCCTTTAAAGGATGACTAGGCGATTCTCGCCACAAAATACGTTGGAAACGGCGAGAGTTCTTATCCATGAGTATTTGTCGATACATTTGACGTATGTCAGCGGTAAAAACGATTTTGTGTATTCGAAAATTACACATCAATTCGACGATGTCCTTTTGTAATTTGGGACCGACCAAAAGTATGTCGTTCAATGACATACCCGATGACGTTTTAGCACTTGCATCAAAAACAACCCTTAAGCGAGTGGTAGAACTCGTCACCTTTATTATTCCATGATGAGGTATGAAGTAATTACCAACAATTGGCGATTGAGATGGTATTTCCATCATGTGTCCTAACGATAAGTATTCTCTCATGAACGAAATATATTGGGATTTAAAATCAGGATTTCGATCCAGTCTCCTTTCTAAATGCGTGAGACGTGACAATGCTGTGTCATATGATTTTCCCAATTTCTCCGGGGTTTCCTTAAATGGTAATGATACAACGTACCTCCCAGCTTTGTTACGGTAGGTATTTTCAACATATAATTGTTCACAACGAAGTTCATCAGGCGATTGCATTTTCTTCAAAAGAGGAACGTTTTCGATTTCCCAGAAACATTTAAGTTTTTCATCTATTGATTCCTCCATTGAAGTGAAAAATGAGTTTATAGAATGATTTGATGGTTTGACATTTCCCATCAAAACCCAACCTAATTTGGTTTCAATGGCTACAGGTTCATATTGATTGCCAATTAATTTACCTGAGCACAATAGCGACGCAAAGATATCACTTCCGAATAGGATATCAATTTCTGAAGGTATGTAGAATGTAGGGTCTCCCAATTGGAGTCCTGCGATGTGTGACCACTCATGCTCGACGATACGAGATGACGGCATATTTGAGCAAATGTTATTCAAAATAAGAAAATCTGTCGTAATACCAGATTCCTTCGAAGCGACGGGACGAAATTGTGTTTTTATTAATCCGTTGGAATTAATTGTAGGAATGTTGCCAATACCTAGCACTGCAAGTGACTGCTTCTTTTGACGAGGCAAACCTAAGCGTTTGACGCAATTCTCCGAAATGAAATTAGCCTGGCTGGCGCTATCGAGCAAAACTCTGGCCTTTTTGAAAACGCCATTTTTGTCCAATATTTCAACATAGGCTGTAGATAACAACACCGATGTGTTAGTTTTATTGTACACCGTTGTCAAAGCAATTGGTTCCGACGAATTTTCTTGAGTTTCTGGATTTTCCAACATTTTATTTGGAAAATGCAACAGGGTATGATGTCTTGCTTGACAATGCTTGCAAGAAAAGCGAGATTGACAATTTTTCGCATTATGTCTCCCTTGGACCAAACAATTAAGGCATAGATTATGTTCTTTTACGAATGAGTATCTATCCTTTGCAGAAAGGTTTAAAAATTTGTCACATTTATGAAGAGCATGTGGCGATTTGCAAGCAAGACACTTGATTTCAAAATTCGATACAAACGAATTAACATTACTATTATTGCTCGAACGACTTTTAAAATTATAGGCCTTTGATGGAACTTTATGAACATTTTCCTTTTGTGTCATATGTTCCGGAATAATACCTGACGCCATTTCCTTAGCTAAGCATTGTCCCTCCAAAAACTGCAATAGTAGATCGAATGAAGGAATTTTTTCCGACTTATGTTGTAACTCAAAATCAATACGCAATTCTTTTGGTAATTTGCGTAGAACAATATGTAACAATATGAAACTCCATTCACGTACCGGAAAATTTAAAACTTGCAAAGCGGCAATGTTTTCTTTCAGCATTGAAATAAAATGCCTCAAATTGTCATGAGCCTTTACGGGCTGGGATGACAAAATTTCCTCCACGTGTATATCAGCCATTAGGCGTACATTATCATACCTCGTCTTTAGAATATGATAAGCAATAAAGTAATTTCCTTCCGAAATCGGCAAATGTTTCACGCATATTAATGCCTCACCAGTGAGACTAGTTAATAAATATTGCATTTTTTGAACGGAATTTAATGAATTATTTGAATGAATTAACGAGCCAAAAGTGTTAATAAAATTCATCCATTCTGTTGAAATTCCAGAAAAGACTATCAAATTCAACTTAGGTAACGAAACATTAGTCAAATTATAGTTCATTGTTTTATTGTCGATTGCAACTGTTGATTTTTCAGGAAACAATTGGTTAAAATATGATTGTATTTCATAATACATATTTTGTATCTCCGAATATTTCGATTGTTATTACCGTTACATCAGCCTCATCCTTTTTTGTAGCTTCCAGAGATATATGAGCCTGAATAAAGTTTTCTCGTACAGTTACGAGATCTGTGTAACGTATTTTAAAAGCATCTTTGTCAAACAAATTCGTTGTTTGAATTGCTTTCAAAGCAGACGCACGAGTACTCTCCATATCCAGCACTGACAATCTATATTTAATTGAATTGGATGCCATTTTTGAATATTTAAAACCAAAAAATATTCAAACCAAACAAAAAAACAATAACAAAACTGCGTAAAAACTGTCACTTTTTACAGCACCTTGACAACGAAATCAGAAACAAACTTCACTGCGCATCTATGGAAGCAGAGCTCTACTTTACCATTAACCTTACCGACGATTGGTTTATTTATGGTTACCATTAACAGGGCTCTAAGTTACCGACGATTGGTTTATTTATAATTAACAGGGCTCTACGTTACCGACGCGACTTCAAACTGATGCCTACTTATCGAATGCTACCGAAATTACAAACAAATCATTTCAATATGATTACCTAATTAATTATTAATCTTTATGCGTAATAATGAATTTTTGTTGAAATAGCTTTACGACAGGAATGGAATTAAAGGGATGCGAGTTTAAAAACACAATCATTTGAATTGAAACGATATTCAATTTGGCGAATTTTTTGCTAAAAAACAACAATATGTAATTTAGCGGGAATGTGATTTATATCCGGCTACAAGGACCAAAATGTTAAGTGTCCGATGACACCGTGTGGACTGTAAAACTAAATTATGTGGCGAAATTACGAGTGTATAAGATTGTGTTTTTAAATCGACAAGGGAGGAAAGGAAACGATAGGAATGGCCCTTACCTTGATGATGAGGTGACAGCTCCCAGTTCTTCTTTATGATCACTTTCCAATGATTATGACCCGATGGTCTTCACGACAATTATAATATATTTATATTATTGTTATTTGCGAGATTTGCGAAATGCTTGTACAAGCTTGGTCTAGTTTTCAAAGATAACAACTGAATGTTTTTATTCAAAAAAAGGAAGTGCAAAAGTGTTATGTTTTCAAGTGTTTTAAATCATCTTCTTTGCTTCTTGGGTAAGGGCCTTGATGTGAAAGGAAGGGAATCACAAGGAAGGAATATTTGGTAAGGTACATGGGTATAATGGATTAATGTCCTAAAGTTATTTCAACACTAAACAGTGTTGAACTACAGCACTCTTTTAAAAATGATATGAATAAGCTTAAATTGTCAGACAGAAGGATTTTCACTGACATGGTATTTTTATATAAAACATTAAATGTTTTTTATATATAAATAAATATTGCATAAGAGTCCCAACTGGTCACATCTGGAGCCAGTGAGACTATGGCATCCCCAATTGTGGTACATTGGGAGGCTGAACGAAGTGGGCAGGGGAAGGAGGTGGGGTAGAGAAAACTTGGGAAGTACCTGGCTATTCAGATCTGTTGATAGTCCAGAATTGCCTGCATTGATTAGCTTTCGAAATTTCACAACGTATACTAGAAGTAGGGGATTATTTCAGTGTAATTCTGGGACTAACTTACCAAGTGTATTCCTCTTTGCCCAGAATACTAATGGAGGGAAATAATTAAGTAAGCCAATTCAGTGGACATCTTCACTTTGTCACTAAACAAATACACGATGTTGATTATGAAGCAGTTCTATTTATTTACATTTAATACAGTGTAATATTTACTCTCCATTTGTAAAAGCCCTAAAAGGGGCGTTACTAAATAAAAATAAATAAATAAAAATTATTATAATAACATTACACAACATTATTCTAACTAATATATAACAATTTTAAACTGTACTTACTTGACTTACACTTTCAATAAACGTTTGATCGTTTTTTACCCTCCACATATCATTTTTCTGTATTAATTAATCAGATTAAATATTTTCCTAAAATAATAAAAATAATACTCATTTCTTTGTTATGAATCACTCTAACTGAATTAATATTATAAACCACACACCTTACTATATTACAGCTAGGATTATGATAATAAAACAGACGAGGCTGAAAATAAGAAAGATTCTGACAGAAGCAATCTATTCGTTTTCACTTAGTTTTAAATGTATGTATACTAGCGATGGGCACAATCGATGAATAATCGATTATTTACTCGATCTTTTTTACCATCGAATGATTTCGATTCATTTCCATAGAAAAATCGATTCTCGCTTCTCGATGTCAAATTCATTCGAATGCACAGTCCGAGAGAATCGGTTTGAAACGTCATCGAACTTGGAATCGATTCTCGCTTCTCGATGTCAAAATTCTTTCGAATGCACGGCCGAGACAATCGGTTTGAAACGTCATCGAACTTGAAATCGATTCTCGCTTCTCGATGTCAGAATCCATTCGAATGCACAGTCCTAGACAATCGGTTTTAAACGTCATCGAACTTGGAATCGATTCTCGCTTCTCGATGTCAGAATTCGAATGCATAGTCTTGAAACGTCATCGAAAGTGATTTTGCTTGTCAAACGAAATATTTTATAGGTACATGTTATAATCAACCTGATGTGTGAATTTTATATTATGAATGAATACTTTTAGGTAACGATTTACGTTTTCAGTATAGTTTATACGTAAAAGATTGCGATGGTGATAGCTTTCAACAATTTAAAAATGTTTATTATGAGGTTATGTATCATCTATTTGGGTATTGTATATTTAATTTAAAATAAAACAATAACTTAGTATATACCATTTTTATATTTAATGCCGACGTTTCGCTAAAACCGTAGTTTCTTCAGGGCAGTAAATAAAACTCTACTAAAATCAGCAAGTAGGTAATATGTTTTCATATCTGCTTTATATGACCAAATATATTTAATTTATTTGAAATTAACAGGTGTTTCTTAGTTTGTAATAAAAATGAAACGATTTCTATAGTAAGAAAACTTTATTTAATGATAAACTACAAATATAAAAATATAAATACAAATAATTGCATACGAAAAAATGTCCATAACCTACATGTTATTTAGAGGTTATTTTTTTAACAAAAACGACATAAAATTATTATCTCCGTATTAAACACAGACACACTGTAAATATTATTAATGGGAATTTGTACCAACCGGCTAAACTAAATATCTTATTAGTAATTTTATTGTTGTGAGATGCCCACATATTTGAAATTCGTGGAAAATGGAATAACACTAATGTTGCCATCAAACAAAAAGGAATTTGCCAATTTGCCATTGCCAGGAAATAAAAACGGTGATTGAATTATTGTTGCAGTACTTACTTACTAATGTTGCGTTATTTAAACATGTTATTTAGAGATTGTTTTTGATCAAAAATGTCATATAATTATAATTATTTTCATATTATTAAACATACATAAATATTTTTAATGGAAATTTTTACCAATGGGCTAAACTAAGTAGCTTAACAATAATTGTTATGTTGTGAAATGCATACCAAAAAACAACAAATAAAATTACAACAAACAATAAGCGTTGCCATACATGATGCACCATAATAATTTTCGACTTCCTACCACCCCCCCCCCCCCCCCCCCCGTCACAGACAAAAATCCTGCCCCTAACCGTAGCTATTGCTCCCGAACTCCGAGCAAAAACTCGATTAATCATTCGATTATTGTGATGTCTCGATTAAAAAAAATCGATTATATAAAAGTTTCGATCATTCCCATCGCTAATGTATACTTTAAGTCACTAGTTATATAAGTCTTAGTTGTAATTCATTAGATAGAATTCTTTGTATAAAGCCCTTATAATAAATATATGATGTATCAATGAATTTTTAAAGTTCCCTTGAGGTGATTTTCTCACGAAAATGGCGCTATAAAAATCATCCAAACATCATTATTATAATGTTTTATTCCAGGACTAAAATAATTACAAATAAGCAGAAAATTTAATCTCGAAGAAATTGGCATAACAGAATACGTTACGGAATTTGCCTAAAATAGACATCCACGGGATTTTCAAACGCGGTGTCGTGATTGCCGTGGACAAATAAACAGAACATTTCGTATGTCTACTGAGTTGCTAGTTTCAGTGCAAAGGTTTTCTCTGCTATCTCCTGATTATCGGTGAAAGCAATTATCTTAGCTAGCAACTCACGAAGATTCGGCCCACGGGAAGATCAGAATACATTCAAATTAATGTTGACAATTGGGTGCCGAAGAAAAGCTATCTATTCCACTCTGTGGCCTCTACGGACGACTGTTTATTCTATTAGTTTATTTTCTCATCACGTCTTTTGACGCTTTGGCTTCAGTTAGTACTTGAGGCTCAAGGTCAGAGGAATTGATAACTTTACAATATCGGATCGGTAAGCGTAACTTCTGACGATTTTATATCAATATACTGAGCAGGTTTTACTTTTGCAGCCGAACCCATACTGACAGGCAATCCTGGAGATGTTTTCTTTGAATTCTTAAAAACGATAAACGCCAAACCAAACAATTGAGTAAAAATATAAAAAAATTGACAGTGTGGAATTGAAATTCTATCGTGAATATGCATTGACAGTGATCATATACATTTTTTATATTAAACGGAAGCTAATTGGTCAATCAGGTCTTGAGTCATGTTTCAAAATATTTTTCGTTTCTCAAAGATAGAACTGAATTATTGAATTGCAAAAGTTTTTCTGGAAAAGATAAAAAGAGGTGTTAAAAATTTTAATAAAATGTTTCCATCATTGGTAAATAGAGTTTTAATCGGTGAGTTAAATGTGTATTTAGAAGGAATTAAAAAGTACTAATGTTGAATAAATAATATCCAAGAATTATTTTGGTTTTGATTAATTCCAGTGAAAATAGTGGTAAAGGTTTTATTGTTGATGTCTTTAAAACATTTCTAGACACAGTTCAATAATTGTGTTTTATTATTAATGCATCTAATTTCTTACGGTTATTTAATAACAATATAAATATTACTTTGCTTTTTCAGGTACTGATTTTGTAGCAGGTTTAAGCATCAAGGCAGAACCAGGAAGCCGAGAAGAACATAGGGTGGGGATTCCTTATACGGAAATTGACTTGGACCTCCTCGATGTTAAAAATGAATGCTTAGAGCGTTCTGAAAGAATTACTCAGAAAGCAGGTAAAACCGATTTGTATTATCTGTGATTCACAAATCGTGATCTTAATACTTTATTTATAAATTATGTCCTTACATATATTACGTTAAAAATATTAATATATTGGCAATGAATAATTGAAATTCTATCCTAAATATTCATTGACACTGAGCGTATATTTTTTACACTAAACGGTAGCTGACTTGTAAAAGAGATCAAAAGTTTTGTTTTATCTACTTTCGTTTCTCAAATATCGAACGAAAAAAATTCATATTGCATACATTATTCTAGAAAAGATAAAAAAGGTGCTACAAATGTTAATCAAAAAGCAATGGTGTTTTCCTTTCATTGGTAAATAGAGTTTAAATCGGTGAGCTACATATGTATTTATAAATAAAAACAAAACTTTTATACAAGGATAAATAGAATACAAGAATTATTTTATTATTTTTATGATTAATTCCAGTGAAAATGGTGGTTACGGTTTAAATATTAAGTCCTTAAAATATTTTTTTACATTGTTCAATATTTGTGTTTTATCATTAATGCATCTAATATCTTACATTTATTAAATTAAAATATAAATGTTGCTTTGCTATTCCAGGTAGTGTTTTTGTAGAAGATTTCGGCATCAAGAAAGAACCAGGACGCCGAGCAGAACATGGGGTAGGGATTCCTTATACGGAAATTGACTTGGACCTCCTCGATGTTAAAAATGAATGCTTAGAGCGTTCTGAAAGAATTATTCAAACAACAGGTAAAACCGATTTTTATTTTTTGTGATTGGCTATTCGTGCTCTTCATACTTGCGTATTTATGAATTATGTCTTCACGTGCATTTCTCTTTATCTTTATCTCTTTCAGACTTATTGACAAAACGGAAGACGCATTATGAGGAAGAACGATTTTCTTGCTACCGTTGTAAATACTTCTGCTCTTTTAAGTCATTATTAAAACGGCACATGCGCACTCATTCTGGTGAGAAGCCTGTTTCGTGTTCCGTCTGCATCTACTCATGTTCTCGAAAAGATACTTTGAATAATCATATGCTGACTCACAGTGGTGTAAAACCATTTTCATGTTCCGTCTGCAGCTACTCATGTGCTCAAAAAGGTGCTTTGAAGAATCATATGCTGACTCACAGTAGAGAAAAACCTTTTTCGTGTTCCGTCTGCAGCTACTTATGTTCTCGAAAAGAAGGATTGAAGAATCATATGCTAACTCACACTGGAGAAAAGCCTTTTTCGTGTTCCGTCTGCAGCTACTCATGTTCTCAAAAAGGCAGTTTGAAGATTCATATGCCAACTCACAGTGGAGAAAAACCATTTTCATGTTCCGTCTGCAGCTACTCATGTGCTCATAAAGGTGCTTTGAAGAATCATATGCTGACTCACAGTAGAGAAAAACCTTTTTCGTGTTCCGTCTGCAGCTTCTTATGTTCTCGAAAAGAAGGATTGAAGAATCATATGCTAACTCACACTGGAGAAAAACCTTTTTCGTGTTCTGTCTGCAACTACTCATGTTCTCGAAAAGGTGAGTTGAAGAAACACATGCTGACTCATAGTACAGAAAAACCTTTTTCGTGTTCTGTCTGCAGCTACTCATGTTCTCGAAAAGAAGGATTGAAGAATCATATGCTAACTCACACTGGAGAAAAACCTTTTTCGTGTTCTGTCTGCAGCTACTCATGTTCTCGAAAAGAAGGATTGAAGAATCATATGCTGACTCACAGTGGAGAAAAACCTTTTGCGTGTTCCGTCTGCAGCTACTCATGTTCTCAAAATGGTAGTTTGAAGAAACACATGCTGACTCACAGTAGAGAAAAACCTTTTTCGTGTTCCGTCTGCAGCTACTCTTGTTCTCAAAAAGGCAGTTTGAAGATTCATATGCTAACTCACAGTGGAGAAAAACCTTTTTCGTGTTCCGTCTGCAGCTACTCGTTTTCTCAAAAGGGTAATTTGAAGAGTCATATGCTGACTCACAGTAGAGAAAAACCTTTTTCGTGTCCCGACTGCAACTATTCATTTTCACGTAGAAGCAAATTGAAGAAACACACGCTAACTCACAGTGGAGAAAAGCCTTTTTCGCGTCCGTCTGCAGCTATTTAAGTTCTCGAAAAGGTAGTTTGAAGAATCATATGGTGACTCACAGTCGAGAAAAATCTTTTCGTGTCCCGACCGCAACTATTCATTTTCACGAAGGAGCAATTTAAAGAAACACATCCTGATTCGCAGTTGAGAAAAGCCTTTTTCGTGTCTTGACTGTAACTATTCGTGTTCACATAGAAGCCGAAACCGTATTCAATTTTAAAGTTTAAGATTGATTATCGGAGCAATGCGTTCCTCCCCAATTAACGCTTTAGAAGTGGAGGCTGTGGAGGCTCCTCTTCCTTTCAGAAGACAGCTTTTAGTTGACAAGTTTTTATTCAAATGCTTAAGACTCTCTAATCACCCGCTGGTGGACAAAGTTTCTACAATTTCTGCTCAAGTGAAATCACTTACGTATTGGAGGAATAAATCATTCCCTTTACTTGTTAAAATCCTCCATATATTCATTTGATTAATCCAAATTTTCTTATTTCACTGATTAACAACCTCTAACCAAAATATCTCATCCAAATTTGAAATTCGAAATATTCCGGCTGGAAAATTATGTACACCGATGGTTCAATTTTCAAGTCTCCCTTATCAAACCAATTAGGAGCGGCATTCCATTGCCCATCAGATCAAGTAAATAAAAAAATAAAGCTCCCAAAAGAGGCTTCCATTTTCACGGCTGAATGTATAGCGATATTTGAATCCCTTAAATAACTAACTAACTAAAACTAACTAACCTTCACGCCGTTTCCCCGCAGGCTCCACATGCCCAAACCATCTGAGAGTTGCTTTCTTAATTTTACTGATTACGCTTACATCAGCCTTGCATTCCTTTCGAATCTCCACATTTCTCACACGATCATACATGGTTATCATGATCCCTTAAATACACGATAATCACAATGGAAATTTCTTAATTCTCTCCGATTCCAAAAAATTAAATTCTTTCCCTTCCCATTTCCCAGAAGACGATCTATGTATCGAAATTCGCACTCTATTTCGTAGAGTAGAGTGGAAGATACTCTTAGTATCGCCCTAGTTTTAGACTACCATTCAGAATTAAATCATTGCTTAAAATGGCTTTAGCCGTGTTTAGTGACGAGATCTGAATTGCCAGGTACTTCCCCACCTTCCTCTTCCTCGTCTCCTTCTCTTTCCCACTTACCTTCGGCCTCATAACATACCCCAATTGGGGATGCTCACTGGCTCCAGACGGGAGCAGTTGGGACTCTTGTAGGGTATTAATTATAAAATTATTATTATTTTTAATTAACCGACTCTGGCAAATAAATCGTGTTGGCTTGGATACCTAGTCACTTCGCTATCCCTGGAAATGAAAAGGCCGATTCATTGGCGAAAGATGCCATTATTTCGGAGATTTCTTATATAAATTTTTAAACCCCGATGACATTTTCACAAAATTGAAAGAAAACATGATTTCCACATGGCAGAATTATTGGGATGAATCAAGTAAAACAAAAGGTAATATTTTTTTCATAATACCGCCCACGATTCCTTCAAAACCATGTTTTTCCTGATTCTCTGAACAAATCCTCAACATCATCCATTTGTCGCTTGCGGATAAAGCATTGCTGCCACAATGTTGACTTGACAATGACGATCTTTTTTACCATCGAATGATTTCGATTCATTTCCATAGAAAAATCGATTCTCGCTTCTCGATGTCAAATTCATTCGAATGCACAGTCCGAGAGAATCGGTTTGAAACGTCATCGAACTTGGAATCGATTCTCGCTTCTCGATGTCAAAATTCTTTCGAATGCACAGTCCGAGAGAATCGGTTTGAAACGTCATCGAACTTGGAATCGATTCTCGCTTCTCGATGTCAAAATTCTTTCGAATGCACGGCCGAGACAATCGGTTTTAAACGTCATCGAACTTGGAATCGATTCTCGCTTCTCGATGTCAGAATTCGAATGCATAGTCTTGAAACGTCATCGAAAGTGATTTTGCTTGTCAAACGAAATATTTTATAGGTACATGTTATAATCAACCTGATGTGTGAATTTTATATTATGAATGAATACTTTTAGGTAACGATTTACGTTTTCAGTATAGTTTATACGTAAAAGATTGCGATGGTGATAGCTTTCAACAATTTAAAAATGTTTAGTATGAGGTTATGTATCATCTATTTGGGTATTGTATATTTAATTTAAAATAAAACAATAACTTAGTATATACCATTTTTATATTTAATGCCGACCGGGTTTCGCTAAAACCGTAGTTTCTTCAGGGCAGTAAATAATACTCTACTAAAATCAGCAAGTAGGTAATATGTTTTCATATCTGCTTTATATGACCAAATATATTTAATTTATTTGAAATTAACAGGTGTTTCTTAGTTTGTAATAAAAATGAAACGATTTCTATAGTAAGAAAACTTTATTTAATGATAAACTACAAATATAAAAATATAAATACAAATAATTCGATACGAAAAGGTGTCCATAACCTACATGTTATTTAGAGGTTATTTTTTTAACAAAAACGACATAAAATTATTATCTTCGTATTAAACACAGACACACTGTCAATATTATTAATGGGAATTTGTACCAACCGGCTAAACTAAATATCTTATTAGTAATTTTATTGTTGTGAGATGCCCACATATTTGAAATTCGTGGAAAATGGAATAACACTAATGTTGCCATCAAACAAAAAGGAATTTGCCAATTTGCCATTGCCAGGAAATAAAAACGGTGATTGAATTATTGTCGCAGTACTTACTTACTAATGTTGCGTTATTTAGTGATTGTTTTTGATCAAAAATGTCATATAATTATAATTATTTTCATATTATTAAACATACATAAATATTTTTAATGGAAATTTTTACCAATGGGCTAAACTAAGTAGCTTAACAATAATTGTTATGTTGTGAAATGCATACCAAAAAACAACAAATAAAATTACAACAAACAACAAGCGTTGCCATACATGATGCACCATAATAATTTTCGACTTCCTACCCCCCCCCCCCCCCCCCGTCACAGACAAAAATCCTGCCCCTGACCGTAGCTATTGCTCCCGAACTCCGAGCAAAAAATCGATTAATCATTCGATTATTGTGATGTCTCGATTAAAAAAAATCGATTATATAAAAGTTTCGATCATTCCCATCGCTACCCATATGTATTATGTCTTCACTACCTAAACTTTTTGAAAAGGTTATATTAACAACAAGGATGGGAAATCATGATCAACACCGTACAACAACCTGCAGTCCACCTCGGAACAGGAATACCTTGTGAGGAGGACTGAGGACAAAATACTTAACTTTGTATTCTTAATTTACTTTATATTGTATTTTAATTTTAATTTTCATTAAAAAAAAAAAAATAAAAAAAAGTAAAATCATGCATCAAATTAAACCAATTATAACAACATTTCAACATGGTTTTATGGCAGACAGATCTACGTCAACTAACTTATTGCTCTACGAACATTTTATTTCAAATGCACTATCCAAGGGTCTGCAAGTTGATACAATTTATACTGACTTTAGGAAAGCCTTTGATACTGTTTCTCATCGCATTTTAATGGATAAATTAGAACACTTGGGTATAAGCGGCAACTTTCTCGGATGGCTTAGAAGTTACTTGTCATTAGCGATGGGCACAATCGATGAATAATCGATTATTTACTCGATCTTTTTTACCATCGAATGATTTCGATTCATTTCCATAGAAAAATCGATTTTCGCTTCTCGATGTCAAATTCATTCGAATGCAGCGATGGGCACAATCGATGAATAATCGAAGATTTACTCGATCTTTTTTACCATCGAATGATTTCGATTCATTTCCATAGAAAAATCGATTCTCGCTTCTCGATGTCAAATTCATTCGAATGCACAGTCCGAGACAATCGGTTTGAAACGTCATCGAACTTGGAATCGATTCTCGCTTCTCGATGTCAAAATTCTTTCGAATGCACGGCCGAGACAATCGGTTTGAAACGTCATCGAACTTGGAATCAATTCTTGCTTTTCGATGTCAAAATTCTTTCGAATGCACGGGCCGAGACAATCGGTTTGAAACGTCATTTAAACGTCGTTATTTAAACATGTTATTTAGAGATTGTTTTTGAACAAAAATGTCATATAATTATAATTATTGACATATTATTAAACATACATAAATATTTATAATGGAATTTTTTACCAACGGGCTAAACTAAGTAGCTTAACAATAATTGTTATTTTGTGAAATGCATACCAAAAAACAACAAATAAAATTACAACAAAAAATAAGCGTTGCCATACATGATGCACCGTAATAATTTTCGGCTTCCTACCCCCCCCCCCCTCACAGACCAAAATTCTGCCCCTGACCGTAGCTATTGCTCCCAAACTCGAAGCAAAAAATCGATTATTGTGATGTCTCGATTAAAAAAAATTGATTATATAAAAGTTTTGATCATTCCCATCGCTACTTGTCATATAGAAAACTATCTGTAAAAATTACCTCCACAACTTCATACACTTTTTTTGCCTTAAGTGGGGTCCCCCTAGATTCCCACCTAGGACCAATTCTTTTATTATTATTTTTTAATTTATTAATGATATTTCACTAATTTTCGATAATACTCACTTTCTTCTATTCGCCGACGATCTAAAGATGTTTAAATTGATCGAAAATTCTTCTGCTTGTTTAACTCTACAAAGGAACTTAAATAAACTTTGTGAATGGTGCATTGTAAACAAATTACATCTTAATATTAACAAATGCCAAACCATCAGTTTCCATAGATCTAAAACCCCTTTATTATTCGACTACTCAATTAATAATGCTACTTTAAAAAGAGTCTTTGAATTTAATGACCTTGGAGTTATCTTTGACTCCAAATTACGCTTCTTGAATCACATTGTTAGCATCGCCAGTAAGGGATTACAAATGCTTGGATTTATTCTCAGAATTGTTAAAGACTTTAATAACATAAAAACCATAAAATAACTATACACGTCTCTGGTTAGAAGTCAGGTTGGACAAGCATTTGGTGTCCTCATTTCAACTCTCATTGTTTACAGATTGAAAAAATTCAAAATAAATTTTTACGTTTTATAAATTTCAAACTTGGTAATCCTATTATTGAAATCAATTATGTCAATTTACGCAGTAAACTTAACTTATCGAAATTATCTGAAAGGCGAAAAATATCTGATCTCCTTTTATTATATAAAATTGTTCATTCAAGGTTGGACTGCCCTGTCGCTATAAATTTGCTATCTATACATATACCTCCAAAATATACCAGACGGAATATTTTATTCTACAACAATAACTTCGCTATAAATTCTGTGATGGAAAGAATACATAGGTTGGGCAATGAACTAACAGATGTCGCTGACATATTTAATTTAAACTTCGACACATTTAAAGCGTAAGTAGTTCACCATTTTTAAAATGTTAATAATGAATGAGAAATCATTTTATTTTATTTCGATTTTCTTTTGTTATTTTTAATGGTTCGTATTCTAGATGCAAACAACGAGTAATTAAGTAAAAATTAATGTGTTTAGACTGTTTTTTCTTCTTTTTTTGTTGCTCGTAGGTACATGAATTGTACCTACGAGATCTCTAAAGTTATGCATGTGGATTTAGCATTAGATATATTCTTATTTATTATATTGTGTTTATGCTTTATTTATATATTTTGTAATCTTATTTATTTAGGTTATATCGTTGTTATAAAAGAAATTTGTATTCTATGTGTAAAAGCCCAATAGGGCGTCAATAAATAAATAAATAAATGTAATAAAAATGTTGGTGTTAGAAAATCGAATATATGACAGACTGCAATATCTAATTGAGATATTACTGTGTCTAGTATATTATTGAAAATCTCAATTTTAAATATTTTTTCTCGGTTTGGAAATCGGTGATCAGCAGCTAATTCATCAAAATGTTTTTTTTTACTTTTCTTTGCCTATTTTCTTGAAAATGGGTATCAATACCATATTTTCTTGCAGTTTCACTGGCTTTGCACTGGAATAATTCGAAATCAATTCTATAAATTTTCAACTTTGCTTTGGTCTCTGCTAAAACTTTACTCGCCTCGCCCAAATTGATGTCGCATTTTTGTAAAGTTTTGGATGCATAATTGATGTCGTTCAATACACTGTGCATGAATTCGCAAAGGAACACGAACTCGAAATTTAGCATTTTAGTTTTAAAACTCTCTGCTTCACTACGCCCATCTTTATTAGGACTCTTTAGAACTATTTCTGATAATGCTTTGATAATATCAAAATAACGAAGTTTTATTGCAGATATCGTATTGACCCTACTGGACCATCTAGTCGGATTTAGTTTTTTTAGAGTGGTGTCCGATTCGCCAGTGAATTTTGACAGTAGATCCCAACGTTTGATGCTGTTTCCGAAAAAGTTATACAAATCTTGCAACGTTGCGAAAAAAATCTGTATTTCCACACAACTGCTAACGGCATCATTTATCACCAAATTTAAATTATGAGTGGCACAATGTACGTACTCTGCGTTAGGCTGGATATCCTTAATATGTTTTTGTACACCATTATACACACCACTCATCACACTGGCTCCATCATAGCCTTGCCCCACATATTTTTTTAAATCAATATTTTTGTCGATAAATAATGTTGTCACTTGGTTGACTAAATCTACTGCGCCATGTTTGATGGCTGCATAAAAGCCTAGAAACACTTATTTTACTTCTATTTCAATTGGCTGTCCATTTTCCGATCTGGTTATTCCTGCATACCTCACAACAATGCTTAGCTGATCTACCTTCGATATGTCCTGTGTCGTATCCATTATGATGGCAAAAAACGGTGAACAAAATAATAATTATTAGAAAGAATTTGGGCATATCCAAAACTTGCAGCAAAATGTGATCATATCGGGCGACAAACTCTACAAAGGACAGAAAATTTCCGTGGTATCCTTCCTGACTTAAGTCTTCTTGATGCCCTCTCAAAGCCAAATAACTATGTAAGTATGATATCGAATAATCTTTGAAGAACCATTTTCCAAAATGATGCTTCTTTGCGAATTTCATTTTCAAGTTCCTTGTCGATAGTATTAGTATCGTTTTTTTCCAAAATTCATTATACAGCACATGCTTCCGAATGGCCACTCGAACAACTGTGTTGTTTAATTCTTTCTGATAAATGCTTCCAATCTCGAATTCCCGTACACCAAACATTATTCCTTCGTGAAGCAAATAACCAGCAGGGTTGACAAATAGGCAGCGTCTAGTATTTTGGAATAACACAACCAAAAACGATTAACTGGCTCATATTTAGAACACGAAACGTAGTACGATTTTGAAAAACACATATTGTTCTGGTTGATGTCTGTTGGAAAAGGTCCTGAAGGCTGTAAAGGCCCCATATCAAGAATTTGACGTCTTTCGTTTACACTTAATATTTTGTTCCTGAAGTTTCCCGAGTCATAAGCAGATTTGTCGTACACATTTTCGAAAAATGTAGAAGTCTGTGGTTCCTCCAAACCCTCCGCTCTTATGTGTGTCATGCAAACATCATCCACGTTCACATGATCGGCGGCGGAGGTATCTCCAACTGCAATAATAGGCCACTTGCACCACATTTTTTTAATTTTTTTTCCGGTTTAGGAAAATATTCTAAGACATTCTGTATTTTTTTTATTTTTTTTTATCGTATTTTGAGTCCCTGGCGATTTTTTGAAAATTTCAATCCGAAAAATCGGACCATTTTTTATAAACCGGAAGGACGGGACATAATTTTATGGGTGCGAAAAAACAATAATTAGATAGCCGAAAATCATTTTAAAAAAAACTGACGAATTCCAAACGCATGGCAGAGGAGAATAACGAAGCATACCAAAAATATTACAACTCATATATATTTTTTCCTTGAACCTCTTATTGATCATTAATCATTATATATGACTTTTACAATTTGGGAGGTGGGTATGGGTACCGCCGCCCCGGGAACTATTTATTGGATAACCAACACCCCTGCCATAGGTCACCCCAAGTGGTTCGCTACGTTTGGTGACTTAGCAGGGGTGCCCAGATTTACGGGGTGAGGTTTGTCTGGGTCTTGACGGTGAATGCGGTTGCTTTGCGAGCTGGATCGGGAGAGAATTGTTTAGGGAGATCTAATCTCTCCAACCAAACTCATTTGACCCATCACCCTGCATCGCAGTAGGAGGGATGGATTCGCACATTATTCGTCACTCCTGGACACATTGACCCCCAGATTCCTACCCACTCCTCATACCTTTTTCCTTCCCAGAACTTCCACTCCGTCGTTTCCCTTAAAAGATCCCCCACACAGCATCCCCAAAGATGACATATGCCCTGAGGGAATTTTTTTACTCAGGGCTTCCTGTGTTGTGTAAAAAAAATCCAAATCCAAATATTTTACATAAACCAAATTAAAAATAATTATTAAAATTAATTAAAGGGAAAGGTTTATCAACAATATGAAACATGTAAACAAGTATGAAGAATGTTCACATCAAATTTATTTAGTTGGTCTATACCTATAGCATTTAGTATATACCTCTTACCTAGGTTGGTTTTTGTTTTTGCAGTGAGATTATTTGGAACAGCTGAACATTATTGTTCTTAAACATATAACTTGTTCTTGTGCCTCTTGTTTGATATTATTCAAATTTTGTGATTTAAATTATACTTATAAAAATGTACTTGTAAAATATGATTATAATACATAATATATTATAAAATTTGATTTTGTTAAAATCAGCACCATCACCGTTATTGTCCTAAAACGCCGCTTCGGAACGGCAACGGCCTGCACGATGTTCATTCATAACATCAGATCTGTCAAAACGTTAAACAGAGGTTATGCAGAGGTTCATTTGTGTGTCAAACCGAGTGCTTCAATATGAATTTTAGTTATTAATACTTAGAAAAGTAGCCATCATACATGTATCTCATTTCTGCACATTGTCAGACTGACTCTGAACAAATCCTATCCTATTTCAGCTATTGATTGCAATAATTTCGTATATAATTAAGTTTGGAGTAAAATCAATTTGACCCAGCGCATATAGGTCTCATAGAAATCGTTGTTTCTCCCTTACTACCGTAGTGAGCAGTATGATATAAACGGTATTGGAAAGAAAATACAACACGCTATATATTCAAATTTAAAAATTAACCACGAAATAATTGAAATGTACACCTTCAAGAGATCAAAGTTTCCGACCGCGATTTGAAAAAAAATGTTGAAACTTTGTGAATTTTTTATGATTATTTTTTACATGAAACGACTAAAAAGTGAGGTGGCTATAAGGTTTATAATTCATTTGTCTAAGAAAATATGTGTAAGTTTTAGTTTTTTTCGTAACCAGTAATTCAACCTCGAAAAAAACGTAAGGTGATCCATTTTGAAAACTTTTTGAAGTGTGCATTAAAAATTTTTATAGTTTAAAATTTACGGGGTTATTCGTAGTAGTAAAATTTGAAAGCGTATTTAATCACCTTTCAAAAACAGTTTTTAGTTTTCGGATACATCCACAATTATTCTATTTATTTGGATTTTATTGGAAAGCGGAAATATTTTTACCTTCGGACAAATACGTCATGAAATGTCAAATGTGTCAAATTGCAAAAATTTCCGGAAATCAAAGTGTTGCTATATAACGAAAAAATATCAGTGTGGAATTTTACAAAATTATTTGAATAAAATCGGGGACGGGACATTTTAATTTAGTGACGTCACGAGCCCAAAAAACGGATTTATTTATTTAAAAAGAAAAAAAACTATCAATTTCTAAAAAAATTCATTATCATTTTCATAAGCTTAGTAGAAAAATCTATCCACACGATTTTTTCCAAGTCATTATGAGATCCGTGCAAGTGGCCTATTGTCGAATCTTCTTCAATAGGCTTCTCAACCAACACTACAGTTACCACATTATTTGAGTCACTATCAATGGAAATATTTTGGCTAGATGTACTTGCAGAAGGCTGACTAAAAAACTTGTCAATTTTTGTTTACTATCTTCTCTTTCTTGGCGTTGTTTGCGTTTAAATGCACCACTGGGCTTCTTCATCTTATCCATAATTTTAGTTTTCTAATTTATTTAAACAATACAATATTAGATTGTGCTCGAGTAGGTAGGTACTCACTGTTCACTGACGACGTTAAAAGTAAAATAAAAGGAAAGAGAAACACTTGGGGAATGACACACATATCGTCGCTCTAGTTCGTTTTTGTCCTACAGACCATTTTTAGTGAAATTGAGTTAAGTATGCAGTTGTTCTTAAAAAGCCTTTATTTATACTTGACAAGTGAAAAAAAAAATTTAAAAAAATTATTTAAGGGGTTTTCAAAACGCATTTTGTCTTACGTCATCCCAAATGAAACAACATTTCGTTCGTGTGTCTCCAACATCCACACGTTGGCCAATATAACCCCTCGTTTTTAAACCTGCCGTTCAGTTGTATTTCATACAAATGTGTCTAACATCCAAGCCGCATCTTAGCCTACGTACCAAATTCAAACGCTCTGTTACTAACGTATTATTCTAACAGACCAAACAGCCAATAGCAGCGCAGCGGAGGATCACGTGATTGCTCTCATTTCAAACATTCGTTCAATAGCGCCGAGGAAGTAAATATCTTCATTTGTGATTTTGTTATTTACAAAGTTATTTTAGTGGTTTTCTGGGAGATTTCTCCCCATAAAATGCCTAATGATGTACACTGTAGAAAAGGATAAAATTTTCATAGGAAATTATAGCAGTCAACTAATTATTTATTATTTTCTCTGCAAATTGTTTCAACTGATCCTTCGTTACAGCTCTACACAGGGTGGTTATAATAACATTGTGTTTTTCGATTATTATAATCATAAATACATAATATATTAAAATTCTTCCCAAGTTCTACATTATGGTGAAATATCGTAGTAAAAATTGAAATAACCTAATGTCGACCCCCTTTTAATCGCAAAATTAATATTAATTGATTGAATCCAACATGATTGAAGTTAAATCAATTTATTGAAAAGAACGACAGTATTTTTTTAATTAATAAAACTTAAATTTTATTAACTTTACGTACCTATTCGTTTTATAAAATTTAAATTTTATTTTACCCCGACAAAGACATAAAAGAACGGTAAAGGTAGTTTCTAACCAATGTTTTTTTTTATTTGTTACAAAATTGACAATGCTAAAAGAATTATGAACTTTGATTTTGTAGCAGGCGATCATGACCAAGCTGTTATTTATTTAAATGATTTAATCTCGTAAGACTTCAACCTGTGATATTTAAAACAAGCCAATTAATAGAATAAGGAAACGAAGGAGTTTTTGAACTAACTAACTAACCATCACGCCGTTTCCCCGCAGGGGTAGGCAGAGAGGACGTACCGCCAAACAACTCGGTCTTGGCACACAATCCTTGCCTCATCCGCATTCATACATCTTCTCATACATACTCTTCTATTATTCTGACTCTTGACATGGCCCGACTCAAGTATCTGATTTACTTGATCGTGCCACGTCTTCCTTGGGCGTCCTCGGCTTCTTCTACCATTCACATTCGCGTCATAAATTCTCTTTACACTCCTTTCTTCATTCATTCGCTCACATGCCCAAAGTTTGCCCAAGTTTTTGTTTTCGGTAAATTTAGTTAACTAACTAACGCCCAATACGTACCTAAGTTTATTTACCAAATCTCATTTTAAGAATTATACTTTTTATATTTTAAACCAGAAAATTTATATAACATAGTGCCTAATATTTCTTTTATGTTCATTTTTTTCTTACCTATTTCTTTATTTTTTGTGCAAGTATTATATTTTAGAAAAAAAGCGGTGTTTATCGCAAAGCTAATAAAAACGTTATTTTTATTCGTACATTATTTAATGATGATACTATTTATTTAATTTAATTACAAACATCCATTTCCAATCTACTCCATTCCAGCCCCTTTCGTAATCCTTCTAATTATATCACCCAACTAAGTGGTAAAACATAATGGGTGGTCGATATCTCAAATACCGCAACAGTAAACTTGTTAAGGAGACAAAATGTGGTAGGAAAGGTTTTATGACCTTTTTGTTAAAAAATCTATATTGTGCAGTAGATATCCTAAACCAGGCCTGGCCAACTCAAATTGCACCACGGGCCGCATTGACGACCTAAAATTTTCCAAGGGCCGCACAGGTTATTCTGTTACTATTGCTATTCGGTTATTCGGTGAACATCATAACTCCTTACCGGATAATCTGAAATTAAATGCGTTTAAAAGGTGATATATGTTTTCCTAGGTAGTCAGAGGGAGTTTTTTTATTTTTGTTTTTATTTTTGGCATCATTTTGAAGTGAATAGCGCGATTTTTACTAAAAAATTTCAATGAATTTGTTTTTTTAAAATGGAAAAATGTTGATTTATGTGTAGAAATAGTAGATGTTGAGTTATGATGTTCACGAACTTTTTTTATACTCGAAAATCCTGTCGAAAATCGAAAAGGGCCGGTCGCTTAAAAAGCTGTATCTTCGTTAGTTTCGCCGCGGGCCGCAGATTGGCCAGGGCTGTCCTAACCCATGTGTTCCAACATAAAATCATTTTAAAAAAGAATTCGTCATCTATTGTTCTATATATTTCTAAAGATTCGTAGGTACCTATTGTGCTTCGAAATCCTTTGAAATATCTTATTGTTTTTATTGTTGGGTCGAAGGGTAACTCTTGACTAGCAATTCGGAGGTCCCGAGTTAAAATCCCGGCGCGCACAAGTAAATTTTATTGTATTGATTTGTGTTTTTTCACAATTCAATTATAAAAAAAAATATAAACCTCTGAGCAAATAACAATTTTTAAAAATATCGTTGTATTTGCGGCAGGTTCCAAAGTGGAAGATACTCTCAGTATAACCCTGGCGTAAGACCACCATTTCGTATTGAAACGTTGCTTGGAATGTGTTGCTTGTTTGGGACTAGATCTGAAAAGCCAGGCACTTCCCAACCTTCCTCTTCCCTATCTCCTTTCCACTACCTTCAGCCTCCCAAAATACCCCAATTGGGGATGCCATAGCCTTCACTTACTACAGGCGGTTGGAAGCAGTTGATTACCGTCATTTTAGTGCAAAATCACTTCCAGGGCGCTTTATAATAATGATGATGAATATTTGTAGGATCTTACTAAAAACTTACTTTTTGCACTGATTGTATTCACCGACTGCTGCTCGTAAACAATAAAATAAGCAATGAATTCACCGCCTACTGAAATATAATTTTTATTAGTATGATTGTCCAAAAATGTAAGTTTTAATTGGTGATTTTACAACGCTATTATTGCACAAAAACTCATTCTTAAAACTTGTTTCCCAATCAAGTACCTAACAAATAATTTTTTTTAAATTGACGCAAAAAAATCTAAGAAACTGTTTAAAAATCACAACTGAATTTTTCAGTCTCACCTCAAAAATATAACTAATAAGTTAATATCTATTATTAAAACCGCTTGGACACATAAGCTTGTTTTCACGATAATTTAACGTGGGTAGACATAGGAATGACGTATGCCCCATACCTGAGTTATTAATTAACAATTAAGCTAAACCCAAAAGTAACAAAAGTTTAATGATAGATCTAATTTCAATGTTATAATAATATTAATTTGAAATGCTTTCCGATCTCCCTGTAATACCAAGCTTGTTAGATAAATGAACCTCACGCAAGAGTACGTGCTCTTGTCCAACATCCAGTGTCCTTTCTCCTATATCCATCTTGTACACACAAGATTTCGCCACTTTGTCCTACATCCAATTAAAAAACGCGTTTTCTGCTTAATTTTAAACATTTAGAACATATCTCACTTAAAAATAATATTTTCTATTATTATACATCATTTCCGTAATCTTAAATTGGAGCTAATTTCATTTTATATGCCTTTTTCGTAAAAAAAACTTTGAAGCACTTTTTCTCCCGATTTACGTTTTGGTCTGTTGGAGAAAAACGAACTAAAGCGACGATATCACTATCCGTCAAATTGACAACACTGCCAACCTACAGAAAGAATTTAGGGGAATTCCCTAGGCATAACTTTTGAATTTCTCTCAACTGAGTTGTCATGATTAAAGTGGAGTTGCAAGTTGCAACCTGTCATATTTATTTTGAAAATGGGAGAAATTTCCAAAAGTTCAGTTCGATCGAGATTTCTGGTAAGGATTCGAGGGCCCCGTGAGCTTGAGGGCCCCGGGGCACTGCCCCGCGTAGCCCCTAGGTAGCTACGCCACTGCCTACATCACTATATTACAGATAATGTACACATAGTTTTCGGTTTGTATATACAGTTACCTAGCCAAATGTTGTTATTTTATAGTCATTTTAAAACATTTTACCTCAGAGTTGTCTGTAGTCAGTTATTGGCTCGTAGGCAATCGTACCCCCAGGTTCACCTTCATTTTCATACGTTTTAACTTTTAAGGGTTGTACGCAAAAATAACAGTAAAATAATTCATTTCAAATATAATCCAATCTTTATTGCATGTTTTGCAAAATTAAAGAAAACGACATAAAATGAAGATTAAAGAACTAATAGGTTAACATAAAATAATAAAACAACAATCAGTATGTTGATTTTGCTGTTCAAGCAAAAGAAATTAAATTTAAAAATTGTTTAAAATATTCGCCATACAATATCTCTTCCCAGGATGCCAGTAAAAGAAATAATATGAGATTTCTTATTGAAACATTGACAAAATATTTAGATATATATTTCGTCACTAAGAATCATACAAAAGTGACAGACAAATATATCTGACTCATCATCTTCTGGAACACGAAGTCTATGAGTTTCAGGTATACTTCTTCTTCTTCGATGGCGCTACAGCCCATATCGAGCTTTGGCCTCCCGCAACATTCGCCTCTAACTCCTCCTGTCCTCAGCAGCTGACTTTCAGTTTGTTACCTGGAGAAGCTGTGTCGCATCCCCTCTTACCTCGTCTTCCCACCTCAGTCTGGGTCTTCCCACTTTTCTTTTTCCACCTGGGTGTCCATGAAATATTTTTGTGCAAACTTCGCATACCATTGGCTCCTTTTTGATAATTCAGCCACATTTTTTGTAACATAACTTTAAATGCATTTCATTGTCCTTCGGATCAACACCAAAGAATAATAACATGCATAAAATATTTGAGGATAATCTTAACTTTGTGAAATTTTCAACACTTGCTTTTTTGGCAAAGGATGTTTGTAAAATCTTTATTTTGGGCCGAATACACGCGATGGAGTCGGTAGCCTTTTACATATTTCGCATTGAATCCCCATGTACTGTTCTCCACACTTGTAACACAGTGATAGTGAATCTGCCAACATGACGGTGACAAATTTCGTGTAACATTAGGTTGAAATGTAACATTGACCAAATTTATGTTTCATTTATTTGCTTCCCTAATAGATTCCATCATTTGTTTTGTTTAAGCTTTTTTGAACAACTGTTCATATGGGGGGAGATTGAAAAGGATTAAATTAACAAACGATTTTGTGTGTGTTTTCTCCCTCGACTTAAATAGTTGTTTCCAGTAGTAATTGTTAAAATCAAGTGTTTTTTTTTAATTGCGTGCGTGAGGCGGAATTCCGCAACCTCACCAATTGTTACTTTCAATTTATAAGTAAAATAGCAATTAAAGTTGTAGATGGGAAAACTTAAAAATAATACTTGATTATATATTAATATAACTATTTATATTTTTGACAACCCTACTGTAGGCAAAGTAAACCCCAAAACATGAAAAACGTGTATGTACTACATTGTCTGGTGACTTATGCACCCTCAAACCCTACCAAATTGAATTAAATACATGCTTAGATTATTCCTAAGATATCTATAAAAAACCCCACAGAATATTAGAAGCCAACTTTAGATAGTTTTTTAGATACAACGTAACTTTTTGAGAAATCACTATCGGCCCTGAAATGCCAACGTTCGCTAAAATGGTGCCAAACTGATGTGATCTGAATTTATGAACAGTTTAAAGTATTCAGCATTACCAGAGAAGAACCCTTCGTAATACCATATATGAAATGTTGATGTATTCTTTAAAATAAGTACTCTGTGACTAGTTTTATAAAAATAAAATGGACTAGGCAAAGATACCCATGGGAAGGCAATCTAACCCCATTTGACGGTACCGAATAAGCAAACAAAGAAACATTCATTTTTATACGTTAAAATAATTCATTATTTAATTTCTACTGGCTAGTTGATTGCTTGTATAACACCCATTTCCCCATTCATTCCTTCTATAAAAAACATGTATAATATTTTCGTTCAGCGGACGGAACTGCAATGAGAGCGCGCGACCTCTCCCCTCAAATGTCCACTAATTACTGAATAAATACACAAAATGTATTCGTGAAACCAGGCCCGTAAAATCAAATTACGTAAATGTGTGATTAATTTTTTGTAAATGTGTTAAAATTTTTTATAAATGCTTAATTATGTATATATATAAGGATTGTATTAGGACATAGTATCGCCCTTGAGGTGTTTTCTCACAAAAAACGGCGCTCTACAAATTATCCAATTTGTAAAATTAATTTAATATAATATTTTAATTAATGAAGATAATATTAGCGAAAGTCAATCGAAATCGCTGTGGATAGCGAGTTGGCCCGGATTGCCAGAGGTCGTGGGTTCGAGTCCCTTAAATATGCTATAAAATAACACCGGTCCGGTAAATTAGTATGACATTTTGATATATCCTACTAGTGACCCAGAAAACTTAAACATTTTATTTAATTCTCTATTACAAGTTTTACCAGATAGAGGGTACACTTTTACATAAAACTGCATACTCAACTCTAATTTTGCTATTTCGGAGATGTGTATGGATATTTCAAAATGTCATACTACGTAATTTAAGTGAAATGAATAGTAACATTTTAAACACGAAGGACATTTCCTTCATAGTAAGGCATCGTGGTCACTTCAAATTTTCCTTCTACGACCGTGAATAGCTGCAGTCCGAACATGAAAGGTTTTTCGCCACTGTGAGTCAGCATATGTTACTTCAAACGACGTTTTTGAGAACATGAGTTTTTGTGAACACACCGCAGATGGAAAAGGGCTTTTCATCACTGTGCGCCAGTGTGTGTCTTCTCAAATTTCCCTTTTGTGAAAATGAAGAATTGCAGACGAAACGAAAGAGGATTTTTTCCACTATGAGTCGTATGTGTGACCTCAAAGTGTCCCTTCATGTTCAATAGTTGTAGTCATAACAAGAAAAACTTTTTCACCCCATGTGAGTAAGTTTGTGTCTTCAAATTACCCTTTCGAGAACGCGAGTAGCTGCAGCCTGAACACAAAAAGGCTTTTCACAACTGTGAGTCAACGTATGTTGCTTCAAACTACCTTTTAGAGAAAATGAGTAGCTGCAGAGAGGCCGACGAAAAAGGCGTTTCTTAACTTTGAGTCAACATGTGTCTCCTCAAATTACACTTCTGCGAACATAAATAGTTGCAGACGGAACACAAATAGGGCTTTTATCCACTGTGAGTCCGCACGTGTCTCTTCAAACTGCTTCTTTGTGAACATGAATAGTTACAGTCGGGACACGAAAAAGGCTTTTCTCCACTGTGAGTCAGCATGTGACTCTTCAAAGTACCTTTATGAGAACTTGAGTAGCTGCAGACGGAACACGAAAAGGGCTTTTCTCCACTGTGAGTCAGCATGTGTTTCTTCAAATAGGTTCTTTGTGAAAATGAAGAGTTGCAGTAGGGACACGCAAAAGATTTTTCTCCGCTGTGAATCAGCATATGATTTTTCAAGCTACCTTTTCGCGAAAATGAATAGCTGCAGACGGAACACGAAAAAGGCTTTTCTCCACTGTGAGTCAGCATATGATTCTTCAAATGGCTTCTTTGTGAAAATGACCAGTTGCAGTCGGGACACGAAAAAGGTTTTTCTCCACTGTGAGTCCGAAAATGATCCTTTAAACTATATTTTCGAGAACATGAGTAGCTGCAGACGGAACACGAAAAAGGTTTTTCTCCACTGTGAGTCAGAAAATGATCCTTCAAACTAGATTTTCGAGAACATGAGTAGGTGCAGACGGAACACAAAAAAGGTTTTTCTCCACTGTGAGTCAGAAAATGATCCTTCAAACTAGATTTTCGAGAACATGAGTAGCTGCAGACGGAACACAAAAAAGGTTTTTCTCCACTGTGAGTCAGCATATGATTCTTCAAACCGTTTCTTTGTGAAAATGAAGAATTACAGTAGGGACACGCAAAAGATTTTTCTCCGCTGTGAGTCAGCATATGATTCTTCAAACTGCTTCTTTGTGAACATGAATAGTTACAGTCGGGACACGAAAAAGGCTTTTCCCCACTGTGAGTCAGCATGTGACTCTTCAAAGTATCTTTTTGAGAACTTGAGTAGCTGCAGACGGAACAAGAAAAGGGCTTTTCTCCACTGTGAGTCAGCATGTGTTTCTTCAAATAGGTTCTTTGTGAAAATGAAGAGTTGCAGTAGGGACACGCAAAAGATTTTTCTCCGCTGTGAATCAGCATATGATTTTTCAAGCTACCTTTTCGCGAAAATGAATAGCTGCAGACGGAACACGAAAAAGGCTTTTCTCCACTGTGAGTCAGCATATGATTCTTCAAAGTACCTTTATGAGAACTTGAGTAGCTGCAGACGGAACATGAAAAAGGTTTTTCACCTGTGTGAGTCAGCATGTGTTTCTTCAAATCTGCTTTTCGAAAACTTAAATAGCTACAGATGGAACACGGAAATGGTTTTTCTCTACTGTGAGTCAGCATGTGTTTCTTCAAATCTCCTTTTCGAGATGATAAATAACTACAGTCAGAAAACGAAAAAGGTTTTTCACCACAATGAGTGCGCATGTGCCGTTTTAATATTGACTTAATAGAGCAGGAGTATTTACAACGGTAGCAAGAAAATCGTTCTTCCTCAGGATGCGTCTTCCGTTCGGTCAATAAGTCTGAAAGAGACAAAGATAAAACTTAATACATGTAAGGACATATTTCATAAATACGCAAGTATGAAGAGCACGAATGGTAAATCACAAATAATAAAAATCGGTTTTACCTGTTGTCTGAGTAATTCTTTCAGTATGCTCTAAGCATTCATTTTTAACATCGAGGAGGTCCAAGTCAATTTCCATATAAGGAATCCCCACCCCATGTTCTGCTCGGAGTCCTCTTTCTTCCTTGATGCTGAAATCTTCTACAAAAATACTACCTGGAATAGCAAAGCAGCATTTATATTTTAATTAAATAACCGTAAGAAATTAGATACATTAATGATAAAACCCAAATATTGAAGAATGTAAAGAAATATTTTAAGGACTTCATTAACAATTTAACCTTAACCAATTAAACAATAACCAATTAATTAATGAATTTCAATTCAACATAGCCAATTTATTAATATTTTTAAGTATACAATTGTTTGGTTTTGGCGTTTGTCGTTTCTTAATGTGAATTCACAGAAAACATTTCCAGGGTTGCCTGTCAGTATCGGTTCTGCTGTCAAAGTGTGCTCAGTATTTCGATATAAAAACGTCAGAAGTTAGGCGATCCGCTCACTGAGGCAACTGAAAACTGTCAACTGGCAACTGTCTTTGTATGACAATGTGATAGCCAGCACACTACACAATCACTCAAAAACCCGTTGCCAATGGTAACGCAAGCGGTGACTCGCGACTCGCACTGCTGATTGCTGTGACCGGCCGTTGCTAGTTGCCAGCTGTCAGCTGATCGTTCTTCGTCTATGGTTAAACAAGCTTTTTGACCAATCAAGACATAGAAACCAGCCGGTTTCAGTTTGTTTTCAGTTGCCTCGTAGCGGAGCGCATTACGCTAACCGATCCGATATTATAAAATTATCCATTCCTCTGACCTTGACCCTCAGGTACTAACTGAATCCACCGCGTCGAAAGACTCGGCCATCATGTAGCCATCCTGACAAGCCTATTGTTCGATACCTTCGGTCATGATGGAAAACAAAGATAAACTACTGGAAAAACAGTCGTAAGTAGAGGCCTTGACCACTGAAACGCTAGGCGCCCACAAAGGGAAATAGATAGCTTTTCGTAGACCCCCAATTTTCAAAATAAATTTGAATGTATTCTGACCTTCCCGTGTCCCGAATAGTTGCTATCCGAGATAAATGCTTTCACCGAAAATCAAGAGATAGTACTGAAAAGTTTGCATGGAAACTAGCAACTCAGTAGATACACAAACAGTTCTGTTTATTTTCCTTGGTTGTCTATTTATAGCAAATTTTGTTATGTAGGTATTGTATTATGTCAATGTCTTCGTTATTTAATTCTCTGCTTATTTATAGTTATTCCAAAGTCCTGGAAATAGATATAAGCTATATAAATACAAGGCTGGCAGTTTGGAAGAAGCTGCGGAAACCAGCCTGGAAGAAGATGTCGGCCTACATCGTTCATCAAAATCGTAATAGTTTAATTTATTTAAATACTTTGGTTTGGTTTAGATTATTATTTAGAGTCTAACATTAATCATGTTTACCAATATAAAATTATTTTGTGTATTTATAAATAAATTTAACCTTGTTTCATAAACTTCTCTTTATTATGTAGTTACAGTTTTCACGCACACTTTCCCCTGATAAGTCATACACCTTCTGAGCTAGCCAATCTTAATTATTAAACCCAAATTACATTCAATTACAAGTCACAGTCTTTTAACCGCGGCAAAGTTACTAAGTGGAGTTTAGATTGCACCTGTCCGAACTCGTCTTTTTTCACGGCGGCGTCTGTTTTACTATTATAATCCTAGCTGTATTATAGTAAGGTGTACGGGTTTTAATTCAGTAAGTGATGTGTATTTCATATAGAAATATATGTTATATTTATTTTCTAGGAAAATATTCAATCTGATTAGTTAAGATAGAAAAATGATTTGTGAAGTGAAGAAAACGATCAAACGTTTTTGTGGTAAAATTGCCAAAGTTAAAATAGTGATCTATATTTTAAATTTAATAATTTTTTGTTTATTTATTTATTAACGCCCTTTTTGGGGCTTTTATATGTGGATAGTAAAAAAATAAATACAGTATTTTTATTTTTATTTTTAACTTAAAGAGTTAAACCTCAAATTATAATATTTTAATTAATGAAGATAATATTAGCGAAAGTCAATCAAAAATCCGAAACGGAAGAATCAGAAAAAGATACGGATACAGGGTTAGATTATTAGATAGATTATTATTAGATTCCTGGTCAAATAAAACTATTCACGCAAAACACTTCAATTATCTCAACCAAACGTATGTTGACAAACTTTCGTCAAACAAATGGTTGAGTATTGGAGAGTTGAGCGCAGAAATAGAAGGATTTATGCTTGCTATTCAAGATAGAGTCATTAATACCAAAAATTATAGGAAGCATATTATCAAAGATCCAAATCAAATTGATGATTTATGTAGAAAATGTATGGCTTTTCCGGAAACTAAAGAACACATTATATCAGGATGTTCTATATTAGCGCCGTCTGAGTATACATTTAGGCACAATGAGGTTTTAAAAATAATTCACCAAAGTTTGGTAATTAAACATAACTTGATTGACTGTCATAATATAGTACCATATTATGAATACGAACCAAATTCATTTTTAGAAAATAATTTCTTTAAAATTTACTATGATAAAACTATACTAACAGACAGACCAATTGGTCATAATAGACCTGATATAGTTTTACATGACAAAATTAAAAAAATAACTTATATCATTGATGAAGCTATTCCAAATTCCTGTAAATATTCAAAAATCTGTTTCTGAAAAAATAAGAAAGTATACAGATTTAGGAAATGAAATAAAAAGAATTTGGCATTCTCAGACTATAAAAATATTACCTTTTGTTATTTCGGCTACTGGCATTATACCTAGCTCTCTTATTAAAAATTTAGGCATATTAGATTTGTCAAAGAATTTGTACATAAAAATGCAAAAATCAGTCATTTTAAATACATGTAGAATTACGAAAGATTTTTTAAATATTTATATTGAGGGATCAGTAGGATTTATCGGTCAAATTAGGAATTCCACAGAGCCGAACCCGCTGATATGAAAATATCTGGAGACGGTGAATTACATTCCCTTTTAATAGATTGGTAGATTAACGTGTTGTTCTTGTATTGTTTTGTATTAATTATACTTATATAATACACTTGCATAACGTGGATTTACTGGATGATCATTTATATGGAAAAGTGTATGAAAGGGTTTAGTTTTTCTATGGGAAAAACTAAACCCGTTCCTGTAAATCTGGTGAATAAAAAAAGTATTTATTGCACATAACTGAACTGCTCTTTCCATTGTGTGCTTATTTAGTGACACATTGAAGATGTCCACTGAATTGGCGAACTGAATTATTTTCCTCCATTATTATTCTGGGCAAAGAGGAATACCCTTGGTAAGTTAGTCCCAGAATTTCTACACTGAAATAAATCCCGTATTTGAGTATTACGTAGGCGAATCCGACAGCTAATCAATGGAATATCAACTAAATCATTTAATATTTTATATATAAATCTTTCTGTTTGACAATTTAAGCATAATCATAGCATTTAAAAGATTGCTGTAGTTCAACATAATTAATGGAATAGTCATTTAAAAAATTTTAAATTGTAAGAATTTATTTTGTAGTCTTTCTATAGCTTGTACATGAGAATTGCATTCAATTTTATTTCTAACAAAGGCAAAAAATACCATACAATTTTATGCATCCCCGAGGAAGGTTCAGGTTGAACCGAAACCGGTTGGATAAAAAAGTAATTAAGTGTAATTAAAACAAAGTATTATTGTATTAACAACAAAATAAAACAGCATTTCATATTGTTGAAATTTCTAGTAAGCCTGGTTATAAATCCCAAAAATATATATAATTTCCTATTTCAAGTTCTATCAAGACCTGTAACACTGTTTTACAAAATTTCCGTAAAAAATGATGTTGATCAATTTCTGTTAACAGTCAAGTAAATTTCAAGCGTTTTTGAATTTTATTACACATATAACTACATTATAAGAAACATGATTGAAAATAGGAAAATTCATTGAAATTAAAGGACACTTAACAGTTTATCTATTTTGGAATGAATATTCGAAATAATTATTTTTTTGTAATAAAACCAAACATACGAAAATTTCCAGCGCACAATGGAAATATTTTGTAAATGTCTTTTGGCGCTTCAGCGGTTAAGTTTTCTTGTCCATATTTTAAACGCGGATTTATTGTTCAGTTATAAACCTCAATGATTTTTACAATTTTTTATCAAGGATTTCAAAATAAAAAGCTTTGATAACGCAATCACTTAAGATGGAGAAAAGTGATATTTTGTTGAGTTTAAGTACATTATCAGTAAATAGGATCTGAGACGTCAGCTTTGAGAACCATTGATTTTTTTGGGGTTTTCATTTATCACTGTTTAGGATATATGTGATTCCACATATATACTAATTGCAAAAAAACCTAAGGGTTTACTGTAAATTTTGTGGAAAGAAAAATGTTCTGAGACAAATATCAGACGGTTACAATAACGTACTTGAAAAATAAATAAAAAAAACTACTCGTAGTAGATGGCGTTTTTGGTTGAGGTTGTGTTGAAATATTTTAATGATAAAAGGGAATTGAAAACCTATTTTTTTAATTGTAGAGATACATTTCCGGGTTGCGAATAAATTTTAAAAAAAAATTGAAAATCTCTTGCGGACAAGTTTCTGGTCTCGTGATGAAGGACTACGCCAGACGAGGAATCGAACTCACGACGCCTGGGTGTGACCCAGACCCGATACCAACTCAACCACTGACAGGTAGAAAAAAACCTTAATGCGGGAAGGTAAAAGCGCGCTTATTATTAGTGTTTTCTGTAGGCAAATACTTCAAAGTGAAAATTAACTTCAAAGTAATCCAATGGCCTATAAACTGGGATGCTGAAAGCAAGCATCTTCCGTGGCTGCGAAAAAATAAAATATCTCGAATGAGATTTTAACAAATGAACTTAAACCTATATTATAACTCACTAGCTATCTGAACACTCTCCGAATACAGCGAACATTCCTTCTTTATATCCAGGAGGTCGAAATCCATATCCGTAGATGGCATTATCTCCTCTCCGATCTCATTCTGGGACCCTGGCTCCGTCTTGATAGAAACACTCTCTGGATTTTGAGGATCCATGGCACTGCTGTTAAAGCCTCTATGTAGTATATGATATTGTTCGAGCGCAAAACAAATAAAAACTTTAACAAAAGATACACTTATTGGCCCGTTTGTGAATGATATTAAAATCAGCACAAAAGAAAAAAATGACATATGGCGGATGTTGTCCATAGACAAAAACTTTGACATCCGACGAGAAGCTAGATGCTAGTTAACAATTTATTAATGTAATTTTTCTATTTGAATAATGTATAGTTATCTGGCGTCTAGCCACTCGTCAAAGTTTGTCTATGGAAAACACTCGCCACATGTCATTATTTCCATCAGTGCTGATTTTAATCAAATATCACTCACCAACGGGCCGATGAACGTACCTTCTGTTAAAGTTGTTGGTAAATTGGTGATAAGCCGCCGCTTGCCCCTACGTTCTTAAAAGGCATATATTTAAAAAAAAACTACCCCTTAACTTGACTATCACAAGAACTATCGGTTTCAGTCGATAAAGGCGAAAAAATATGCATTTAAATTTATATTCGTAAAAACTTTTATACACGTAATTATTCGTTTTGACGCGGACGCCATATTAAATATTGTCCATAGAAACCACATAGGAAAAAAAAATCGAAAATAACGAACCATAAACAAAAGAAAAATCGTTCTACTTTTTCGTTTTGTACAGAGAGCATTGCTTGTCTTGATGTGTGTTCTAATACATTTTATTGCAGCTATATATAACAGCTTCAAAATACTCAATTATTAATTTCTGAATGTCGTCGGAGAACGTCTTATTTAATATACCTAACCTAACCTAAACTAAGAACGAAAAAAAAACAGAAGCCAAAGAGTGCTTATTAACGACACTATAAGCAACCCAGCTAATATTAAATTCGGTGTTCCCCAAGGAAGTACGCTATGACCACTTTTATTCAATATATATATAAATGAGCTATGTAACAGTTCCTTTGCCGACCACATAATCACCTTTGCCGACGACACAGTTTTATTATATGAAGACAAAAGCTGGAATGTTGTTCACAGTAAAGCAGAAGTAGGTTTAAACAAGGTCAAACAATGGCTAGATAACAATCTCCTCACTCTCAACTTACATAAAACCAAATTCATCCGTTTCAGTGCAACACAAGCAGGAAAACCAAAAGAAATACACAACATCATTATACACCACTGTAACGACCGAACCACTTGTAAATGTATAACCTTAGAATGTGTCGATAGTATAAAATATCTTGGAGTAATCATAGACAAATCTCTGAGATGGGGTGAACATATAGACTGGACTTCCACAAAGATCAGAAAACTTACTCATCTATTCATGTCTGTTAGAAATATTATTTGCATAAAAGATCTGAAACAAATGTACCATGCCTTGTGTAACTCATTGCTAGAATATGCATCCTTGGGATGGGGAGGCTGTTCCAAAACATTACTTGATCCCTTAGTAAAAGCACAAAAATCACTTCTAAGGGTCATCCTTAAGAAACCATTTAGGTATCCCAGTGATCTATTATTTAAAGAGATACGAGTTCTTGATGTACGGCAACTGTATATAAGAAAAATTATTTTACATACACAAAAACATCGACAGCACTATTCATCCATTTATCATCTCCACAACACCCGTCATGCAAGAAGGAATCCAGTAGTTCCACCCACTACAAACACATCACATGCCCAAAGACAATACTCCTACTTAGGGCCTAAAGTGTTCAACCTCATTCCCGATACATGGAAATTGAAAAGTGCTAGCACTTTGCGTAAATGGATTAGCAATTGGCTTCTGGACATGGGGAGAGTCGAGAGCGAACATATGCTAACATAATGTCACATACCTAATATGTACTAAATAAGTGTATGTTAATGCAAAAAAAAAAAAAAAAATTATCTTTTAGCAATTGTTTAAAAAGTTAGTAAAAAAAATTATACCATTGATAATATTATGTTAATTCTTATTATATTATCTTCCAAAGGGTTACTTACACTTAAGAGAGATAAGGATCGAAAAGTTACTTTTTATATCAATTTATATATACAATAATTTATAAAATATGTACTAAAACACAATTTGGCTGTCCTGAAACGGGAATCCTTCCCAGTTGGACAGACAAAGGATCATCATGTATTGTATGTTTGTATTATTATATAAATAAATAAAATAAAATTAATAAAGGAACACGCAAGCAAGTTTAAGCAAGATATACATCCCAGGTTTTGTATGGTTTGTAGGGCAAGCAGGGTTTGTCTAACGGGATTGTGTAATTATTTGAATACCTAGAACGAAAAAAAAATAAAACACATGCACGCGTTTTAAGTAGTTTTGCGGCTACGCTAGATTTGTGATACAAAAAAGTACCCCCTTTATAGCGCCTGCTCGCGTCAAGGCAAGAAAAACATCCCAGTTTTCAAGAAGTTTAGCGGCTGCGCTAGTTTTGTGTAACATGGTTTGTGATACAAGAGAAAGTGCCCCCTTATTTGAAATTAATTGATCGGAGAAATTTGTGTTGGATTCTTTCAATGCAATTTGCATTTGCATTGCTTTTGTAGAAAGGGTTCCAAATGGGAGATTTATATTATTAATGACTTCTAACCGGAGTTGTATGTAGTATTACGATTAGTAAATAGGAGTTTAGTATCGAAGGTTATTCCTAGGTCCCTTTTCCCAGGTACTGACAATAAATTGTGGTTGTTAAGTGAATAACTATATTTGATAGGGTTTTTTATTCTGAAGGAACTCATGATTTGACATCTTTTGATGTTAAGTGTAAATTTGTTGATGGAATACCATCCTGCGAATTTTATAACATTTTTGGAATGTAGGGACAAGCAGTCGTATGTATTTTTTATAAGGAACTCATGATTTGACGTCTTTTGATGTTAAGTGTAAATTTGTTGATGGAATACCATCCTGCGAATTTTATAACATTTTTGGATTCTAGGGACAAGCAGTCGTATGTATTTTTTATAATTTTATATATTTTCACGTCATCAGCGAATACTATGCAATAATATGTTAACATGAGAGAATATAGAAGTGCCATCATTTATAAATAGTATAAACAATATTGGACCAAGTTGCAAACCCTAAGGCACGCCCAGGGGGGTATAACTCCGATAAAAATGGCCGACCCATAAATAAAACACGTAACATCGATGTGATGTCTAATCTGCCCATCCAATAGAAAGCTTTTTAGCTTTATATGCTAATTCAATGGTTGCTCACCTGTCAAAAGTCAAAACGGGTACACGATTCGCGAACGACGATTTCCCGCCGCGAACATATTTATCGAAATACTCGATAATGCAGTGTCAAAGGCTCTACAGATTTTGGTTCAAGTCGATATAAGGGACACACAAGATTATGAAGGTATTCGTCGGTTTTATATTATGTGAAAGGAAACATTTTACATGTTTTGTTCGCGAAATTTGGTTAATGTATAATGTTAATGTTTCAGAGCGTGACAGTGACTTCAGAGTCATGCACTGTGTCGATTGCTGCCAGAAGGAGTACAAAAGATTACGAAGCAAATCTGTGTTTCATTTTCCATACACATGCATCGGCTCATTCCAGGATTCATCGTTGCAGCATTTTTGTAAGGTATTACAGACTACCGGACGTTCTGAATAATGTTAATCATCTTGCTTTGGTGATCCACGATCACATGAAATCATTCATATTCACTAGCTAATATCGTCCCAAAGAGAGACTTTGCACCAATATTCTTGTATTTCTTGTTTCTGTGTTAGGCATCTATATTAATATATAATAAAATTGTTAAACATACTATTATGAGTTTTTTAATTTTTCTGTTTTAAGCAGAGGAATGTCAAAATTCGATAATATCGCAAGAACGACCAATTATATTCAAAAAAATACTTTTACAGGAATTGAAATTTCAAGTATTTTAAGGTTAATTTAACGATATCTCGATTTCTTTACAGAGCAACGGGGTCCTAACTGACACAACGTTATTCTGAGAATATGAGCTGTAAAGAAAGATACTTTAAAGCTCATTTTATCAGGACAGCACTTTGTCAGATGAAACCTTCTTGTCCTGTAGGAACACTTTGACATTTCATTTTTAAAATAATATCTTAGGCTAATGGATTGGGTATGTGTCGGAAGCTGGATTATATTGTCTATGGTCGTGGTTTTTTGAGTTTCCTCTATCCTCGTCTATGGTATGTGACGTCAAAACTTCCCTTTGTTGCTATATCCGTGGTAAAATAGTGACCAAAGTTACCCCATACAAAAAGCCCCAAGATATCAATCTAATTAAGTGGTTTATTTATGATGAACACTGATCTAGCGTCTTGTCGATTGTCAAAGTTTGTCTATGGACAACTCTCGCCACATATGTCACTATAGTCGTATGACGTTTGTTCTCCATTCATAGTTCCGCGTTAATAGTCAGTCTGATGTTTATTGAGCTGCCGACTGGCTTCACAAAAATATTATGGGTAAATGTTTACTACTCCGCTTACCGGATAATACGGAATTCGATACACGGATACGCACGGATAATACGGAGCGGAACATTTCCTTTGCCGCCATTTATTTGGATTTGATATTTGCGATTATTTTCAATCTAAATACGCACGAATTACTTAGGTTACCTACCCTAAGAACCTAATAACTTTTGTGCACGTAAATAGTTGTATATTGTAGTAATTGAAGTTGTATAAGTCCCGTTTCACTTGGCCAAACGTGGCTGTCAAATACTTCGCGAAATTGAAATAATCTTATAAAATTGAAATATAAAATGCATGTTTTTTCGTCTCCCCCGACATAAATACTCAATTTTCGTAATAATAAAGCAAAATCTAACTGTTTGAATAAAAAATATTCCGTATTAACCAGTAGGTGGAGTATGAAACTATTAATATATTATGTTCCAAAAAATTAATGTTTAGTGGAATTGCTCAAGTTGTTCATTTTTTTGTGACAAAAGAAGGTGCTGATTTGAATATCACTCACCAACGGGCTGCTGAATGTACGTTTTATTTTATTTTGAGCTCTGACAATTATGTTATAGAGAGACGCTTTAACATCTGTGCCATGGATCCTCAAAACCCAGGGAGTGTTTCTATGAAGACGGAGCCAGGGTCCCAGAATGAGATCGCAGAGGAAATAATGGCATCTACGGATATGGATTTCGACCTCCCGGATATAAAGAAGGAATGCTTGCTGTATTCAGAGAGTGTTCAGATAGCTAGTAAGTTATAATATAGGTTTAAGACAAATTATTAAAATATAATTCAAGATATATTCATTTTTCTCAGCCATGGGAGATGCCTGCTTTCAGCATCCCAGTTTATAGGCCATTGGATTATTTTGAAATAACTTTTCACTTCGAAGTGTTTGCTTACAGAAAACTGTCATAATGAGCGCACTTTTAATTTCCCGCAATAACGTCAACCGGTTTTGACATTTTTTTCTTCATTTTAACCTATTTTTAACCCGAGTCCGTATCGGGTCTGTGTCCCACCCAGGCGTCGTGAGTTCAATTCCTCGACTGGTATAGTACTTCATCACGAGACCAGCAACTTGTCCGAAACGAGATTTTTAAATTATTGTCAGGTTATTCGTAACCCGGGAATGTAGTACCTCTTCCTCTGAGGTTTCCGATACCCCTTTATCATTAATAGTTCTAACACATTCTCAACCAAAAATGTGATCTACTTCGAGTAGTATTTTTTAATTTTTCAAGTACGTAATTGACAATTGTAACCATCTGATATTTGCCTCGGAACAATTCACTTTCAACTAAATTTACAATAAACCCAGAGATATTAGTATATATGTGGAATCAGATAAATGATACCCACAATAAACCAATTGATCTTAAAGCTGACGTCTCAGATCCTATTTTTTTATTTTGTTCTTAAACTCACCCAAATATCACTTTTCTCCATCTTAAGTTTTTTCTCAATTCAAGCTGTTAGATTTTGAAGTCCTTAATAAAAAATTGCAAAAAATCGTTTAGGTATATAACTGGACAATACATCCGCATTTGAAATATGCACAAGAACACTAAACCGCTGGAGGGCCAAAAGATATTTACAAAATATTTCCGCTTAGCGCTGGAAATTTTCGTATGTTTGGTTTTGGATTCGGCCGCTCTCATTAAAAAAAATAGCTCCAAAGATAATTATACGAAAATCGATATACTGTTAAATGTTCTCGAAGATCAGAAGAGATCGGCCACAAGAAGGTTAGAATACATTCAAATTCATTTTGAAAATTGGGCGCCTTCGAAATGCTATCTATTCCCCTTTGTGGGCGCCTAGCCTTTTGACGCGGTTCAATTAGTACCTGGGGATCAAGGTCAGAGGAATGGATAACTTTACAAATTCAGATCGGTAAGCGTAACTTCTGACAATTTTATATCGATATAATGACCTCGGTTTAACTTTTGACAGCCGACCCGATACTGACAGGCACCCCCCCCGTACGATGTTTTCTGTGAATTCACATTATGAAACGACAAACGCCAAACCGAACAATTGAGTAAAAATATTAAAAAATTGGCAATATTGAATTGAAATTCTATCCAAAATATTCATTGACAGTGACCATATACTTTTTTGATATAATACGGTAGCTAATTAGTGAATCAGGTCTTGAGTCATGTTTCAAAAGGTTTTTCGTTTCTCAAAGATCGAACGGAATAGATTGATTTTGCAAGAAAAGATTAAAAATGGTGTTAAAAATGTTAATCACCTAAGCCATGATGTTTCCCTCCATCGGTAAATTGAGTTTTAATCGGTGAGCATTGCATTGTGAATATAGTTCAGGTAAATACAGCCTTTGCAGGAAAGCTTTCTTTTCTCAATAACCTGGCGATTCTGTCTGTCATATTGTGAATATAGGGCAGGAAAGCACAAGCTTTGCAGGAAAACACACCACAAGCTGTGTAACGAACAGAATCGCCAGGTTATTAAGAGAAGAAAGCATCAAGACTGTCTTCGGAACCACGACAAAAATACAGGACTTACTGAGGTCTGCAAAGACTAAGCTTCCTCTGGAAGCAGGTGGAGTATATAAACTCAGCTGTTCCGGATGTGACAAGGTCTATGTAGGCCAGACAGAGCGGACGATCTCCAAAAAGATATCGGAACACTTTCGAGCATGTAAACTCGGCCACCCTGACAAATTGGCAATCGCCGAGCATTTAATTGAAACCGGCCATTACTTTGGTATTGTTCCTGAGATCCTGGGAATACCCTAAACCCACAGAGCACGCCTAATTACGGAACCAATTGAAATTCACAAACTCCCATCAATATCATGCGATGACATGGAGCTGAGCTCAATAGTTATTGGTATCCGGTAATTGACGGCAACACCAAAGCTAAACGCAGCAAAAAAACATTTTGAACTATGCTGTTATACCAGCTCGCAGATGAGTGGAGCTGGCAACACGGTACCGCGTAAATATTCTTAAGCATACACTTTAGAACTTTCAACGACGATGGACACTATAACGTTGTCTGAAACGTCGGCTAAAGGAGGAGTTAACATCCCAAAAATATAAAAATACAAAATGTCTTGACATACTTCAATATTTATGTTTTATCATTAATGCATCTTATTTCTTAATGTTATTTAATTGAAATATTAATATTGATTTGCTTTAACAAGTAGTATTTTTGTAAAAGGTTTTAGCATCAAGGCAGAACCAGGACGTCGAGAAGAACATAGAGAGGGGATTCCTTATTGGGAAATTGACTTGGAACTCCCCGATGTCAAAAAGGAATGCTTAGAGCGTTCTGAAAGAATAACTCAGACAGCAGGTAAAACGGATTTTTATTATTTGTGATTCACCGTTCCTGCTTTTAATTCTTGCTTATTTATAAATTACGCCCTTACATATATTTAGCTTTGTCCTTAATCTCTTTCAGGCTTATTGACAGAACGGAAGACGCTTCCTGGAGTAGAACGATTTTCTTGCTACCTTTGTAAATACTACTGCTCTTTTAAGTCAATATTAAAAGAGCACATGCGCACCCATTCTGGCGAAAAACCATTTCTGTGTTCCAACTGCAGTTATTCATGTTCACGGAAGGAAAATTTGAAGAGACACATGCTGACTCACAGTGGAGATAAACCTTTTTCGTGTTCCGTCTGCAGCTACTCATGTTCTCTCAGAGGCAATTTGAAGATTCATATGCTGACTCACAGTGGAGAAAAACCCTTTTCGTGTTCTGTCTGCAGCTACTCATGTTCTCAAAACGGTAGTTTAAAGAAACACATGCCGACTCACAGTGGAGAAAAACCCTTTTCGTGTTCTGTCTGCAGCTACTCATTTTCTCTAAACGGTAGTTTAAAGAAACACATGCTGACTCACAGTGGAGAAAAGCCTTTTTTGTGTTCCGTCTGCAGCTTCTCATGTTCTCGAAAAGAAGGTTTGAAGCTTCATTTTCGGACTCACAATGAAGAAAAGCCTTTTTCGTGTTCCGTCTGCAGCTACTCATTTTCTCTAAACGGTAGTTTAAAGAAACACGTGCTGACTCACAGTGGAGAAAAACCTTTTTCGTGTTCCGTCTGCAGCTACTCATGTTCTCTAAACGGTAGTTTAAAGAAACACATGCTGACTCACAGTGGAGAAAAACCTTTTTCGTGTTCCGTCTGCAGCTACTCATGTTCTCGCAAAGACCATTTGAAGAATCATATGCTGACTCACAGTGAAGAAAAGCCTTTTTCGTGTCCCGACTGCAACTGTTCATTTTCTCAAAGATGCAATTTGAAGAGACACATGCGGACTCACCGTGAATAAAGCCGCTTTCGTCTGCAAATATTAATGTTCGCGGAAGGGAAATTTGAGGAAACATATGTTGACACAATGTTAAGAAACGCCTTTTTCCTTAGCCTCTGCAGCTCCTCATTTTCTCAAAAAGGTAGTTTGAAGCAATTTTGTTGACTCAGAGTGGTGAAAAGCCTTTTTGTGTTCAGTCTGCAGCTAAAAAGGTAATTGGAAGAAGCAAACGCTAATTCACAGGGGTGAAAAACCCTTTTCTTGTTCTGACTTCAACTATTGATCATAAATTTTGCTGTTATTTTGCTCTATGTTTTAAGGCACTTTTACTCTTTTACTTTTACTCTTTTTATACCTAAAAATAAACAAAATTCTTAAATCTCCTATTAACCATAAAATTATAATAAATTCAATATTATACCCACGCTCAGGCATTTGCCTTTGTGGGATTTTTTTGTTCATACAATATTATATTTAAGTATGTTATATACCTTTTATTATTTAATTTACTATTGTATCAAAAAAATTTAAATAAAAAAAAGGGACACTTTGAGTTCACATATACTGACTCATAGTGGAAAAAAGCGTTTTTGCTTTCGTCTGCAACTCTTCTTGTTCACAGAAGGGATATTTGAGGTCACACATGCTGACGCACAGTTGTGAAAATCCTTTTTTAATTTTTGTTTTTTTTTTTTTTAAGAATAATTGAATGCATTGGCTTGTCAACAGGTGCTTATATTTTACATTTACAAAGTTTATTTAAGTCAATTTGCATAAGTTCAATTGTAATTTTTAGATCTTTATGTGATATGACCAATGCCGTATCATCTGCGAATACAAGGTGTTTGACAAAAGAGAAAAGTTTTTTCATTATAGTTACATAAATAATATATAGTGTAGGTCCCACTATGGAACCTTGTGGAACTCTTTTAGATACATTTTTTGTAAATTCTTTGGGTAAAATATTCATAAATAATAAAGATAAAAGAGATAATCTGGAAAACTCTGGAGTCTACCAGGTGAACTGCGCGAACTGCCCTGCATATTTTATTATTATTATTTTTTTTTTTTATTTATTTATTGGCTCGCCAACAGAATACATCACATAATTTTTACAGTAATTTATATTTATACATGGTTGTAATGATGTTTCTAATTATAGGTGAGCACAACATTCATCTCAATATTCTTTATGTAATAATGATTGGTTAGTTACAAGAGTGATAAATTTAATTTCAAATATGTATATAAAAATAAGGAGGATCGAAATCAGTTATTAGGAAGAAAAAAAGCATACATACTTATAAATATAATATACATATACATATATACATACATACACACACATACATACATACATACACACACAAATATACTCACATAATCATATATGCATATATGTGCACAACGTACTCATATATATATGTATATGCATACATGTACTTACACTTGGACATACAAATACATTTCTTGCGGAGCCAATGCACAAGTAGTAATTGTTAGAAATTTAAAAAAAAAAAAAATGGCTTAAGTAAGGATATCATCTGGTAAAAGTATGTGTAAGTTCCTTCTGAAGGTATTAATTGAGTTTGAAAATATATCTAAGTCTTGAAGATTGCAGTACCTATTGTACAATCGAGTCATTCTTGATGTTGGTTTGAAAAAACTTGTATTACTACGACAAGTGTCGATCCAAAAGGTTACCGGATTTCTTGTGGATTTCGGCCTTATATTAAAATTAATTTGATTAATTAAAGATGAATCATACACATTGTTAATGATTTTAAACAGAGAGATTATATCTGATACGTTTCTTCTTTTGGCGAGTGAGACTTCTCTAAAGTGAGTAAGTCTTTCAGTATAGTTACCGAGATTGCGATGTACTCCAGATTTGTAAGCTAGAATTCTTACGTATTTTTTTTGAACGGACTCCACTTTGTTGCTATGAATTGCATAGTGTGGTGACCAAACCACAGAGCCGTACTCTAAGATGCTTCTTACATATGAGTAGTACAAGATTCTGAAGCTACTGATGTTCTTGAACGATTTGGTGATTCTAGTGATGAAACCGAGCATTCTATTAGCCTGATTTACAATGTGTTGATAATGCTTTATGAATGTTAGCTTCGAGTCCAGTAAGATTCCCAGATCTCTAATGTAATCTACTCGTTTTAGGATCTCATCAGAGATCATGTAAGGGAAATCGATTTTATGGACATTTCTCGTGAACGAGATGATATAACATTTGCTAATATTTAATTCCATGGCATTATCTATGCACCATTGAGACAACGTGAGTAGGTCTTTTTGCAAAGTTTTGCAGTCTTCTTGTGAATTCACGGGATGAAAGATTTTTAAATCATCCGCATATAATAAACATTTACAAAATAGTTGTGCTGTTAGATCATTTATGTATATAATAAAGAGAAGTGGCCCTAAATGGGATCCTTGAGGAACACCAGATGTGACTAGTTTGGGAGAGGACTCATAACTATTAACTTGTACATATTGACTCCTGTGCGAAATATAAGATATAATCCATCTCAGGAGATTGCCGTGGAAACCTGTTCTTTTTAGTTTTTGGATCAGAAGAGGATGACTGACTTTATCGAATGCCTTTCGGAAATCAGTATAGACTGCATCTATTTGTGTTCTTTTGTCAAAATTAGTACTTAAAAAATCGACATATTCAATTAAATTTGTGGTAGTGGATCTATTGCATACGAATCCATGCTGAACAGAACTTAAAATATGTTTAAAATGTGTAAAAATGCTTTTATACATTAAGGATTCGAAAATTTTCCCAAAACATGAGAGAATACTGATTGGACGATAATTAGAGATGTCGCTTTTATTCCCAGATTTGAAGATAGGAGTGATACGTGCTATTTTCCAAAGATCAGGAAAAACACCTTCTTTAAGGGATTTACAAAATATAACATGAAGAGGATAAACCAGAGATTTTGCACAATTTGATATAAATAATGGTGGAATGGCATCTGGACCTGGACCTTTGTTTGAGTTTAGTGATTTCATAGCGTTGACTATTTCAGTCCTTGAAATTTCGACATGACTGAGCGAGTAGGTGCTTTCTTGAGAATCACTATTTACATGTTGATTTGACCTATCATTTGTATTAAAAACAGAGCAGAAGTAATTTGAGAATAGTTCACTAATTTCATGACCATTGCTTGCTACAGTTTCATTTAGGTGCATTATTTTAGGAATTGAGTTAATCATACCTTTTGATTTTGCATAAGTCCATAGTGGTTTTGTACTATGGTGTAATGAGTCTTCGATAGAATTTATATAAGATTGCAAGCATTTGTGTATTCCAGTTTTGACCCTTGTTCGTAGGATTGTGAAACTATCATAGTCTCTTGGATTCCCAAATTTTTTAAATTTTTTTCTAAGTTTATCTTTTTCTTTAATTTGATGGATAACAACACTGGAATACCAGATAGGATATTTATTTTTGTTCGCTTTTTTTGGTGTGTATTTATCTATAATTGGCCAGATACTATTATATAGGAATTGAAGAGACTCATTGCAATTTAGTGTTTCCATTGGGGTCCAGTCGATTAAGGATAATTCTTTGGTACAATTAAGATAATCTGTTTTCTTGAAATTGAATAAAGGACGTTCAAGGTTATCATTAAGATTGTGCATTGTATTAATAGTTAGATCCATTTCAATTGGTGGATGGTGCATGTCAATTTTAGAAAGAGCGATGGCAGGTTGAACATTAAGTGTAAAATCAGAGAGAGCTAAATCAAGTATTCTACCGTTAACATTTTTAATATAGTTATACTGTTGTAAGTTTGAGAAATGTAGAAATTCTATTAACAATGAAGATTTTTGATTACCAAATGATTCAACATAAGTACCATCATTATTGGCGTTAACTGACCATTCAATAGAAGGAATATTAAAGTCTCCAAGTATTAGTGTATGAGAATTGATTTGAGATTCAATAGAGATGTCTTGACACTTGTTGAAGAAATTAGCAAATGCGTCAGTTGCAATGTCTGGTGGAAGATAAGCAATACAAATATTTATAAATTTTTTATTTGATCCGTTAGATTTAATTCTTACCCAAATATGTTCAATATTAGAGGGTTCTTCATATACTTGATAGGCTACAATGTTTTTCTTGATAGCTATTAAAACTCCCCCCCCGTCTTTTTTTCTGGATGTTAGTTTTTCTCGGTCTTGTCTGAAAATAGTGTATCGTTTATCCAGTATCTCTGCATCTTGAATTGAAGAATTTAGCCATGTCTCTGTTAAACATATAACATCATAGTTTGACGAGAGAGCGTTTATCGAGAAATTATCTAATTTGCTTCTCATACCTCTTATATTCTGATAATATAAAGACAGAGCCATTGTGATTGTTAGAGTGATGTAGAAAAGTGTATATTTATGCAGTTTTTAGATTTTATCTAAGACGTCTTTGCTGCTTGCCCATATTGCCGGGGAATTTTCATTTTTTCGAATATATATTTTTCCATTCCGTACCCACACGAATTTAATGTTTTTTTCTTTGGCTACGTGACGTACTGCGGCGTGAAGTTCTTTATTGTTGGGAGTAAGTTGTTCCGAGACATATACAGGGGTTTTTCCAGTAATCTCCAGATGTTCACTGTTGAGTTTGCAATTAGGGTTATTTTTATTGTAGTTTTTTACTGCAGAAAGTAAAGCATCTCTGGTGTAGCTGCTAGGTAGTTCCACTACAATATTTTTTGGTCGACCTGAACTTTTGTTTGCTTGAGGGACACGATGACAAGCTAATATCTCTTCAGTTCGAATTGGGAATGAAACTGCTGAACAAAGTTTTTTAAATAGGTTCACTGGATTTTCATTAGATTTCTCAGGAACCATTTGTATTTCTATATTATTTTTCCTATTGAATTGTTCAAGAGCATCAATTTTCTTCGTAAGAATATCATTATTTGTTTGGAGACGTTGGTTATCGACGCATAATTAATATTACGTAGGACAAACGGGGAGAGCAGTATCATCCCGTATAAAAGAACATTTCGCTAGTTGGGTTAATCAAAAAGGGGAATTATCGAATGTCGCCATGCATTTATTAGAAAACCGACATACTTTTGATAAAGATAGAGATGTCAAAATCCTTCATGTTTGTAATAAAGGAGCAAAATTAGATAGATTAGAGTCACTAGAAATTATTCGCCTAACAAAGAAAATTGATATTAAATATGTCATGAATAAACAGTTGGAACATAATGCTCAATCACCATTAATATATCCATTATAATTCACTTAGCATAATTTTACTTCAGAGAGCAGCGGTGTAATTTAAGTATGTAATTAAAAATGTAAAAACCCAAATATATGGAGAACCCTAAAAACAATAATTACCATTGTGCTATCAATATTTGTTAATTAAGCCCTAAGCAACAAGGAGGGAATATCCCAACATTACCAAAATAAAATATCAGTGATCACAAACCTTTTCCATTATATAAATTCATATAGATTCATTTCAATTAAAAATAACCTTTTACTATGTATCATCATTCATAATATTAATAATAAACTTAATAATTAGCTATATGTACCTTAACTTAACAAAATAACTGATAATACCTTAAATTAACACAATAGAAACACTCTTCAAATAGAGACAACGTTGTGTTGTACCCCTGCCTAAGTTTGTATAAATTTCGTAGCATAAGAATTTCAATTTCAACAATGCCATGGTACACTCTCACCTTTCCTATCTCTGCTGTATCTGGGGCTTTGCCTCAAAGAAATTGATAGCCGACCTGCAGGTAGTTCAAAACCGAGCTCTCAGAAATGTTCATGGACTTCCATGGGACACTCATGTCAGGGACATCTATTCAGTTTCCGGTATCCTTCCAATCACAATCCTTCCTAAACATGAAATCACAAGCACCATCCTACAAATTACCCAACAATCAACTCATACTAACACCAAGCCAATTTACAATCAAGACATCCACAACCACAATACTCGAAATAACAATAAAATTCGCATTCCTCAAACACACACTACAAAATATGGGATAAAATCTCTGAACTATATTGCCTATACATTATATAATTCGCTTCCAGATATGTACAAAAACATCCAGCATAATAAAAAATTGCAAAGCAATGCTTTAAAAGAATATTTTTTAACTACATTTAAAAATGAAAATATGTAATCGTCTTGTCATTTTTTGTTCTATCTTATATACTCGGATCTGTTTTTCCCTCTCTTTACTTGTTTTCTCTTGTTGTTTGTTCTACTTAACCTGTCTTTATTTTTATTTTTATGCTGTACTAAATGTAAAACTTATATTATGATATCAAAATACCTTTGTAAAATTGTAACTACTACCTCCTATCTATGAATTGTAAGTTCCTCCTGTCCTAAAATGAGTTTTGTAACTCATCGGGATTGCTCTAGCAAGAAATAAAAACAATGAAAAAAAAAAAAAAAAAAACTACCAGTCTGAAAATGTCCGTAGTAGGACGAAACCGGTCCTGGTGAAAATAAATAAGTGGAACAAAGTGAAAAAATTGTTTGATTTCATATCTAAGACAATAATGAGCTCGTAGACAACAATTAAAATTTCCGTGCACCTGGCCTTAAGATTATGTCAATTCATTGCACTTTGTATAATATTATAGGACTAGTAGATACTCCAGCCTATTGACTGTGGGACTTCGGCGGCCCAGAGATAAAATGGTTCCATGGCGAATGAGGGCATGATTTTTTTGTGTATGAATATTGTGTAGAAACTTTTCATCGGATGTTAATTCCTATCTTAATTCACATTAAGCGGGCGACAAACGCGAAGTTCACATCAAAAAGATACTGCGTTATAAGTATCTTTTCTACCGACACACTACGCTATAAAATATTCCTTCCTATGGCAGGAGAAGGGGTCAGTTGAAATTGGAAGCGGTCGAGAGAATATCATTTCTTTGTACTGGATATGTTAACTTGACAGCTTCGTGCATGCTCCGTGTATTAAAAATGACCCCCTCTCCTGTTAACGGTAGAGAGGGGGTCGCTTAACTTTTCTGATATCGCCACTGTAGCGAATACGAAAAATAAGTCCGATTAGCGAAGATTTAAACCGCGATCACAGCGCATCATCTTTTTACGTCTGACGGGTCTCATGGGATTGTATGGCGAGCGCTATTGTGTTATAAACAACTTTTTGATGTGAGCTGCGAGTCTGTCGCTACCTAAGAGTATGGATATTAGAGAGACGGCATGTGAAGTGTGCCCGCGCGCTCCAAGTGTGCCTTTTCGAGAATTTTACCCAAACGGCTTACATTGGCTGCTGGTTTTTGGTCGTTTAATACGTTCCGACAGCAGCCATTTTACATGGTGACAGCCAATGTCAACCGTGTTGGTAGAATTCTCGCCGTCTCTCTAATATCAATACTCTTAGGTCGCTACCTTTTACAGCCGATGAAAAGTTTGTACTTCGGTAGAATACTACCGGAGTAGACCGGTCACCCGATTTCTCACCATGACGCAATTAGAATGAAATTATTATTAACCAAAAAGGCTAGATGCATATAAATTATATATTACCCAACAATCCACTCATACTAACACCAAGCCACTTTACAATCAAGACATCCACAACCACAATACTCGAAATAACAATAAAATCCGCGTTCCTCAAACACACACTACAAAATATGGGATAAAATCTCTGAACTATATTGCCTATAGACTATCGGCCTTACTAAAAAAAAACACTCCGCGGCCGTTAAACGGTGTTTCTGTAGCACGTTGTGTAAAGTCTGTACATTTCGTTTTTCAAATTCTTACTAAACAAAATATATGGTTTTGATCTGACAACGTCGCCATTTTACCAGCCTTACTAATAAACTTTCTGAAAAATTTGTACAATGGTCAAACAACCATGTATGAAGAATCCTTACTAATTAAGAACTGACAAAAAATTGTTCATGGAAAGATATGTACATTGCTTACACGGCCGAGGAGGGTAGTTTATCTGTTGTATATATTTGTTCCATTTGTAATTTTCAACGAATTTCGAATTTTTTTTTAATGTCCTATATATTTATTATTTTTTTGAGATGTTGTAAAAACAAATACCATTTTAGAACCAAAATTTAATTACCTTTAAGATTTTCATATCTAAAATATACTTAAATGTTTAAAAACTGTAGTATTTTAAGATTCAAACATCAAGTTGGAAAAAAAAACTCACTTACCCCAAACACTTTCTATTAAAACATTGAAATATTTGGAAAAATTCAAAATTCAAAAAACACAGTCCTTTTATTTAATGATTTTAAAATAAATCTGTCACCTCACTTTTTACTCCTTCAAACAATAAAAAAATGTAAAAAAATCTTGAAATTCGCTTTTCATATCCAAAAATTTACAATAAAAAAACACACGTTTGAATACATTGCTTGCACATCTTAAGGCATTAACTTCTTTGATACGTTTACTAAAATATGTATTAGACATTTTAGTCACCAAAAAACATCACTTTCAAGAATTTATAATAAAATAAAGATCTTAAAATGCAAATTATTTCTGAACATAACCTATGAACCATTTTCTGACAGCTTAATTTAGAACACGCGATTTTAGTGCCACAATTTGACTTAAACTAACGAAAAACAACACAAATTAATAGTAAATATATTGATTACATGAATATAAGTGCGAATTAGTCATAAATATTCAAATCATTAAACGAAAACATCATATTAATCACATACAAAATCGCGACCGACTAACTTCTGCATTGGCGGCTATTTTTTTCAGCGGTAAAGCAATGCGCAGGCGCATCAATCACACCACCTAGCGGATTATTATGAAAACTCCAATTTACAAGTGAAATTTCCAGCGTTGCCACATTTAAAACACCGTTTAACGGCCGCGGAGTGTTTTTTTTTTAGTAAGGCCGTATATAAATCGCTTACAGATATGTACAAAAACATCCAGCATAATAAAAAATTGCAAAGCAATGCTTTAAAAGAATATTTTTTAACTACATTTAAAAATGAAAATATGTAATTGTCTTGTCATTTTTTGTTCTATCTTATAAACTCGTATCAGTTTTTCCCTCTCTTTACTTGTTTTCTCTTGTTGTTTGTTCTACTTAACCTGTTTTTATTTTTATGCTGTACTGAATGTAAAACTTATATTATGTTATAAAAATACCTTTGTAAAATTGTAACTACTACCTCCTACCTATGAATTGTAAGTTCCTCCTGTCCTAAAATGAGTTTTGTACTCATCGGGATTGCTCTAGCAAGCAATAAAAATAATGAAATGAAATAATAAATGTCTATGACTTCATTATTGTCTATGCATATTGCATAACCTATAAATTTTGTTGGCACATCCTTTCTTCGTCGTCAGTAGTTTCATCCTGTTTCTCAACTCTGTTGAACCCACGCTGTTAAATTTATCATTCCGTACTTCTGCTAGTTATTGGTAAGTACTAATACCTAAATTAATCACGCTATTCATTTTGTTACTGGCCGTTATTCCAAATAAAAGTGAGCGTCCACTGTTCTTTAATTTGTGTTATTATCACTAATTAACACCATGGATGCAAATGCAAATCTAGCTTAACTTCAATCAGTACACTGAATTTAGGGAATCCATTTGACGTTTTGTTTGAGGAACGTGTAAGTTCGAACTGTCATTTTGACATCTACCTAATTTTTGTGGAATAATTATTTTGCTACTTTGACTTGAACAGTATTATAGAGAGTCAGCAACAGTCTGGGGTTTATTGTTCATAGACGATAGCATATGCTTACACTTTCTTTTTCTAATCCCAGATCTCCGTAATTCATATTGTAATATTGTAATTCATTGTTACTCATATCGCGTATTTCCTCGTCTCCTTTCCTTCCCCACATACCTTCAGCCTCATAAAATACCCCAATTAGGGATGCCATATTCTAACTGGCTCCAGACGCGAACAGTTGGGACTCTTGTGAGGTATTCACAATAAAAATAATAAAAAAACAAATATTACAAAAAACATTATTTTCCGGTAATGTACATTTCGTTACATTTATAGTGCAATGCCACATTACACTCTGGACACATAAAACATGTGTGTGAATGACATATCCGACATCTTTTTTCTATTTCCCTCTTTATTTAAAAAATGACTCAGTTGTATACTTGACCTCGATGCTGCCGCAAATTTACTGGGTCTGCCAATAGAAGAAGAATGTACTTTGGATGACTTCATGCGGACCGTGGCCACACTTCTTCTAAATTTTAAAAGGTTCATATTTTTTTCTGGATCTTCATTTGATATAACTTCCATGTATTGCAAAGTGCCACATGACAGAAGTTGGAGAATAAGGCCCACCACCACTTTTTACCACGAACCCTCATTCTGTAGTTTGGACGGCACTTTGATTTTTCCAGTATATATATATATATCAAATGCATAAATATATCCATCTGCAGAAGCCTATGTCCACGACTTATATCCAAATTTGATAGGCTTTACACGAATGCTTTCCTTTATAAGGGATAATTTGATCGTATATTGACAGCGATTGTTTGAACTGTTTAAAATTTTTATTCAACAAGGATAAATTTGATATTTAAATTGTCAGCCAAATTTAAATTACTCTTGACGTCACCATAGGTTTGTCTGGTCATGCATGATCCTACAAAAGGATTTATAATGTCCTCATCTAGATACCAATACATTTCTTCACTAGGTAAGCTACGATATCCAGTGTATAATAAAAATCCAATAAATGTTTTTCACATAATTGATCGTCACGATGTGGCTACTTTGTTTTGTAATAGAGCGTAACCATTTAATTCTTCTTCCTTGCACTGTTCCAACTCATTGCATAGATAGTCTGTTGGGGTCGGCATTTCTCGTTCTCATGTTATAATTTCTTTAGTTCTGGGTATTGCTTTTATCCAGACCGTTTCTCTGTAGTATTTTGGAGCATTGAGTCATCCAGGAGTTCTAAGCGTTGTTTGGCACTCGCGAATAATTAGGTTTCGATTTCTTCCTTTCCATTTCCCTTGCACAGACTATGAATATGTTGATGGTTGCGGTTGGAATGGAGTTGTAGTCACTCACTAGCCTCTTGGAATGGACTTCCAAAGTTCTTGCTGTATCCCCGAACATATTGCTACACGCGGTGTCTTCATTTAAATAATTGTCATCAAAATCCTCTTCATCGATAACTTCGGCGACTTCAGGGGGTAAAACGACCACATCTGGAATATCTTCTTCGCGTCTTCATCGTCGATATTCCAGTTCTCTGTGATAATGTCGGCAGCTTCTTGTGCCGTTAAAAAGTCCTTTGGATTTATCCTATTCAGAAGAAAAAACATAGTAATAGCGATTGATGCCTGTAATTATGAATAAAATGATGCAAAGGTTTTTACCCCCGTATTTCGCTGACGGTGCGTTAATGCACCACATAAATAAACTAATGTGTAAAATGTAAAATGAGTCCCTATGGAACTTTTAATTTTTTTAAAGTGTAGAAATTATTAAACATGAGTCAATTCTGTATTAAAAAGGCTAACATGTTTAAAGAATTTTATCATATGTTAACGATAATAATTATTTAAAAATCGCTTTCCTGAGTGTCATACTTCGTCTGACTTTGGAGGGGTCTACTTTGTAACTAAGTAAATATGTTTCTACCTGTTAAGTTCTAACGGTAATGTCAAATCTATTCTGTAAGTACCTGAAAGAATAACTTTGATGCCGTATTAAGTTCTCCAAATATGATCCACCAAACAAACTTTTGCGTTTTTGAACCGTCCGCGAAATATGGGCTTAAAGCGGATTGGCGAATTCAGTATTAGGTAATGCCTGTTTATACTCAGAGATAAATATTGTGTACAAGCTTCTGCCCGCGACTTCGTCTGCGTAGGATTAGTACTTCGAGTAATCTATTTTCTTTTACTAGGTCCCATCTACGTTTATACCAAAATTCTTAACCTATTTATTTAAAATATGTACCTATAATTCTTGATTCGATTCAAAGTATTAGGCAAGTACTTCAAATAAATTCAGTAATTTAAATATTTTCCAAAATAGAATTTTGATTTAACAATCAACGTTTTGCAAAATGTCATTCTTAAATTTTGACGTTTTCTATTAAACTATAATTATTATTTTAAAATTATAAAAATACATTTTAAAAATAAAAAATTTTTTTTACATTTTATACAGTGGTAAAATAGTGGATAAAAATAGCTTTTCCTCACCATAAAGAGACAAGGCTCTTGTGTTTGGTGAGGGAATTTTAGTTCAATTATATTTCAATTATACAATATCATGTGTGAAAGTAAATACATAATACATTATGGCAAAAAACAAGGCATAATTAAGAAATTGCAAGATTTATCAATAAAGGATTTAAAAGAAATAATAATAATAGTGAGATATAGACTCTTATAGTTGTTTTAGGTATTTTTTAAATTTTTGCTGAAATTCCTGAATATTTTTGATAACTTTCAGATATAATGGTAGTTTGTTATAATATGTTATACCTACATAGAGATAAGTATTTTGTGTGTGCTTTGTACTAAATTTAGGGATTTTGATAGTATTCTGATATCTCGCTGATGAATGGAATGGTAAGTTATTTAACTGTACTTCTTTGTAAATTTGTAGAATTGAATATTTTTTATATATTTTGTCTATTGTAGGTACATTGAATATTGAAAAGAGAATTTCAGTAGAAAATTTGAATGGTTTTTTCAAAATTACTTTAATTATCAATCTTTGAACAATTTATGTTTCAGGATACTCATTTTGGCTTGAACCAATTACCAACCGCTACCACATCGGTGCCATGGATCTACTTAATCCAGAGACTGTTCCGATCAAGACGGAACCAGGGTTTCAGGAAGAAGGTGGAGGTGTAATGCCGTATATGGATATAGATGTCGACCTCCAAGATGTAAAGAAGGAATGTTTGCAATATGCGGAAAGTACTGAAACCGCCGGTTAGTTTTGCATAATATATATTTATAGGGTACATTTTTTTGTGCATCTGTTGCATTAAATGTTTAAAAACAATTAGGATATTAAATTTGAAAATGGATTCTCAGTGAGATACATTACTGTAATTAAAAAATAAGGAATTATTAATGTTGTAGCTGAAAATGAATTTATTTATTTTTTCTTTGGGGGAGGCTGAGAAAACCCAAACTGAAAAATCTTCATTCAAAAAATTACATTTTGGAATCAAATGTGTAATTTATTTTCAGCCACATCAAGCAAGTCATATTTTTGATTTTAGCTCTCTAAATTTTGAAAAGTCTAAAACAGGGTTTATCCAAATTATAACATCATTCCTTGAAACCGACATCTGGAATATTATTTTTTCTTTAATTGACCTTATACTTTTTACCAATTATTTCAATCGTTATTACTGTAATTTAAAAAACTTTCCTACTAATATATTGTTGAGGAATGTAATAGATCTTTATTTGCTAGCCATTCCTTACATTATTTTGAGTAAAAATGTGGATTATTATTTTTTTTATTCAACTAAAAACAAAAAAGATCGTTAGATTTTGGACAGTTAGGGTGCGGGTGAGGACTGAGTCACTACTACTCGGCTGAGTGACCAGTGGATATCTGTGAAAAACTTTTTAAAAATTTGGCATTAAAAAAAAATAAAAACAATCTTCATGTCACCGGAGACCAAAATTCAACTACATTTATTACTCCAAATAATGTCAGCAATCTCTTATGTATATATTTATAAACAAATGTAAATGAACTTTTTTTTATAATATAATATCAAAATATGTAGTTTTAGGTATAAGACAGATCGATGAACGTTTTATTGTTTTGTTTTTCCAGGTAGTAATAATTTGAAGACTGTCTCCATTAAGATGGAACGTGGACCACTAGAAGAAGATGAAGGAGGATTACCTTATATGCAAATTGACATTGACCTGCCGGATGTTAAAAAAGAATGCATGGAACGTTTTGGAAGAATAAACCAGACAGCAGACAGTAAGATTTAATAATTCTTGCCATCCTATTCTTAACGTTTTTACTGTCCTTAATTTATTTATCTACACGTCGTGATAGTAATTAGTCTTTTAGAGCTTTCCTTATCGTTATTATTTTTCGATTGTTGACAGATCTGAAGACCCACCATATGGAAAAACAATTCTCTTGCTCCCGTTGTAACAGCTCCTGCTCTCAAAAGAAGAATTCAGAAAGGCATCTGTGTATCCATACTGGAAAAAAACCTTTTTCGTGTTCCGAGTGCAACTATTCATGTTCTCAAAAAAGCCTTCTGACGCGTCACTTGCTGACTCACAGTGTAAAAAATCCTTTTTCATGTTCCAAGTGCAAGTTTTCGTGTTCTCGAAAGGAATATCTAAAATTTCACATGTTTTCCCACGGTGGAGAAAAACCTTTTTCATGTCCCGACTGCGACTACTCATGTTGTCGGAAGGGAGATTTTAAAAGGCATGTGATAACCCATAGTGTGGAAAAACCTTTTTTATGTTCCGAGTGCAACTATTCATGTTCCCGAAAGGGAAATTTAAAGATACACATTCTGACCCACAGTGGAGAAAAACCTTTTTCATGTCCCGACTGCGACTACTCATGTTGTCGGAAGGGAAATTTAAAGATACACATTCTGACCCACAGTGGAGAAAAACCTTTTTCATGTCCCGACTGCGACTACTCATGTTGTCGGAAGGGAGATTTTAAAAGGCATGTGATAACCCACAGTGTGAAAAAACCTTTTTCATGTTCTGAGTGCAACTATTCATGTTCTCGAAAGGGAAATTTAAAGATACACATTATGACCCACAGTCGAGAGAATTATTTTTCATGTTCCGACTGCAAGTTTTCATGTTGTCAGAAGAAATATCTAAAAATTCACATGTTTTCCCACAGTGAAGAAAAACCTTTTTCATGTCCCGACTGCGACTACTCATGTTATCGGAAGAGAGATTTATACAGTCATGTAATAACCCACAGTGTAGAAAAACCATTTTCATGTCCCGACTGCGACTACTCATGTTCTCGGAAGAGAGATTTATACAGTCATGTAATAACCCACAGTGTAGAAAAACCTTTTTAATGTCCGGACTGCGACTATTCATGTTCTACAAAGATAAATCTAAAAACTCACATGATTACCCACAATGGAAGAAAACTCTTGCCGTGTTCTGACTGCAACTATTCATGTTATGTAATAGGTGCTTTGGCGAAACACATGTGGATTCACAGCCGAGAAAAACCGTTTTCTTGCCCCGTTTGCAACTATTCATGTTTTCGAAAGGAAGATCTTAATAGTCATATGTATACCCACGGTGGAAAAAACAGTCTTCGTGTCCCGTCTGCAAATATTCATATTCCACAAAGGGACATCTAAAAATGCACATTACCTATTAAAATCTATTCCCAAAGTAGTTGCATAGATAGGTATGTATTTACATAAATTGACAGTAATTTGATAATATAATACAGAATGTTTAAAGTAGCTGAAACATCGTAATAACAATTTATTATATGTAGATGGAAATAAAATTATAAGTATACTTTTGAAATTAGCTATCACTTTGTGGTTATCCATTTTATAATTAAATGAAACAATATATCTTAGTTACAACCACTGATTTATTTAGTTACACGCCGACCGGTTTCGGAACAACCGTTCCTTCTTCAAGGCAAACATATAATGATGACAATTACAAAATAGTGGGTGGGTACAATTTATCAGTAGGTGTTGTGGTAGGGGTGGGGGCGTGGCTTGGAATTGATGAAGAGTAAGTGGGGACAGAATGGACACCGAATGGGAAGAGATTTAATATTGGGCTATAGGTTAATATTTTTTGTTTATTGATAATCGACTCATTATTTTTAAGGGATTTTATGCTAGTCATTCACTCACATTAGAAAGAATCCAAAAAAAATTCTTAAAATTTATTAATTTCAGAATGGGCATAACAAGAGAATGTGTCAACTATGATTATCTACTATGTCAACTTAATTTATTAAAATTGTCCAAACGTAGAATAGTTAATGACTTAACATGTTTGTATAAAATCGTAAATTCAATAATTGACAGCCCTGAACTATTATACTTGATTTCTTTCCATATACCTCGCAAACCAACATCGAGGCAATATCTTCCATTTTATTGTGAAAACTCCAACACGGAATCACAATTGTGTACTCCAATTCGCCGAATTCAGAATTTGGGAAATGAATATAAGGACATTGCGGATATGTTTGACACATCACTTATTAAGTATAAACACCTCATGGTAAGATGTTTATCCGAAAAAAGATCAATAATATTTAATTAAATATACCACTAGTTCTCCTTGACTCAATCTACGAATTGTACTTATCCCATTCTGTTGTTTCTCTACCTTGCATGGTAGGGTATCCTGCTTCTATGAAACTCGTATTTGATTTTGTTTTTGATTATGTTGTTGATTTTGCTTTTGATATTGACTTTGATTTTGTTTATGATTTTGTTTTGGGTTTTGTTTTAGATTCAGTTTTATAATTTTATTTTTCGCTTTTGTGTGAAAAAGGGTCAACTAATTTTGTGTGAATTGAATGAAATTTATGATTTAGATGTACTTTGTTAATTAAAAAAAAAAACATGTAAAAGCCCAACAGGGCGTGAAATATAAATAAATAAATAAATAATTATAGAATTTAGACTAGTGTACGCGATTTAATTACGAATCAAAATGTGCTGTTACTGTATTAACTTTTGGGAATATAATGCAAGCTTTGTATTGTACATGAGTTTAATATAATATATACACATTAAATGCACCGATAGACTCTACACCATACTTACGTTCGTCACCTTCACAGAAACACAAAGCGTAGACAGAGCAGCGAATGCCTTGTCTGAATCGCCGCCGTGTCTGAATCGGTATAGGATTTGGAAATTTGCTGCCTACCCGCATGGTAGCAGAGCGATCTGGTCGCTTGCGGGCTCAATTGGTCGCAATTTCCGCAAACCCAGTTTGCCGCCTCTTACCAGACCCCTGACGGCTCACTAGCAAACACCGATACCGAAAAGACAAACTTATTCGGAAAAATGTTCGCGGTAAACTCGACCCTCGACGATCGGGGTGCTATCCCGCCGTCGGTTCCTCATTGCGGTTTCTATATGAGAAGCTGAGGATCCGGCATCGGGATGTACTGCACGTCTTACGAGGGCTCGATGTTAATGTCCTGGTATTGCAGAGGTATTCTGCAGAAATAGCTCCGATTATGACGAAGCTCTTAAAAATGTCCCTGAAGTGTGGCTCTGGGCCTTCTGGATGGAAAAAAGCCGTCATCCACCCTATCCCAATGAAGGATGACCGCTCCAACCCAGCCAACTACCGCCCCAAAGCGATCACATCAGTTCTGTGTAAGGTGATGGAACGTGTGATCAATGACAAACTGCTCACGTACCTCGAGAACAACAAAATTATCAACGACCCTGAACGAACATCGGTACTCGCATTTTTTAAAGTGTCAACGAAGCCCAAGTCAGACATGGCCACTCTTCCTCCCACCAGAGGAGCTTCAAAATAATACTCGTTCAGAGTATATCTACAGGTAAATCCATTTACTTATAGTTTTAAATACTGCTTCCTTTAAATAACAAATATTAATCTGTGATGAATACCTACGTTGATCTCATTTCTTTCTTACAGATACAACAGTGGCTCGGCAACCCCCTATCACCCATCCAAAGGGGTTGGTTCAAGGGAGAAGATGGAATACTGAACCCAGTTAACACAAACGATCCTGTGGCACCTGACTCCGTTTTGAACATGATCTTTTGCCGATGCACGACTGGGTGTGGGATGCGCTGCGGTTGCCGCAAAGCAGGGATTGCCTGCGGCTTCCTCGGCTCATTTACGAACGCGGCCCCGGTTGAAGACAGCATTGGTGACGATGCAAGTTCAGATTTCGACGATTTATGTTCAAAATACATCCTTCAACACAAATTATTTAATTTTTAACAATAAACATTTCATTTTTAACAATAAACATTTCACTTTTAACAATAAAAACTGTTTTTTTTTTTAAATTTCACTTTTCCCCCCTCCATAACTCCTTAAGCATTGATCCTAGCAAAAAAGTTTATAGAACTTCTTCTGTAGAGAATTTTATGTAGATAATTTAGTACAAACACATTTATTCGGTAGAGGCAGTAGTTTTCGAGTTATTAACGAAAAACTGAAAAAAGGTACCTTTAGAGCCCCCCCCCCACCCTTAGCTCCACCTCCACCCCCGGGTACTTTTAGTATGTTGTTAAGGACACCTTCCTCTACGATTGTGCCAAAATTGGCTTCTACATGAACACAAACCTAGCGTAGCCGTTGAACTACTTGAAAACTGGGATGTTTTTCTTGCCTTGACGCGAGCAGGCGCTACGAAGGGGGCACTTTCTTTGGTATCACAAACCATGTTACACAATCCTAGCGTAGCCGCTAAACTACTTTAACCAGTCAAATTACAGGAGACCCATATTGTCCCAAAACATCATATGCCGTTATGATAACAGGAGACCCAAATTGTCCCAGAGCGACCGTGCATCATTAAAAGATAGATATCTCCCTTCCTGTAATGCGAACATTCGTGATTTAATTTATGTTAGAAAGAGAAAGAATCAATGTTTCTCATTGCCTTTCAAGTGTACGAGCTATTTTGCTCAGATATTGAGAAATCCGAACATAAGTGACGGTTTTATTTCGCGCCAATTTGTGACGTACCGCTGATTTTGACAGCACGGTTCCATGCAACAAAAAACCGTTTTTAATAAAAAATAACTCGAAATGTCCCGGAAAGCTAACTTTTATTTGTTAATTAATATATTGCCTATGTGTTTATGTCAAATTTAATTCATTTTGGTTACATAATAATGCAATAATCTCATATAGAAAACTACTAATCGTTAAAATCACTGTAAACCCTTTTTTAAATTGATCATTCCTAATTGAATTTCCTGTATTTGATGAATATTTTTATGCATATCGTAGGAGAATATATTTCTATTCAATATTTATGAAAAACAATAGTGCTGTTATAACATATTTGTAAAGATTTCTTTGATTTTATCAAGTCGGACGTCTGAATTTATGGAGCTGTCAAATATGTAGGTTTGAAATCGATAGAGATGGGATCATCAAAATTTAAATTGACATTAATTTGTGCAAAATTCGAATTATTATAAGTATTTATTTTTAGAGTTTATTTTATAGAAGTAAATTTGAATGTTATTTTTATGATGAATGTTATCAATTTTTTTGTATAATAAATGCGTAATAATATTTAATTTCAAAATATACATATCTTGAATTTTATGAAGAAAAAAAAATCTATTTGTAAAGATTTTTTTTGCTACCAAAATTCAGCGATACAATATAAAACTCATTATTGTTATACTTATATAAGGAATATTTTAAGTACAACTCTTGGCGTTTGGCGTGTTTCCGGACTATTTCCCATTTTTTTAAGTATAGTACAGTCATTTGGTTCGACAAAAGGAGGTTACCTAGAAAGGTTTCCGGGAGTTTTGAAAATTTGTAATTTTATAGATTTCGATGTGCTCTTTCCGAATTTCAACTTAGCCACCTATCTTTGGCGCTCGCGCCACCATATTGGAAAAACGGCGCCTAAAAGCAGTTTTTTGACAATATCTCCTTTCTGACTAATTTTACGATAAAAAATGTATAACACAAAATTAAACAACAGAAAATTTTCTACAATATATGTATGAATTTTTTTTTTGTAAAATCAATAGTTTTGGCGTACGAGCGCCGCAAACTATTATTCATCTAAACCACCAGGTGTTTTTCGTATATTTCTCCAAAATATTTTACTATTGTTGCAGATATAATAAAAACAGATATATGTATGTAAATACACGATGCAATCGAAAACGAAGAGGATTGTGATAAGTCTGATAATCCCATCGCAGATGATGCGGATGAAATTTCGGTCTGTGACGTTTCGACGATACCAAAGACGAACTCGCAACGCCTGGTCCATCAGGAACGGCAAAGCAAAGAAGATTGCGCCAAATTTAGAAATTGTACATTAAATGTGGATTAGGTCTACACCACGATAAAAAAAACGCGCCGCTTACTCTACCTCAAGGGGGTTAGTGGAAATTAATTTTTTGGCCAAAACGCATATTGAAGTATACTCTGCGGCGCTCGTACGCTCAAAGTATCGATGTTACAAAAAAAGTTGTTATTACATAAATTGTAGGAAATTTTCTCTAGTTTAATTTTGTTTTTTTCGTAAAATGAGTCAGAAATGAGATATAGTCAAAAAAACTGCTATTAGGCGCCATTTTTCCAATATGGCGCCTAATTGCAAAGATATGAGGTGGCAAAGTTGAAATTCGGAGAGAGCACTTCAAAATGTATAAAATTTAATTTACACTTTTTACTCCAAATAATGTCAAGAATCATTGGTTAAAGTAAGCCAAGAAGTATGTCCCTTAACACCTGCATATATTCATATATTATACAGGAGGTTAAAGATCGTACTTGACTTACTTTACCCAGTAATTCCTGAAATTTTTTTGTAGTAAAAATCGTTAACAAAGTTTTGGTATCCGATGACTTTTTTTTTCTACAAAAACATAAAAAATCAGTAGATATTGGGAAGATAGGGGCGGGTTGACGGGTTGGCTGGTTACTTGGCTAAGTGACCAGTGACGACATGTGGAAGAAATTTTTTTATATTTGATTTTGAAGAAAAAAAAAAACATATCTAAAAAGTCACCGGAGACCAAAATTTCATTTGCATTTTTTACTCCAAATAATGTAAATGAAATTTTGTTCTACGGTGACTTTTTAGATCTCTTTTACAAGTATGATCCTTGACTTACTTAAACCAGTGATACCTGACATTATTTGGAGCAAAAAATTTAAACGAAATTTTGGTCTCCGGTGACTTTTTAGATGTCTTATTTTTTTCAAAAACTTTTTCTTTAATATCTTAAAAAAAAATAATCTTCATGTCTTCACTGGTCAATAAGCCAAGTAACCAAACAACCCCTCATTCCGCCCCTAACTTCCCAACACCCACAGAATTTTAATGGTTTTGCAGAATAAAAAATGTCACCGGAGACCAAAATTTCATAAACATTATTTACTTCAAACAATGTCAGCAATCACTGGTGAAAATAAGTCAAGTACGATCCTTAACACCCTGTTTATAAATATACTTTTTTTCGACCGGTCAGTGGCTGAGTGGGCATTGCGTTTCGGTCCCACCCGGGCGTCGCGTGTTCGATTCCTCGGCTGGCTAAGTCCTCCATCACACCACAAGCAACATATTCCGCTTACTGTGGTGGTAGTAGGAGTTTTTCAAATATTGTCAGGTTATTCGTTATGGGAATTCGTCACGATATATAATATAAAGTACTTAATAAATAATTTTGCATTCTCTTTGTGGAAAATATGTAATCTATATCTTTCTCGTTAATCTTTTGTGTTACTTTACATGTGTCTCCCTCTTTTTGTATATTTAAATATATGCTATGCTCGAACAATTTTTTTATTAATATTTTAAATTTATAGCCCAAAGAAGCTTCGGCTAAGCGAAACTGGTTTGTTATAAAAATAAAATTTCGTTGTTTTGAACAAAGTTATTGTTTTATTTCATTATTTAAAAAAGGTATGATCTAAATTCCATTTTATTTTATTTATCTTACGTACTTATTTATATTTATCGGGTTTAATTTGAAGAACTCCATTTAAAATCAGTTTATAAATTTTATTCAAAATATCTTCAACCAACCCCGCTTTCGCCGAAGCATCGATTCATGTTTCGAAACGCGACTTGTACATCTCTAACGGGCGGCCATCTTTGTTTACATTTGAAGAGTTTTTGGCGGACAACGAACAACTTACGCTTCGAAACAGAATACTGTATTTATGTATTTATAATAGTTAATCAGCTTTTTTTAACAAAATGACCTATAATGTTCCATAAACTATAGGATTTACGTATTCACCGTTGTGTTTATTGCAAAATTACGAGGTTATTTGAAGTTTAGTGAAGTGATGTTTTGAGGTTATTTTTTCCTGAGGTCTCAAAAAATGTAAAAAACTACGTTAAATTGGGCTATAAATGAACAAAAGTGATAATAATTCATTAGATAAATGCCTTAGGCATACGTGGATAGTAAAGTTTTTCGGAAATTCATCGTAAATTGCGAAGAAAACTAATAAAAAATTTAAACAGTTTTTTTAGAAAGATTGATAGGCTCAAAACAAACGACAAAGTTTAACATTTATTTAAAAAATAAGTTTGTATGAATGTGATAAAATGTGAAGTGACAGTTTTGTTACAATATTATTAAAAAAAAAGAATGTGTATTTAAAATTTAAAGTTTCAAATATTTTTGATACTTTTTACGCGAATATCCTCAGGTGAGTATTTTTTGAACGAATTTGCATTTTCAAAGTAAAAATTTTAATATTTACAAACAAAAATGTTAATTTCTAACATACACATAGGAAAGTTTATTTTATCTAGATTTTAAAGCAGTTTTTGTTTTTGCGAAGAGATAAAAAATAATCAAAATAAAGATACTTTTAAAATCCATGGGAAGAATCGGGAATTTTGCACGCCAAACAAAATGTCGAAAAGTTCCGCGATTTTAAATTTTTATTTTTTGAAGGGTTAATACTGGGATGTTTTTCTTGCCTTGACGCGAGCAGGCGCTACGAAGGGGGCACTTTCTTTTGTATCACAAACCATGTTTCACAATCCTAGCGTAGCCGCTAAACTACTTTAATACTGGGATGTTTTTCTTGCCTTGACGCGAGCAGGCGCTATGCCAATTTCAACATTACAGCAAAATTCGTAATATTATGCAAAAAATTCATGTACGTACTTTAAACGTTTAAGCCTTTAAGTAATTTATGCTTTTCCATACAACCTCTTGCTCAGCTGCCCTCTGTAGATATTAGTCCCACCTACGCTCCATTGATATTCGTCACCACTGGGACCCTCATAGATATTAATCCGACCCTAGCTCTGTAGATATTAGTCTTCACTCCGAAGGTCATAGATATAGACATACAGGCTGTAGATATTAGTATCTGGAGTCTAAACATCACATAGTTTGAGATTATAATGCGACAAGATCAATCAAAATCAAAGTATGATCTACGTTTGATACACATCTTAAATGGAATAATAAATATTGAGGTCAATAATTGAGATAAAAACTATCCTACCTTCGAAGTAGGACTAAATCACATACAGTAACCCAAATTGCATCAAAATCGGTTAAGTAGTTTCGGAGTTTATCTCGGAAAAATTTCGTGACGCGGGATTTTTATATATAAAGAAGAAGACGTTGTTTGGTTGTCACCATATTCAAATTTTGTAACATAAATTTTAAGTAAATATTTTGGATTTTAAATTCATCGTCAACCTATTTTTTTAACGGTTGGGTACGAGATGTGTATTCTCTACCCTTCATCTCATACCGCCGTTCAGCTTTTGTATAGAATTAGCTTTGCTTGCAAGTTTTCTTTTCAATTAAATCTTCTACCTTACATTAATACTAAATACAGTACTATTCTTATTTTTGGTTATCAGTTTCCGGCTTTTAATTAAATTTTCCTTTTGACGCAGTAATCCACTATGTAAGCTAGTGTTAGTTCTCAGTCAGAAGTATCAAGATGGATTACTTCTTTCAATATTCTTCAAGAATCAGCATTCGTGTTCACATTTTCATGAATTCCTGGAAGTAAATCAAGTTCAAGGTGTTCAAGATCAGTATGTCCCTCTACATACACATTTGGCACCACTTCAGCAAGATTAATGGATTCATTCCTGCTGGCTTATATGATGTTCCCTGTTCAGAATCTTTATTGGAGAAGTTTTTTTTTATTTCGCTGGATGCGGCATGACAAGATATCATTGGGGGCGGCTTGAGAAGTACGTATTGGATGCGGCATGACAATATATCATTGGAGGCGGCTTGAGAAGAACCTATTGGAGGCGGCTTGTCAAGATCTTGCCAGTTGTAGTCCACAAAGATATTCGCCACGCGCCGTTCTGCTGCTTCACAACCTACATAAGAGACTCCTCCATTCCTTGGGCTGCTCATACATCATATAGCTCTTTGAAGATTTGCCGTCAACTTGGGCACACCTGGAGGCATTATCAGCGACTATCCTTCATATTACATAAGCGCCAGGAGTGATTAATAAAGTGAAAAATAAAGTGTTCCACATCTTCTACATGTATATTTTGACTTACATTTTGTAATGATAAGTATCTACATCGGATTAAAAAATAAATAAGAACCTACCTAATGGATTTTTGTCATTACGTTCCTGTCAAATAAATTGTAAGATCCCCAGAAAATGCGTAAATAAAATTCCGGCTAAAGTAAAATTTTCACTTTGAAATGTGAATTTTATCATCTAAAACTTAAGGCATCATATTACTTAAGGCTATGCGACACGACCAAGCCGCTTGATGGCAAGCACGTAGTTTCTTTTCTATGGCGCTTTGTGACAAGCCTTTTGACCGTCTCCAAAGCTTGCTTGCGGCTTTCTCACAAGCATTGCGCAATACTACGTGCTGGCGGTGGGGCTTGATGCGAATTTATATTTTTTCGGGAATAGACAAACGAAAATAGGTAATAAGTACCCATAGACAAAAAACATTACGATGAGTGGTGATTTTAGATATTACGTATCGTGTAAAACAATTATATAAATCATATAAAATTATTATAAAGTAGGCAGCTATTGTTTCTGTGTTCAATTTGTCAATTTCTGGGTTCAATTCAAGAAATCCATTGATTTTTAAAGAAAATATTGTACATCAAATTCAAGAATGTTATTTTTAAGTTCTGCAAGTATTTTAGTTTTTTTTATATATTATGAAAGCTGTTTCGGCATTCAATGTCATTTTTAAATTGTAGTTAGGTCACTTTTAGACCACATATTTATGCGATTCTATTAACGCCGTCCAATTTCAATATCCATGGAGTTTAAAATGATTTTTTACTGGTGTTAATAATTTAATATTTTCTTAAATGTTTAATAATAACGAAACTGCTATTGTCTTAATTAAATGTGTTAAATTGTACAGGTCTTGTGTTTTTTAAAAAAATATTTCCAAACATTATGATTTGAAATTTATAAAGCAGGTTATATGTTAACTTTAAATTGTTATTTATTTATGTTCTTACATCTTCTTTTAATTTTTATTTAATTTCACAATGTTGTATTTTTTGTAAATATTATCTCAGCCCACTTAGTATTTTTAATAAAATTATAGTGACAATCTGTTTAGATTTTAGTTGTATTATTTTATTTTAATTGATGTAAACAATCTGTTGATTTTCCTAAATAAATAAATAAACATCTGAGAAATGGATAAAATTAATTGTCTTTAGTTTACTAATTAATGTTATATTACAATATTAATATATAAAATTTATTATAACACAATAAAGAATGCTTTGTGTTTGTTATATTCCATTTCGCACAAAATTCACTTTCAACCCCCTTTCCACCGCCACGAAATCACCAAAGGCGTGGCCAGGCTTGAAGGAGAGGCTTGATGCGCCGCGGCAAGCCTAAAAGCATAGAGAATAATAGAAAACAATAGATAACAAATTTACGTGCTGGCCATCAAGCCGCTTGCTCGTCTCGCAGTCCCATTATATATTTAATAAGTCCATCACGTTTTGTTTCAACAACATCCATCACGACAAAAGTAGTTACTTAGAATCTAATTTTACTTTCTCCTGAACAAAACAGGGTGGTTGGAAAAACACGGTTCCTGGCGCCGAATGATGAATACCCGGCGTAATCAAGGGGTAAGGCTCTCGACTCCGTATCCGAAGGTCACGGATTCGAACCCGGCGTACGCAAATAAATTTGAACTGATTAATTTGAGTTATTTCACAATTAATTAACGGTCGTAGAAGCGACCCGTTCTCATGTGACAAATGTCAACCGTGTACATATGTTGGCGTTTGGCGTGTTTCCCGACTATTTATCGGTGCCGAGGGGATAAATGACGCTAGTTCCTAGGAGCATCTTCCATTGAAATACCGGTAGAACCAATACCTCTCTTTAAGACCGGAGAAGCTATCAAACGGACCGCATGTTTTAGCACAAAGTTGAGGGTTCTTATCAGGTACTTTGGGGCTCCTGACCAGAGGTGACTGCCAAATTTAACCGTAAGGCGGACTTGCGATTTGTACAGGGTTACCAGTTCTGCACTTTTATTTATTGTTTCTTCACAATTAAAAATACATTGTTACCATTAATTAATAACCCCACTAGGGTTCGCCTGTGAAGGTATCGGGGTTCATAATTTCACAATTTAATAAAAGTAATTCACAATACAGATCTTTATAAAATGCAAATTAAAAATTAAAAAATAACAATGATAAATGAAATTTGCAGAAAAAAAAAAGAATTAAGATTAAGAATTAGAACATAATTACATAAATTGTTCGTGGGGCTTTACATATTTTTCTTTCCTAGAAATTCCTCTCCTTCCTTTCCTAAAAATATCCGCGACACAGCTTCCCCTCAAATGACATTGGCCCTGAGTGGAATTATTTTTCTCAGGGCCTCCCGTGTGGAACTTATGTAGAGAATTATAAATATTTAAAGAATAAATATTATGTTTGTCAAATAATGGTATATACCTACTATATACGCTTTCACAATTATTAGCACGCACTACAATGTGAGCTGACTTTAGATATATGAGTTAAATAAATAAATAATTATTGTACAAAACACTGTCAATAAAACTGAAATAAAAACAAAATTACTGGTTTGGATTTTTTTAATATAATTTTTCACTTTTATAGTAATTGTCTTTTCATGCATTGCTGATACAGATACAAATACTCAGAATTTATCGTAGACGATATTAATTTAGCGTTGTTTGAGTACATTCTTAAATTTATTACAGTGTTCATTTTTTTAAATGTAAATATAACTAAAGAGTACCCGGCATACGTTTAAACGCCATTGAAGAAAGTGTTTGGGTTTTATTCTGTTAACTGAAGTCCTTCCTGTTACAAATTTTTTTTTTTAATTTTTCGTATGGTGCGTCACACGAATCAACCGAAAGGTATTCCGTCCCGTGAGCAGGCCATATATAGGTGTATGTGTGAGAAGCTTGGACTTTCCAAATTATTCCCTCCTACCGTTACTTTCTCATCTTTTTCCCTCGTCCTCTACCCTTCAGTTACCCCTCTCCTGTGTGTCCTATCCCAAACGTCCCACTTCCCGCCCCCTTTACCTTTTACTTTCCTCGCTTCCCTCTTTCCCGTGTACAATCCATGAGTCATACACGTATGGATTTTCCATCCCCTACGTGTATCCTTTGCCATTCCTTCTGCTTCTCCCTCGTGAGTCCTTTTCCATGCGCCCCCCCCCCCCCACCTACCACGTTCCTTTCCCTTATCGAGTTCTCCTTAAATATTCCCCACTCCCGCGTCCCTCTTTTCCGCGACAACACCTCCTGCGATTCCTTCCTTCCGACCTCATTTCACTTCCCCCCCTCCCTCTTTCATTTATCTTTCTCACCCCGAATTTCCCCTTCCCCTCCCTCCTTCTATTCCTGCAGCTAAATTATATGAAAGTGTAATAATTGCCTTATTAACATGCGAGTATTATTTGTTGTTTTTCTCAATAAGATCAGGTTCTTGATTCAAAACTGTTTTTTTACTTGATTACAATAATATGGTACTGCGCTAAAGCAACTATCTTCCATTGACTAGCGGGTAAATCTGCCCCGCAGGCCGACACGCTACCGCCTATATTCACTCCTTGTACCAACTCTAACCTCCCGCCATCTGACGGTAACTACTGTAGACTTAATGCCTACTGCCATCTGTCGATAAACTACTGGACCTATATACCAGAATACTGCAGAAATACATACATGTTTCTAACAACTTGCGCGCCACTTATTGTAATTTTTTTAACAATTTTCAAAATTAATTAATTTAATTAATTAGTGTGTGTTGTAGTAGAAAAAAAGTTTTAAAAAAATTAATCCTTATTGTAAATTGGTTATTTAGAAGAAGAAAAAAAGATATGTTGTAAGTGTGTGTATAGTTGGTAAATTCTCGAAAAACGTTTTTATTATTTTACACGTTTTATAGTTCAGGTATGTTTGGTTTGGAGTTATTTTTTAAATAAAGTGAATGGATCAAAAATCTTGATTTTAAAAAGTATGACTAAAACTGCGTTGCCGATTGAAGCAACTGCTCTGGTTACCTAGGTTAAATTGTAAAATTTCGTTGGTGATAAATGGTTTTTTTCCACTGTGAGTCAGCATATGATTCTTCAAACTACTTCTACGAAAACATGAGTAGATGCAGACGGAACACGAAAAAGGCTTTTCTCCACAGTGAGTTAGAAAATGACTCTTTAAAAGTTCTTTTCGAGTGGTATTATATAGGCATCTAAGGTTATTTTCACATATTATTCTGGCAATGGCACCTGGCACCAATTTACCCACATTTACCGCTCGCCTCCGCTCACTTAAAATAGGAGACGAAAAACATATTGATACTATGTATATAAATATAATCTTGGCAAGTCATCCTCAAATTCGCTTTCAGAATTACAAAACATGGCAATGCTACGAATTTAACGTCCGTTAGGAAGTGAATCATAATAACACAACCAAAAAATAATTTTTTTCAAATTTTGCAAATTTGCTTTGTGCACCATTTTATTAATGACAAATTAAAACACTTTGTTTTTACCACGATAATCTTTATTTTAACACATCGACATGTTTCGAGAAAGTGTTTTAATTTGACATTAAAAAAATAAATGTCAAATAGACTGACATGGGTTGTCAATGCTAACGTTCTAAAATAATTACGTTCAATTTCCCCACAAGTTCCTTTATAATAAAAGATCCACCAAAACAAAACGAGATTCTATTGAAATATCTTTTGTTGATTTTTTTCTATTTTATTTTATTTATTTATTGACGCCCTATTGGGCTTTTACATATAGAATAGAAATTTCTTTTATAACATCAGTATAACCTAAATAAAAAAGATTATAAAATAAATAAGTAAATAAAGTATAAACACAACATAATAAATAAGAATATATCTAATGCTAAATCCACATGCATTTCTTTAGAGAACTCGTACAATTCATATACCTGCGAGCAACAATAAAAGAAGAAAAAATATCTTAACACATTAATTTTTACTTAATTACTCATTGTTATAATACGAACAATTAAAAATAACAAACAAAAGAAAATCGTAATAAAATAAAATGTTATTGTAGAAAGCAATCACCTTGTGGTGAGACATATTTAATAAAAAAAAAAAATTATTTCTCATTCATTATTTACATTTAAAAAGTGGTGAACTAGTTTAAATTAAATATGTCAGCGTCATCAGTAAATGTCAAATAAATTTTATTTGGAACATTAACAGAACATATTATGACATACATAATACACGATTAAAAAATAGGTTACTATGGCACAAAATTATAATTCAGCAAATATTTACCCCGAGCATAAAGAGAAATTAAAACATAAATATAGCACTAGATTCACGCGCAACGACGGGTTAATAGTTCCGAAACTTAATAAAAAGTACGGACAGAGAACATTTGAATACAACATACCGAAAATATTTCATTTATTACCTGACTCTATAAAGCATTGTAATTATATAAATAAGGATAAATATATGGTGAAAAATTGGCTTTCGGAAAAAAAAAATTTATATTAATATGTATGAAAAAATTTAAGAAAAAATGTATGAAAACATTAATGAAAAAATAATGAATCTGTAGTTATAAAATGTAATTTTTTTTTAAATGTATATGAATGTAAAATATAAGCACCTGTTGACAGGGCAATTGAATTGGTTAAGCAGGACTTGTTTGTTGATTCTATGCATTCAATTATTTTTACAAAAATAAAATAAAATAAAAAAAGGATTTTCACAACTGCGCCTCAGCATGTGTGACCTAAAATATCCCTTCTGTGAACATGAAGAGTTGCATACGAAAGGAAAAACCCTTTTTTCACTATGAGTCAGTATGTGTGACCTCAAAGTGTCCCTTTATGATCAATAGTTGAAGTCAGAACAAGAAAAGGGTTTTACACATCTGTGAGTTAGCACTTGTTTCTTCAAATTACCTTTTTTAAAACGAATACCTGCAGAGGCTGAGGAAAAAGGCGTTTCTTAACTTTGGGACAACATATATTTCTTCAAATTTACCTTCCGCGAACATAAATAGTTGCAGACGAAACACGAAAATAGCTTTATCCACGATGAGTCCGGAGGTGTGTATTCAAATTGCCTCTTTGTGAAAATGAATAGTTGCAGTTGGGACACGAAAAAGGCTTTTCTACACTGTGAGACAGAAAATTAATCTTCAAACAATCTTTTCGAGAACATGAGTAGCTGCAGACGGAACACGAAAAAGGATTTTCTCTACTGTGAGTCAGCATGTGGGTCTTCAAACTACCATTTCGAGAACATGAGTAGCTGCAGACAGAACACGAAAAGGGTTTTTCTCCACTGTGAGTCAGCATATGAATCTTCAAATTGCCTTTGTGAGAACATGAGTAGCTGCAGATGGAACACGAAAAAGGCTTTTCTCAACTGTGAGTCAGCATGTTTTTCTTTAAACTACCATTTTGAGAACATGAGTAGTGTCATACACAACACGAAAAAGGTTTTTCTCCACTGTGATTCAGCATATGAATCTTCAAACTGCCTTTATGAGCACATGAGTAGCTGCAGACGGAACATGAAAAAGGTTTTTCTCCACTGTGAGTCAGCATGTGTGTCTTCAAATTACCATTTTGAGAACATGAGGAGCTGCAGACGGAACACGAAAAGGGTTTTTCTCCACTGTGAGTCAGCATATGAATCTTCAAATTGCCTTTAAGAGAAAATGAGAAGCTGCAGACGGAACACGAATAAGGTTTTACTCCGCTGTGAGTCAGCATGTGTGTCTTCAAATGACCATTTTGAGAACATGAGAAGCTGCAGACGGAACACGAATAAGGTTTTACTCCGCTGTGAGTCAGCATGTGTGTCTTCAAATGACCATTTTGAGAACATGAGTAGCTGCAGACAGAACACGAAAAGGGTTTTTCTCTACTGTGAGTCAGCATATGAATCTTCAAACTGCCTTTATGAGCACATGAGTAACTGCATACGGAACATGAAAAAGGTTTTTCTCCACTGTGAGTCAGCATATGATTCTTTAAAATATTTTTTCGAGAACATGAGAAGCTGCAGACGGAACACGAATAAGGTTTTACTCCGCTGTGAGTCAGCATGTGTGTCTTTAAACTACCATTTTGAGAACAAGAGTAGCTGCAGACAGAACAAGAAAAAGGTTTTTCTCCACGGTGATTCAGCATATGATTCTTCAAACTGCCTTTATGAGCACATGAGTAACTGCATACGGAACATGAAAAAGGTTTTTCTCCACTGTGAGTCACCATGTGTTTCTTTAAACTACCATTTTGAGAACATGAGTAGCTGCAGACAGAACACGAAAAGAGTTTTTCTCCACTGTGAGTCAGCATGTGTGTCTTCAAATGACCATTTTGAGAACATGAGTAGCTGCAGACAGAACACGAAAAGGGTTTTTCTCTTCTGTGAGTCAGCATATGAATCTTCAAACTGCCATTGCGAGAACATGAGAAGCTGCAGACGGAACACGAAAAAGGTTTTTCTCCACTGTGAGTCAGCATGTGTGTCTTCAATCTACGATTTTGAGAACATGAGTAGCTGCAGACAGAACACGAAAAGGGTTTTTCTCCACTGTGAGTCAGCATATGAATCTTCAAATTGCCTTTAAGAGAACATGAGAAGCTGCAGACGGAACACGAAAAAGGTTTTTCTCCACTGTGAGTCAGCATGTGTGTCTTCAAATTACCATTTTGAGAACATGAGTAGTTGCATACAGAACACGAATAAGGTTTTTCTCCACTGTGAGTCTGCATATGAATCTTCAAACTGCCTTTTTGAGAAAATGAGTAGCTGCAGACAGAACACGAAAAGGGTTTTTCTCCACTGTGAGTCAGCATGTGTGTCTTTAAATTACCATTTTGAGAACATGAGTAGTTGCATACAGAACACGAATAAGGTTTTTCTCCACTGTGAGTCTGCATATGAATCTTCAAACTGCCTTTATGAGAAAATAAGTAGCTGCAGACAGAACACGAAAAGGGTTTTTCTCCACTGTGAGTCAGCATATGAATCTTCAAATTGCCTTTAAGAGAACATGAGAAGTTGCAAACGGAACACGAAAAAGGTTTTTCTCCACTGTGAGTCAGCATGTGTGCCTTCAATCTACGATTTTGAGAACATGAGTAGCTGCAGACAGAACACGAAAAGGGTTTTTCTCCACTGTGAGTCAGCATATGAATCTTCAAATTGCCTTTAAGAGAACATGAGAAGCTGCAGACGGAACACGAAAAAGGTTTTTCTCCACTGTGAGTCAGCATGTGTGTCTTTAAATTACCATTTTGAGAACATGAGTAGTTGCATACAGAACACGAATAAGGTTTTTCTCCACTGTGAGTCTGCATATGAATCTTCAAACTGCCTTTTTGAGAAAATGAGAAGCTGCAGACAGAACACGAAAAGGGTTTTTCTCCACTGTGAGTCAGCAAATGAATCTTCAAATTCCCTTTTTGCGAAAATGAGTAGCTGCAGACGGAACACGAAAAAGGCTTTTCACCAGAATGAGTGCGCATGTGCCGATTTAATTTTGACTTAATAGAGCAGGAGTATTTACAATGGTAGCAAGAAAATCGTTCTTCCTCATAATGCGTCTTCCGTTCTGTCAATAAGTCTGAAAGAGATAAAGATAAAGCTTAATACATGTAAGGACATAATTCACAAATACGAAAGTATGTAGATCACGAATAGTGAATCACCAACAATAAAAAGCGGTTTTACCTGTTGTTTGAGTAATTCTTTCAGAACGCTCTAAGCATTCATTTTTAACATCGAGGAGGTCCAAGTCAATTTCCGTATAAGGAATCCCCACCCCATGTTCTGCTCGGCGTCCTGGTTCGTCCTTGATGCTGAAATCTTCTACAAAAACACTATCTGGAATAGCAAAGCAACATTTACACTGTAATTAAAAAACCGTAAGGAATTAGATGCATTAATGATAAAACACAAATATAATGTTATTTGTGTTTTTCATTTATCTGATTCCACATACAAACTAATTGCAAAAAAACCTCAGGGTTTATTGTAAATTTTGTGGAAAGTAAATTGTTTTGAGATAAATATCAGATGGTTACATTTACGTACTTGAAAAATCAAAAAAGACTACTCGTAGTTGATAGCATTTTTGGTTGAGGATGTGTTTAACTATTTTAATGATATTGAATGAATTGGAAATCTATTTTTTTAAATTAAAGGAAGAGATACATTTCCGGGTTATGAATAAACTTACAATATCATTGAAGAAGAAGATAACAATAATAATCTAATTTTTTTAAATATGAAAATGAACAAGACAAAGAAAAATAATAAAAGATAACGGTCGCAACAGGGACTCGAACCCAGAACCTTACGTCTTACCGGGACATACACCTCTACCAATTCGACTACGGCGATTTATTATGAGACTGTCGTAATTGTCAACTTCACATTTCAAATTTCAGAATTAACAATATTATCTTCGACGAATGTTTTTTTTTCATATTATTGGCAGCTACCTTTATTATTGAAAACAAGTATTCATAGAATGTATTTGCTACTCAGATAGTGTCTCGGTGTGATTTTGTGTAATTTCTTTCATATTTAAAAAAAATTGATTATTATTGTTATCTTCTTCTTCAATGATATATTACATTGATGGGAATAACCTTCAAAAGTTAAAAAGAGAGTTTTTCTTATAAAAATATAAATTAACAATAATTTGAAAATCTCTTGCGGACAAGTTGTTGGTCTCATGATGAAGGACTACGCCAGACGAGGAATCGAACTCACGACGCCTTGATGTGACCCAGACCCGATAGCAACTTAACCACTGACAGGTAGAAAAAAAAACGTCAAAACCTTTGTTGACCTAAACGCGGGAAGATAAAAGTGCGCTTATTATGACTGTTTTCTGTAGGCAAATACTTCAAAGTGTAAATTAACTTCAAAATAATCCAATGGCCTTTAAACTGAGATGCTGAAAGCAAGCATTTTTCGTGGCTGCGAAAACTTAAAATATCTTTAAGAGACAGCGCAGACTACCCACCACAAATGCACATGAACGACAAATACGCCAACAACACACAAGATATCGTTAACCTTTTCTCAGATTTCTTTTAAAATGTTTATGATGATGAAACACCAGAAGATAAAATTCCTTTGTATACATTTAAATACACCACACATTTAACAGACTGCTTTATAACGGAAGAATCTTGCAAAAAAAAAAAACTATGTTCCTTAGACATTAACAAATCTGCAGGCCCGGACACCATCCTGCCAATTTTCCTTAAACAGTGCTCCTCTGTATTGTGTAAACCATTAACCATTCTCTTTAACCAAATGCTATCTTCTGGACATTTTCCTGACTACTGGAAATCCAGCTACATTATCCCAATATTTAAAAAAGGTGATGATACTGACATTTCAAACTATCGACCAATATGTATACAGTCTGTATTACCCAAAATCTTTGAATCTCTAGTTCTTGATGAAATATATCCCTCATTAACAAAGGTAATAAATGACAAACAGCATGGCTTCGTCAGAGGTAGATCAACTACAACAAACTTATTACTTTTTCAAAATTATATATTGGAGGCTTTTTCTAAAAATAAACAAGTTGACTGCATATATACAGATTTCTCGCAGGCTTTTGATAAAGTGTCTTATAAAGTATTGATCCGTAAACTTCATGCTTTAGGTATCAGAGAAAAGGTGTTAAGATGGCTAAAAAGTTACATTTCTGGTAGAACTTTATTTGTTAAAATAAAATCATATATATCTAAACCATTTTCCGCCACTAGTGGTGAACCGCAAGGTAGTCATCTTGGCCCAGTTTTATTTCTTGTTTTTATAAACAACATAGTCAGCTGCTTTAAAGACGTCAATGTATTGTTATTCGCCGATGACATTAAATTATAAAAAAGAAATAACTCTCTTAAATCACTGTCAGGTTCTTCAATATAATACAGACATGCTAAATAACTGGTGTTCACAAAATAATTTATATTTAAATGTAGATAAATGCAAAACTTTGACATTCTCCAGGAAAAAAACATCACTATTGTTCGACTATTCTATAAATAAAATAATTTTAGAGCGAGTAACGGAAATGCGAGATCTTGGCGTAATAATGGATGAGAAACTAGATTGCACGGTCCACATTCAACAAACTGTAAATAGGGGTATGAAAATATTAGGATTTATTTTAAGAATAATTAAAAACTTTGAATCTTTACAAATCGTAATATTGTTGTACATATCCCTGGTTAGAAGCCTAATCGAACATAACTCAATAGTCTGGTCGCCCTTCTACAAAATTAATATCCATAATATTGAAATAATTCAAAGAAAATTTCTAAGATTTGTAAATTTTAAACTTAACATCCCTTTAGAGCACATAAATTACCTATCATTCCAACTTTAGAAAACAAATGAAAAATAACCGACCTAACCTTTTTATTAAAATTATTAAACTCTAAATTTGATTGCTGTGAACCCTTGCATTTAATAAATCTACATGTACCTACACGAACTACTAGACAAACATTAAATTTTATATACACACTAACTATACATTGAATTCCCCAATACAACGATTACATATTCTTGGAAACCAATATATAAACAATATTGATGTATTTGACAATAATTTGAATTTGGAAAACTTTAAAAGCCGTATGTGCGAACTATTTCTACTTAACTACCAACTACTTATTGTAAATACCAATTTAATACATTTTTATTAAAACCAATTATTGTTGATTTGGAGGATATTGGCAGGCTATTTTTTTTTTAACTTTATTTATATTCTGTATTACCTACATTTTGTCGACTCATATTTTATCTAACCTATATTACGTGTCTTAATATTTTCGGTTATTTACATGTATTTTATTCACTTCTAACTCTTCACTGTAATTAATCAAAACATGTATTGATTTATGTATGTAAAAGCCCTATGGGCGTTTAAATAAAAAAAATAAAAAAATTTAACAATTGAGCTTAAACCTATATTATAACTTACCAGCTATCTGAACAGTCTCCAAATACAGCGAACATTCCTTCTTTATATCCAGGAGGTCGAAATCCATAACTGTCGATAGCATTATCTCCTCTCCGATCTCATTCTGGGACCCCGGCTCCGTCTTGATAGAAACACTCTCTGGATTTTGAGGATCCATGGCACTGCTGTTAAAGCCTCTATGTATTATATGATATTGTCCGAGCGCAAAACAAATTAAAATTTTAACAAAACGTACATTCGTCGGTCCGTTTATGAGTGACATTAAAATCAGCACAAAAGAAAAAATGACATATGGCGGGGGTTGTCCATAGACAGAACTTTTGCATTCGACGAGAGGCTAGATGCTCGGTAACAATTTATTATAACTAACTAACTAACCATCACGCCATTTCTCCGCAGTGGTAGGCAGAGAGGACTGACCGCCAAACAACTCGGTCTTGGCACACACTCCTTGCCTCACTCACATTCATACATCTTCTCATACATACTCTTCTATTATTCTGACTCTTGACATGGCCCGACTCAAGTATCTGATTTACTTGATCGTGCCACTTCTTCCTTGGGCGTCCTCGGCTTCTTCCACCGTTCACATTCGCGTCATAAATTCTCCTTTCTTCATTCATTCGCTCAACATGCCCAAACCATCTAAGCGTCCCTTTCTTAATCTTACTTATTGAGCTCACATCAGCCTTGCATTCATTTCGGTTCTCCACATTCCTCACATGATCATACATGGTTTTACCACACATACGCCTCAGGGATCTCATTTCTACAGCATTCAGTCTACTTTCATCCTTTCTCTGCTATTTCCACACTTTACTGCCATACATCAGGGTAGGTACCAGTACTCCATTGTGGACTGCTAGCTTCGCTTCTGTGGACAACTTTTTGTTGGCTCCAACGGCGTTCAATCCTCCATTAATGAAGTCACCTGCATTCACCCTTCTTTCGATATTCCTATCAGCCTTCCCATCTCTCGTAAACATCCTTCCCAAATATACAAACTCATCCACCTGCTCCAAGTATTCATCATTCACAACTATATTGCACACCGTTTTCTGACTCTTTCTTTCAAACACCATTATTTCAAATTTATTATTCGAATGGAAAATTCACATAGTTCAAGATTACAATGCGTCAAGACCAATCGTGTGCTCAACGTTTGATACACATCTACATACACATCTTGTATCAAACGTTGAGCACACGATTGGTGTGTGGTGTGGTGGTGGATCATGATTACCACTCAGGGGGCCTAGTCTCTCATTCACAACGTCCGTACCTACGTTACGAATCCTTATTTACCTTCCCCTTACCGTGCTAAAAACTTCCTCGCGCTCCGGTGCTGTACACTCAGTGAATATTTATATGTTGTATTTATTTAATCATATATAAATGAAAAATTCCCACAAAAAAACTCAACACTTAAATACGCTACAAGGTCCACAGAAAACTTATTAATACCAAAAGCAAACAAAACAATATTTTAAAAAGGACCATAATACATGGCCATTGAAGTGTATAACAACCTTCCACATAACATTTAACAAATACAAGCTACACCACACAAATTCAAATCTTCACTAAACACTTTCCTTGTTAACAAATAATGTCATTACACCGTGAATACCTCACATAAATGAAACACCTATTTTTTTTTATTGGTATATTTGTTTTTTCTTTATCTGTATAAACATATAATAAAACATGTATATAGTTAGCTGGATGAAATGGGATCTACCCATAAGCTACACCCGTTGTATTTTTTATTTGTATCTTATTTGAGATCGAAATCTGTCGAAAATGTCATATTTTTATTAATTATAAATAACTTTAACAATATGATTTTGAGTTAGTTGTAGGGTTTTATAAATGCATGAAGCGCACCTCCGCATCCTATTATACCTTCCAGCCGTACATGATTGAAGATTGCACCAGAGAAAAATAAATCGTTTTTAGTGTGTATATTGATTACTTCCTTAAGTTTGTAAAATATGTATGTAGAATATCTTCATTTAGAAGCGGTGTTAGTAATTTGTGTTTGCCAATTCAGATTTGTATCAAAATGTATACCCTTAATTTGATCTTTTCAACTTTTCCAAGATCAAAGCAAGAAGAGCATCTTACTTGATTACAGTTTGCATTATGTATTCTAATTTTAATGTTATTGGGGGGTTTATTTTTAATGTTTTTGTAAAAAGTTTTGCTATAGTTTAAGGAGAGTCTATTACATTTTAGACATGATGAGACATATGCAATACATTTTGTTGCCTTTAAAAAGGTTTCATGACAAGAATTTCTATTTACAATTATTGTGTATGGTGTTTACTGCTTCTACGTGCTTTTTTTTGTTTTTACGCACCAGAATTTTAGGTCCTTTCACACACTTTTCCATATAAATGATCATCTATTAAATCCACGCTATGCAAGTGTATTATGTTTTTTTTTTTTTTTTTTTTATAGAGAATACCTCACAAGAGTCCCAACTGCTCCCGGCTGGAGCCAGTGAGACTATGGCATCCCCAATTGGGGTATGTTGTGAGGCTTAAGGAAAGTGGGGAAGGGAAGGAGATGGGGAAGAGGAAGGCAGGAAAGTACAAGTATATATGTACAAGTATAATTAATACAAAACAATTCAAGAACAACATGTTAACCTACCAGACTATTAAATGGGAAAATAATTCACCGACTCCAGATATTTTCATATCAGAGGGTTCGGCTCGGTGGAATTGCTAATTTGACCGAAAAATCCTATTGATCCCTCAATATAAATATTTTAAAAATCTTTCGTAATCCTACATGTATTTAAAATGACTGATTTTTGCATTTTTATATACAAATTCTTTGACAAATCTAATATGCCTAAAATTTTAATGAGAGAGCTAGGTATAATGCCAGTAGCCGAAATAACAAATGGTTATATTTTTATAGTCTGAGAATGCCAAATTCTTTTAATTTCATTTCCTAAATCTGTATACTTTATTATTTTTTCAGAAACAGATTTTTCAATATTACAGGTATTTGAAATAGCTACATCAATGATTTAAATTATTTTTTAAATTTTGTCATGTAAAACTATATATATTTATATAATTATTTATATAAATATATAATATTGTCATGTAAAACTATATATATTTATATAATTATTTATATAAATAATTATATAAATATATAATATATTTATATAAATAGTTTTTACTATTTCATAATATAATATGCATTCACGTTGATGTGTTCATTCCTTGACGTAAGGGGAAATATTACATAAAATATTAAATGAAATATAAAATAAAATATATTTTACATTGTAGTCTGAATCTCAATGTGAATATGACCTAACTGTTAGGTAAACAAGATAAATAAAAATCAAATATATAAAATCAAAACATAACCTTGTTTTCCTGAATTTCTTTCCTCCTGAGTTCCTGGGAATTTTTTTTATCGGTTCATTATTTGGTTTAACGCCGACACAATTTCATTCATGTGTCAACTGACTGATTTTTGGGAAAGACTTGAATGAAAATCATCTCCCGCAATTTTTTTGTAAGACCCTGTCGCAAGAAACGACAGTGTCGTTAGAACCTTAAAAAAATAATATATTTTAAGGATGTGTAGATACCAAATTCATTAAAATATAATGTAAGATAGGCAGAAAGAAACAATACAAACTAAATAAATTAATGAGCACTTAAGCAATGAAAAAAGAATGTGATAAACCAGAAATAATTTTGTATTCACTTTAAGTTCCAATGCCACTCCGGCAGTTCTCCGGTAGCCTACGAACAGAAAGAATTGTCCTCAACTCTTCCCACAATATAGTAAATAGGTCCTGCGTCAGCCGATAATTTGCTATGAAGAGTGAAGCAGAAATATTCATCGGATTTGATAGATCTCTCAACTGTCGTCTTCGGAATGTTTCAACTCTGAGTTCTTCTCTGAGAATGACTCTGTTCATATACTCCAGGCGGAGATAACCTGGTATTGTCTGATGTACCTACATAAACACACTAATTATGAATAAGATTGCAACATTAGGTAAGTAGGTACATACTATTGTAGTAAAGGTAAATATTTCCCTAACTCACAACAATCTAGGGCGGATCCAGCGCAATCCATATATTCTTTAAAAAAAAACAAACAAGAAAAGACGGGCAAAGAGTGTTCTCATATTTGGGATTAAAAAAACAAAATTATGTATAGCGTATTAAACTCCTACTTATAAGCGTCTGATTCCTCAGATTGTTTGCGTTCTAATTCCATTCTCATTCCAGATAAAATTTCCTTAATAAAATTATCACTTTGCCGCGATTGAAGTTTAAGAACATAACCTATTTTTGTAGTAATTGTTGAAATGAAGTGTTATTTCCACAAGCTGTGCCCAAAATTGAGGCGGTTCTGTAAATGTTTACCCATTCGGTTGAGGTATCGTTTAAATTGTAATAAATCATATTATAACTTACCTTTTAAAACAAAAAAAGGTCGAACCCGTTCTCAGTTACCGTAAACCGGACGTCGAATGCACAAGTTTGGTAAACCACAAACTTCAACCTTAAGATACGAACTACCAAAATCAGATACATGCAAGGACGTCGTGAGGCGTCGCGGGTTTCCGAAACCGCTGGTTTGCAGGTTGGTTACGTTTGCGTTTACGACTTGATAGAGGCTACCAAAGTTAGCGAATCTGTCAAAATATGGGTATGTGGCGTAGCTAAACCTGTAACTAAATCCTTAACCAGTCCTTATTTATCGTTGTAGAGTCACGGGACCCAGATCGATTGACGCAGAAAAAAAATCCTTCAAAATGGTATAAGTATAAAAAGTATTTTCGTAAATAGTGGCGGTTGCAGCAGTATTGCTTTCCTGCGATGATATATATATTTGAGTTTATATGACTGTTAATAACTCGAATAAATAGAATTAAAATCTATGGAGACAATGTGAGTTAAGTAGAATGCTACTAATTTTGTTTGGTTAATTCAATAAAGAAGTGTTCTCTAGCTTCTAGCCTCTCGTCGATTTGAGTCAAATCTCAAAGTTTGTCTATGGACAACACGTCACTATAGTCGTCTGACGTTTGTTCTCCATTCATAGTTCCGCGTTTATTATTTATTTATTTATTTATTAAAGAATTTTATACAATGTGTACATATTGTGTTATTTCGCCCGCCATGCTAGGGATGTCCCTGTGTTATGGCGGGTGAAGTATGCAGATTATATGGGTAATGAAGTACATTTACTGATAATATAATAATTATGATAATGAGGTTTACAGTTAATGCAGCAATGAATTTATGATAATGAAATTTACATATAATATAGTAATTGATGATAATGATGTTTACAGGTAATACATATAACAAGGAATTTATGACAATGAAATTTACAGATAAAATAATAATTGATAGATGAAATTTACAGATAATATAACATTGAATTTATGTTAACGAAGTTACAGATAATAAAATAATTGATGATAGTGTAGTTTACGGATAGTATGACAATGAATTTATGGAAATGTGGGTTACAGATAAATAATAATTTATTTATAAGTTACATAGTATGATTATATTATATTATCATATTATCAGTCAGATGTGCATTGAGCTGCCGACTAGCTTCACAAAAATATTATGTTTAGTAAAATTGCTCGAATTGTTAATTTTTTGTAAAAAAAGAAAGCGCTAATTTTTATGTCATTCACGAAAGGGCTGCCGAATGTACGTTCTACAAAAGTTTTAATTTATTTTGAGCTCTGACAATTTTATTATAAATAGACGCTTTAACAGCAGTGCCATGGATCCACAAAACCGAGAGAGTTTTTCTATCAAGACGGAGCCAGGGTCCCAGAATGAGACCGGAGATGAAATAATGCCATCTACGGATATGGATTTCGACTTCCCGGATATAAAGAAGGAATGCTTGCTGTATTCGGAGAGTGTCCAGAAAGCTGGTAAGTTAAGTAATTATTGGATATAGATGGAAACGGTTAATACGCATTTTTTTTTAAACTTCTTTATTCACCTTAATAACATTGCAGAGGAAAATATTTCATTTTAAATTTCAATTTAGTAAAATTAAAATAAGCTTTTTTTTTAAATTTTGCCCATTGTAATTACTGTCACTTTGGTATGCTGGTATTCAGTCCGAACTCCAGCTTCAACAAAACTAAAATAAACGCCTAAAACATGTCGAGAACATGTTTTGTTTTTTCCATTTTTCGTCGCCTGTGTTTGTTTGTACATTGGAGCGCGGCTCGGTCGGAGCGAAACCGGTCGATATATCAAATAAGTAATAAATATACGTGGTTAAATACTAAGTGTTTGTTTTATTTAAAATATTATTTTATGTATTACTTTGTAGAATTGTTAACCTCAACGCAGGCTTGTCCTAGTGATGTTAAACAATTGGATTGTAAACAGTAATACGTAGAATGTAAAGAAACAATCAATAAATGTTATGTGTATTACATAGTTGAAAGAACTCTGCGCTTGCAATCCTGTTTACAATGCAAAATTAAGCTTTCCTTATCCGAACATGAATAGTTGCAGAAGAAACACGATAATGGTTTTACTTCAATATGAAAACGCATGTGGTCATCTAAGTTTGACTTCTGTGTGCATGTAAAGTTGCAATAACTACACGAGAATGGTATATTTTTAGTATGAACACGAATGTGTGCGTTTAAATGTGCCTTCATTGAAAATGAAACACTGCAGTGCATACATAAAAATGGTTTTTCTAGAGTATGAACACGCAAGTGCGCTTTTAAATTTGACTTGTGTGAAGTTGAAAAGTTGCAGTACGAACATGGAAATGGTTTTTCTTTAGTGTGAGTACGGATGTGCTGAGTTAAGACTGCCTTACGTGAACACACATAAGTGCAGTGAGAGCACGAAAATAGTTTTTCTTTGCATTTTTCGTGCGTACGATTGTGCTTAGTTAGGTATTCTTTACGTGAACACACATAAGAGCATAATGAACACGAGTAAGGTTTTTCTTGAGTATGTATGGATCGAATGTGCAGAGTTAAGTTTGAGTTCCGTGAACATGTAAAGCTGCAATACGAACACGAGAAAGGTTTTTCTTTAGTATGAGTACGAATGTGCTCAGTTAAATGGTACTGATGTAAAGATGAAAAGCTGCAGTAGGTACACGAGAATGGCTTTAGTCCCTGTGTTGCTTGGATCTTTCCACCCGACTCTAGTCCTAGCTCTGAAGAAAGTTTCTGGTCACTCTTTTGCTGGTTTGTTTTGGAATTCTCTGTACCCACTTCTGCACCTAGAAAAAAAGACAAAGATTTAGTACCATTTTTAATTATTTTTTTTAAAACGATAAGATGACATGCATGGTCGAAGGGTAAGGCTCTCGCCTAGCAATCCGGATGTTGCGGGTTCAAATCTAACAATTTCAAAATGTATTAATTAAAATATTAATATACTAGCTTCTGTCCGCGACTTCGTCTGCGTAGGATTAGTATTTCGAGTAATCTATTTTCTTTTTCTAGGTCCCATCTACGTTTATACCAAAATTCTTCATCTATTTAATTAAAATATGTTTTATTCTTGATTCAATTCAAAGTATTAGGCGAGTACTTCAAATAAAGTCACTAATTTAAATATTTTCCAAAATAGAATTTTGATTTAACAATCATTGTTTTGCAAAATGTCAATTCTCAAATTTTGACATTTCCTATTAAACAATAATTATTATTTGCAATATATTGAAAATAAATAGCTAGCTTTATAAATTATATTCTATATGTTATTCTGATGTATGAGCTATATTATTGTAAAGTTTCATTAAAATCCATGCAGTGGTTTTTGCGTGAAAGAGTAACAAACATATCAAAAAAAGAGTATACATCCATACAAACATTCGCGTTTATAATATTAGTAAGATAAGATGGTTTAATTGTGGAAGATTCCTGAGTGAAGATACTCCCAGCATCGTCCTGGTGTAAGACCACCATTCAGAATTGAAAAATGCTTGAAATGGCTTAATCGTGTCTGGTGACCAGATCTAAATAGCCATGTACTTCTACTTCTTCATCTCAACCGTACTTCTTCTTTCTCTCACCCACTACCTTCAGCTTTACGACATACCCTAATTGGGGATGCCATAGTTTCACTGGCTCCAGACGGTTGGGAGCAGTTGGGACTCTTGTGCAGTATTTACAACAACAACAAAAAATGAAAGACAGGGTTGAATTACCACATATTGTTTTGTTGTTTTGAACTTATAGTTTGCAAGGAGAAATAAGAGGGTTTACAGTGATGTATAGCAAATGAAAGTTGAAAGCAATAAAACCAAAACAACTAGCGTGGGTGGCACCCGGGTGGATTCACCCCTAGAATGAAAACTGTTAAATTGTAAAGTAAAAGAATGATTTAATTTAATACGTAATAAAATGAGAGTATCAAGTTACAAAATAGTGGAACTCCTCATGACGAGTATCTCCCATAACGAGTAATTCGCATAACGAGCAAAACCGATTGTGAAAAAGATGCTTCCTTAACGAGCGACATTTCGCATAACAAGTGACGTAAAGGGAAGCTTCATCTTCACGTAACTCACTTGTGAGCCGGGACTTCCGCGCCAGTGTGTCAGTCTCCGGTTAGCTTATTAATGTTAACATTAGTTCTCTAGTTAGTTCGTTAATGCTAACGTTAGTGTCGCATGTGACAACACATTTTTTCAAACTTGAGTCCAAACATTATTTGTAAATTTATTTTTAAAAATGCCTTTCCAGAACATGAATAGTTGCAGTCGGAACATGAATTCTTAACTATGAGAAAACTTGTGTTTTTAAAGAATAAATTCTAGATCATTAATAATAATTGCAATCGAAACATACAATAGATTTCTCTCCACTGTGCACCAGCGTATGCCAAATGTCCCTTCATAGTACATGAATAGTTGCAGTCGGAACATGAATATGGTTCTCTCCAATATGAGTAAACTTGTGTGTTTTTAAAGTCGCCTTTCTAGCACATGAATACTTGCAATCGGACCATATATAAGGTTTTACTCCACTGTGCATCAGCGTGTGTTTTGCCAAGTGTCACTTTGTTGTACATGGATAGTTCCAGTCGGAACACGAAAGTGTTTCTCCACTATGAGTCAGCTTGTGCACTTTTAAATATTTTTTTTGAGAAAGTGAATAATTGCAGTCGGAACATGAATATGGTTCTTCTCCACTATAAGTAAACTTAAGGGTTTTTAAAATCTCCTATCTAGCACATGATTATAGAACAGGTCTTTCTCCGCTGTCTGATAGATTTTGTGATTGCATTTTAGCATGTGGATTTTTTAATTTCCCTTTATAAAACAAAAATAGTTGCAGTCGGAACATGAAAACGGTTTGTCTCCACTGTCAGTCAGCTTGTGTACTTTTAAATATGTTTTTCGATAATATGAATAGTTGCAGTCGGAACACGAATACGGTTTTTCTCCACTTTGAGTAAAATAAGTGGGTTTTAAAAGACTATTCTAGAACATGAATTATTGCAATCCAAACATACGTACGTTTTTTCTCTACTATTCATCAGCAAGTTTCGACAAAAATATCACTTTGTAGTACGTGAATAGTTGCAGTCAGAACATGAAAAAGGTTTTTATCCACCTCGAGTGGGTTTGTGAACTTTTAAATGTTCCTTTTGAACAGGGGAGGGGAATCTTTTTTTGCGTCTCGGGCTATTTGGATGTTTGTATTACCAATATTTTTATAAACCGACCCGAACGATCGTATCAGCCAGGGTTATCCAAAGATTCGACAAATTAATTAAATTCGAGGGTGCTCTTACGTTTGGTCGACGGATTACCTTCGCTTGCCCAGCAATGACGGGATTTACCCCTAACTGCAATTTTTTTATTTTTTATTAATTTAAATAAAAGAAAGACAAACATTCCCGGGTTACAAATTAATAACCTGATAATAATTGAAAATTTCCTACTACCACCACAGTAAGGGGAAGATGTTGCTTAAGTCGTGATGGAGAACTTAGCCAGCCGAGGAACGTAAAAAAAAACCATTATATACTTTTCGGTAACAAGAAAAATTTCAGCCTCGATATCAAAATTGGAGACAACTCCCTCGAAAAGAAAATGAGCACAAAATATTTGGGTCTGATCATAGATTCCCAACTCTCGTGGGATCTTCACGTAAATCATGTAAAGGAGAAAATTACTCCCATAACTAGTGTACTATATAGGCTTCAAGGATTACTACCCATCCCTTTATTAACTTCAGTCTACAATGCCATGGTACACTCACACCTTTCCTATCTCTGCTGTATCTGGGGCTTTGTCTCAAAGAAATTGATAGCCGACCTGCAGGTAGTTCAAAACCGAGCTCTCAGAAATGTTTATGGACTTCCATGGGACACTCATGTCAGGGACATCTATTCAGTTTGCGGTATCCTTCCATCACAATCCTTCCTAAACATGAAATCACAAGCACCATCCTACAAATTACCCAACAATCAACTCATACTAACACCAAGCCACTTTACAATCAAGACATCCACAACAACAATACTCGAAATAACAATAAAATCCGCGTTCCTCAAACACACACTACAAAATATGGGATAAAATCTCTGCACTATATTGCCTATCGACTATACAGGGTGTTAAGGTACGTACTTGAGTTACTTTAACCAGTGATTCCTGACATTATTTGGAATAAAAAAGGTAAATAAAATTTTGGTTTCCGGTGAAATTTTTGATGTTTTTTTTTTTTTTTTACAAATACATAAAAAATAGTAGGTGTTGGGTAGTTGGGGCGGGGTAAGTAGTGGGGCGGTAACTCGGCAGAGTGACCAATAAGGTCATGTGAAAGAATTTTTTTTTTGTTTGATTTTGAACAAAAAAATTTTTGAAAAAAAAAAATTTGTCATGAAAAAAGACACCGGAGACCAAAATTTCGTTTTACATTTTTTACTCCAAATAATGTCAGGAATCACTGGTTAAAGTAACTCAAGTACGTACCTTAACACCCTGTATATAATTCGCTTCCAGATATGTACAAAAACATCCAGCATAATTAAAAATTGCAAAGCAATGCTTTAAAAGAATATTTTTTAACTACATATAAATGAAAATATGTAATTGTCTTGTCATTTTTTGTTCTATCTTATATACTCATATCAGTTTTTCCCTCTCTTTACTTGTTTTCTCTTGTTGTTTGTTCTACTTAACGTGTCTTTATTTTTATTTTTATGCTGTACTGAATGTAAAACATATATTATGATATCAAAATACCTTTGTAAAATTGTAACTACTACTTCCTACTTATGAATTGTAAATTCCTCCTGTCCTAAAATGAGTTTTGTAACTCATCGGGATTGCTCTAGCAAGAAATAAAAACAATGAAAAAAAAAAAAAAAACATGCGACGCCCGGGTGGGACCCCAACCGAGCAATAGTCAGAGCAAGGAACGACATTAAAACAACAGAATTTTTGGGGAATCCCCGACCGACTGAGCCATAGAATAGCGAAAATATATATAACAGACAGTGTTTTTTTTTTTTTAGTTTTTAAGTTAAATGAAATATACATATTTCGCTTTGTTAACTTAATACACTGATGCAAATAATATTAATAATGATGGTTTACTACCTAATACCAAGTAACACATTTTTTTAAGTTAGAACATTTTGGTTTTGCTCATTAATTTTGAGAGCAAACAGTTTTTTTTTAAATATACTTATTTTATTTTCGGTTGTTAGGCTATCAGGAAGGAGATTATATATGTTTATACCCTCATAGCCTATGTTTCTTTTGCCACACTCTGTCTTTGTTGAATTTGTGTATAATTTATTACGTTGTCTTGTGTGGTGTTCATGTACTTGTGATGTTTTCATAAATGTAGTATTTGTGTGTATAAAGCCATTTTGAATTTGAAGATTAATAAGCATATGTTGTATTCGTACAGTTTTCTGATTTTCATTAAGTTAGTTTCTTTGTATACTCTTTTGGTGGGGGTATCTGGTCGATAGTTAAAAAGTGTTTTTATAACTTTATTCTGAATTATTTGAATTTCGTTTAAGAGTGTGATATTTGTGTTTCCCCATATTTCTATGAGGTAATTAAGATGGGAATGAATTAAACTAAAGTATAATCCCCTCTTTACTTGTATTGGTAGAAGATGGGCTATTCTACCAAATACACCAATTAGTGGGATAATTTTTTCTTTTACTTTTTGTATGTGGTGTTTAAAAGACAAGTGTTTATCGATATAAAGTCCCAGGTATTTTTCACTATCTGAAATTTGTAGGTTTATTCCTTCTATTTGCAAAGGTTTATGAGACGGCGTTTTTCTTTTTTGTGAACTTAAGATCATGTGAAAAATATTATTCTATCAATATTCTACCTCTGTAAGCGTTTTCAGTCAGTCGGGTGTCACCCCCAATCAGGTGGCATCCGGGCAGGCCGCATAATAGGGTATTCAACTTCATATTTCAAATTTCAGAATTAACAATATTATCTTCGACTAATGTTTTTTTCCATATTATTGGCAGCTACCTTTATTATTGGAAACAAGTATTCAAAGAATGTATTTGTTACCTAGATAGTGTCTCGGATAAATATATCCGATTTTATTTTTATAGAACACCTATTGACAATTACGACAATCTCATAATAGATCGCAGTAGCCCAATTGGTAGAGGTGTATGTCCCGGTAAGACGTAAGGTTCTGGGTTCGAGGTCTTGTTCATTTTCATATTTTAAAAAATTTGATTATTATTGTTATCGTCTTCTTCAATTATATATTACACTGATGGGAATAACCTTCAAAAGTTAAGAAGAGAGTTTTTCTTATAAAAATATGAATATTGTAATGTTTTAGGATTCACTCTAGAATTAGAAAGGAGACTTTTTTAATAATACACTTGGTTTTTTATCGTACAAGAATAAAATTTTATTGACACCGAAATAATACAACGCAAGGAATTTAATTTCTCCCCAACGGAACTGATATGTGTTTCTTTCTAGGTGATTTGATGCAGAGACCAATAATTAGTTTTTCAAACAATATATATTTTGTCATAGGCTAAAAATGTTCCCACTTTGCAATAAAATCCAAATAAATGGAATATTTGTTAACGTATCCGAAAACTAAAAACTGTCTTCGAAAGGCGATGAAACAGGCTTTCAAATTTTAGTATTAGAAATAACCATATAATTTTTTAAATAAAAACATTTTGGATGAAAACTTTGAAAAGTTTTTAAAATGGCTCACTTAATTTTTTTTTTTTACTAAAATTACTGATAAAGAAAACAAATAAAACACATACATATTTCATTAGACGAATAAATTTTACGTTACTGTAACCTCACTTTTTTATCGTTTCATATAAAAAAAAAATTCTTAATAAATTCTCAAAGTTTCATCATTTTTTTTTTTTAAATTGCGATCGGAGACTTTGGTTTCATAAAAGTGTACATTTTTAATTTTTTTGTGGTTAACTTTTAGATTTGAATATATAGTGTGTTGTTTTCTCTTTCCAGTACCGTTTAAATCATACTTCTCACTAAGATAGTTAGGGAGCCACAACGATTTCTATGAGACCTGTGTGAGCTGGGACAAATATGGTCTCCTGTGATTAAACGGGTTAATGTCAGTTCTGTTGGGAGGGATGAAAGGAGCCTGCCATCTATCTTAATAATGTCAAACTATTTATTCAAATTCTTATGTTAAGTTCGATAAGTGAAATTTGGTTTGAATCTTCATTTCATTTCTGACAAATGTTGTAAAATAAAATAAGTTTTATGTAATCGAGTTCAACACACTTTGGCTTCGAATTCTCAATTGTGAAATAATCATTAATTGTTTTTTTTTTTTAATAAAAACCTAAAACGAAACGCGCTGCATGAATGTTTTGTATCTGTGAGAGTTACTGTAATGAAATCTTCTAAACTTGCTACATCTATAACGACCGTCCGTGGTCCAGTGGTAAGACACTTGACTCCCAATCGGAAGGTCGCGGGTTCGAACCCGGCGTGCGCAAATAAATTTTATTTGATTAAATTGTGTTATTTCACAATTGATTAATAAAAATAATATATACTATATTTGCGGCACGTTCCAGAGTGGAAGATACTGTCAGTATCGCCCTGGGACCCAATTTTCATTTCAGTAGATAATAGCTCGCATGCGAGGATCGCGCACGATAAATTATCTACTGTTTCGATAAATGCGTATTTTCAACCGTCGTAGATAATGTAAAACAACCGATATTAATACCAACATAAAAATGTACCAATTTTATTTTTTTATATGGTAACCCGTGTCTTTGACTCCATAGATTTGATACATTTCGGCCGATTTCGGCTGTCAATTTTCGATTCACTTTGTTGTTCGTTGAAGTAATTGTTTCCTCCCGCGTGTTTTTCAAAATATTACCGACTTTTGCTTTACTTTTGGACTTTCTGTTACTATTAAATTTGAATCCATCGCAAATACGCTGAATGCCATTCCCGGTGGATGCGAAGACTGGAAACATTTTGTAGGTTCTTATAAAAATAAATTCCATGATAAATACAATAAAATAGTATATGCTGATTACCTACTCAACTTTTAAACTTAATATTGTATAGTTTTATATTTTATTGTCAAAAAATTGTTATACATTGTAAAAAGGATTTTGTAATAATATATAATAAATAAAATAAACATTTCTTTTAATTATTAACAAATCTCCTGAGGTATTTGATATCAAATATTGCATTGTAACACACACACACTTGCTTACTAAAATGCGTCGTACCACTATGTTGGAATGAAAGTAAAGTAAGGTGAGTAATAAAAAGTAAAGGTACTACAAATTTTAATATATTTTATCAATTAATTTGAGCACCAAATGTTTAGATAGTCGAACATTTTATTACTCGGACTAAATGCATCATTTCTTGAAAAAGTTTTTCTTGGTGGCCTTTCATTTAAATATTCGGCCTGTTCCATGTCTTCGATCGCTTTTATGTACGTCAAATCTTCAAAATTCACCATTTTTATAATAATTAACAAAAATACGACACACGCAAACCGTACAAGTAACACTTTTTGACAGTTGAACTACTGCTAAAACCAATAGTCAAATTATCTACTGCTTTGTAATAGATAATTATCTATTAGAAATTCCAAAATACGCTTTCTATCGAAAATTAGTAGATAATTACTCGATGATAGAAAAACCATAGACAACGTAGGTAATTATCGCATGCGAGCAATTATCTACTGAAATGAAAATTGGGTCCCTGGTGTAAGACCACCATTCAGAATTGAAACGTTGCTTAATAATGGCTTTAGCCGTGTTTAGTGACTAGATCTGAATAGCCAGGTACTTTCCTACCTTCCTCTTCCCTATCTCCTTCCCTTCCCCACTTTCCTTCAGGCTCACAACATACCCCAATTGGGGATGCCATAGTCTCACTGGCTCCAGACAGGAGCACTTCTCTTGTGAAGTATTCTCTATAAAAAAATATTTAAAAAAACTAAATCAAATAAACTGAAAAATTTTTGCGCTTGGGAAAACTTGTTTAAAATTTTGCTAAAATCAGTTACTAGGGTTTTATTTTACAATAAAACTCCACACAGGAGGCCTTGAGGAGAATGATTTCCCTCAGGGCTATTAATAAAATTTATTTGCTCTCGCTGGGATTCGATCCTGCGACCTTCGTATTGCGAGTTGAGAACCTTACCCCTCCACCACGGAGGCTGTCCAATTTAATAGCTTCGCTAATTTTCCGTCTTGCCAATTTCCGTTTCTCATTATATTCTTTTTGCTTAGCGTCCTTACGCTCTTTTTCGTATAATTTACACAGATAACGATGATTTTTGCGTTTATATGCATTTCCTTTCAGTCTTGCAATCTCTCGTTCTTCGGCTGTCATATTAGCCCGACGTTCTCGTTGACGCTGTGCGATTTTCTGTTTCTTTTCTAACATTTCAGGATCACCCTGTAGTTCAACATTGCAATCACCATCGCGTGTACTACAACTGGGCTGCGCAGCACTAAAATCCACACGCAAAACATCTTCAAGGATACGTCTAGCTGTCTGTTTAGCCAATTCCTGTTTCTCACGCTTAATCTCTTCTGCTGCCAGTTTGGCTTCCTCGCGCATTTTTTCACTTAACACACGACGCAGTTCAAGTTTATATTCTTTCTTTTTTAGTTTTTTAATCTTGAGTTTTTCATCTTTTTTCCTTTTAGTATCTTCTAATATTCTACGTTCACACTGAAGTTTAAAATCCCATTCATTATCACATCTACTACTGGATTCGGCAACATTCTCATCTTTGAAATTCTCTTTTACACCTCCCGCACCTAGAAAACAAGACAATGTTTTAGAACTCAACTAATTTAAAAAAAACGAGTGTGCTTTAGACAGAACGACTGAAGTAAAACTTTTTAGATTTTAACCAAAGATTCCTGAGCTTATTTGGAGTAAAAAATGTTAATGAAATTTTGATCTCCGATGACTTTTTCGATGACGTTTTTTTTTCTTCTCAAAATTAAACAAAAAAAATTCTTCCGTATCTCGTCAATGGTCACTCAGACGAGTAACCGCCCAGCCTCTTAACCAGCTCCCAACTGTCCAATATCTACAATTTTTTTTGTTTTTGTAAAAAAAAAAAACTTCAAAAATGTCGCCGGAGATCAAAATTTTATTTTCATTTTTTACTCCAAGTAAGCTTAGAAATCGCTTGATAAAATCTCTTGGATACATCCAGTTATACCCTATATATATATATATACATGTATTAATTTTTTACAAATATTTTTTTAAATTTATTATCGTTCGCCTCGGCCGATCACACTTTTCGTAACGCAAAAAAAATTGTTAATACTGGACTAGACTTCCAACTACTCTCACATTTGGATATGTTGTAGCCGGTGTGGTCGAGGGGTCTCGGCTCCCAATCCGACGGTTGCAGGTTCGAACCCGGCGTGCGCAAATAAATTGTATTTGATTAATTTGTATCATTTCTCAATTAATTAATTAACTAAAAATAATATATACATTCCAGAGTGAAAGATACTCAAGTATCGCTCTGGTGTAAGACCACCATTCAGAATTGAATCTTTGCTTGAAATGGCTTTAGCCCTGTTTGGTGACCATATCTGAATAGCCAGGTACAATTAAATTATTATTATTATTTAAAAAATTTAAATTTTTAACCTCACAAGGATAAGCCTGTGTTGAGATTAATAATTTTATACCATAATAAAAATAACACAAAATAAAATATTGAGACAACAATATTGTTACTTTAACGTTTCTTACAAAAATAATCGGTACCTACTTAACTGAAGGAGACTAATATACAGGGTGTAACAAGACGTATCCGAGAGATGAAATTTTTGTTTCCGTTGACTTTTTTGATGACGTTTTTTTTTTTCAATTTTTTTTTTCAAAAAATCAAACAAAAAAAAAATCTTTCTCATGTTGTCACTGGTCACTCAGCCGAGTAACCGCCCAGCCTCCTAACCCACTACCAACTGTCCAACACCTACTGTTTTTTTTATGTTTTTGTGGAAAAAAAAAAAAAAAACATCAAAAATATCGCCGGAGACCAAAATTTTATTTACATTTTTTACTCCAAATAAGCTCAGAAATCGCTGGTTAAAATCTTTCGGATACGTCCTGTTACACCCTGTATTTTATATATTGGAGTAAACATGTAGGGTGACCATGTGTTCAACAATAATTTATCAATTTAAAAAAAAAAATAAGTCGCTTGAATGGTTTATTTATGAGTCGCTATAGGCAGCTAGTCACTTAAGATGGAGTCATACTAAACGGATATTTTTTTCTAGTACCTAACTATAAAACCTAACTTGAGTTTAAATTGTCGTCGCTAATAACGGAAAGCCGTTATAACCACTGGAGCGACAGAGCAATTAAAGTATTTTTCCTCGGATTGCTAAAGGAAATTTTTCCGCCCACATTAAAAAAATCATACCTCCGAATTTGAATACGAAGACATGCAAACTGATTATAGTTCTATGTAGTCAATGAATTCCCCTATCTTTTGTCTATTATCACATATTTGTAGGATTTATAAAAAAAATATAATTAAATCTTTAACCTTAAAACATTTTAAAGAATCTAGAGAATATTTATTTAGTTATATTTTGAATGTACAATATATTATATAATTGTTTGCCACATTTTGGCAACAAAGCAATCCGAGGTTTTGGAAATAGTGCCATAATGTGGCAAAAAGCGCTTGAGTGGATAAGCGAAGTCGTCATATCCGATTTCCACTGTATAGGGACGAAGAAACTGTGCTTTTAGTACTCTGCTGGGTGCAAAAACGAATGTCCCTTTTAACCCGTTAGTTGCCATTACCACCGTACGGGGCGTACAAACAATCCGTGTCATTATCGCCACTCACACCACAAGATATAAATAGCGAGTATGAATGTTGACTAAAACACTGAAATAGCTTGGTGTAGGATAGTGTTATAATGTTTTATTTGGAAGCTATTGGGTTAAGATTCACTTCTTGTATCCTTCCACCAATCAACATTCTGTCCTCTCGTTGATGCTGATGGCCTTATATCCTTAACACGTTCTATAATATTAATCTCACCATGGTTAGGATCAGTTCGCTTGGTTAAATTCAGCCATCCTTAGCCTTCTAACTTCACGTTAAAGTCGCTCTTTTTAATCCACTTAATAGATTCCTTAATTTTCTGTCTAACCAATTTTCGTCTCTCATTTGCTTTTCGCTTGGCGTCCTTACGCTTTTGTTCATACAACGCACTCATATAACGACGCCTTTCACATTTATACGCAGTCCATTTTAGTCTTTCAATCTCGCGTTCTTCGACTGTCATGATAGCTCGACGTTCTTGTTGCTCTGAGATTTTCTGTTTCTTTTCTAACATTTCAGGATCACCTTGTAGTTCATCATCACAATCACTATCGCGTGTACTACAACTGGGCTCCGCAACACTTAAATCCACACGTAAAACATCTTCAAGGATCCGTCTAGCTGTTTGTTTAGCCAATTCCTGTTTCTTACGCTTAATCTCTTCTGTTGCTAGTTTGGCTTGCTCGCGCTTTTTTTTATTTAATGCACGACGCTTTTCAAGATCACGTTCTGTCGTTTTCGGTTTTTTAACCTTGCTTTTTTCAAGTGCCTTTCTCCTTGGTGTATCTTTTAATATTCCACGTTCACACTGAAGTTCAACATCCCATTCATTATCACATCGACTACTGGATTCTGCAACATTCTCATCTTTGATATTCTCAATTCCGCCTTCTGCACCTAGAAAACAAGACACTGTTTTATTGTAATACTGCACAAGACTTCGCAAATTTCAGAGCTTCTCAAAAATCTTCACTGGCTCTCAAATATCCTGAAAGAATCCAGTTCAAACTCTGCTGGATAGTATTTAAGCCGATTAATGGAATGGCTCCGGCTTACTTATCGGACCGTGTATTCCTGAAAATTCGAATTCTCGACAATCAACCCTCAGGTCGGCAGCATCATCAGCTAGCTATCAAAAGGTTAAAGGGACCAAAATGCACCCGATACAAAGTTCGGTGAGCGTGCTTTCGAAGTGTCAGGACCTAAAGCCTGGAATTTTTTTTTTATAGTGAACAACTTACAAGAGCCCCAACTGCTCCCGTCTGGAGCCAGTGAGACTATGGCATCCCCAATTGGGGTATGTTATGAGGCTGAAAATAAGTGGGGAAGGGAAGGAGACGAGGAAGAGGAAGGTGGGGAAGTACCTGGCTATTCAAATCTAGTCACTAAACAAGGCTAAACCCATTTCAGGCAACGTTTCAATTCTGAATGGTGGTCTTACACCAGGGCGACACTAATAGTATCTTCCACTCTGGAACGTGCCGCAAATATACTATATATTATTTTAAATAATTAATTGTCAAATAACACAAATCAATTAAATAAAATTTATTTGCGCACGCCGGGTTCGAACCTGCGGCCTTCGGAATGGGAGTCTAACGCCCTACCGCTGGACTATGCAGGCCTGCCTATGGAATGGACTGCCACATGAGTTAAGAATGATCACGGAATCGGCGGAGTTTAGAGCTAAACTTTAAACTCATCTTTTCAGACTGTCTTATCCATAAAGTCAAAAACCTTTCACCTTCACTGCCCGCGACATTGTAAATAACTAATTGTGTAAAAATATGAGCAATTGTAAGCTTTTGTAAAGGTCACATCATGAAAATTCTCCAGTCCTAAAGAATCATAAAATTCTTTCAAAATAAATATTAACCCAACTTTGGCATTATCATCTAATAAATGAATGCCAACAGTGATGAGGGGTTGCAAATGTAAAATCAAGCAATGTCCAGTGTTTTCAATATAAATTCCTCCGCATGGAAATTGGTGTCTTCTCCAAGCATAAACTTTCTAATTAAAGTGTGTTTATCGGAAGTGACCGGCCAGGTAAGTATGTTTCTGTATCTATTTGTAAATAATAAATTTAGATAGAGTCTAAGAATTCATAATAAATTGTACAGAGCCCTTCAGGTGATTTCTTACAAAAACGGCGCTCTACAAATTATCCAATTATAATTAAGAGGTAATATCCAGCAATCCATTATTCCGTTTTTGTTAACAGCGCTGCGCGCGGATGTTTTTACAACCATGAAGCTAAACGGTATTAGTTTTTAATTTAATGCGAAATATTGTCAAAATGAGCAGCGCGAACAGATCACCTCACACGGCCGCATCTCGGCGGCGGCTAATGAATCGGGAGAATTTATGTCTCGAACTGCCATAAAAATGATCAAACGGGAGATGGTAGATGAATGAAAATTATATACTTCTTAAAATTCATTTTCGATCGAAATAATTTATAATTTAAAACCTCTTCTATTTATAATTTACATCAATGAGTTATGCGATCTACCAATAAGCGGAAAAATTATTACGTTCGCGGTCGATACGGTAGCTATATTTGAAGGAGAGGATTGGACTGAAACTCGTAAACATGCTGAAAGTGGAATCAATGCGATAAAACAGTGGCTTGACAAAAATCTACTAACACTAACGGCCGCTGTTTCTAACTTTTAAATCGATTCATCTGAGGCCGCGATCAGCCAAGCATTTTGTAGGGTAACGCTCGATTTATGTTATCCCCAAACATCTTATGTTATCTGGCCTCGCCCACTTTCATAGACAAGAAAATGACGTCAAAGTAAGAACTTTCGAAGTTAAATTAATATTATAGAGTTAATTGTTGTATTTATTGTTAATACACATAATTCATTTAAAATATTTTTATCCATAAACTGACATTTTATATTTTTTAAACAAACGTATATAAAATAAAGTGTCAGCTTGACCGTAGGTACTGGACTTGACACTTGGCTTGGCGAATATTCGTAAACGACATAGTTTTTCGCAAGGTTATCGAGATATGAATATTACTAGACGAGAACATATAGGACAGGGGTAAACACCAACTGTAGCGGGACGCAGAGGAGTGAGTTGACTATAATGATATGTGATTCATCAATAAATCAATCTGACAGTATATAGGCATCGCGCATTATAATATCACCATTTAGTTCTTAAAAATAAAATCAGCTTTTGAATGAATAGACCTTTTTACATGGGAGCGCGAATTGCTCGTCGCGTTTTGAACAAACTTGCGAAGTCCAAATATGGCAAAGTAAAGTTTGTAGCTGTTTTCAGAGTCAAATATTTTGTTGCCGTATTTAGTTAACACACTTTTACAAATGTTTCATAATTTACTTACCCCAGTAAACAGCGACGAGCACACTCGAGAAATGTATCCATGTATGTATCGCCATGTATGTCGATGTCAAAGTATATGTTATTAAACTGATTATATGATCTGAATAAGATAAGCTTAAAATGTTTTAAAATAATGCTTACCTATGGAATGTAATACGACAATTGGGTATATTCTCTTTTTGACTTCTATTTTTACACATTTTAATAGCACAAACCACCATTCATGATTCACCAGCCGGCTCCAAATGGAACGGGTATGGGGAGGGGGAAATAATACGCTTTTATCTCTTAGGGCAGGTCTAGTAATATTCATATGTCTATGACAAAGGTAAAGACAGTAACTAACAAACAAACAGAAAATGCGCGATGAGTTCACTTTCGATACTGAAATTCAAATGAATTCTTAAACAAGCGATAGCTACCCTAATTTGGGTAGCTGTAGGTAGGTGATTTAGTCAAACAAAAATTGTAAAAACAAAATAATTAAGAGATGGTTACATAATTGAAATAATCTTCACATTTCTCTGCGGATCACCACTCTGGCAACTGGTGACTTAAGTGCATAAAGCGGGCGACAAACGCGAAATTCACATCAAAAAGAAACTTATAACACAATACAATCATACAATCCCGTACAGACCCGCCACACGTAAAAATATCATGTGTTATAAGCGCGGTTTGAATCTTCGCTAATCGGCGTTATTTTTCGTATTCACTACCATCGCAATATCAGAAAAGTTATGCGACCCCCCCTTCGCCGTAAACAGGAGAGGGGGTCATTTTGAATACACGGAGCCATCAAGTTGACATATCCAGTACAAAGAAATGATATTCTCTCGACCGCTTCCGATTTCAACTGACCACTTCTCCTGCCGTAGGAAGAAATATTTTATAACTTAGTGTGTCGGTAGAAAAGATACTTTATAACACAGTATCTTTTTATGTGAGCTTCGAGTCTGTACCGTGCTTAAAATTGTTGCTGGAGCAGTTCAGATTCATAAAAAATTGTACTTAAGAATTATAATTTTATAAAAAAGTTTAATTAAAATCCTGGGACATGATGTACAAACTTTGGCATGCCTCTCTCTGTACCCTGCATCTTGCGGCCTGTGACCAAATTGAAAATGAATTAATTGACAACAGCTTAGTTCAGCTTGTGCTTGCTTGGGCAGTGGTCATTTGTAAGAATGTCGAGTTCCGAGCCCGATACTGACTTTGAAATTAATAATTTAATATTGATTTACAGTATTTCAAAGAGCAAAAACTATTTGGCAAAACTACCTAAAAAAATCAAGATTCTCATGGAGAAATACTGCCTGCCTGCACATATACTGCAGAATCTGCACATAGAACTTAGTAGACACGCGTCTGTGCCGTACACGCATGGCGGTTCATATTCGTAATTGGGTTGTGTAAATGATGGATCGACCGAGATCAATTTCAAGCAGCTTTTCAATTCTGAATTATGTCTTTTACCAAGGCGATACTGCAGCTTGCTGTAATTAAGGAATGCAATCCCGATCTCGCGGAATCTCGATCTCACACTCGACATTTTTCGGGATCAATCCCGAAGCACAATATGACGAGATCTTGTTCGAGATCGACAGGATTGAGCGGCAGTAGTCAGCGACGCTATATACACACGTCCACTCGGGGCGCGGGGAGCTATGAGAAGGCAATTAAACTTTGCAATTGCCTAGCAAATATCTCGTACGTAAAGAAATTAAAAATATAATCAAACGATTACATTGTAAACCACCAAACTCAACATCTGGTACCATGATTAATACCACAGTAGCAAACACAGAAAACGAATATGACTTGCCTCTTTCTATGACTAATACGTCACAAACTAATACGTCACTTCAAGATGAATTAGAAGAGACTCTGAGAGTATCTAAAAGTCTTTTTTCGCGTGTATAGAAATTAGAGTCAGTCATAAAAAAAGAAATGGATTTATTTGAGTGCGGAGGAACAAGGGGGTGATTTTTGCAGTTTGCATATAATTGCTTAGTCACGCTGCTGCAAACCAGTGTTGAGTCGGAGAGGGCATTTTCAGCAGCTGGGGACATTGCAACGGAAATTAGATGCCATTTAGCAGATAGCACCCTCAATACACTTTGTTTTTTAAGAAGTTACTTTCGGGTGATTACTTTCTAATCTCCTTATGCTATATGTTTTCCTTTGATTATTTTAATTTAAAAAAAAAGTTAATTATTTAATAACTAATATTAAAGAATAAAGGTTTTTGTTTTCTTTCAAATAATATTTTCTTTTAATTAACCACTGGAGCGACCACGCGAAGTAAATAAATTTGCCTCGATTGCTCGAGATTTCCAAACGATCATTTTTAAAATTTTTCGCCAACATTAAATAAAATTATATCATCGAATTTTAACATAAAGACATAAAAACTTATTAAAATGCTATATAGCCAATGAATTAACCTCTATTATACCGTTTATCTCATATTTTTAGGATGCATAAAAAAAATATTAAAAAATCGTAAAGTTAATAACCGCGCAGTTCCTGCGTGTTTGATACTTTGAATCTGCCGTCAAAGGTACTTATTCGAGTCAATATAGAATATTTTCGATTTCTGTATGTTCTCTGTGGTATACTTGATAATGAAAGGTACACTTCTTTGAAAAATGGACTCAATTTTAACCGTAAACAGCTGATCATAAATTTTGCACCAAAAAAATATTTAAAAAAACTATTTTTAACATCGTTCTAAAATCAACTACGAAGTTCGAATTTGCAACTTCTACGGCTATAATAGATAAAGCATTTCAATAGCTTCGTTTTAAGACCAAAATAACAAACGTGGAAGCTACAAATATTTTTTAAATCTTTTTTTGCCAAATCAAGAGATAATTGGCTTTTTAAAGCCGTAAAGCAATCTTAGACATTTAAAAAGGCGCATAAATAAGCCAAAAATCGCTCCAGTGGATAAGGAGATCTCGAATTTGCGATCTCGAGTCGAGATTACATTTCCTAGCTGTAATGTGATGAGTTAGTAAATCAAAGTTTCCTACCTTCGGCTTGTTGATTTTCTTCAAAGCTGATCGAGCATTCAATTTTCACATTAGGAACTTCAATTTCTATTTGTTCATTAGATATTTCCTCCTCCTTTTCTTCTTCTTTAATTCCAGGTTCTATCTTTATGGTCACTTGTTCTACTTTAGGGGCGTCCATTGTGTCTGGAGCCTTGTTCATCCGCAAACTGAAGGAAGAAGAAATCCAAATTAATTATTTTGGTTTTAATTTCAGCAGGACTGGGAGCATAAAATAAAAATGGTTACGTGGCAAATAGAACATTGAGAAAAAAAATCTAACAAAAAAACCTAGTGTGGGAATAATAATCCAAGTATATTACTATGGTAATGCCCGTACGGACACACATGCTCATTTGAAGCCAAAGAGCATGCTACCTAGTAGCAATTGCTACCTAGTAGCATGTGTGTCAGTGACCTTGCTAGTAATGAGCATGCTCATTTGAAGCCAAAAGAGCATGCTCTCAAATCGACAGCTGTTTGATTTGTGAGCATGCTCATTGGATTATCGGATGGAAGGGGAAGCCTCTAAGCATGTGTGGACAGGCTGGCTTATGAGCATGCTCATTTCAATCCGATCTCAGTTCGGAATAGCATTCCGCATTTGAGTATCTCGTTTTTGTATGCAATTTTAGAGATTAGCTCGTCAAATTTCTGCGGAAGCATTCGTAAATGATTCTTATATCAGTTGACATCTTTTTCTCGCGTTTCTACTAACAAATGATTACTTGCTCCAAGGTTTGCTCTTCTAGTGATCTAATTACAAACCCAAATCTATCTTTTTATTTTCTTAATATAATAAAATCTTGTATAACCATTATAATTTTCTGAAATAATTAAGAATTGCGTTGCAAGCAATAAGATATTCTGGTCGAACAGAACTGATTCTATACGATGACATTTATTATTTGACATGAGCATGCTCATTAAAGAGCATGTGTGTTCAATTGTTGGCTTTGAGCATGCTCATTCATGAGAAAGCTCAAGCCAAGCCTGTTCATTTATGAGCAAGTGTGTACAGTTGTGAGAGCATGCTCATTAATGAGCATACTCATAAGCCGGCTTGTAATAAGCAAGTGTGTCAATACCATAAGGCTGATTTTATTCGTATATATTTATCCGCCATTTTTGCAATCAACAACTTTTTTTTTGCAAACTGTGGTTCATGCATATTCTACATTCATACTTTAAAGATTTTTTTTTTTTTAATTTCTTATTTCAGATAATTTCTAAGGATTCCAGGATTCCAGCCGATTTGGTCAAACCCTCTGTTTGCATCAGCTATATCTGTATACAAGATGGCGCAAAAGCCATCACGCTATCGGAAGATGTCATAATTTTTGCAAACAGCGGCATTTCGGTTCCGCTTTGACATTTGTCAAGTAAACAGGTACAAAATACACGTCAACAAGACATGAATCTCTATACTCCTCAAGAATGTGGAAGAATTTAAAAAAAAGCATTCAGGGTTGCCTAATCTTTTGTGTTGGTGATTTGCACTGGCCGGCAAGTTCACCCGATTTAACCGTCCCAGATTTCAATTTGTAGGGTTTCTTAAAGTCACAAGTCTATGTCAACAAGCCTCAGACTCTTGAAGCCCCCAAAGAGAATATCCGTCAAGAATTCGAGAACCTATCGCCGGAAGTTCTGGAAAGAGAGATGGAAAATGCCTTAGATCGGGCCCGAGGTCATCAAATCTGGCAGCGGCTACTTGGCTGATATCATTTTCTCAACTTAATTTTAGGTATTACCAGAGAATAGCGGAAATTAGTACTTTTTAAATCAAATTCTAAATGTATTGACTCTTTTTTACAAAAAAACATAAATTGATTTTGAAAGGTTGTTATTTTATCTGGTACACACAGTTTTAAAAATTTGAAAACTAAGTGTATTTTTAATATACTAAGATTATACCGTTGGTCGTTGACACATTTGTTCAATTTTCAAACGATAGATTCTATTAAACAACACAAATTTCAAAATCATATTTACAACAAAATAAATCAATACATAAACACAATAGTAAACACAGTTTTCATATTTTCAATTTTAGTTAAATTAAAATCATTGAAAAATAAATCCGAGAATGTATTTTAGGACAAAAATACATACCTCAGTTTTTCTATTTATTTCAGGTCTTACAAACCAAAATATTAAAAAAAAATTATTACACACTTATTTTGTTTAGACATTACTAAAAAATAATAAATACTTATGATCAAAAAATACTTACAAGAAGTATATGATATTTAATAATTTATCATTGTGCGTTTTGAGAGATTTTATTGCTTACTTAAATGTAGGTATTGTTATCAATGTATTTGAATATTGCCGCCAGAGGTACTGCTAGCGCCTCTGGCGGCCAACTGGGAAACTACTACAGACCCTGCGGTCAGTAAAGAAAGGATTGACACCGTGGGTTGGCAAGACTGCTCGGACCTGCAACTACCACGGCTACCAACTGCGCGGACTGAGGCAATGGCTGGAATTTGAATGGCGAGATGTAGTCTTGTCGAGAATTGGATATTATTATTGTCATTTACCGTGGATACAATATATTTCATTATAAACATTTTAGTTAGCGTTTCATTATTGCAAACAGTATATATTAAAGCGAGTTTTCAATGAAATAAATTGATATAAAATTTTTAATTTTAAAAATTTGATACGTGGAATGATCGATCTTTCTCATTGGAACCTCCCTGTACAGTTTAAGCATTTTTAAACTTTTATTCTCAGCCGCTGGTCAATCGCTCTTAATATTTTGAGGAATGATATTCAAATCAAAAACTGAACAACAATCGCTCCGGTGGATAAAAACAAGCTTAAATTATCCGGCCGTTTTGTGCGTCATTCGGTTAGTACGACAAAGTATCGCCGGTCCCTTAAGATGAAACCCGGTAGTGGAGAAATTTGAAAAAGAGATTTTACTAAATTGTTGCTGTCACTGTTGCTCTTACTCCACCGGATATTGAGCGAAAGGGACAATGCACCTCGGGCTACTAATACCTAACGAAAATCGAGGTTTTGTCTTCCCCACTTTTCTCCTCCAAAAGTGGACTGATGTTCAATTTTTTTTTACCAACTACATAAGAAAAAACTATTCTATGTCTGTACGTTTTGCTTTTTTTAAAAAAACATCGTCTAGTTTGTATACTGAACGTCTTTTGACGGCGTTTAAACCAGTCAATTTTATTGATTTTTGGAAGGTCATAACTTTTATAAAAAAGTAACTTATCAAAAAAAACAAAAAATATTGACACGCTAGTAGTTGATATCTATTTTATGTAAAAACAATATTTTCTCTAGGGTTAAAATCCAGAGAGATAAATGGGGAATACGTTTGTGTAATACGAGAACCTATACGAAAGCCAAATACTAAGTTTGGAGATCGCGCATTCGAAGTATCTGGGCCTAAGGCTTGGAACAAACTGCCTCCGGAACTAAGATGCATAACAAGCCCAACAGAATTTAGGTCAAAACTAAAAACCTACTTATTTAGGCTCTCATACCCTTAAATTAAATATATCTATTTGTATCGTGTATTGCCTATAATTTATCTTAATCTATTTTCTTATTAGATTAACATCATTCGAAGCCTTCACAGCAATCCGTAGCTTAACGAGAGACTGAGACTTCATTTAAGAAAATAAATATTCTAATCAAATTCATGTACTACTGTACCGCCCATTAATTAGTTTTGCTTTTTCCAAACACGTTCATTAAATAACATAATTATATATTAGTATTAAAAATATACCAGGATCAAATAATTACGTTTCCAAGAACATGTGTTCGCTATTATGTCCTGCAAACTGTATATAAATAAACATATTTTAACTTTAATCTCAAGTGACCTACAAGGTAAGTATGGTCCTGTACAATTTCATTAAAAAAATAAATAAAAAATAATAATTATTATTATTCTTAATAAGAGATTTTTAATAAGAGAGCTAGGTATAATGCCAGTAGCCGAAATAACAAAAGGTAATATTTTTATAGTCTGAGAAAGCCAAATTCTTTTAATTTCATTTCCTAAATCTGTATACTTTCTTATTTTTTCAGAAACAGATTTTTGAATATTACAGGAATTTGGAATAGCTACATCACTTAGTTAATAGTTTTATCATAGTAAATTTTAAAGAAATTATTTTCTAAAAATGAATTTGGTTTGTATTCATAATATGGTACTATATTATGACAGTCAATCAAGTTATGTTTAATTACTAAACTTTGGTGAATTATTTTTAAAACCTGATTGTGCCTAAATGTATACTCAGACGGCGCTAATATAGAACATCCGGATATAATGTGTTCTATAGTTTCCGGAAAAGCCATACATTTTCTACATAAAATTATTATTATTATTATTAGTATGGAAAAATCACCGCCGGGTATCCCCTTAAGGGTCGTTATATCCGGATTCTACTGTAATTATTAAAAACTAAAAAAAACCATAAATTATTGTATTACACACCTATTGTACTGCTGTAACGCGAATCCCCTTTTCCTGCAAATATTTTTTTGTTTACTCAGCTTGCTTGCAATGGGATATTTGTTTTTCTTTGTATTCCCCATCTTCAATAAATAATGGACCTACAAAAACTCAATACATATTAGTCACCATAATAAAAACAAACGGAAAGCATTTTATATTCTGTACCTTGACCTCTCGCAGGCCGCAGTCCAGATGTTTGAAGCGATTTTGCCCCTTATGTATAAAGAAATTGTACGAAGAACAAGGTCAGAATCGCTTGGGCCATTCTCGTTCTTGACATAACAAAATACTGGATAGCATTTAGCCACTCCGAATAATTCATATTAATTGCCAATGACGCGCCGAGCACCAAAAATGGCTGCCGCTTGATAATATGAACGCTGTCATATTCAAAGTCTATATTTTTTTTTTTCAAAAGAAGCAAACACATTGTGACTTGACATTTTAAATAAATGAAAATAAAATACTTTGTTTTAAGTCACTTTATTTTTATTTTGCGTCTACCGGTTTCGATACCTCCGTACCATCATCAGGACTATTACAAAAACTATTTCTAAAAATACATAAGTACACATATATATTCATAATTTTGTGATAGAAAGGGACAGTATACTAGAGTGGGACAGAGCGTCAGTTGTTATAGGGAGGAGGGGAATGGGGGATAAGAAAGACGCAAAGTAAAAATAAAGTGACTTAAAACAAAGTATTTTATTTTCATTCTACATTTATTCATTGTTTTTTATATAAATCCACTGTTCTCACCTTTCTTACGAACTCAATTTTTATAACATTTCTTTTGTGATATATTACAAAAATTACATCAAAATAATGAAGATAAATCGATCTTCCTAATAATCACTCAAATCTAGGCTTTCCACAATGGATTTATATCAAAAACAATGAAAAAAATATTGTTTTTTTTTTTTTTTTACTTTTGAAGGTTATTCCCATCAATGTAATATATTATTAAAGAAGAAGATAACAATAATAATCAATTTTTTTTTAAATATGAAAATGAACAAGACACAGAAAAATATTAAAAGATAATGGTGTATGAATGTATGTATGTATGTGTATGTCCCGGTAAGACATAAGGTTCTGGGTTCTTGTCCCAGTTGCAACCATTATCTTTTATTATTTTTCTGTGTCTTGTTCATTTTCATATTTAAAAAAAATTTGATTATTATTGTTATCTTCTTCTTCAATGATAAAAAATATAGACTTCGAATACGACTCCGTTCATATTATCAAGCGGCAGCCTTTTTGTCCGCCATGTTTGATGCCCGGCGCGTCATCTTGAATTAATTTGAAGTTTTTGGAGAGGCTAGACGCTATCCGGTATTTTGTTACGTCAAGAACGAGAATGGCCCAAGCGATTCTGACCTTGTTCTTCATACAATTTCTTTATACATAAGGGACAAAATCGCTTCCAAAATCTTTGGTACACCGGAGTAGTGACAGGTTAACTGAGTTATCCAATTACAAAACGAGTGGAGTCCAATTTACTTTAGAGGATAAATCAAAATATATTCATAAACTAGCTGACAAGCGTTGCTGTGGCTAATGAAACACAACACCATCTACTGGATGGTTACCTAACGTAAATAACCAAGTGTTGTATCAATAAATTAACTCACACCGCCATCAGTCAGAAACTTATACAACTTACAAATAATTTCAAATCTTTGTCCCATAACAAACATTTAATACGCAATAATAAATACTAAGGTCAATAATCGAGATAAAATCTATCCTACCTTTTAAGTTGGACTAAATTACACACAGTAAGCCAAATTTCATCAAAATCGGTTAAGTAGTTTTGGAGTATACCTTGGACGAACATTGTGACATGAGATTTTTATATATAAAAAATAAGATAAAGATTGACGTATTTGTCTTAACTACGGGCAAGAACGAATGCAATTATGAAATATACCGTACGCAGATATTAATTAGTAGCTTCTGCCCGCGACTTTGTCTGCGCAGGATTAGTACTTCGATTAGCCTATTTTCTTTTCCTAGGTCCCATCTACGTTTATACCAAAATTCTTAACCTATTTATTTAAAATATCTATAATTCTTGATTTGAATCAAGGGTGAGTACTGCAAATAAATTCACTAATTAAAATATTTTCTAAAATAGAATTTTGGTTTTACAATCATTGCTTTCAAAATGTCATTCTCAAATTTTGACATTTTCTATTAAACAATAATTATTATTTGTAATACATAAAAAATAGCAAGCTTTGGGTAACAATTATTATAAGCAATAATTATTAGCCTGAAACACTCATCAATATTGAAACCTCTCCCGAGAAAAGATATATGTCGCCGACGGGACTTGAACCCGCACCCCTCTGTTTGCCGGACAGGAGCTCTACCATTAAGCTACGGCGGGATACCTCCTACCCGCCAAATGATTCAATATATACCTAGTGTTTCATTCAACAATTATCGCTTATTATATTTTTTTCACCTGCAAACAACCAACTTTATTTTAAATGAGAAAGGCATGTAAGTGCTAACTCTCTCACTAGGTGGCGTCGAGACATTACATCTACATTTTTTTGGTGAAAATACTTTTAACTCGTCAAATATTGATTATTTTTTTAAAAATTGATAAACCAATGTTTAAGACAATGCCTTTCTCATATAAAATAAAGTTGGTTGTTTGCAGGTGAAAAAAATATAATAAGCGATAATTGTTGAATGAAACACTAGGTATATATTGAATCATTTGGCGGGTAGGAGGTATCCCGCCGTAGCTTAATGGTAGAGCTCCTGTCCGGCAAACAGAGGGGTGCGGGTTCGAGTCCCGTCGGCGACATATATCTTTTCTCGGGAGAGGTTTCAATATTGATGAGTGTTTCAGGCTAATAATTATTGCTTATAATAATTGTTACCCTTTGTGCTATGCATAAAAAATCTTGTCTTAAACATTAGTTTATCAATTTTTAAAAAAATAAGCAAGCTTTGGGTATAAATTATAGCGTATATGTTATTCTGATGTATGAGCTATATTATTGTAAAGTTTCATTTAAGTCCATTCGGTGATTTTTGCGTGAAAGAGTAATTAACATACATACATCCATACAAACTTTCGCGCTTATAATATTAGTATGATTGCGGTACACAAACACAAAAATCTCTTTCCTGAAAAAAATGTCCAAATTGGACTCCCGTGATTTATCCTTTAAGGTACAGAATTAATGAAGTCAATATTAGAGAAACTCAATCGAAAATCTGAAATAGTAAAAGATTCGGTCACATCTGGGACTCGAACCCAGGACATATGCCTTGCCGGGGCGGAACTCTACCAACTGAGCTAATGTGTCCCTCCCTATCTGATTAGGTTATATTTAACGCTCAATTCGTCATATCTAACTTTGGTATTTCTCAGTAGAAGTCGGTATAATACAGTTAAATATGAAATAGGCGGAGTACGAAACTATTAATTTATTCTTATATAAAATGATGTAATTGATAGTCCAAAATTTCTTGCATTGATTAGCTTTCGGATTCCACTACGTAATACTAGAAGTAGGGATATATTTCAGTGTAGCAATTCTGGGACTAACTACCATATGTATTCCTCTTCACCCAGAATACTAATGGAGGGAAATAATTTTAGCAATTCAGTGGACATCTTCAATTTGTCACTAAACAAATACAAAATTACTAAATCAGTTCAGTTACGTAGAATGTACAATAAATACTGTATATAACTACCCATTTGTAAAAAGTCCCTAAAAAGGGCGTTAAAAATACATAAATATTGACAATGTCGTAAGCATATTGACAATTGGCATTGATATCTGCACCATATTACGGTTTATATCAATTCTTTAACCTTACCGACTCATAGAATGACGGGGAAGTGTTTTTTTTTCAATAATTTAGACGTATTTATACTAAAATTTGACCAAGGATTGAAACCCCGTACATCTCAAAGTTTTGGAATTCTCGGGTACTTACCGGTTAACTGATGTGATGCTGAAGCAAGATTGTATTCAGATGAAGATAGGCGAATTTATTCCGTAATCAAATTAATAACAAGAGCCGTACGGGAGCTGTCACAACTACTGTATTATAGGTTATGTTTTATATCGGCAATACACGTCCACTTCGGAGCGACGGTACCGCGCGCCACTTCAGACCGCCGCGCAGTCCGGGTTCAACGCAGTTCATTGTGTGACTTTTCTGCGCGGCGGTTTGGAGTGACGCTCCGAAGTGTGCATGTATTTGCCGCTATTGACTTGCTATCGTTTCTTCGTTGTTTGTTGTCTGTAGTTTTATGTTGCCAGCATATAAAGTATCAGCGCGGGAGAAATTATTTTACGAAAATCATTTCAGTAGTTACTTTTAATTTATGTAGGTATCTATTTTTTAGTAATTTTACGGTGTTAATTTTTTAGGCGTTATTTCTATGATATGTTTTTATAACCGTATTTGATTCCATTATTATTATTCTTATTCCATTCCAGAGCGGTCAGCAATCTCCTGTGCTGAAAAATCTGCTTTGAATATAATATAGATGGTCAAAAATAATTAAGAAATTAATAATACTATACTTAATTTTTGCCGCCGTATTAAAAATAGTTATTGAAGTAATAATGGTAAAGCTGGAATCAGACAGTTCACTCGAGTGAAGATTTACGCCATGTTTTTTCGGCCTAATCGTCCATTTTGTTTCATTCCATGTTCACACGGCGCTATAGAAATAAGCGTTCACTCGTCCATTCCCACTACAGCGTCGCCGAGCGAGGTCAACCGCGCTGCAATTCGTTTGATTTCCAGAGCGGTCCGGCCCCGAATTTTTAGGAAAAACATCTCAGATGCATCGATTTTTACGCAATTTTGTTGACACAATTAAATAAAATAAATATAAAAAACAGTATTGTTTCGTCTTATAAACCTTTTTATTTTTTATGACATAATAACACAATTTGATTTTACTTTTTTTATTACGAACATTTTCCTACAAATTAATAATCTTACATATATTAAAAAACATATAAAATACATGGATAATAAGGGAGACCCAAAAATTTATATGAGAGGTGTTCCCAAAAGCAAACAAATTAGCCGAACGAATACCATTTTGACGTTTTGCGTGCGATGTGATAGCGTCCTTTCATGGTCCTTCTCGTATAGGACGCGAGACAAACTGATTGAGAGTTCACTCGGTGTTCAGACGTTTCACTTTGCTCTCTTCCGCGCGCATGCGCGCGCAAGTGAAGGATGCCGAATGAAAATATCCAACATTGTTGGATCGGTTCACTTGAAGATTTCATTCGGCAGTGTTCGGCACTTTCGATTCATTTCATGTTCAGACGTGTCATTCCGAGTAAACTAGGCCGAATGAAATGCGGAAATGAGCGATTAGTGAACCATGTGAATGGCGCTTAAGCATGGTTTCATTCTAAGCAGTGGCAACTTTAATTTTAAAAATCTTTTAATTTTAAAATGTCTATGTACTTTTTTATAAACTTTTTTTTAAAACTTCAATTTTATAAACTTTTCTTTTTAGCTTCATTTTTATAAACTTTTCTTGCTTCTTTTTTATAAACTTTTCTTTTTATCTTCTTTTTTATTAAATTTTCCATTAATTTTTGACGGGTCTGCGCTAGTATTAAATATTTTTTTTACGCACCAGACTTTTAGGTCACTTTCCCATAAAAATTATCATCTAGTAAAACCACGCTATGCAAGTGTATTATATAAGTATAATTAATACAAAACAATACAAGAACCACATGTTAACCTACCAGACTATTAAATGGAAAAATAATCCACCGACTCCAAATATTTTCATATCAGAGGGTTCGGCTCGGTGGAATCCCTAATTTGACCGATAAATCCCACTGATCCCTCAATATAAATATTTAAAAAATCTTTCGTAATCCTATGTGTATTTAAAATGACTGATTTTTATATACAAATTCTTTGACAAATCTAATATGCCTAAATTTTTAATGAGATAGCTAGGTATAATGCCAGTAACCGAAATAACAGATGGTAATATTTTTTTAGTCTGAGAATGCCAAATTCTTTTTATTTCATTTCCTACATCTGTATACTTTCTTATTTTTTTCAGAAACAGATTTTTCAATAAAACAGATTTATAAACAATATGATTAGATACTTATTATTCTAAAATTGTTCGCAATTTCAAAATACTTGAATATAATTATTATGTTTAATATATATAATATATTCTTATACAGCATGTAACCGAAGGATTTTAACCACCAATTCCCGAGCATCTTTGAAGAAAAACATGTGGAGATCATTTTGCTGTACGATGATATATTTTTTTAAGAACTAAAAATAAAAAAACGAGTGTGCTTTAGACCACACGACTGAAGTAAAACTTCTAGAGAGAAATAAAATGTGCGCACTGTTCTCTCTTGCTCCTACAGTATTTATAAAATTGTTCAAGAACGAAATGAAATTACGAAAAATCTTCATGCACTAGCTATGAGAGGAAGATAGAAAGAAATAGTGCGCGCGCACTGCTCTCTCTTGCTCCTACAGTGCGATACAGCCCGTTCGCCTTGCCCGACTACTCTTTTCGTAACGCTCTCGTCACGCATTCGCCAACTTACCCCCCCAAGTCAAATGTGCATAAAGAAGTTTTACTTCAAAAATGTTTCCATCACACGCCAGAACTGAGAAGTAGGGTTCAGGCAGCACGGGTCACTGATGCGCTCTCCGTCTCGTTCTAGCAGCACGGTAACTGAGGAGAGAGAAAGCGTATCACGCGATCCCAGCGCCACGCTTAGCAATGTGATCAGTAGTGACGTGAAACATATTTTTGTTGTTTTTAATTGAAAATAAATATTATCGGATAGCAAAATGACAAATACTTTTATTCCAAATATACTCAGGAGTCGATGTTTAAAATCTTTCGGGTACATGCTGATTCATACTATGTAATGAATTTATTGCACCGTTCTTATAAACAGTCAACGGTCAACATAGTTGCTTTCCGATCAGTTTATCGGGGTTCGGTTCTCGGCCGAAAATAAAAAATAAAAAAAACATTCATATTTACCTGCTAGTATAATATTAAAAATATTAAATATGGTTGTTACTCGGTGTTGCCACTATAAATAAAATAAAATTTAATGTTTGTTTGTTTGTGTGTTACACTGATTGGGGGGCTCGGAGAAGAGATAGGGCCACAGTTGTGACCGGTGGCATTGCAAACGTAGCATGGCTGGAAAAAATAATCATTTATGGTTCAAATCTTTGAAATCACAGAAGACTTTTTTTAATTAACATACTTAGGGTAGTTCTACCTTTTACGATAGTCCTATTTGAATACCTGGAAAGTCGTCGATGTCAAATATTTTAGGTCGGGTATTTAACGTTTGTGTGTTTGTATTTTATGCGCGGCCATACCGTTCATCCGATTGCGATGAACCTTTGGGAATATGATGTGCGCATACCTGGGATGGTTATAGGATAGTGAGCTCTAGCGTTATGAAATTATTTCCTATACTATTCGTACGATTGCGATTCAAATTTCATCCGATTGCTATTAATTTTTTTTTAAATTGTTGTGAATATGCCTGTGAATAATTATATATATATATATTGGTGAGCTCTATCATTATGAAATTTGCATAACAAATTAAATAGATCACGCGAGTTGTTGGAAAAATGGGTGTATTTTATAAAGTTAGGCGCAGGGAAAAAAGGCTGGGGGGAGGGGTATGCGGGAGGGTCCGTTGGGGAATTAAAAAGGAAAAAATATAAATTTTATTGAAAAGGAAACGCGGGAGGGGAAGAGGAAGAGGAGTCGGAAGGGGAACGGGGACGAATGGGAAATGACACAAAGGGAGAAACAATTTATTTGTAATTGGCATATCAACGCATGACGGGAATCAGCTAGTACTTAATCCGAATAAAAATCTTGTCGTGGTGTTACAATAAAATAGGTACGTACAAAAAAAAAATATTTTGCAATAAATTAATAAATTTAAAAAGTTACAAATTTTTAAATTAAAAAATTAACTAAAAATTTAATCATCCATTAAACTCACAAAGAAGAAAACGCTTTTTATTGCATTTTTAGTTCATGTTTATGTTTAGCATTTTTACAGTCCATTATAAAAGTGCATCTGATTCTGTAATTGTGTCTGAGGCTAGACTTTGAACCACACGCGGAACACCCGCGTCTGTCATTCTGTCCCGCTCAAAATAAGCTCACGCACACTTACAATACATCCGAATGCGAAATGTGAGAATGAGACAACGCACAAATTTACCTACAGAAATCGCTCGAAAAGGGGTTTATGGATAATACACTTTTCTACAACGAAACTGTCACGAAATTGAAATTTTAAAAAATATATATTTTTAGAAAGAAGAAGCTACGTCGGTAGCTTTTCATAATTTTATAATTCTTTATGAGAGTTGAGTTAGCAGCACTTTTTCCTTAAATAATATTTTTTGATAAATCGTACATGGTTGACAGTGAATGTTTACGTTAATAGGAAACGCATCGAAAATTCGAAAACATACCGGACATAGTTTTCACCCTCTAGAAGGCAGTATAGAAAAAATATATTCATTTTGTGCTATTTTCGATGTAGAAAAGTGTTTTTCCCGGGCGTCTTTTTGGTATGGGCCGAAAAGCGAAGTCTATCATCTTAATCAGTTTGGATGTAATAATATAGGTAAATAAATAATAATGGCTTCACTATAGTTAGTTTGTCAAAGCCTTAAGAAAGCGAAACATTTTGAAAAATAGCAAAAATCTCGTGGGGGCTGTGTCAAGTAGCATTTAAAGAAATATTGTGAATTTTTTCATACATCTAACTGGTAAAATAACAGAAACATATCTGTAAATAATAATTTTCGGAGCATACTTTATGACTTATGTATATCGAGGGAATTTCAAATAATTACCGTTTATTGGATAACCAACACCTCCGCCATTGGTCACCCCAAGACCTTCGTTCGAGTTTCATTAAGTCAAGGTTCGTTACGTTTGGTGACTTAGCAGGGGTGCCCGGGTTCATGGGGTTGGGGTTGTCCGGGTCTCATGGGCACCCCATGCTAAGTCACCAAACGTAACGAACCTTGACTTGATGTACCTCGAACGTATGTCTTGGGGTGACCTAACTATGGCAGAGGTGTTGGTTATCCAATAAATGGTTCCCGAGGTGGCGGTATCCAAACCCGCCTACCAAAATGACCAGAATGTGGACACTACTACTTTTCAACACAAGTCAAAGCATTGAATTTTTTGATGTAAGCCAAAATGACCTTCGGCAGTCGATAATTTTTAAAGCCTATTAAATCCTTCTTCGTGCTTTGGACTTATAGTTATTTTTTATATATAATATACTTAATAGGGAAGTTGAGTGAAAAATATTTTGACTTATAAAAAATATGTTCATGTAGATGACATTCAAACTAAAATACCAGTATTTTTTTTTTTTTAAGTTCGTTTTCATAATTAAATTAATTCTACAAGTGTGAATTTTATTAAAGACCGCGAAAACGGCGGCAAGATTATAATACCGTGTGGCAGAGTTCGTGACGTAACCCGGCCCTTGCTTGTGTGAAATATACGGGAAAATATTTACAAAACCGGGACACTCTTAATATGGACGAAAAAAATAAATTTCAAAAGTTGTAGTAGTTAGATATTTACTAGTACTAATCAATTCAGTTATTGGAATTTCGAAAAAACTGCATTTTAATGAATTTTTTTTAAATTTGAAAACACGAAATGTCATTTTTCACCGACTGCTATGTTAGGAACTGTTGCAAGTTTCGTTGAAAAATGTCATTTTTCACCGACCGCTATGTTAGGAACTGTTGCAAGTATCGTTGAAAAATGACATTTCGTGTTTTTAAATTTAAGGGCCGGGTAACGTCACGAACTCTGCCGCACGGTATTATGATCTTGCCGCCGTTTTTGCGGGCTTAGTAAAATTAATTTTATTATGAAAACGAACTTTAAAAAAAAAATACTTGTATTTAAGTTTGCCTGTGAACATTGATAATTTTTTTTAAAAAAAACGACTCAATTTCCTTATTGTAATTGCTCTTTAATAATTATTTGTGCTCTCCTTTTACTGTCATCTCAGTTTCTATTCGTGTTATTATTATATTGTTAATGGACTATTTGTCCGAAAATAAATAAATAATTGTAACTCTTTGTCAATCTGGGTTTCTTTGATGCAATGACACAATATTACATTATTCACTAACAGCTTTACTAAAATAAATTTAAAAAACTTCCCAAAGACCGGTGTTTTCGGACCGGTACCTACATAAACATCTCTTTTCAGTGACGTTATAAGTAATTTGTTACCTGGCAACCCTAACGTCGCTTTTGGCGGCGCTGCGCATGCGTGTTTTGGTAACTTTGACACAACATTCGTTGTCTGTTGTTGACTGACAGATGAGTTTTAAACTCGTTTGTTATCTATTTCTGTTGTAATACGAAGAGAATCCATTACAAAAATGCAAAACACGAAAAGAAGTCGTTCTACCAACTGGGAGCAAATGGAAAAGGCAAATAAAACTCGAGATAATTACCGTACAACTGAAATATTCATGTTTAGATGTTACTATTATCATCAATTTTTATTTTTCGACAGGAATTGCTCCGCGACTTGACTTCACATTATATTGAAATTATTGAAAATAAAACAACGGATACGAAAACCAATACAAAGAAGAAGAACGCGTGGTTAGAAATTCACAAACGGTACCTAAAAATTTGTGCAGTAGAGGAAACAGTACATTTGTTATGTTATAGTGATAAAACAATTTTACATATATTGAGTAATATTTAATGGTGATATGTTTCTTTGTAATGTCACGCTTGTGGTATGTATATTTAGTAATTACCGGGTGATGTGCATAGTGTATAGGTGTGTGTTTATGTGAATATGTTTGTTAGCGCCTCCGCCCACTCTCAACTGCCAACTGTCTTTGTATGACAATGTGATGGCCCGCACACTTCACAATCACTCAAAACCCCGTTGTCAATGGTAACGCAAGCGACGACTCACGACTTGCACTGCTGGTTGCGGTGGTCGGCCATTGCTAGTTGCCAGCTGTCAGCTGATTGTTCTTCGTCTATGGTTAAACAAGCTTTTTGACCAATCAAGACATAGAAACCAGCCAGTTTTAGTTTGTTTTCAGTTGCCTCGTCAGCGGAGCGCCTAAGTGTGAGAAGTGGTGATCTGTGAAGGGATATGTATGCGTATTAAACAGTTTATATCATTGACATGTTGCTCCTTTTAAATTTGGGCAGTGAATCCGAGAAAATGTCGATGTTAGAGTTTAGGCAACTATTATTGAAGTATGAAGTATGAATGAAGTATGAATGTATGAAGAGCACGATTGATTGGCGAATTATTTGCTGCATTTGTTTTCTAATTAAGATAGAAGTTCGGTACAGTTGATTTTATTATTAAAAATACTGTGTTTAAGTGTTAATTATAGCTACTGTTTGCATTTGTTGCAAAGTTTGAAATGTAAATTCGATGTTATTGTTGAATTTTAAGGTAAGTTATTTTATAAATTTGTATACGGCCTTTAAATAAGGACACTCGATTTAAAAATCTAAATAAAACAAGTTGTGTAAGAGACATATACACTCATTTTTATATGAACATAATATATTTTATCGCAAAAAGTGTTAAATACAACATCGTTCAAATGTCCGCCGCGGCTTTGCATGGTGGCACGTATTCGGGAGGTCCAATTTTCAATATATGTCCTGTAAATCTAGCTGAATTTGCTAGATGGCGTTTGTTATGTTGACTTTGAGGTCGTCAATTGTTTGTGGTTTATTCTAAAAGACCTGCGATTTAAGATAGCCACAAAGGAAGAAGTCTGAGGGCGTTAAATCTCACGAGCTCAGTGGCCGTCGCTGTTCGTGTCCACGATGCCTTTTTTGATCAAGTCTCAAATTTGATGACTTGCACACGTTGTTCAATGCTGTAACCTTCCATGGTGATTTGTAATACACTACTAAACAATTGACAACATATTTGACAGATGTCGCTTTAAATATGGCTATTACCCATAGACATATGAATATGTATAGACCTGCCCTAAGTGATAAAAGCGTATTATTTCCCCCTCCTTAAGTCTGGGTTCCATGGAACCGGCCGGGCTGGCGTATAGGTTCGCGTGAATCTAGAAAATGTGACGTCATCATTCTTGTGCGGACTAGCGTGGAGTTCTCATCGGTACATTTTACGAAATAACACGGCAAAAATGGTAACTTGTGCTATTAAAACATGTAAAAATAGAAGTGAAAAAGAGTATAAACCCAATTGTCGTATTACCTTCCATATGCAGGCATTATTTGTCATTATTTTAAGCTTATTCACATCATATAATATGATCAGTTTTAGACATGAAGCGTAAGCAACCGAAATTCCCGGTCCCGTCGTGTGCACGTTGCAGTTTACTGGGATAAGTAAATGATGAAACATTTGTAAAAGTGTCTTAACTAAACACGGTAACAAAATATTCGACTCTCAAAACAAGCGAACCTTTCTTCATTTTATATGGATTACACAAGTTTGTTCAAGCCGGGCGAATAATTCGCGCTCCCATGTAAAAAGGTCTATTCATTCAAAAGCAGATTTTACTTTTAAGAGCTAAATGGTGATATTATAATGCGTGATGCCTATATACTGTCATATTGAAGTATTAACGAATTACATATCGTTACCGTCAACTCATCCCTCTCCGCCCCGCTACAGTTGGTTATTACCCCTCTCCCTGATTCTCTAGTCTATGAATAATTTGTCTGTGATATTACCTAACAAAGTTCGAGTGTCCCTATTGAGAGACCCTATACAATTGGCGACGCATATTCCAGTATACTTCTGACTAACGCAAAATATAACATTGTTTTTCTCCAGATTCAATGATCTAAATTGCAAAAGGAGGGATCTTACTCACATTCAGCAGCAATGGAGAACAATGAAATGGGATGCGAGAAGAAGTCTTTCAAATTTTAAACACTCGCAGAAGATAGGGAGTGACAAGCCATCAAGTCCGAAGCCGGTTGATTTGATGGCGTTTGGACTTGGCGAAGGCGAAAACATCTTTGATTGCGATGGTAGAAGTAATGTAAGTTTGTTCGGAATAAATTACCTACATTTAATTACCAATAATTTACCATTACCCCAATTTCTACACAATTATCTGTATATTTCCTTCAAGGTTTCTGTTCAAGATGATAATAATGTATCCCATGAAAGTGACGGGACACCACCCGCATCGTGCAGTTTTACTGCTTTTGAGGTCTGTTTGAATTTTTAACTATGGTGCATTTGTTTCATCTTACTAATATTATAAATGCGAAAGTTTGTATGGATGTATCTATGTTTGTTACTCTTTCACGCAAAAACTACTGAATGGATTTTAATGAAACTTTACAAGAATGTAGCTCATACATCAGAATAACATATAGGCTATAATTTATAAAGCTAGCTATTTATTTTCAATATATTGAAAATAATAATTAATGTTTAATAGAAAACGTCAAAATTTGAGAATTTTTTGCAAAACAATGATTGTTAAATCAAAATTCTATTTTGTAAAATATTTAAATTAGTGAATTTATTTGAAGTACTCGCTTAACACTTTGAATCGAATCAAGAATTATACATATTTTAAAAAAATAGGTTGAGAATTTTGGTATGAACGTAGATGGGACCTAGGAAAAGAAAATAGATTACTCGAAGTACTAATCCTAAGCAGACGAAGTCGCGGGCAGAAGCTTTTATATTATATATTACTTATTAAAATTTCTATTCCATCTACCAAATAAATAATAGGATTCAATGTATTTGAAAGTTTGCGTCCTTCGATCGCCCAGTTGATAATCAGACATCCCTGAAAATCGAAATTTGAATTGATTATACATCTTCATATTGCAATCATGTTCCTTTGCAAATATTTTTTAACAAACTACAAATTATATCGTTTTTTCAACAACCAAATAATATAAACTTATTATGAAAGAAAAAAGGGGCCTTTTTGGCCCTGAGCTTTGTGTGGCGTTATATCAAAAGTCAAAAGCATTGAATGAAAAAGTGTAAACTCCATCTGGTAAAATACGTAACACACTTGTCTGTGTATTACATATTAAATATGCTTTAAAATAACGCCCGGTTCGGTACATTAGTATGACATTTTGGAATATTCTACCAGTGACCCAGAAAACATCAAGATTTTGTTTAATTCACTACAAGTTTTTGTGCATTGTAATTGATTTATATATATTTACAATTTGGAGGGTGGGAATTGGTACCTCCGCCCCGGTAACCATTTATTGGATAACCAACACCTCTGCCATAGGTCACCCAAGTGGTTCGCTACGTTTGGTGACTTAGCAGGGGTGCCCAGGTTCATGGGGTGAGGTTTGTCTGATCTGGACACACTGAACCCCAGATTCCTACCCAACCCTCATACCTTTTTCCTTCCCAGAACTTCCTCTCCTTCTCTCCTTCCTTTCCCTAGATGACATAAGTCCTGAGGGAAATTATTTTCCTGGGGGCCTCCTGTGTGGAGCTACGTAAAAAAAAAAGTTTATTTTTATTTTTTGAATTTCATTAATATATTATTTTTTCAACATCAACTCCCTAATGGGCTTTTTCATTGAAAAAAATGTTCAACATTCGAATCATGCTTCCTCATTATGTCAAAACTTAGTATTTGGAGATGTCTGACAAAATCAACTCGACGACCGATATAATCAATAATGTAGGTTTATAGATGAAATAAAATAATTATTAATTAATAAAAATGATGTTTTTCTAACAGGAAGTAGAAACAGTGGATGTGGATGTTGATGCTTCGAGTTTGGCTTACGCAACAGAAAATTACGAGTCGGAAACTCCAACGAGGAAAAAGCCTTTGCTTAATTTGGCAAAAAAATATAAAAAGGTATACACTAAATTTATTTATAAATTTATAAAAATTATATTATTGTTGTCTGGAAAATATCACAAGCAATATAGTTCATTATTTTTGTGACGTGTGAACTCTTATTCAAAGTAATGGATATTTCTAAAAGAAATATTTTTACAAAGGGTAACAATTAACATAAGCAATAATTATCAGCCTGAAACATTGAAAAATCTTTCGAGAAAAGATACATGCCGCCGATGGGACTCGAACCCGTGTTCGGGAAGAACAACCCCAGAAAGACACGGGTTCGAGTCCCTACACTCATCCACATTGAAAAATGTTCCCAGAAAAGATATATGCCGCTCCCGGGACTCGAACCCGTGTTCGGGAAGAACAACCCCAGAAAGACACGGGTTCGAGTCCCTCCACTCATCCACATTGAAAAATCTTCCGAGAAAAGATATATGCCGCTGACGGGACTCGAATCCGTTTTCGGGAAGAACAACCCCAGAAGGACACGGGTTCGAGTCCCGTCGGTGGCATGTATCTTTTCTCGGAAGATTTTTTAATGTGGTTGAGTGGAGGGAGTCGAACCCGTGTCCTTCTGGGGTTGTTCTTCCCGAACACGGGTTCGAGTCCCGTCGGCGGCATGTATCTTTTATCGGAAGATTTTTCAATGTGGATGAGTGTTTCAGGCTGATAATTATTGCTTATAATAATTGTTACCCTTTGTGCTATGTATAAAAATCTTGTCTTAAACATTAGATTATCAATTAAAATTAAGGAATATTTTTACTCAGCAGGATTCAAACTAGGTAACAATCCAAATAATCTAGGATGGTGTTCTTTTTTAACACCAAAGATGCGGTGAGGTTTGTGTTGATCTTGGTGGCGGATGCATCTACCCACCATCTGCGTGGTAGGCTGAATCGGGAAAGACTGGTTGAGACTTTTGATGTCTCCAACAGGACTCTCTTGGAATTTCGCCTTACCGCAGTAGGAGGGATACATTCAAGTATCCGTCACTCCTGGACACACTGATACCAGATTTATACTCACCTCTCATACCCAGAACTTTCTCCTTCTTTTCCTTAAAAATACCCCACTAAAATGGCATACGCCATGATGGTAGTGCTCAATATTTTATCTTTGGGCAAAAACAAGAGAAAGGGAGGTAAATGGAAGCATTAAAAGGCTATTTGAATTAATCTGATTAATAGCAATCGATAGTTCTTACTCAACTTGCGCAAACATCCCCCTCACCTTGAAAGGGAGGGAATTCACCCCTTTTAAAAACCGCATATTGCATTTATCGCTCAGACAAACAAATATAACCAATACTTATCCTAGATTTCCTAAACTATATGTAACTAAATCCTCTTGTGGGGAGAACACACCTAATGTTAAGAAAAAAAATAATTTTGGAATAAAATATTTCTCATTTCAAAGTGTACCTACTTCACATTAAAAAAAACTAACGAAGATGTAGCTAATAAATTCTCAATATAAATAACATAAAAATACAATTGTTAACCTCGACACAGGCTTGTCCTAGTGAGGTTGAAAAATTGGATTGTAAACAGTAATGCCTAGCATGTAAAGAAACAACAAATAAGAATTTAAGAAAATATATATTTTTAGTTACAGGTACCAAAAGATGACCCCCAACATCAAATCATAAAAGTCATTAAGAAACATAAAGACGACATCAGATTCATTTACAAGCAAAAAATTGATCTTGAGATGCAGCTGCTTCGGGATCAGCATTTTCTAGATCTGAAAATGAAAAACGAAAAACACGAATTGGAAATGAGAATACTAAACGAAAAATTAAAAAATATATCCAAATAAACCCCTAAAACTGTATTTCGCTTTGTTTATCGTCTCAAGGTAAAAGGTTTTTGAGTTTTGACAAAGATCTAAGGTCTTTACACTTGCACTACCAAACGCTCTGATTTTTTTTATCGATCCTTTCCTAGTTTCATCTGTACAGAATTCCATTTTATCATATGTGCTGAAATCTGAGTGTTTCATCTGTAATATTTTTTCATATTGAGTATTATTATTTCCATTACACATTGTCAATACAAAATTTAAAAAAATGTTCTATCTTGTAACAGAAGGTCTCCAAGGTGCTGCGATCGCCAGGAACGATTTTACGCGCAGTTCGGCAACTCTGGCGAGTAGCCTGGTCCCCCTACGTCAAATCCCAACCACACCGCACTCTCCACGACACTTAGTCTCGGCGTGGCGGCCGTTCGCGATGGAGCTTCCACTCGACGCACCCGCCAGGTGTAAAATCGTTCCTCGCGATCGCAGCACCTCGGAGACCTTAATTTACGGACAGCCTCGTAAGATTTTATTTTGTTCAATATCGATATTTAAGGTAAAATTACCTACCAATAAATCATAACATTTTTTTAATTAGTTTATTCTTAATGTATTGTTGGAAATTATGTTTTTTTGCCTTTATTAAAATTTAAAAAAAGCATTAAAGTAACATAATTTGTTTCTTTAACCACCTAACCATTTTGTTGTATCGTTAGTTGTCCTTGCAATATTGACTATGTTTTTTTGTAAACACCAATTTTAATTAAATTAAAAAAAAAACGGCACAAGGAGAAGCTATGTTTTCTAATGATAAATAACAATACAAATTGGAATATGACACTAGACTTTTAAAATATTAATAATGTTCCAGTGAGTGGAAAATCGGTTTCCAACTTCGAAACGGTTTTCTCCACACACGAAATCACCTTCAAATAAGACTTGTGACTATATTATGTGGTAAGTTATACCGTTCTTTCTTTTCATGTTTACATGTAAACAAGTAGTCTGTGCTTGTTTATCCTGTATCGCCCAATAGCCAACTTCCAAACTCCGTGGCTTTCGTGCGTTCATTTATTCTGTTTCCCGAAATTTCCTGGCATTGTGTATACTTCGACACCAGCGAGCAACACAAGCAACCTGAACAATTAAACATAACAAATAATTATATTTTCAACACTTCGCCTTAACATAATTTTAAATAGGACTAAAACGGAAATTTACAATAAGTTACACAGTTTGATAGATAGTTCGATTTTTACATTTACATTTATTAGGAATTTTCAACAAATTAATTAGTTAGAATTTTTGATACATCCACTTAACGAATATACAGAAATTTACAAGAAGTCACAGTTCGGTAGCCTTATTGTATTTTAAATACATCGACTTTATACAATAAAGGTATACTTAAGTCAAATCACAGTTGAATATTATTAAGTAGTTGTATTACACAATACAAACATACCTGTATCGATTTTACATGTAGATTTACGTAAATTTACAAAACAACAATTTGTATTTTGAATACGTCGACTTAATATACTATTAAATATATAAGCGGAAATTTACAGTAAGTCGCCGTTAAAAATTTAATTAAATACTTTAATACATCCACTCTACATTTATATGGAAATTTTACAAGAAGTCACAGTTCGACAGTCAAATTTTTAATTTGAATACATCGACTTAACATACTATTAAATACATAAGCGGAAATTTACAGTAAGTCCCCGTTAAATATATAATTAAATAGGTACTTTAATACATTTACTTTACATTTATATGGAAATTTACAAGAAGTCACAGTTCGACAGTCAAATTTTATTTCAAATACATCGACTTTACATAACATAGATGTCCCGAAGTCAATTAATATTCAACATAGTTGAATATTATTACTTGCATTATCTACATTTATTGTACACGTATACGGAAATGTACTAGTCACAGTTCAATATATCTACTTGTATTTTAAATCCATCGATTTAACATAATATTGAATACACATGCGGAAATATATTTAAGTCAACGTTCAATATACATATAATTAAATATTTCAATAGATTCATTTTACATATAAATGGAAACTTACACGAAGTCACACTCAACGAATTAATTAGACTTTTTAATACAACCGCTTTATAAGTTATACACTAACTTACATATTAAATAGATCGATTTGACACACTATTAAATACATGTGTGGGAGATTAAGTCACCGATCAATAAAATATGTATAATTTAAATACATGCATAACTACATCTATGTATTTACATTTGTACGGGAATTTACAACAAGTCACAATCAATAAATTGAATAGATTTTTAATACACTCACTTTACAGATGTACTTACGGACATTTAAAAGAAATCACAGTTCGATAGCCTTATTTATATTTAAAATACACCGACTTTATATGTATAATACACGTACACCCAGGTCGATTAAATCTACAAGTCACAGTTCAATACATCAAGTTGTATTTTACATACATCGACTTAACATAACATTAAATACGCATAAGAAAATTTACAATAAGTCACCGTTCCATATTGAATAATTAGATTGTTAATGCATTTGATTTAATTACATTTTTACGGAAATATATACGAAGTTACACTTCAATGAATTAACTATATTTTTGATAGATGCATTTTACATTTATATGTAAATTTACAAGAAGTTAACAGATCACATCATAATTTGTATTTTAAATACATTATTTTTACAAGTACCCATACGAAAATTTACAAGAAATCACTAGTCAAAATCGTATTTTTTACACAAAAACGGAAATTTACAAGAAGTCACTTTGCAATCAATATCCAAATATGTTTTTTTTAAATACACGACTTTTATTCACGAAATTTACACGAAGTCACAGTTTTTACTTACTTCTGCTGAAATTAATATTAATTGAACATTTAAAATTATCGAAATATTTCCCTCCTTTTTTATTATTTATGTTATTATTGTGTAAAATTCATAATACCTCCCATTTATGTTTTGAAAATTCCCCCGTCCCAAAAGGAGTTCTAAAACTCACCGGGATTGATATGTAGCAAGATTTAAATAAGTCTAAAATTGGTAAAAAAAAACGCAAGAAACTCGTGATGATAAAAAAAATGGATAGTAGAAAAAGTCGGAGACGCCCGAGGAAGACAATATGGAACGATCAAGTGAATCAGATACTTGAATCAGGTCGTTTTAAGAGTCAGAATAATAGAATGGTATGTAAGAGACGATGCATAAAGCAAGGAGTTTGTGTCCAGACCGTTGTTGTTCAGGGGTCCATCATCTCTAAGATTGAGAATTACCCACGTATTTCGTGAAGATTAATTAGTTAAATAGTAAAATTCATTCATTTACCGCATCTGAGACCCATAGTGTGAAAGAGGGTTGATATTTCTTGGCCACGTGAGTCAATCTATGTTTTAACAGCGTCGACTTGAGCGTACAAGAATAACGGCACTCAGAACACGAAAACGGTTTGTGCGTACTATGAGTCCTCATGTGAACTTCAAGCTGGAGATTAGTAATAAAAGGCCGCTTGCAGTAAAAACACGTATAGAGTTCTCCACCTCTATGTGAAATCATATGCCTCCTAAGATGCTCCAAGCGCGTATTAGAATAGGAGCACTCACTACAAGAGAACGTTTTTTCGTGCATCAAAAAATGACGCTTTAAAGATTCCTTGTCCGGACATAATATATTGCAACTGATACAAGTTAGCGGTTTTTCTCCTTTGTGAACAAGGACATGCCTTTTTAAATCAGAACTTTGAGCGCTTGTGAATCTGCAGTCAGGACACTTGAAAGGTTTGACGCCTTTATGCCGCAGAATATGCTTTGTTAGATTAGACTTTTCCGTGCAAGTATACGAGCATGTTTTACACTTTAACTGTTTATCCTTGCTGTGTGTTCGCATGTGTTTATTGAGGGTGCCCGTGTCTGAACACTTATAATCGCATTTCCGACAGGAGAATGGTTTCTCACCGGTGTGAGTTCGCATATGGACAGTGTATCGTCGCTTGAACGAGGACTGGTAACCGCATACGGCACACAAGAATGGTTTGTCTTTTGGAACAGTGGGAACCTTGGAGATTTTATCTGAAAAGAGTAAATGGTGTATTAGCATTAGCGGCGATTACTGCAATAAAGGAAATAAAAACCACATTTAACTCATTGAAGCTTTCGCTTTATTGCGATGTTTAATAATTGAAAAAAAGATTATCAATGAAAATACGAAGGATTAGGTTGTTACCGACCTCCGCTTCATTCAACAATTAATCTCTTTTAAGTCTTAACTCGACTCCAATTTTCCATATAATAGGATGTTATTTGCTCACTTAAATAAAATGGACAAGTAAATTTGCCTTCCTTTTCTCCATTTATTGGAATGATGGCAAAGAACACACTTGAAATCTTAATTTTGTTTAAAGAATGAAACGAAATGGGGAGAGGATGAAGAGATTTCAATTCACTTTGGGGAAATTGATCCCACCCTGTTGGGAACAAGGCTTAGAAACCTGGGAAGACACATTGTAGAACCAGGAGACAGCCAAATATCCAATGAAAATCCTGCTCAACTTTATCATATAAGAAACCGAATCACTATTAAAGGAATTAGGTGAAATGGGAGATAGCACATTATACTCGAGTGCCCGCGAGAACTATCTGTAAACCGTCCCCGCTTTAAATAAATAAAAAATAATAATTACCTGTGGTTATGTCAACTTTTGAGCCTATCAAACTTTCCATCCGGATATCAGCAAGGTCCATAGGTATTTCTGTATTGAGAGTTGCACTGTCTTCCCTTGCACTCAAAGCCAGAAACTCTGTTTCGTCAATGGAAGAGTTTGGGTCTGTAAAATCCGAAAACTGAAGTTGGTCTTCAATGTTTTGATAATATTTCAAAAGTGTATCACCGACCTCTTCATTTATGGCAGCTAGATCTGGTTCTGCAGCAATATTAGTGACTTCAAGATTCGGTAGTACGGTTTCTCGTTCGTTCGCGATATTGTTGGAATCTACGAGCGTTTCTTTTTCAATCTCATTCGACGCTTCAGATCCGCCTGCAGAAGGTCCGGGGGCAGGGTTAACCACAAATTGCAGCTCATCTTGGTTCTCGATGTTTTGAGCATATTCTAAAGGTGTTGCTCCACTGGCTTGCGGCTCGTTCAACGCCAAAAAATCTGATACTACATTGGAAGAGCTCGGGATCGAAAAAGCCTTTAGCAGCTCTTCTTGCACGTCTATCGCCTGAGTATATTGCAAATCTATCTTTTCTAACTCGGGATAATCGATTAGATATACTTGGGTGTAGCGCATTGAGATATCTTCTTCAGAGGTTTTTAGATTGGTCGGTATGATTTCCATATCTGAAATACCGTCAAGCGCGAGCTCTTCTGTTGGATTACAAGTACCAGGGTTCAAAATCTCTAAGTTTGAGTTCAAATCAATAATTCCAAGTTGCTCTGGTATGATTGTACACACGCCTAAGTTGACGATCTCCATGTTAGTGCTAAGTTGTTCAGTTGTGTTGCAAAAACTTGGACTGACATCTTTCATGGTCGAACTTTCATTTGCTTTTTCTTCAGTTGTGTTGGTGGATAATTTGCTATTGAAAATACGTACGCTTGAACTTTCAAATGCATGTTGATTATGTGTCATGGCGAAGATATCAGAGTTAACATTTCCCATATTTTCTCCATCAACGGCAAAGAGTTCGGGTGTGATGATGCAAGATTTGGGATTGAAATTTACCAAGTTTGAATTTTCAATTGGGTCTTCTTCAGTTGCGGATAGGCTGTTAAAAATATCTATATTTGAACCTTCGCTTACATGATGTTCATGCGTGACATCGAAAGTATCAAAGTTAATGTTTTCCATGGTTTTATTGTGAATTGCAAATAGGTCAGATGTGATAACACCAATTTCGGCACTTACAGTTTCTGAGTTTGTATTAACATTTTCATATTCTTCAGATGTGGTGGCGCAAATATCGGTATTGAAAATATTTATGTTTGAACTGTCAATTGCAAATTGCCTACAAATGGTAGCATTAGTATCGCGACATACATCTTCATAATCTTCGCACGTACTGGCGCATATATCTGTACTGAAAATATAAATATCTGAACCGTTGTTTAAAAATTGGGCAGATGTGATATCGCAAGAGCTGGATCTGATATTTTCCACGTCTTCCCTTTCTATTGTATCTGTATTGTAGATAACCGAGTTTGAACTGTCAATTGAACGATGATTATCTGCAATCGCAAAGATACCGGAGTTGGCACTTTCTATCATTTCGCTGTCAACTGAAAATTCGTCAGATATGATAGCGCAAGAATCGATACTGACATTTTCAATGTTAGAAATTTCAGTCGCATGTTCGTCAATTGCGGTGTAGCAAACATTCCCATTAAACTTAACCATATGTGTAGTGCCAATTACATTTCGTTCAAGTGCTGTATCACGTTCGACGATTTCACTTTCAGCAGTAAGTTTTTCAGGTGTGATTGCGCAAGAATCAGAACTGATATTTTCCATGTTTACGCTTTCATCTGTATGATTTTCTGCATCTGTAGTTGCGCAAATACGTAGATTCGACATGTCTGCTTTTGATCTGACACTTGTATTTTGTTTATATGTGACCGCAGAAGTGTCACAGTCAGAAATTTCAACTATTTTACAGTCTAGCATTTTACTGCAAGCATCTTGGTTGATAATATCAGCGTCTGAAGAAGTATTTATTGAAATTTGTGCCGATTTCATCGCGCTAATGTCTACGTTCAAGATACCCGTGATAGAATAGTCGATTGCGAGTTCTTCAGATGTGATAGCGCAGGTATTGTTGTTAACAATATCATCTGAACTTTCAATCGCCAGTTCGTCGTGTGAAGTCACACCAATGGTATGTGTAATAATTTCCATGTTTAAACAATCCAGTAAGTAACAATAATTAAATATTGAACTTAAGGATTGTTATTGTTAGCCGTTTTAATGTTTAAAGCATCGTGCTTTGTTGTGTGTATACACCATTTAGTCGATCTGAAAGAAAAACAAAAAATTATTCATCTTATTATCCTGAAGAAGAAACCATCGGTTTTGAAACATGTAGATATTACCTATAACATGTGATTGTAGTGGTTTACGCAAAGTAATTTGTTGCATTTAATTAAAAATTATGCCACGAAGTAATTTTGCAAAGATTGAAGAAAAAATAATTTCTTAAATCTTCGCAAATTCACTTTGTGGCGTCATTCTAACAAAAAATAATGTTAAATTATTTATTCAAACAGAGCAAACTTATTTTGTGGCATCAATTTAATTCAAAATTAATAAGTAAGGGAAAATAACGAAATTTCCAATTCTATAACAAAGAATATACCAAATACAAATTTGCAAGTATTTTATGCAAATAATAAACTAAAAATATGTATTTAATAATAAATCTTGAGTCTATAAATTAAATTGTAAAGATTGTGGATTTTTTGTATACAGGTTAAGTGGTTTATTTATGGGTAAAACTTTGAAATTAGGATAGAGGTGCATTTGAGGTATTTAAACAGTAATGGTTTCTCGGAGTTTGCTAATCATGTATTAGACACGAACCGTACTTTTCATTTTTATGATGAAATAGAGTTCCTACACTGTAATGTTAATGGTATCACTGTAATTGTTTATTTATAAATTAAGCCCTACTTATAAGCCCCCCCCCCCCCCCCCCCCCCCACCCCCCCTCTTCGTCACAACCCATCCATTTCAGTTTATTGTTTTAATTGGTTTTAAGTAAACCCTGATGAAGTAAGCAATGCTTACGAAATATGTTGGCTTTTTAACCCTAGATAACTAATCGCTCGTTTATTCGACGACGCGCTACTCGGCGAAATTCGAAATCACCTACTTTCCGACCTTGACTCTTTCATTACCTTCCGAATTTGAGTAAACAGTGCAGCACGTGACGCGATTGCTAGGACGTGCCCTATGACCATCTCGTCGTCCGCTGGACGAAAGTTTAGTTATAACAATTTTATTTGTTAAGGTACGTACATTATGGTACAATCATGATTGAGGATATTCTTGGCGAATCTTCTACAATAGAAGCTCCGATTCCACCTACGTCAAACGTGCGTAAAGTTTGCTATCTGTGTTCATCCAAGGCCCGGAGGATGACCAAACACCGTTGCACCAAATGTATAAAGGCTATTTGTGGTCCGCATAATGTTGACATGTCTGGTCACTGTGTACTGATATTTTGATATTGATTTGTACTTAATTTGTTCATTGGAAACCTTACTTTTGTGCCATGTAACAAGTTCCTATCTTAATTAAATGTTTTTGATTTATTTCTAGTGCGTAGTCCACTCGACGAAAGTGTAATTACAATGAAACGATGAAACCAGTTTAGTTATCTAGGGGCCATAAAGGTAGTTAAAACTAAGTATTTTAACAATTTCATTTTAATACTAATTATTTATTTTTATCATATTAATTATTTATTTTTAAATCATGAACGAAACAATAAACGGGTTTGAATACCATGAGAGTATTACAAAACTCCTGCCATCAAAACTATAAGCGAAAAATGTTGCTATCGCAAAGACGAAGGACTAAACTAGCAGGTGAATAGAACCCACGATACCTGCTCAGTAGCTCGGGACAAGAACCGCCTGGCTGAATAGCACAGCGGGGTAAATATACCTATGTAATCACAAACCGAGGCAAATTGCATACACACCATCATTGACGCTTCTATGAGATATTCAATACAGTGAACAAATACATTCCCCCATAGTTCGGATCCATCGAAATACTTAAATCGTAATAATTTCATTATAATATACATTGTAGCTATGACAGAAAAGAACACAAAATATAAAAAACGTTCCGGATAGGTGGGGCTCCGCTCGCTACTGAAACCAAACGTCAGATTTTGTAATATTTTTTTATCTATGCATTTTGCAGTGGGCAATAGTGATGTTCATAATCGATATTGGATTCTATTTCGGAAGATCGACTATTTGTATTTATATATAACATTAGATAAATAGTAGGTATGAAGGTAAATTTAAGTGAAAATAATATATTATAGGAAAAAGAAAGAGACAAAAAAACAGAAACCAGTTTTTCAATTGTAGACAGCATAAAAATAATAGTGCAATATTTCTATGGGAAAAACTAAACCCGTTCCTGTAAATCTGGTGAATAAAAAAAAATAAAAAAATTAAAATATAACATTTCTAGCTGAATAATACATAATAAAGTGCATTATATAGAAAAAGAAAGGAGAGGAACAAAGTTTTACATTTTACATAGATAAAAAAAAATACTAAAATATAACCAACATCTCTAAGGCAGGAATCGGTTCTGACGGTGTGATCGGTTCTTACTCGAGTGAAGGTTTACTGTATGGTTACTCGAGCGAATGTTCCCATCTTCGTTTCACTTTTGTTTCATTTCATTTTCAGACGTGTCATTCCGAGTAAAATAGGCCGAATGAAATACATAAATGAACGATTAGTGAACTGTCTGGTGATTTCCAATTTTAAAAAGATATGCTACGTAATAATATCATTCAGGTATCTCTTAAATAATGGTAAACTTATGTTAAATATTTCGATATCTGAGGTGAATTTGTTTGCAAGTGTGTGAAAGCGATGAATAGGTGCGTGTGTGTGGTAGTTAGTCGCACAGAATAATATTTTTTGCCTGGTTGCTCGATTAGGTAGGTACCTTGAAGTCGATTAGATGCAGGAGTTCACAACAGTCAAATTTGGAGTGAATAATTTTAATCAAGAAAGTTAAGTCATTTATTTTTCTTCTATTTATTTTCTAGGGAATACATTTTAAGGAATTTAGTAAGAATGTATAGTTTATGTTCTGAATAGGTATGTGTAATTTGATGTTGATAAATCGTAAATATTTGTGCTGTACACGTTCAATATTTCTTGAGACGTGAATTTGATAGTATGGGGACCACACTACAGAATTGTATTCTAACAAGCTGCGTACTAGCGACAAATATTCGATTTTTATAACTTCCAACGAATCGAAATCTTAAATAGTTCTGATAATAAATCCCAGTGTCATCATACCTTTGTTAGTTTTTTTGTTGTATGTGATTTATAAAATTTAATTGCGTATCAAACATAACTCCTTTTTCTAAGATTTTGTTTTCTATTGTATGTTTGAATGATAGTTATGTTCACAAAAATAGTGGTATTATTAATGTTAACAAAAGAGAAGTTATACTGAATTAAAATACTTAATGTGAAGTAAAGGCAGGGTTTTATATTATTAAAATGTGATCTTAAAATTGTGATAAATTTATTTACTAAGTACCTACATCTTTTGCATTTGAATCTTTAATTTCGATTTTTTCCGGAAACTTACGTAGATAGTATTTTTCTTCTTATTTCAAGATATATGAAGATATTTTTGCAATATTTCACCAAGACGGCCTCCGTTATCGAGGTGTAAGGCTCTCAACTAGCGAGCTGGAGGTCACGGGTTCAAATCTCGGCGTGTACAAGTAAATTTTATTTCATTAATTTGTGTTATTTCACAATTTATTCATATTCAAATATGTAATATAACGTATATTTGCGGCACGTTCCAGATTGGAAGATACTCTTAGTATCGCCCTGGTGTAAGACCACCATTCATAATTTTAAAGTTGCTTGAAATGGCTTTGGCCATGTTTGGTGACCAGGCGTGCTAGCATGGTCGATCGATATGGAGTTACCGACCGATCGTCGGTAACTTCTCATCGTTCCCTAGGACAACTGCAGATCACAAACAAATGGGTAACAGTTCACAATGACTAACTGTCGTTTGTACGTTAGCGATCTGCAGTTGTCCTAGGGAACGACGAGAAGTTGATGATCGACCATGCTAGCACACCTGATCTGAATAGCCAAGTACTTCCCCACCTTCTTTGGGATACTTAAAAAAAAATATATCAAAATTATGCTTTGGGGTGGGATAGTTTTTCGAAATCTCACACAGTGTCCTTTCTTCTGTTTCGATGGTCAAGTGAGCACAATTTCATCAATCTCGGAGTACAAACCCACACCAGGATACTCTTCTTCAAATATATAGAGATAGAATTAGAGGAAAGTTTACAAGGCAAAGTAAAGCACATTTATTTAGCAGGAACGTATGTGAAAACACATTTATTAGGTAGGTACTAATTTATATTTGATTCGGATATCTCATAACTCAAAAAATGGTTAATAGATCAAGATTTTTGAAATATTTATATTGTTTCTTAATACATTATTTCCACCAATCATACCTTTAATAAGGACACAGATGTTAAAATTCTTCACCGTAATAATAAAAGCAAAAAAATTAGATAACTTGGAAGCACTTGAAATTTAAAAAATCCCTAAATAATAACGCCAATGAATAACCAAATTATTTTATCGTTTAGTCCCATTCTAGATATATTTCCAATAAACCGGTCTGTTATTGCCTGAATTCCCGCAACTACCCCTTCTCCTTTGTTAACCTCTCATTTAAACACCTAATTTTTTGTATATATCTGTCAATATTTTGTATCATTCTTTAGTTTTAATATTCTCCTGACGAAGGAAGGATTCTTCCGAAACTGGTAGAGTTTAATTAAAATTTTAAAGTCACTAAAACAAATTTATGTATTTTTATTGTACATTAGTAATCATTTATTGTATGTACGTAATCTTATATACATAAATACCTATGAGTATTTTGACTGTGATAAATCAACCTGTCGATATATTTTATGACTTGCCTTGTAGTCAATTGAAATGTTATTCTTCGGTATCTATTTTCTGTATTGTGGTGTCTCGTTGTATGTGTGCTTTAGTGTTATAATTAATATTGTGAAATTGACCTGCTGATATATTATTAGGAAAAAAGTACCGAAAATCCATAAATCACTTGTGTACACTTTATTATAAAATTCCGAAAGAAGAAATTACTGCAATTGAAAACAATATTTAATAAAAAATATATATTTTTGTCACAATCATTAAGCAGGGACATAAAGATAAAAAAACAAGTCAGGTACTTATAAAATGCACGTTCAAATGTTATAAACGAATTAATATGTTCCAAGCAATATTAAAAAGAAAAATTAAGTAAATTATTATCACTTATTTTAGATAAGAATTATGCAAGGTGTTCTATAAAATTATATTTCTCTTATCCATTTGCAGTTATTACAATACAAATCAAACGGTTTCATAACAAAATTAACATCAGATTTTTCTATGCTATAAAACAAAATACAAACATGGCAATACATTTTATGCACTACTTATTTATGTCACAAATTCAGTAAATTAAACTCACAAGTCTACTTTTGTACCAAGTTTAAAAGTTTCATTGGTTATTATTAAAATAAATTACCTCCGTGAGTCAACAGAGCCAAAAAAGCACCTTAATCAATGCATGTAATTAGGTACATAATTAGTTTATTCATAGTACAATTATCATTAAAAAAAAATACCAAAACCATCATTATCGTAAAAAAGCTACATATTATTACACCTCTGCACACGTCATCGCGAGTAGTTCACTACGTTTTGTAACTTAGCAGGGGTGCCTGTCTTCATGGAGTGAGGTTTGCCTATGCTTTGGCGGCCAATGCATGGGGTAAGACTGGTTGAGGGAGACCTTTTGACCTCTGCAGCAGGTCTCGCCTTGCGCCGCAGTGGGAGGGATGGATTCATATTTCCGTCACTCCTGGACCCACTGACACTCAAATTTCTACCCACTCCTCATACCCTTTTCTTCAACAGAACTTTCTCTCGTGCATTTTTTTAAAAAGTTCCTCCATACAACATCCCCAGATCACTTAACTTTTGTAAAAGATAATTCTTATTATTATTTATGTCTTTATCAGAAAAACTAGGTCGTGTTTTGATTTATATATTTGATATTCGTTTTGATGGCAACATTAAAATGAAATAGCACTTCAGTTAATACCGTCCATATTTTTTTTTAATAACTAGTATTGTTAAGAACTTACCTACTTATATAGTTGTTTGTATTTTTGTACCATTAACGAGCAGATGGTTTCGCTCCACCGTGAGTTAATATGACGTGCCTCTTCAAACTTGACTTTTGTGTGCAGGAAAAGCTACATTTGGAACATGCAAAAGGCTTGACTCCACTGTGAATGAGCATGTGCCTTCGTAAATGCATTTTTAGTGAAAATAATGAACCACAGTTGGAACACGAAAATGGTTTTTCTTTACTATGGGTCAAAATGTGGCTTTGTAAGTGTACTTTTTGTGAAAATGAAGAGTTGCATTCGGAACATGAAAACGGTTTTATTCCACTGTGAGTCTGCATGTGGCGTTGTAAGTAAGACTTTAACGAAAATGAGAGGTTGCACTCGGAACACGAAAAAGGTTTTTCAGTACTGTGAGTCAACATATGAATATTTAAGTTTGATTTTTGTAAAAAAGAAGTATTGCAGGCTGAACAAGAGAATGGTTTAATTCCAGTATGAATCAGTTGGTGTTTCTTTAAATATGACCTTTGTGAAAATGAAGAGTTGCAGACGGAACACGAGAATGGTTTTTCACCACTATGTACCAGCAAGTGTCTTTGTAAGTTTGCTTTCCGTAAAAATGATGATGCACATTCCGTACACGAGAATGGTTTAACGCTACTCTGAATCAGCAACTGTTTATTAACATGAGGCTCTCGCGAACTGGAACTATTGGACGAAGTATTGGTAAGAGATGTTGAATGAACCAGATCAGGCCCCGTGGTATCATTGGGTGAATTGATTTCAGGTCCGTCAAATTTGTTGGATACATCAGAAGAATGGGTTCCTGAAAAAAAACGTTAATCTGTACTGGATGCTATTAATCTCAACAAACTGACTGCAATCTTTAGAGCACAGGCGTCAAGTGGGAACGCTATCCTTGTTTCACCGGTATTTTAATTAAAGATGATCCGAGGAGCTAGCGTTCTTGATCCCTTCGGTACCTGTACATACATTTGTACATGGCTGATATTTGTCACTTGATAACCGGTATTCCGAACTATTCAAACCCCATGGTCACTCCTTCCTCTCCCCAAAAATATCCGTACACTATCACCAAAACAACCCTGAGGGAACTTATTTTCCTCAAGACTTCCTGTGTGGAATTAACGTAAAAAAAGCATACGCCTTGGCAGGGCTAACTTCCAAGAAAGTCGAAACCGAAATTAATCAGAAGTTTGTAGGGAAATAATTTAGTAGGAAATTGTTGTATCCGAAACTGCTTACGTATTATAGCTTCAGATGCACTTGGAATGGACTGTAAATACTAAGAGAAACGAAACGAATTGAGAATGTAGGAAAAACTAGAGATGCAAGGTAGGGGAATATCCAATCACTTACCTCTGCGAAGGAGCACACAATAAAATCACAAATATGGTTTATACAGTTCCTCCGCAATAACTCGAGGTAAATATAGCCAAAACAATACAAATATAAAACGATATGGTTTATTTTCGATATGGTCAAAAACCTCCCTTTTAGTTCAAAGCGAGATAATGACCACACCAACACCTTGCTTCCAAGGTAGTTCCAATTATTCTTCTGTTTTTCAAAAACAAATGCACTAGAATTTGCTATTTTTCTTATCATTGTTCCAAATTCAACGTAATTTTCCACCAAAGCGATGTGGTTAGCGAGACGAATGTACTGGATAAATGATATCCCGGTAGTAATTATGCATATTCTCATTTTCAAACTTAACAGTAACAATGTGCTTACCAGTCGCGAGGCTGATGTTCTCGGTGTTTTCCGAGCATTCCTTCTTAACCTTCGGCAAGTCAATGATAATCTCCGTATATGCCATATCACATTTGTCTCCTTCATTCCTTGGTTCCAACTTAATGGAGCTGGTATCTGGGATAAGAAGAATGAAGAATTAAATTGGATGAAGAATATGATAAAAGAAAATGATTTTACGTAAGTAAGTCAAATATTATTTTAATTATTTATTACTCTTAGACTACATCCACTTTAAGTGGTCTTACACTTCTAATATTTAGGTAGGGTTTACGTACGTTTCCTAAATGGGACCGTACCTTTTTCTGATTTTTCTGTTACAAAATTTTGAATTGAGAGTCGAAAATATTGTCTTTATTAATTAAATATTACAAGTTGAGGTTATACTAATTAAATTTAAATAAAAATAAATATGAAATTAAAAAATGCATACATTTATCCAAAACTAGGAAGCATTTAGTTTGAGATGAATCTTGCAATCAAACATAAATATAGCAGCCAATAAAATGAATCTTGCAATCAAACATAAATATAGTAGCCAATTAAATGAATCTTGCAATCAAACATAAATATAGCAGCCAAAAAAATAAATCTTGCAATCAAACATCAATATAGCAGCCAATAAAATGAATCTTGCAATCAAACATAAATATAGTAGCCAATTAAATGAATATTGCAATTAAACATAAATATAGCAGCCAATAAAATTAATCTTGCAATCAAACATAAATATAGTAGCCAATTAAATGAATCTTGCAATCAAACATAAATATAGCAGCCAATAAAATGAATCTTGCAATCAAACATAAATATAGTAGCCAATTAAATGAATATTGCAATTAAACACAAATATAGCAGCCAATAAAATGAATATTGCAATTAAACATAAATATAGCAGCCAATAAAATGAATCTTGCAATTAAACATAAATATAGCAGCCAATAAAATGAATCGTGCAATCAAACATAAATATAGTAGCCAATTAAATGAATCTTGCAATCAAACATTAATATAGCAGCCAATAAAATGAATCTTGCAATCAAATATAAATATAGTAGCCAATTAAATGAATATTGTAATTAAACATAAATATAGTAGCCGATAAAATAAATATTGCAATCAAACATAAATATAGTAGCCAATTAAATGAATCTTGCAATCAAACATTAATATGGCAGCCAATAAAATGAATATTGCAATCAAAAATAAACATAGCAACCAATGAAATGAATCTTGCAATCATACATAAATAAAGCAGCCAATAAATGATCTTGCAATCAAACATAAATATAGCAGCCAATAAAACAAATCTTGCAATCAAACATAAATATAGCAGCCAATAAAATGATTCTTACAATCAATCATAAACCGTATGTTTTTACTGATTTTTCTATTGTAAAAATCGATTAAGAGTCGATAATATTGTCTTCATTAATTTAAAAACATATATCTTTAAAGCAAGTATTTACCATGATAAAAGTAGAAAATAAACTTTATTCTACAGAAAACAAGTAGCCAAGGAAGGTATTCCACTAACAGTGAGAATCCCAATGGTATCCAAATATCAATACCAATCGGCACTACCTCTTACCATATCCCCCCACCCAGTCAAGGGCACCCAACAATTTCCCGAACCGTTTTAAGGACCAGATGGGTCCTCAGAGACTATCGGTTCTCACGTCAAGACTCTACTGTGTTTTTAAAACGACGCTAATATTAAACGATTCTAAAAGCCCCCAACTGTCCCAGCACGACACAACATACAATACATTTATAAATACAATAAACTTTTAATTGTTCTCAAATGAGGCAGTTTGTTCTTGTTCTTGAGTTAGTGGAAAGAAAATATTTATATAGAGGGACATACGACGGCCGGCATAGTCCAGCGGTGGGGCGTTAGACTCCCAGTCCGAAGGCCGCGGGTTCGAACCCGGCGTGCACAAATAAATTTTATTGATTTGTGTTATTTCACAATTAATTATTTAAAATAATATATAGTATATTTGCGGCACGTTCCAGAGTGGAAGATACTCTTAGTATCGCCCTGGTGTAAGATCACCATTCAGAATTGAAACGTTGCTTGAAATGGCTTTAGCCGTGTTTAGTGACTAGATCTGAATAAACAGGTACTTCCCCACCTTCCTCTTCCTCGTCTCCTTCCCTTCACCACTTACCTTCAGCCTCATAACATGCCCCAATTGGGGATGCCATAGTCTAACTGGCTCCAGACGGGAGCAGTTGGGACTCTTGTAAAATAATCTCTATAAAAAAAAAATTAAAAAAATACGAGTACATTACAAAATAAAAAGAAAGGAAAAGCAAATTTAAAAACGTTTATATCACAGAATACAACACAAGAACAGCATCTACAGCTTCTGGCAAACCACGGGCAGTCCCGACAAGAGACAGTGAGCATTGGGACGGGAAGGTGGACGGTGAAGGTGAACCCCCAACTGATCTTTCATTGGAGGTTATCCACCACTTACCCGCCCTGGTATAAGTAACAGGTGCTCACTCCTTCAAGGCTCTCGCAAGGATTCTATTTTTTTTAATGAACGAAGCTACATTTATTTTTAAACGAATCTAGACCTCCAGCATACGTTGTTAATAAGCAGTATGCAAGTGCTTATCGGGAAATATATAATGCATTAAGTGTTAGTATGACAAGGTATAAACAAAGCAATGGGAAGACAGGTAACAGTACACGAGGCGGCATGCTCCGGAAGACAGAGTACATAAAATAAGAAGGATGTGTCACTGGATATGGGTGGGATTCCTCTCCAAACGATTGGCAGTACCAGCAAGAATATGTATGGCGATCCAACGGATCTATTGATACTATAATAATGTATCTACATATAAAAGCCTTCAAGGTGTCAATAAATAAATATACATTAAATTATAAAAGTTATGCTTACCAGCCGAGTGGCCGATGCTCTCAGAGTGTTCCGAATATTCTTTCTTAACATTTGTGAGGTATATGTCTTTCTCCGTACATGAAAATTCATCTGTGTCTACCTCTTGAATCACCGGTTCAATTTTGACAGTGATAGTGTCAGGATTAGAAAGATCCATGACATTAATTATAAGTATCGCTGTGATACTTGGATAGCGCTCTCAAATAACAATTTATTGGGTCTGAAACAGAACATTTTACAGAGTGGAGGGCTATATTTAGGTCATTTCGGGTAATATACACTAACCGCCGCAAATATGTAAGGTACAGATTTTGGGAATTACACCACATTTCAACTTAACTACAACAAGAAAAAACTAATGGCGTTTGGATAGATGGCAAAAGATGCATTTAAATTCCATTTTTATTCAACGTTAAAAATTTCCCGTACAAAACGATTCATTTTCCGTAAATTTTTTTGTATACATTGACATTTGAGTGAGTTTAAAAAAAAATACGCATAAATGACTTATTTTACCCAAACTAAGAAGCTAATAACCTTTTTTCTGCATGTAAAAATGGTTGTACTCGTACTAATTGTTAAAACGAAGTAAAATTTTTATAATGTTTCTTATTAGTGAAATAATTACCGATTTTTCAAATTGGAACGATCGTTGCATTAATTCACGTTAGCGATAATATACCTACTTATAATTTGATATTTTAATAGAAAATTATTATAATTCTAATATTCCAAGGTATTTTACCGGTTTGCGCTAGTCTATTACTAAATCATGCAGCTAGTTTAACTAAAATACATACAAACCAGCTAAAAACACATCCACTGCCACAAACTAGCTCAATAGTAAAGGTACCTATAATTACTGTGAGGTAACTAAGAGTTTTATTGAACTTTCAATTATTTTTTTTTTAAAGAAAGACAAACATTCCCGGGTTACGAATAACCCAACAACATTTGAAAACCTCCTACTACCACCACACTAAGTGTAAGATGTTGCTTGTGTTGTGATGGAGGACTTAGCCAGCCGAGGAATTGAACACGGAACGCCTGGATGGGAACCAAACGCGATGCCCACTCAACCACTGACCGGTCAAAATTAAATTAAAATATATTGGTAGAAAACATAATAAATTAAGAAAAATAAACAACAAACCTCACAAAACACTATCAAATAAATTTAAATAACGAAATCATTACAATAAAAAGAGGCACATTGACTTGATTCTCGAGACTTGGCATAAACGTCAGTTTGATCGTTAACCATAGATGAAAGAATTTATAGTAACAGAATTTGACAAAATATTATTTTAAATGATAATAGTAATCTGGGTACCAGTGTTGCCAACTCGGATTTTGAAAAAGAAGTAGGCCAGACTAGAAAAATACGTAGAATTAGTAAAAGTTGCATATGAAAAGTTAGTAGATCTACGTACTTTTTTTATGAGTGAAATAAAGAAGTTAGGGTAAGGTGACTGAATAAAACGGATATTTTGTTGTACAATTTATTTAAAGCGAGATACAAATAATATTGTGGACAAATACCTACCTAGATCTGTAAAAAACAAATAACTAGGAAAAAAAATATTTTTGAAGAGATTAATTTTATATTTTTGAACAGTTTAATTTTAATTTTACCTGAATATACTTGTGATAAGCGAAACCGGTCGGTATTAAAAAAATCGTGGCTGCAAAAAAGTTATTGATTTATTGCAATTAATATTTTAAACCACAAAGTCATAAATAAACAAATACCCACAAAGTGACTGCTTTCTATCAAAATAGAAAAAAAACTAATCCAATAAACCACAGAAACATACAGAAATTAAAGTTTCCTATTGGTTACCGGACTTGTGACGTCACATAACCACGTATATTTCTTCTTATGAATTCGGTTGAAAAATTGTATTGGAGTTATTCGGACACTAGCGCCCCCATATGTGGCGCGGACTCATTCATAGTATGAAATGGAACGTTAGTTGGAGTCCCCGCCACATTATTTGTCCCGCAGACGGGGGCGCCACTGTTTTTATGTAAAGTAACGGAAAATATGCTTCTTCAGCCTAAAGAGTTGCAAATTTGTACAATTTGAAAGAAAATACGTAGATTCTGGGACTGAAGTTAGTAGATGTGCAGGAAGGGCCTAAAATAAACGTAGATCTACGTAAAAATACGTAGAGTTGGCAACGCTGCTGGGTACTTATGTCCTGCAATCGATACTATTGTCCCGCGTTACATTATATTGTCTCATACACACATAGAAGTGAGAGACTCTAGGGTCCCTTAAGCGACATTCAGACGGTTCACTAATCGCTCATTTCCGCATTTCATTCGGCCTAGTTCACTCGGAATGACACGTCTGAACATGAAATGAAACGAAAGTGCCGAATACTGCCGAATGAAATCTTCAAGTGAACCGATCCAACAATGTTGGATATTTTCATTCGGCATCCTTCACTAACGCGCGCATGCGCGCGGAAGAGAGCAAAGTGAAGCGTCTGAACACCGAGTGAAATCTCAATCAGTTTGTCTCGCGTACTGTACGGGAAGGACCGTGGAAGGACGCTATCACATCGCACGCAAAACGTCAAAATGGTATTCGTTCGGCTAATTTGTTTGCTTTTGGGAACACCTCTCATATAAATTTTTGGGTCTCCCTTATTATCCATGTATTTTATATGTTTTTTAATATATGTAAGATTATTAATTTGTAGGAAAATGTTCGTAATAAAAAAAGTAAAATCAAATTGTGTTATTATGTCATAAAAAATAAAAAGGTTTATAAGACGAAACAAACCTCTTTTATTTATTTATTTTTATTTAATTGTGTCAACAAAATTGCTTAAAAATCGATGCATCTGACATGTTTTTCCTTAAAATTCGGGGCAAGACCGCGCTGGAAATCAAACGAATTCCAGCGCGGTTGACCTCGCTCGGCGACGCTGTGGTGGGAATGGACGAGTGAACGCTTATTTCTATAGCGCCGTGTGAACATGGAATGAAACGAAGATGGACGATTAGGCCGAAAAAACATGGCGTAAACCTTCACTCGAGTGAACTGTCTGATTCCAGCTTTAGCGCCTCCGCCCACTGAGGCGACTGAAAACTCTCAACTGCCAACTGTCTTTGTATGACAATTTGATGGCCCGCACACTACACAATCTCTCAAAAACCCGTTGTCAATGGTAACGTAAGCAGTGATTGGCGAATTGCACTGCTGATTGCCGCGGCCGGCCGTTGCTAGTTGCCAGCTGATTGTTCTTCGTCATGGTTAAACAAGCTTTTTAACCAATCAAGACAGAGAAATCAGCCGGTTTTAAATGGTTTTCAGTTGCCTCGTCAGCGGAGCGCCTTACTGTAACCGGTCTACTCAGCGGCAACTTTTTATAATAAAAAAAAAAACATAAGCTTACTACTTTACGCACGAACATCTCTCAGTTTGGCACAAAAGAAAAACTAAAAAAAAATTTTTTTTGCCTTTTGGGTGAACGGGTAAATAATAAAAATAATTTTTAAGTACTCCTCCCCGTCGCGCGTCGTCTATTTATGTATCGATTAAGAGTAGGTTATAGGGCAAAAAGGTGATTTGCTGCAAAACGGCCCTCTAAAACATCTGAATTACTACCTTTCGTATGACATTGTCAGACTTCATATTTTTTGTTACCAAATAATGGACTATTATTTTTCAAACTGCAGATTTTTTTTTTGTAAATGATGTAAGCATTCGACCATAAAAAATAAAAACATTGATACACCATACAACCCACTTTTCAAATTTAGATTTATGACTATGGTATAATTAATGATTTTACACAATGTCTTTAATTTAAATTATGTATGTAATACACTTATCTGTCAAGGTACGGGTTCATATTGTCGTTATGATATCTGTGAATATTAACAATTAAATAAATACTTCAATTTCACCATATTTTACAACACTTCACAACTCTCTCATCATTCCGGGAGAGAAGCCCCCGTTGAACGGTGGTGGAACTGTACGTTCCGTGTTTCACAGCATACGTATTTACAATATGCCATCAAAATGTTTTATTATTGGGTGTAAAAGGTCTAAAGGGGGTCACTTGAAACATTGCAATAATTTAAGAAGCCAGAAAAACAGTCAGAACTCACAAATTCCCTTTTTTTACGCAATTTTTAACATCAACTGTCACATTTCTTTCAAATGCAAGAAATATTATCTTTGAAAGTGTGTTCTAGTTCAGTGTATTCCGAATGATTTGTTACTAACTTCGTGTTGGTTATCAGTTACAAGTATATGTAAGAATTCATTGTCTTTACGAGCTCTGACCTTGTGTGAGTGAACGTTTTTTATGTTATGTCTTGTTGGGCAGTGTACACAGTGTTTGGAAATAAATACTTACTTATTTTTTATCTTTAAAATTTCTAATGAAGTCAATGAAGTTGAATGTACACGGTGTTTGAGAAACAGACCAAAATCTTTTTAAGGAAATTAACAATTATGTATACAGTAGTACCCCGTTTATTTGAACCCCGATAATTCGAAAAATGCGTAGATAATTCGACATTTTCAAAAAAATATTTCATACAAAATGTTTTTTTTCGAAATTCTTTAATTCTTAATTGGAAATTTATTTTTGTCCGCACACTTTTTGTTTGTGTAGTTCGAGAAAAACATCGATTTTCGAATTACACGAAAAAATTTATGATAATCATCAGATATTTTTCGTAAATCGGAATCTGACAGACAGCCATGGCGGTAAAACGAGCTTAAATGTGGATTTATGCGGTTGGAAATCGTCCTAATTCGTACTATTATTTTGTAAATCGGAATCGGTTTCCAGTGGAATGTGGTATATTTACGAATTTACTTAAATGTCGAGGACCGGCCGCGACGGCAATCGGTCGTAAGAATTTGATTTACGAGGAAAATATGCGGAATTTTACGAATTTACTTTGAATATCTGAATATGAAGAGCTAGTTGTGACGGATATCGACTGCGAAATTTCGAATTTACGCAAAAACATATCGTATTTTCACGAACTTACTTCAAATGTCTGAGTTTAAAGGGCCAGCCGCGGCGGTAATCGGCAGCGAAAATTTGATTTACACGGAAATATATCGTATTTTTATTAATTTACTGCGAGTAGGTATCGAATTAACGGCCAGCTACGACGACCAAAATATTTTTTCGCGATACTTTTATATGGTATTTTTACGAGTTTACTTCGAATATTTAAATTGGACCGGCTGAGACGGAAATCGGTTGTCAAATTTCGATTTAGACTATGAAATATAACATATGAATACGAATATACTTCTAATATGTATATCAATTTGAAAGGAGGGCTGCGAAGGATGTCGGCCGCGAAATTTTGATTTACGCAGAAATATATCGAATATCTGAATTTAAAGGGCTGGAAATGGAAGCGAAAATTTTATTTACGCGGAAAAATTACGTATTGGTATATATTTTTTCGAATATAAGGCCGACCGTGGCGGTAATTCGATTTTCACAGGAATAAGTCGTATTATTACGAATTTACTCCGAAGAACCTACCCGAATTTAAATTTTCGGACGAAGAACTCGATTTTTGGCGACTGTTTATGATTTATTTTTTTCATAAAATTTCGATTTACGTGGGAATTCGTTAATTCGAAATTAAATTTTTTATGTCCCATGGATTTCGAATTAACGAGGTTCTACTGTAGTAGATATGAAATTAAACAAAATTGTTTAATTTCATATCTAATACAATGGAATTCCACCATGAATTAACAGTTAAAAAACTAGACGTTCTACTGTAGTAATCATAATGATGAGTTCTAGAAAATATAGTTGAAACGACAATAAAAGGCTGAATATTTAGAAGTTAAATAAAAAAACACCATAAAATTGACTTTAAATGTGAACCACGAAATTCCAAACGCCGTGCGTCTTCGCCGCCGCCGCCGCCCGTTTGCAATCTACGCACGTTAAATGTTAAATATTTAGAGTCCGAGAAGGGACTATGACTGCCATCTAGCGATGTAAAAATAAAGACAATTTGACAGGAAATGAATTGTTCCAAGGGTATAATATACGCTTAAGCTGATTAGCAGCACCGGAGCTCGGAGCCACTTACGTTCCTACAAATTATTTTGTCTATGGTAAATGATACAAACTGACGTTTGTCAAGCTACGTCTCGAGGTTAATTTTCTTGTTGTTTATGCAATTTCTTAATTGTTAAAAATTGCTTTTCCAACATTACTCATAGTATTGCCAACATCGATATGTCTGATTGATCTTTCTAACCAATTAAGTGACACCGTGAATATGGAACCGGGACCTCACGGAGAATACGGGAGTAACATGGAACCTGTGGAGATAGACAAAAACCTTCAAGATGTTAATGAACAGCGTTTGGAACGAATCAAGAATATCGGTCACACTGTTGGCAAGTATTATGTTAATAGGAAATCATATGCCTATTAAAAGCGCAGCGGCATGCGGCGGCTTGTTGCAAATTTACCGAAGGTTCGAAGGTTATTTGCAAAGGTTCATTTCTATATAACTGCGAGCGTCCTCTGGACACCTACATAGACAATAAGAAATTTTTAAAATTAATTATTAAAAAAAAATTAAAACGTTTTAGTTAGAAACTTCTTTTTATGAAAACGCTCCTGTCGTTACTAACCAACAATAACATTATTTCAGGAATGCAGAATCGGGATAAATGTGACAAGTACGAAGAAGCTGATAATATTTCAGTTAGGGATGATCTGGTCCTTTCAACATTTCTTACCCATACGTCGTGTAATAGTTCTAGTTCGCTTGATCGTCATTTAAATAAGCATCAACAGAGCAATGAAAAACCTTTCTCTTGTACGGAATGCAAATCTTCATTTTCGCAAAAATCAAATTTACGGAGGCATATGCTGACTCACAGTGGAGATAAACCGTTCACATGTTCCATCTGCAACTCATCATTTTCACAAAAGTCGCATTTAAATAGTCACATTCTGACTCACGGTAACATTAAACCATTCTCATGTTCCGATTGTAATTCATCATTTTTACTAAAATCGCATTTACTCCGGCACAAACTGACTCACAGTGGAGTAAAACCATTCGTTTGTTCGGAATGTAACACTTCATTTTCACAAAATGCTGATTTAAGAAGACACATTCTGAACCACAGTGGGGTTAAACCGTTCTCATGTTCTGAGTGTAGCTCTTCATTTGCAAAGAAATTCAATTTGAAGGTACACATGCTGACGCACAGTGGAGTAAAAGCATTCTCATGTTCTGACTGCACTTCTTCGTTTTCACAAAAGTCGAGTTTAAAGAGCCACATTATGATCCACACTGAAGAAAAACCGTTCTCGTGTTCCAAGTGTGGTTCATTATTTTCACGAAAAACGCATTTACGGAGACACATGCTCACGCACAGTAGAGTTAATATAGTTTAAGTATTCACTGGTAACTGTTCCTTTTAACAATATCATTTATAATCCTGCACCTGCAGAACGGTTAAACCTTCTGCGCGCACCCACTATAGTTTATTCTGCTTAGCAAGTAATTTACTTGAACGCTATGAGTTTTTTTAATAATATAGTAATTTGATACTCTGAGGAATCTGTCTTACAGAAACTGTTCGTCTTATGAAAATACAAATAATTCATCCTAAGAGTACTTTCATCCCTGTGTTAGTAATTGCTACTTTTGTATAATTTTTTGATATTATGTATTTTATTTGTATAGGCTTGACAATGAATTCAGTTCTGTTGACATACTTATTGTATTTTTACTTTATTTCGTATAAAACAATTTGTTCAGTGAATATATGTTTTTGTTTTATTTCACCCGCCATGCTATCCCTAGGTTATGGCGGGTTTTGTTAATATCATCTTCATGAAAAAGTATATGTTAAGTATCATCATTAAATTACATAAATGAGCACAGGCGTCGGGTAGGAATACTATCATAATTCTATCGGTATTTCCACGGAAAATGCTGCGAGGAACTAACGTCATTGATCCCGGGAATGACGCTATATCGAAAATTCGCCAATCGTGCGCTCAACATATGTAAACGGTTGACAATTACCATTTGAGAACTGGTCTCTTCTACGACTCGTTCTTGAGTTCAACAGCTCGGTTGTGGAATGTTTTGCCGGCCTCCGTGTTTTCTCCTTCCTACAAGATGACTCTTCAAAACCCATGTTCACTCCTTCCTCTTCTCAAAAAGACCCTCCACACAGCGTCTTCAAAGATGACGGCTTATGTATCATCTATTTGGGTAGTGTATATTTAATTTAAAATAATACAATAACTTAGTATAAACCATTTTTATATTTAATGCCGACTGGGTTTCACTAAAACCGTAGTTTCTTCAGGGCAGTAAATAATACGGTTTTATAAACGAAGTACCAAATTTCGGTTACATAACGAATCGTTTTCCGTTAACGAGTCGTTATCCGTTCGTTACCTTATTTTGCGTTTTATAAACAAATTTGCATTACTAGCAGTCATCGGTTACATTTGGTCCGAAAGTTTTTTTACTGGCAATGTTTTTGGCAATAATTGTCTATGATACTGTTTTCATCTATGGCATATCTATGGTGTTATCAGCTCGTATCAGCTTGTCAAGATCGTTGTTGTTTCGTAAATTCATAACAAATCTTCAAAATAAGTAAGTTTATATTTATAATACAATTGATACGAATACATATAATGTTGGTCAAGATTATTATGCAGTTTTATGTGCGCGTAAACTAACCTACGTACAAAAAATGTTGATCACGATTATTATATTGTAGTTTTATGTTCGCAAAAACTAACCTAAGCATGTTAATTAAAGCTTGAAGTATTTTTACACTATCATGGTGAGATTTTAATGTAATTAATGTAATTTTTCAGAAATAACATGAACAAAAGAACGAAGAGCAGAAACTTCACCAATGAAGAGCTGTACAGACTTTTGAACCTTATCGAAAAATTGCCGGCATTAACCTCCAAAAAAACAGACGCCGCACAGTGTTTCGTTTCATACAAGTTAGACGGAAAAAACTCTTAGACAATAAAAAAGTATTTAGAAGCCTCTTTTGGAGAGTATTTAATCCGAATGTTTTGAAAATTTGAGTTGAAAGTGATTAATTAAATTTTTTTTCTTAAAAAAATAATTAAAAAACGAAAAAATCTTTTAAATAATTAATCCAATATTAATAGGGTATTTAAATGTTTATAATGAAAACAACTTTAAACAGTAAAAAAATTTGTATTTTGAGGATAATAATTTTTTGGTAAAAGCACAGTCAGAAAATATAATACAAATCACGAAATAATTGAAAGTATAGATATTGGTAAAAAATAAACAAAACAATTATTACTTAACTAGGAAAACTATTGTATTAATATTTAGCAACAGAACTTAATAAAATAAGCACTAATTGTAGAAAGTACAGTCAGAAAAAAAAATTATTCAAAAGATGTACAAGAACTTAAAGTAAAGAAACAAAGCTAGAGAAATGAATTACGGGTACATAAATGTTTAATTTTTTTATAAGGCAAAGAACAGGACTAATAGATTTGTGAAAAAATAAAGTACCTAAACAGAATACTTATCGAAACTAGATGCTATCTGAGTTAGGTTCAGAGTGTTCAGAGTAGTCATCAGAACTATCAGAATAATCAAATCGCAAACATTGTGTTCTTGACTCGGAATTGGGTGGAACAATTAAATTTAACACATCTGAGGGAAGCGAGCCTGATTTTTTTCTTGGAACCTCTCTATGACTATTTATTATTGGATCTGATGTAATTAATAACATGGTTAACATATCTCTATTTGTCGATGTCCGGTCAATTTTTCTGGAGTGCAATTGCCTAAATCTTCTACAGTCTTTATTTCGCGCCTCTTGCGCCTCTTCTGACAGCTGCCCAATTGGTACAATGCACGAACTAATCACATCAAAGGAATGGTGTAATATTTTATGAACAGTTGGTGGCATGGTATACCAATCATACAGGTTCAGATATAACTCCTTAGTATCATGCACATACTGTTCAAATTTTTCTATGTTAATGCTATACCCAGAAGCTATTGTACTCAAAATTATGCAAAACCTCTTGATGAGCCCCGCATCTACACCCGTTATCTCGGCACTCTTTTCGTGCTCCCGAAAAAACCGCCTTGCCGTGTTACCATCATTTGTGTTGCCAAAACCAGGTTTCGGCTTATCTACAACTAATCCCATTTCACTTTTAAACCGTTCCTGTAATTCTTTTTTTCTAGTACTTAAAATTAGTTTATTTGCATCCCCTCTGACTTGCCAGCATTTGAGTTGCATTCGGTAAGCGATATGCAAAAAACATTCAAAAGTTTTTATCCAGGCGTGCAGTGTAGATAAGCCGAAGGAATAAAATTCTTGTCGTGGAACTCTGTTGACAACCATATTGTTCATTTCACTGGGTTTGGCACCACAAATATAACACGACATAGTCGACTTGTTTCCAGTCATAACATTGCAAATTTTGCCGTCTACCATAGTTAATAACATTTTAAATTTTACGTTCAAATCTACACCTTCAATGTTAATTCTAAAATTTATCAATTTGTCTACTTCTTCTTGTACCTTGTCCATTTCAGATTTTGTGAGAGTGTCGGTCTCTTTAGCGAAAATAAATTTAATAGGACGGCAATTAGTAGTCGAGGAAGGGCTTGGATTTTGCCAAATTACTGCATTCGGGTCATCATTCAGTCTCAGTTGAATGGGAACGAATGACATAACAAATAAAAATTCATCAGTAGCGTGCTCTGTGTTAAACTTCTGTTTATAAGTACTATGACCTGAGCTTCCATCTCCACCCCACTTGCAAATGAGGGTTAGAATAGAACCCGAAGGAACTCTTTCTTTTATAATTTGCGATTGAACGTTAAGTAAACGTTCCACAGTGTGATTCAATATCGCCTGTAATTGAATTTCTGCACGAGTTTCGCTAATTGTAATGAATTCCTCGCTCGGGCCACATGCTTCTTTTGCTTTCCTTAAGCTGTAAAATGACGGATACAGGGAATGGCCGGCTTTTATGGCATTTCTACGAATGACTTTGTATGAGTGCGAAGTTAGTTTGCAATCTACATATACACTTAGCGCTTCTTCGATGGTTAATGTGCGCTGTTCCTTTAATTGTCGACGTTCCGTCCATACTTTTGCCACTTCATCAGAAGAAGCTTCCGAAATTTCCTTCAAGAGATCGGCAACCATACGTTTTCCAGATGCTCGAACCGACATCTGGGCTGCAAACGAAAGTTCGACAGATGTCCTCGTACTCACTAAATCACACACTTTCATTCTTTTACTCCGATCACTGCATGCCACAAAATCCTTTGCGGGCCTTCCAGTAGATGTAGATGGCTGATTTCTGTCCAATTGAGAATTATCACGTAAATCTTCAATTATGAAAACGTTTTCACTACCTTGAAGCCACTCACAAAATTTAACAACAAATCTTTCGAGAATCCGAGAGGCTGCGATCCACTTTTTACTTATATTCAAAGTTATTAACTGTATTTGGCTTTTCAATTTTTTTTCACTACTTGCACTGAGATTTTGAAGTTCAAATTTACTTAAAATATGATTGTAGATTCCATGAAACCTTTCTTTATTGGGAAAACTCCTCAATGTATCGAACAACTCCTGCCTGGAAATCTGGTATGTGGTGCCTGTGAAATGACAAAATATGATTGGTGAGCATTAATGAGTAAAAATATCGAAACGGATTTAAATAGAATATTAATTGTTCTATCTACAAAAAAAAAAATACGCGACCTTATTGATATATTATCCGAAATAAATTCTCGAGTAGTTATAAAATAAATATTTTTAAACCACAAAAAAACACTTAAGTTAAACATTATTTAAAAAAAAACTAATATGTTTTATATTAAAATTTTACAATAAAAACATACTACATACCTTCCAAAGTAGCCTCCATTTTTTTAGAACCGAAACAAAACACTTTAAACACATAAACAACCTTACAGCTCGCGCGACGAAATGCAAATGAAAGCAACTCAAAATTCATTATCTAATTTACCTAACTTTGGAGCTCTGGTATGAGTCAACCCGTGCATTAATTACCGTAATTAAAAATGTATTTGTCATACTAACTACCTGTTAATACCCTCATGACGTCATTTTTCAAAAATTCCAAAGTGACTTTTTTCCGTCTAGCTATATGAAACGGAACACCGTGCGCCGTCACAAATGTGTCGAAGGACGCAGCGTGGAGCGAAGTGACCGAGCAATTCAACTCAGACAATGGGGGCATTCATAGGGATATCATTCAACTCAAATTGAAATGGGACAATTTAAAAAAGGCAGCAAAGAAGCGGGCAACCATAATAAACTCCAATAACAGGTGTGTTTCTTATTTTGTATGATTTTCTTTGGATGGTGTAAAATGATACCTTCTCTTCTTTCATGAATGCTAATGACAACTTACCAGCTAGCTTTTACCACCATTCGCATGGTCATCTTTATACAGAGAGTTTGTTGGTTCGTCAAAAGATAATATGTCATTCCCTGTTATTCTGTTCCCATGTTATTTACATGTTTTAATTTATTTTCTAGAGCTACTGGCGGAGGGGAAAGACCGGCAATCTTACCAGATCCAATACTGGACAAAATTATTTCAATGATCAAACTGGTTAACTGCATTGGCCCTCGGAGTGTCTTCGATGACGACGCCGGCCAAGTTGTGCTGGAATTTAGTGAAGAACAAGGACTCGTGTTAGATGCAGGTGTTGCATTAGACACACAACATAAAACTATGGTAGAAACGATTCCGGTAGATGTAGGTCCTCAAACATCAAATGGTGAAACGACAGCAATAACAGCGGTGGAATCGGCTGTTGGAAACAGTAAGTGGGATTGTTGGAATTCTACACTTCTAAAGACTCCGGTAAACACAAAATTAAAATCAAAAAAGAGGAAAACCTTGCAAGAACAATTAGTAGAATCTAAAATCAGTAAAAATAATTCCATTATCAAAAAAAATAATGCCATCGCTTCATACTATGAACATAAATTAAAAAATAAGGGTTCCAATTTATGTAATTGTAACAAACCAACAATCCCACTTAACTGTCTTGAACAAGTACAGTCACCCCCTGTTGGTCTTGATGACTTTTCTGATGAATGAGAATCTTCGTCTTCTTGAAGAGTTTCTACTTAATAACTCGGTCCGGGGCATATGTCTGTGAAAATAAGCTTTTGTGCTCAAGCGGTTATATCGTTTCTACCTCAGTTTTATGTTGTGTATCTAATGTAACTCCTGCATCCAACATAAGTCGATGACTTTTTGAAAATTTTTTCTGATATGTGGAATTGCATTTTACTTTAGATTTTTGAGATTATTTTTAATTTTGTTTTTTTAATTAATGTTTCTTTATTCTTTGAATAGTAAATATATAACAATTGGGGAATTTATGGCCGCCATACTAGGCACATGCCCGTGTTATGGTGGCCGTTTATTAGTTTAAATGACATAGTTTGTACAACACACAATGTAGAATTGCATCTTACTTTAGATTTATCTTGATGTTATTTTTAATTTGTTTTAATGACGAAGTTTGTACACAAGGTAATAATATACATATAAATTCAGTTTTTTTCAGTCATCACTAAGGTTTCCTATTTTGAGGCGGTAGTTTTTTAACATTTGTTTTTAGTTTCAAGTTATCTTTATATCTTCTTCACAATGTTTATAATCAATATTTGTATCACTTTGTTCTCTTTGACTTTTCTGATTAATGAGGATCTTCGTCTACTTGAAGAGTTTCTACTTAAATCGTTTCTACCTCAGTTTTATGTTGTGTATCGAATGTAACTCCTGCATCCAACATAAGTCGATGACTTTTTGAAAATTATGTCTGATATGTAGAATTGCATTTTACTTTAGATTTTTGAGATTATTTTTAATTTTGTTTATTGGTTTAAATGACATACTTCGTACAACACACAATGCAGAATTGCATCTTATTATAGATTTATCTTGATGTTATTTTTAATTTGTTTTAATGACGAAGTTTGTACACAACGTATAATATACATATAAATTCAGTTTTTTTCAGTCATCACTAAGGTTTCCTATTTTGAGGCGGTAGTTTTTTAACATTTGTTTTTAGTTTCAAGTTATCTTTATATCTTCTTCACAATGTTTATAATCAATATTTGTATCACTTTGTTCTCTTTGACTTTTCTGATTAATGAGGATCTTCGTCTACTTGAAGAGTTTCTACTTAAGTCGTTTCTACCTTAGTTTTATGTTGTGTATCGAATGTAACTCCTGCATCCAACATAAGTCGATGACTTTTTGAAAATTATGTCTGATATGTAGAATTGCATTTTACTTTAGATTTTTGAGATTATTTTTAATTTTGTTTATTGGTTTAAATGACATACTTCGTACAACACACAATGCAGAATTGCATCTTATTATAGATTTATCTTGATGTTATTTTTAATTTGTTTTAATGACGAAGTTTGTACACAACGTATAATATACATATAAATTCAGTTTTTTTCAGTCATCACTATGGTTTCCTATTTTGAGGCGGTAGTTTTTAGTTTCAAGTTATCTTTATATCATCTTCACAATGTTTATAATCAATATTTGTATCACTTTGTTCTGTTAGCCATGTTTTAACTTTTGTTTTACATTTCTGTTATTTTTTTTTGTCTGAATTGGTAGAGCAGCATTGTATAGTATTATTGCTTGCATACCTGTATTTTAAAAATAAAAATATGTTTATTGAAGATGATTTATTTTAATACATAAAAATATTAGAGTACGTACCTCCACTAAGAGATGGGTTTAAAGTAATTTTTGTTGTTTATTTTTGGGATATTATGCCGTGTTACGCTAACTCCTTCTTTAGCCGACGTTTCGGACAACACTACAGTAATGTTGTCCGAAACGTCGGCTAAAGAAGGAGTTAGCGTAACACGGCATAATATCCCAAAAATAAACAACAAAAATACTTTTGGCCGTGAAAATCTTAAATCATATTTGGGTTTAAAGTAAGTTTCAAATGTAATATGTCCAAATTTTTAGACTATCATCGACAGGGGTACTTGGGGCAGAGAATTTTTCTTTCAATAAAACTATGGTCTGTAATTATGTATTTTTAATAAAAATATAGGCTCCATAATAATTTGCAGCATGTATTATCGAATGAGTGGTAACCTGTGGCCCTAGCACACTCGCTCGATAACGATCGATAGGATAACTATCGGTAACTTCTCATCGTTCCCTAGGACAACTGCACATCGCTAACGTACAAACAACAGTTGATGTCGAATATGTTAAGGACACTTAGTCATTATGAACTGTCACTTATTCGTTTGCGATCTGTAGTCATGCTAGGGAACGATGAGAAGTTACCGATAGTTATCCTATCGATCGTTATAGAGCGAGCGTGCTAGGGCCTCTGGTACAAAATAAATAGTTAGATCCCTGTTATTATTGGCAGTGTTACAGAAGTGCGAGTACACAAGTTAAATGAGTAAAAAGGTAAGTGGTTATTATACATATACATTGTATTCACATCAGGTTTAGTTGTGTACCATTTTAATTATTAGAAATGCAGCGGCAAGCTGGTCACTCATCGTACGTTCATGCTACAATCAAATCGAGGACCTAAAGTCAAACTATAAATAATTTGAATCCTTACAGTCGAACAATGTTATACACAAAATAACAAAATTAATTAGAGGACCTGAAGTCAAACAAAGCTATCTAAAAAAAGACATACCAATGGTGTGTTTTTTGAGGATAACATTGCTCGACTTTGATTCCTCACAATGATTGTACTGAAAGTTGCTTCGGTGTTTGGAAACATTTTGTGTCATTCATACCAACGAGACTCTCCTAGTAGTACAGATGCACTACTAAAGCAGACTTCCAAAATATGTATTGATGAAGTTGCGTAGTTCGTTATCAACAGTCTGAGTAACGTCTTCATCAGCAATATTGACAGGAACTTGTTGGTCCGGAGGTTGGGGTTCTTCCATAGGGTAATCTTCTTCATTCTGCATTCTCGCAATATTATGGAGTACTGCAGTTGCTACGACAACCCCCTCAACGCGGCATAGGGAAAGCCTTATTGGCAAGAACAGCACAGGGAACCTACGTTTCCACACTCCAAAGCAACGCTCAATACAATTGCGGGTTCTGATATGGGATTCATTATACAATCGTTCCACTTCTGTTAAAGGATTGCTCAATGGTTTTCTTAAATATTTGGTTCGTGGGTAACCGCTGTCACCTACTAAGGTCTTGTTGCCAAATTCTCCTCGTTCAAATCTGGTTTTAAGTGATGAGTTGTTGAATATGGTCGAATCATGAGCAGAACCTGGCCATCTCGCCACTACATTTCTAAGTACGAGTTTTGCGTCACACACAGCTTGCACATTTAATGAAAAATAACCTTTGCGGTTGCGGTATGTTTCTGCCTGATCTCCTCCGGGTGACTGGATCCTGACATGGGTGCAGTCAATAGCACCGATGACCTTTGGAAATCTAGCAATCCTGTAGAAATCCCGAGCTGTGTCACTATTCATGGTTATGTAGTCATTTCTCAAGGAGGCGATTATTTTGGTAACTCTCCATACAACGATGCATGCCGTCGACTTTGAGACTCCCGTGAAGTCGCCAGCAGCTTGCAGCATTGATCCCAAAGCGTAGAATCGTAGGGTCAGTAACAACTGCTGTGCGGGCGAAACTGGCTGGTTTCGATGTGTCGCCGGCACTAATTGGGCTTCAATTATATTTAAAATTTAAGCCACGGTTCTCTTTGACAACCGAAATCTCATTTTAAAATCGATGTCCGCAAAATAATTAAAATAATCCGGTCTTTGCATAAAAACACGTGGACGTCTGCGTCTTCCCGCAGCTTCTTCTTCACTGCTATTAGATGACGACGATGCCGTGTCATCTTCAAGCATTGCCAAACGCCCATCCTCACTTTCACTGCTCGATGAAAAATCCATGTCACAAATGCAAATATACTGCCTCAAATAAAATAAGCAATCGTCGGGCAACAACCAACTAACTACCATCTAACTACTGACAGCTGTCAAAAAACATTTGAGCGCCAACAAAACGGATCGTTACCCGTTTAACTGACCGAAATCAGCCAGTTAAGCATTAACCGAAACTTAACCTACCGATAATCTGACGAACGTTTATAAAACGGAAAAAATCAGGCGGTAGACCAAATATTTGTGTCGGTAAACCAAAAATTGTATCAAGCGTAACGAACGGACGTTTATAAAACCGGCCCTAAAATCAGCAAGTAATATGTTTTCATATGGACATATCTGCTTTATATAACCAAGTATATTTAATTTATTTGAAATTAACAGGTGTTTCTTCGTTTGTAATAAAAATGAAATGAATTCTATAGTAAGAAAACTTTATTTAATGATAATCTGTTAATAAAAGCATACGAAAAGGTGTCTATAACCTACATGTTATTTAGAGGTTATTTTTTAACAAAAACGACATTAAATTAATTTCTTCCTATTAAACATAGAGACACTGTCAATATTATTAATGGGAATTTGTACCTACCGGCTAAACTAAATATCTTATTAGTAATTATAATGTTGTGAGATGCCCACATATTCGAAATTCGTGGAAAAAGGAATACTACTAATGTTGCCATCAAACAAAAAGGAATTTGCCATTTCCAAGAAAGAAAAACGGTGATTGAAATGTTGTTGCAGTACTTACTTACTAATGTTGCGTTATTTAAACATGTTATTTAGAGATTGTTTTTGAACACAAATGTCATATGATTATTGACATATTATTAAACATATATTTTAACAAATATTTTTAATTGAAATTTTTACCAACAGGCTAAACTAAGTAGCTTAACAATAATTGTTATGTTGTGAAATGCATAACAAAAAACAACAAATAAAATTATATTGATGTCTCGATTTAAAAAAATCGATTATATGAAAGTTTCGATCATTCTTACCGCTACTCGGACTGTGCATTCGAATGAATTTGACATCGAGAAGCGAGAATCGATTTTTCTATGGAAATGAATTAAATCATTCGATGGTAAAAAATCGATATTCATCGATTGTGCCCATCGCTAGTTCCAAATAACTTGGACTAGCGATGGGAATGATCGAAACTTTTATATAATCGTTTTTTTTTAATCGAGACATCACAATAATCGAATGATTAATCGATTTTTTGCTCGGAGTTCGGGAGCAATAGCTACGGTCAGGGGCAGGATTTTTGTCTGTGACGGGGGGGGGGGGGGGGGGGGTGGTAGGAAGTCGAAAATTATTATGGTGCATCATGTATGGCAACGCTTATTGTTTGTTGTAATTTTATTTGTTGTTTTTTGGTATGCATTTCACAACATAACAATTATTGTTAAGCTACTTAGTTTAGCCCATTGGTAAAAATTTCCATTAAAAATATTTATGTATGTTTAATAATATGAAAATAATTATAATTATATGACATTTTTGATCAAACACAATCTCTAAATAACATGTTTAAATAACGCAACATTAGTAAGTAAGTACTGCAACAATAATTCAATCACCGTTTTTATTTCCTGGCAATGGCAAATTGGCAAATTCCTTTTTGTTTGATGGCAACATTAGTGTTATTCCATTTTCCACGAATTTCAAATATGTGGGCATCTCACAACAATAAAATTACTAATAAGATATTTAGTTTAGCCGGTTGGTACAAATTCCCATTAATAATATTGACAGTGTGTCTGTGCTTAATACGAAGATAATAATTTTATGTCGTTTTTGTTAAAAAAAATAACCTCTAAATAACATGTAGGTTATGGACACCTTTTCGTATGCAATTATTTGTATTTATATTTTTATATTTGTAGTTTATCATTAAATAAAGTTTTCTTACTATAGAAATCGTTTCATTTTTATTACAAACTAAGAAACACCTGTTAATTTCAAATAAATTAAATATATTTGGTCATATAAAGCAGATATGAAAACATATTACCTACTTGCTGATTTTAGTAGAGTATTATTTACTGCCCTGAAGAAACTACGGTTTTAGCGAAACGTCGGCATTAAATATAAAAATGGTATATACTAAGTTATTGTTTTATTTTAAATTAAATATACAATACCCAAATAGATGATACATAACCTCATACTAAACATTTTTAAATTGTTGAAAGCTATCACCATCGCAATCTTTTACGTATAAACTATACTGAAAACGTAAATCGTTACCTAAAAGTATTTATTCATAATATAAAATTCACACATCAGGTTGCTTATAACATGTACCTATAAAATATTTCGTTTGACAAGCAAAATCACTTTCGATGACGTTTCAAGACTATGCATTCGAATTCTGACATCGAGAAGCGAGAATCGATTCCAAGTTCGATGACGTTTAAAACCGATTGTCTCGGACTGTGCATTCGAATGGATTCTGACATCGAGAAGCGAGAATCGATTTCAAGTTCGATGACGTTTCAAACCGATTGTCTCGGCCGTGCATTCGAAAGAATTTTGACATCGAGAAGCGAGAATCGATTCCAAGTTCGATGACGTTTCAAACCGATTCTCTCGGACTGTGCATTCGAATGAATTTGACATCGAGAAGCGAGAATCGATTTTTCTATGGAAATGAATCGAAATCATTCGATGGTAAAAAAGATCGAGTAAATAATCGATTATTCATCGATTGTGCCCATCGCTAACTTGGACAGAAAATACAGAGTTCTCTTAAATCCGTTTCTATTTCTGTGTTTATCTAAGGTTAATCATCAAAACTGACGTTTATTAGCGAGTTCAGTGATTAATGATTATGGTTAGTATTCGAAAGGGACATCTTGGCACGACACCGATCGCAAAGTAAACTGTGTAGGTTTGTTATATAATTTTTACTAATTCCATTTCATTTATCCGTTTATTTTATGCGAAGGGAATACTTGTTTGAGTGTGTTCTGAATTATTTTTATTATCCTTTTCTGTGGTTAACTATTTACTCACAGTAAACACAAATTATATTTTAATTAATAAAGACAATATTAGCGAAACTCAATCGAAAATCTGAAACAGAAAAATCAGAAAAAAGATACGGTCACATCTGGGACTGCTTGCCGGGGCGCAGCTCTACCGATTGAGCTAATGTGTCCCTTTCCGATTGGGCCATATTTAACTGACTGAGAACTACCAACGTTATCTTCAGTTTCTTAAAGTATATTTTTGCTTAAGCATTTTCTGTATTGATTTATATTTGTTACACTCAAAAATTAGTTTAGTTTTTCTATTTGCAGTTTTGTTTGATGCTACCTACATTACTACGATGAAGAATACTAGAACAGTAATCTAGATGTTGTGCAACAATTGTTTTATAAATCAGTAAACTTGTTGATTTTAAATTTTTTCGATGTCCTTTTCTTAGCCATTTTTGAAGATTATTCCGAATTAACTAATTATTTATTTTATGTTATACCACTTATGCTTTATTTAATGTTCTTTTACAGGCCTACTTCATTAATATTTGAGATTAATATCCAAGTATAACGGTATTATTTATATTAGTATCATGGATCTTCATTAACCTGGTATTATCACCGTCAAGATAGAGCCAGAAATTACAGTAGACACATATGAAATGTCATATCCGGAGAAAGAAATATACCTCCCAAATGTTAACAAAGAATATTTTGAACACGCTGAGAAGATTGGGCAAACTGCTGGTAAGCACATCGTTTAAATAGCAGAAGTAGTGTTTGGAATTTCATAAAACTAACTAACCATCACGCCGTTTCCCCGCAGGGGTAGGCAGAGAAGACGGACCGCCAAACACCTCGGTCTTGGCATACACTCCTCGCCTCATTCACATTTGTACATCTTATCATACATGCTCTTCTCTTATTCTGACTCTTGACATGGCCCGACTCAAGTTTCTGATTCACTTGATCGTGCCATGTCTTCCTCGGGCGTCGTCGACTTCTTCTACCATTCACATTCGCGTCATATATTCTCTTGACACTTTTTTCATCATTTATTCGCTCTACATGTCCAAACCATCTAAGCGAAACTTTCTTAATCTAACTTATGACGCTCACATCGGCCTTGCATTCTTTTCGGATCTCCACATTCCTTACACGATCATACATGGTTTTACCACACGTACGCCTCAGGGATCTCATTTCTACAACATTCAGTCTACTTTCATCCTTTCTCTGCCAGTTCCATGCTTCACTGCCATACATCACTGCCATCATTTTTGGACAGCTTTTTGTTGGCGCCAACTGCATTCAGTCCACCATTAATGGAGTTACCTGCATTTACCTTTCTTTCAATATCCTTTGGAAAGGTAAATGCAGGTAAAAAATATTTTTTTTGAAGTTTATACCTTTTCTTTTTTGGTTTGCGGCCAATTTGGGAGGTGGTTATGGGTACCGCAGCCCCGGGAACTATTTATTGGATGACCATCACCCCTGCCATAGGTCACCCCAAGTGGTTCGCCACGTTTAGTGACTTAGCATATTTGATGGGATGAGATTTGTCTTGGTCTTGGCGTCGAATGCGTTTGCCCTCCTACTGGATAGGGGAGACTGGTTCAGGGAGACCTTAGGACCTCTCCAACAGTACTCTCTAGACCCATCGCCTTGCACCGCAGTGGGAGGAATGGACTCGTACGTCCACTGCTCCTGAATATACTGACCCTCAAATTCATACACCTTTATTCATACCATTTTCCTTCCCAGAACTTCCTCTCCTTCCTTTCTCTCAAAAGGAAAACACCCTCCACACAGCATCCCAGAGGGAAAGCTAATCTAAAAAAGCCTGTCCATTGCGTAGACATGTTCAAATCATTTAATTTTTACCAAAATAAAACAAACACTTACGCCCATCGTTCACGTAGCTATTTACAAGCGACGCTACCGCTACCTGTCATACAATTTTGCTAGTGCAGCACCTAGTGGCGATTTCAAACACTAATAATAGTATGAAAAACACGGACGAGCGGCGATCGCGTCGCTTGAAGGTAGCTCCATGGAAGAACGGCGTTAGTATTTGTTTTGTAGACGACCGTCCGTGGTCGAGTGGTAAGACACTTGGCTCCCATTCGGAAGATCGCGGGTTCGAACCCGGCGTGCGCAAATAAATTTTATTTGATTAATTTCTGTTATTTCACAATTAATTAATAAAAATAATATATGTTATATTTGCGACACGTTCCAGAGTGGAAGATACTCTCAGTATCGCCCTGGTGTAAGACCACCATTCAGAATTGAAACGTTGCTTAATAATGGCTCTAGCCGTGTTTAGTGACTAGATCTCAATAGCCAGGTACTTTCCCACCTTCCTCTTCCCCATCTCCTTCCCTTCCCTACTTACCTTCAGCCTCACAACATACTCCAATTGGGGATGCCATAGTCTCACTGGCTCCAGAAGGGAGCAGTTGGGACCATTGTGAGGTGTTCACTATAAAAAAAATTAACCACTAATTTATTATTTTATATATCGACCGGTTTCGCTTCGACCAAGAGTTATTATTATATCCTGATGAAGCTTGGTCGAAGCGAAAGCGGTCGATATATAAATTAATAAATATTCGTGGTTAAATACTAAGGGTATGTTTTTTCTTTAATAATAAAATAATTTTAATGCCTAACCACAAAGTAATTGCTTCTTACGAAAAAAAAACATTTAATTTTTATAATATTCCTAATTTGTGCTTCTTACTCCAGAAACCATTACCGTCAAGATGGAACCAGAGAATAGAGAACGGGACAAAAGTGATACGGCATACGCCGAGATATACTCTAGCCCACCGGATATTAAGATGGAAGTTTTCGAAAACACTGAGCAAATTGACCACACGACTGGTATGCAAAATGTTAAAATACAATTCTCTCTTATCTTATGAATTTCTTATAAATATCGGATAAGATTTGGCGTTCTTGTACGTGCGATACTTAATACCGACCTGAACTAGATACGACCCATTCTCGCGCATTCACTTAACTGACTTTACAATGGCCGTAAGCGAAAGAGAAATATGCGCAAAAACGTACCTGCGGCAGAGAAATGCGTTGGTGGGGAGACATGCCATTTTGTGACCTCAAACTTGCCAATTGCGATGATTTTTCTTTATCAACCCCAGATCGGTATTGAAATATGGCGTATACTATACTTTAATTAGCTTCGCTCAGTTTTTATCGAAAGGATGCAACTTAACTTCTAGTGTTCCAAGAAATCTATTTTTTTTACAGTAGCTTACTGCGCTTGCCTCGATTTTATGATATTTTGAACCTTAAAAAATGTTCCTACCAAACTAAAAAAAAAACTCATTGTAGGTAAGGACATAATTCATCTTAGTATTATTATAGCTTGCCATTTCGTCACTAGTAAACATTGATTTTTTTTAAACATTAGAAAGAAAATTTGCCAGAGTTGCTTGCTTTGATAAGATGCGGATTTCACCACCTAATATTAAAAGTAGAAATTTATTTCAGTGCAGAAATTCTGGGACTAACTATAAATCTTCATTCATATGTATTCCTCTTTGCCCAGAATACTAATGTAGGGAAATGATTATACTACGTCAGTGAACACCTTCAATTTATCAAAAAACAAATATAATATGTTATTACTGAGGCAGTTCAGTTTTGTACAATAAATACTGTATAATTTTTACAATCTTTATGTAAAAGCCCATAAAAAGGGCGTTAATAAATAAATAAATGAAATACATATTTTCTCAATACAAGTAGGTATTCTGGGGTAGCTAGATGGGATAGATATATACAATTTTTATAAATATATAAAAGACGAATAGCGGGTTGTTAGGCATTTTAGCAGGCACACTAACGGCCGTTGCTCCCAACTTTTCGATCAATAAATCTGAGTCTCTGATCAGCAAAGTGATTTGTTAAGTAACACTCGATTCGCCTGTTGGTCAGACACTTGCGTGGGAAGAGCATTTCTGTATAAGTGCATTTGATGAGTTTTGACCCAACATTTTGGCTTAACAGTTGATCAGTAGGATTGGGAATAACGGCAAGAAAAATTAATTTATATGCAGCACCCAACAGACATTGACAAACATTTATTTTGTTTCAGAAACCCATTATTCTGATGAATATAATAAATACGGCGAACCTGAAAACGACTCGCCTAAGAATATCAGGGAGCGTGATCTCGGCCATTCAACATCTCCTGCCTCGTCCAATTGTTCAATTTCACAACATCCTCATGTTAATAAACAGCTTACTAAGAGTGAAGAAAAACCTTTCTCGTGTTCCGTCTGCAATTCTTCATTTTCACGAAAGTCATATTTAAGTAAACACATTTTTACTCACAGTGGAATTAAATCATTCTCGTGTTCCGACTGTAAATCTTCATTTTTGCGAAAAGCAAACTTAAAGAGACACATGCTGACGCATAATGGAGTAAAATCGTTCTCGTGTTCCTACTGCAACTCCTCATTTTCACAGAAGTCATGTTTAAAGATCCACAAACTGACTCACAGTAAAGTAAAACCATTCTCATGTTCTGATTGTAACTCTTCATTTTCACAAAAATGGCAATTGCATAATCACACTTTGGCTCACAGTGGACTAAAGCCATTTTCATGTTCTGATTGCGACTCTTCATTTTCACGTAAGGCAGTTTTATACAGACACATGTTGACTCATAATGGAATTAAACCTTTCCCATGTTCCGACTGCAACTCGTCATATTCACGGAAGACGGATTTAAAGAGACACAAGCTCACTCACGATGGAATTAAACGTTTCCCGTGTTCCATCTGTAAATCTTCGTTTACACGAAATTCAAATTTAATGAATCACATGGCGACTCACAGCGGAGTAAAACCATTTTCTTGTCCCAGGTGCAACTCTTCATTTTCACAAAAGATTGAATTAAAGAGACACATTCTGACCCACAGTGGAGGTAAATTGTTCTCATGTTCCGAATGTAGCTCGATATTCTCAACAAAATCTAATTTGAAGGTACATAAGCTGGCTCATAGCGGAGTTAAACCATTTTCATGTTCTGAGTGCAACTCTTCATTTTCACAAAAGTCGCATTTAAAGTGCCACATTATGACCCACAGTGGTGAAAAACCGTTCTCGTGTTCCAAATGTGGTTCATTATTTTCGCTAAAAACGCATTTAAAGAGGCACATGATTACTCATAGTAGACTTAAACCAGTGTAATGTTCTCATCCCGACATTTTTAATTTGTCCTTAGCCTTGAATAAGATAATAATTGTTAAACCTTGCATTTGTTCTGATTTTAACTATACATATTCAAATAAGTCAAATGTTTATATACATGACATGTTGTGCTGATTCCGAGGGTGACCAGTTGTGATTCCTGTGACAAGCTCCTGACAAGTAAGCATGGGGTTAGAATGAACAAAGTGACATTTTTCACTTTCAATATTTGGTTGCTTAAGTTTAAGTTTTATTTTATAGTTTTTTTTTAATCTATTTTATGGTTATGTATTTTTTTATACTTAGTGTTAAATAAAGGGCAATGTTTGTTTTGTCAATCACATACACCCCAAAAACAAACAACGAAAACACATACTATAAATATTTTTTTTTTTTTGTCGTATTTTTTTTTTTTTCAAAAGAAGCAAACACATTGTGATTTGACATTTTAAATAAATGAAAAGAAAATACTTTGTTTTATGTCACTTTATTTTTATTCAACGTCTACCGGTTTCGGTACCTCCGTAACATCATCAGGACTGTTACAAAATAATGTCTAAAAATACATAAGTACACATATATATACATAATGTTGTGAAAGAAAGGGACAGTATACTAGAGTAAGACAGAGCGTCAGTTGTTGGAGGGAGGAGGGGAATTGGGGATAAGTGAAGACATGGGGAACGTACTTAAAATTGGACTGAAGGTTAAATTTAGTTGATTATTAATGATATTTAGTTGATTATTAATGAATAACATACTATATTGTCCAATCCTTTCCTTTTATAATAAGAAGAACGCTCCGGTTCGCTGTTTGATTCAATTCAAGGTATTTATTATCTTAAAAATTAAATGCCATATTATTTTAATACGTTTTTTAAAAATATATTTCTAAGAGTATTACATCAAACATAATTGGTAAGGATACAAACTGTACAACCATTAATAGAGCTTGCTGTTGTTCGATGAGATGACATCCTAACTTATAAATACCAGTATTTTTTTGTTAAGTTCATTTTGATAATTAAATTAATTTTACAAGTTTGAATTTTATTAAAGCCCGCCAAAACTTATTCATAATTACATTTATATAATAACATTTATATAAATAAGGGTAAATATTTACAAAACCGGGACACGCTTAATATGGACTAAAAAAATAAATTTAAAAAGGTGTGGTAGTTTGATATTAATTAGTACTAATCAATTCATTTACCTGAATTTCGAAAAAAGTGCATTTTAAAGGTTGTTTTTTTGATTTAACATTTTTCACCGAACCTTGTAATAGTTCCTACCATAGCGTCGGTCGGTTTGTAAATATTTACCCTTACTTTTCACACTTGTTTGGGAAGAGATGACGTCACACACTCTCCCGCCTCTTAGGCGATCCGCTCGGCGCTCACTGAGGCAACTGAAAACTGCCAACTGGCAACTGTCTTTGTATGACAATGTGATGGCCCGCACACTTCACAATCACACAAAAACACATTGTCAGTGGTAACGCAAACGGTGACTCGCGACTCGCACTGCTGATTGCCCTGGCCGGCCGCTGCTAGTTGCCAGCTGTCAGCTGATTGTACTTCGTCTATGGTTAAACAAGCTTTTTGACCAATCAAGACATAGAAACCAGCTGGTTTTAGTTTGTTTTCTGTCAAACACTTTATTCCTTTAGTATGGTCTTTACGACGCAATTCTGAGTTACCTTCAGTTTTTTTACGTGTTTTGATGCTGCTGAGTCTGATCCTTCATTCTTCACTCAGTTCACACCTAAGTTTTACTCTTTTTTTTACATTAACTCCACACAGGAGGTTCTGAGGAAAATAATTTCCCTCAGGGCCTATGTCATCTTTGAAGATGCTGTGAGGAGGGTCTTTTTGAGGAGAGGAAGGAGTGAACGTGGGTCTTGAAGAGACCCATGTTGTAGGAAGGAGGAAACACAGAGGCCGGCAAATTGTTCCACAGCCGAGAAGTTAAACACAAGAACGAGTCGTAGAAGCGTCCCATTCTCATGTAAATGTCAACCGTGTACATATGTTGGGCACGCGTTTGGCGTGTTTTCCGACTATGCACCGGTGCCGAGGGGATCAATGACGCTAGCTCCTCGGAGCATCTTCCATTGAAATACCGGTAGAACAAGGATAGCATTCCCACCCGACGCCTGGGCTCTAAAGATTGCAATCCGTTTGTTAAGACAGGAGAATCTATCAAGCCGACCGCCCGTTTCTGCACAGAGTCGAGGGTGTTTTTCAGGTACATCGGGGCTCCAGACCAGAGATGGCTGCCAAATTCAACCTTGGGGCGCATTTGCGATTTGTACAGGGTTAGCAGTTGTGTACTATTAAAGTATCTGCAGGCCCTGTACAGTACGCCCAGTTTCTGAGAGGCCAACGTAACTCTGGCCTCGATGGAGCCCCCGTACCTGAGCTGGTCACTTAGAGTTACACCGAGCATATCAATGGAGGACTTGTTCGGAAGAATGCTACCGTTGAAGGAGACTAGATTGTCATTTCGATCCCTTTTAGACGTAATCAGACATGATTGGGTCTTTGAAACATTGAATTCGACTAGACTTTACCAAATAACAACACGTCTTTGCGTTACCTGTTGTCTATCAATAATACGTAAACACAAAAACGCTTTTAAGCGTCTCCAACACTTAACCAACAGTAAGAAAAATATGCATTAAAGCATCTCCCACAAATACTGTGTTAAAAGAAAAAAGGTTTTTTGTAATTTTTATCAATTTATTTATAAGTTTTGAGTACAATACACATGTTAAAACATAGTTTATGCTAGGTTAGGTTAGTTTAAGTGAGGTTATGTTAGTCGGGTGACCATGTGACGGCGGCCATCTTCCTGTTGATTTCCTGCAGCAGTGTGGCGCATCGCTGAAGGCGGGCGGGGTGAGGCGGGGGCTCCGCTGTACCACGCTGAGGCCGACTCTCGGGCCCCGGACAGCGCAGCTTCAGGGCTCGACGTCTTGCGGCACGCTGGGCCGTAGCTAAAGGCACATCACATCACATTAATGGGAAATCCTCTTTTTTTTTGCATTAGCTCCACAGAGAGCCTATGTCATCTTTGGGAACGGTGTGTTAATGGTCTTTTTAGGGAAAGGAAGGAGATGAAGTTCTGTGAAGGAAAATGGTATGAGGGTGGGTAGAAATCTGGATGTCAACGTGTTCAGGAGTGACGGATGTATGAATCCAGTCCTCCCACTGTGAAACAAGGCAATGGGTCGAGAGAGTCCAGCTGGACAGTTCAAAGGTCTCCCGTTCCGGTTCACCGTGCAGTAGATGAGCAAACACATCTGCCGCCAAGATCTAGACAAATCTTGTCCAACTTGGGGTGACCTATGACAGGGGTCTTGGTTATCCAATAAATGGTTCCCGGGGCGACGGTACCCAACTTCGCCTCCCAAATCGTGACGTACTGTGTACCAGTGATTTTTAATAAGCTCAAAAATAAAATTGCTTTTTAGAAAAATGAGAGTTGAAGCATGGAAATTGTAAAGATGTGGCTTATGAATGAAAAATCTATATATCTGTAAAAAAAGAAGGATATTATAAATAAGTTTTACTTCTAATATTAATGAATGTATATTGAATGGAACCTACAGCAGGGATCACCAAACGGCGGACTGCGGTCCGGATCAGGACCGCCGATCTGTGCGGACCTTGTGTTAACAATACAAAATATTTTACACATATAACTTGAGTCGGAATTTGAAAACAGATTCACACACTTTAAGAAAATTGAGAATGTTGTCGACATCCTCAGTAACATTTACTCTCTGTACCCTGGAGCAATGAAAGTACAAATATTATTGGGAGTAATAACGCTGCTCTTCAGAGGGAAATGATCGTTTTGGAAGAAAGTACAGTTTTAAAACACCAAAAACAGAAAGAAAATACAGTTTGAAAAAACACCAAAAACAGGAAGAAATTACAGTTTTAAAACATTAAAATCAGGAAGGAAAATACAGTTTTCAAACACCAAAAACAGAAATAAAATGCAGTTTTAAAACATTAAAATCAGGAAGGAAAATACAGTTTTCAAACACCAAAAACAGGAAGAAAATACAGTTTTAAAACATTAAAATCAGGAAGGAAACTACAGTTTTCAAACACCAAAAACAGGAAGAAAATACAGTTTTAAAACATTAAAATCAGGAAGGAAAATACAGTTTTCAAACACCAAAAACAGAAAGAAAATACAGTTTGAAAAAACACCAAAAACAGGAAGAAATTACAGTTTTAAAACATTAAAATCAGGAAGGAAAATACAGTTTTAAAACACCAAAAACAGGAAGGAAAATACAGTTTTAAAACACCAAAAACAGGAAGGAAAATACAGTTTTAAAACACCAAAAACAAGAGTTTTGGATTAAAAAAAAATGTGCTAATAAATATACATAATTTTAAAAATTAGCCTTGAAACTTCTCAGTTTTGTTTGCAATAAAAATAAGTTCCGGAGCAGACTTACGGATAAACATCTCCAAGAGTTAATGACAATAGCCCGCACAAACTATATTGATATTGTATCTACACATTTTTAAGTGGTAGTGGTACAGTTTATTATTTCAATTGTTAAGCCGGAGGGGGGGGGGGTTAGGTTTTTCCCCTTCCGGACCGCGACGGGCATGTTATTTTAAAATACGGACCCCTAATAAAAGTAATTGATGACCTCTTACCTACAGATAAGCAATGATATGGCAGCTTCGCAGGACTACCTATTTATTGTCTAAATTAAGTGTGTTGTTAGAAATAATTAAAAATAATAATAAAAATCTAATAGCATTCGTTAGCATCATTGGAGTGAGGGTCACAATTCTCAGCAACGAGGAAACGACTAAAGAAAAATATGATAGAAAAATGATAACATACCGCTATCTTTACTGCTGTCCTTAGATCTGTCCCGCACTCTGTCCTCGTCCAAAGATCCCTGGGACACGGATCTTCTCTTATTTGGGGCCTGAAACAGACAAGTATTTTTATTTATTTAGTGCATTATCATTATGTTCTTACTAGCTTCTGCCCGCGACTTCGTCTGCGTAGGATTAGTACTTGAAAATAAATAGCTAGCTTTATAAATTATAGCCTACATGTTATTCTGATGTATGAGCTCTATTTTTGTAAAGTTTCATTAAAATTCATCTAGTAAATTTTGCGTGAAAGAATAACAAACACACATACATCCATACAAACTTTCGCGTTTATAATATTAGTATTAGTAAGAAAAGATAGTAAGATGTACATCCCAAAGTCTTATATATGGGCTAGCAGATTCTTCAATAGTGACCAGCTGCTAACCAGGTGCGGTCCTTCATACATACTGCGGATGCTACACTTCCATTCCTTTCTAGGTGTATCAACATAATAGCGATAATCAACACCTCAGCCATAGGTCACTCCAAATGGTTCGCTACGTTTGATGACTTAGCCGGGGTAACAGGGTTACGTTTCTCTAGGTTTTGGCGGCAGATACGTCTGCCCATTTTTCATGTGGTGGGCTGGAACGAGAGAGATTGGTTGAGGGAGGCTTTTCGACGTCTCCAGCCGGACTATTCCGCACCACAGTGGGAGGGATGGATTCATAATTCCGTCTCTCCTGGACACACTGACCCTCAGATTCCCACCCAGCTTTCATACCTTTTTACTTCCCAAAACTTCCTCTTCTCCCTTTCCTTAAAAATACCCTCCAAACATCATCCCCTAAGACGAAGTTTTATAATTTTTTTCCTACAGATCTAGTGCTGCGTGGAGAGCTGCAGACACTGACATACCGGACGCCAGTAATACTTGGTCACTCCAGCGCATTGGTGACCTTCCTCTGTTTCTTCTGCCAAACGTTTTACCAGTTACTATGAATTTCTCCAAATTGGAGTCCTCCGTTTTGCAAGCAACGTGTCGAAAGTATCTTAAGATACTTAACCTTTTGAAAGCCAGCATGGGAAAAATATATTTTTTCATTACGATGTAAAATATTTGACAGTTCTCACCTTTCTTACGAATTCAATTTTTATAACATTTCTTTTGTGATATATTACAAAAATTACATGAAAATAATGTAGATAAAATGAACTTCCTAATAATCACTCAAATCTATGCTTTCCACAATGGATTTATTTCAAAAACAATGAATAAATATAGACTTTGAATATGACAGCGTTGATATTATCAAGCGGCAGCCATTTTGTCCACCATCTTTGGTGCCCGGTGCGTCATTGGCAACTAATATGAATTATTCGGAGTGGCTAAATGCTATCCAGTAATTCGTTATGTCAAGATCGAGAATAGCCCAAGCGATTCTGACCTTATTCTTCATACAATTTCTTTATGCCTTATGCAAAAAATCTTCAAAAATCCGGACCCGACTGCGGCCTACAAGAGGTTAAAGTTTATTTTACGAAAAAGGCACATACATTTTGGAGGACGTAAGACAAAGTATGTTTTGAAAACCCCTTAACTAATTAATAATAAACTAAATTGAACGAGTATCGTATAAATAAAGGCCTTTTGATAACAACTGCATACTTAACTCAAGTTCACGAAAAATGGTCTGTTGGACAAAAACGAACTATTGTGACGTAATGTGGATGGATTCAGATTTTATCTGATAATAGAGTGGCAATATTTTCTTACCCGCTGATAATCTTGACTGTCGTAGAAGTGTGGTCGGGCTCGTCGCACCCGTCCGGTCCTTCGGCGCCCCCCCTCGGAGCTCCCCGTCCGTCCCTCGGAGACCTCGACCCCCGTGCTGCCCCTGGTGCTGCCCCCGCCCGTGCTGCTGCCCAACCCCGACGCTCGGAGCCGACTCTTTGCCGAGAAGAAGCAATGGCCGCACTTGCAGATCTTGGTCGCTACGGCCACCTGGAATAACAATATTTTTGGAGCTGACGGACGTAAATAAAGAGGTGAAAACACTACTTGCAGCCTATTGCAACACCAAACTACATTGACCGTTCAGTTGGTTTAGTCAGACATCTCCAAATACTATGTTTTGGGATAATGAGGAAAACAATATTTGAGTACTTACCATCATATCATAACATCAATCAAATATAATTTACACTTGTCAGTGTTTTACATATTAAATATGCAATAAAATAACACCGGGAGGCATAACGGTCCGGTACATTAGTGTGATATTTTGAAATATTCTACTAGTGACCCAGAAAACAACAACATTTTGTTTATTTCACTATAAGTTTTTCATCATTATAACCACTGGAGCGACAGACCAAATAAAAACTTTTTTCTCGGATTGCTAAAGGAAATACCTCCAAATTTGAATATGGAGACATACAAACTGATTATAGTTATATGTAGCCAATGAATTCACCTTTCTTTTGTCTATTATAACATATTTACAGGATTTATTAAAAATATATTATTAAATCGCTAACTCTAAAAATTTTTAAAGAAAATGGAGGAATTTATTTTGTTATATTTTGAATGTCACTTGAATAAATAATTTTTTTTTTAAATTGCCTCATTTTGGCAACAAAGCAATCCGTGGTTGTGGAAATAATGCCATATTGTGGCATAAAGCGCTCGAGTGGATATAACACTTTTCTTCAAATGAAAAACACTTTCGCTTCACGGAACTCATTGTGTTAAGCGATGTCGTTATATCCGAATTCTACTGTATTATTGTTAATTTTTTTATATTTATTTAAAGTTATGCATATATGTCATGTGTATTGTAATAGGATTTATCAATCTGTAATACACATTAAAAAAATTATAGCTTGATCACTTGACACCTCAATATTCATTTAGTGCCAAGGTATCTAACTCTAGTTGGCCTTGATACAATGTTCGGTGAAACTTTTGAACACGAAAACGCTCACGCGTCCTATCGTTTATTTCATCCATACGCACATATTCTTTGGATGTCTGTCTTTGTCACACATGAACAACTTTTGAATTAACAATTTACTGGAAACATAGTGTTCCTTACTTGCCAAATTAAATTTTGAGTTTGTGATACAATAGCAATTCTAGATGTATAACGTCATTGCTTTACCATACCTTAAATGTTAGCTGACAGAAAAATAATCAAACATTTTATTTGAGATTCGCAGGGATTCGAACTCACAACAACCAATATCGAATCAACTGTCAAAATTGAACATTAACCTGCGGAAAACATCGGAACCACTTTTGTATAAAACAAAGGGAAGGAATTGCAACAAATAAGACAGAATGCAAAGTTTATAGGTTAGGATTACAAAAATCATCAAAAGCACTAAAAATAAGTTGAGTTCAAACCTGCTGATCACATTTAGGACAACTTTTCGCTATCATTTTGTTTTTTCCCATTCTTACCATGCCATATGATAAAAACTTGAACAATGTTATTGAAGACTGTCAATCTGTCAATGTCAAAATTTGTCAAAATACAGCTAAAAAAGTTGCCATATATGAAAGAAAATTTGCAATCATATATTTTTTCGCAGTGGTCCATCGGAAGTTTCGACTACGGACCCTGAGATTGCGGGTCTAAATCATGACATGTGCAATAAAATGTTTTTAATTTTAATGTATCATTTAAAGCGTGCGACAAACGCGAAGTTCACATCAAAAAGATACTGCGTTATAAGTATCTTTTCTACCGACACACTACGTTATAAAATATTCCTTCCTATGGCAGGAGAAGGGGTCAGTTGAAATCGGAAGCGGTCGAGAGAATATCATTTCTTTGTACTGGATATGTTAACTTGACAGCTCCGTGCATGCTCCGTGTATTAAAAATGACCCCCTCTCCTGTTTACGGTAGAGAGGGGGTCGCATAACTTTTCTGATATCGCCACTGTAGCGAATACGAAAAATAATTCCGATTAGTGAAGATTCAAACCGCGATCACAGCGCATCATCTTTTTACGTCTGGCGGGTCTCATAAGATTGTATGGCGAGCGCTATTGTGTTATAAATTACTTTTTGATGTGAGATGCGAGTCTGTCGCTACCTTGACAGTAATGTATTTATATTTATTATATTATTTATATTTATTTACATCTGATTCAATTTTGATTTAATTTTGATGTATAAAGTTTTTTACAAATAATTAATTAATTTTTCTTACATGGAAGATATTATTAGGCGCATTACAATAAAAGGAACGAAACGTTAGACCAATAGAAAGATGGAACAAATCATAACACTTACAGAATTTTTAATTATATTAAGGCATCCAAATGTACCTATAGCTTAGTTCCCAGTGATATTAAAAATGTTCCTAGATTAAGCGAATGTTTTTTAAAATGTTAAAATTATATTCAGTCCCAAACTCCAATTACGTCCTGCACCGGCGGAACCCAGCCTATTTTTTCAATCCCCTGAATATATTATTACAACACATGTTAAATTTTAGTAGGGATTATACTGCCCTGAAGAAGCTACGGAGCTAGCGAAACCCGGTAGGCATAAAGTATAAAAAAAATAAAAGTGGTGTATATAACGTTATTGTTTTATTTTAAATTATAAAGTAACATCATAAAGTAGGTAACTGCTTCATACGAACTTAAAATTTTATATGATTTAAGATTGTTTATTTTTGGGATATTATGCCGTGTTACGCTAACACCTTCTTTAGCCCGACGTTTCGGACAACATTACAGTGTCCATCATCAGGGCAGATATGTTATTTAAAGTGGTCAAGTCTATGCTTAAGTACGTCTAAGCGATACCGTGTTGCCAGCTCCACTCCTCTACGAGCTGGTAAGACAGTATAATTCAAATTGGTTTTTTGCGTTTAGTTTTGGTGTAGCCGTCAAATACCGGATACCAATAACTATTGAGCTTAGCTCGGTCATCTCTGTTGATATTGATGGGGTTTTTGTGAATTTCAATTGCCTCCGTAATTAGGTGTGCTCAATGAGTTTTGGGTCTTCCCAGGCTAAAGAAGGAGTTAGCGTAAACACGGCATAATATCCCAAAAAAAACAACAAAAATTAAAATTATATATTTACATAAAATAACTATTAGAAATAAATAAGCAACGCATATAAAGTGGACCTATTTTATTGTTACTAAATAAAAAAATAAAATATCGCAATTTTGAAACGATACTTCGTCGCTTGAAACGGCTTTAGCGGTGTTTCGTGATCAGATCTAAAGGGTGAAGTATTCCCCAACTTTCTTCTATTTATCATCTGTTCTCTTTTCCACTCCTTTCAGCTTCACATGGTAATTCCACCGACTACAGACAGTCTTGAACCTAAAATCGTGTGATTTTGTATGAATTGCATTATAGCCAAATGTAGGATGAGGAGAAATTGCCTGACAAATTAACAGCTATCTTTTATGTCAATTTTTAAAAATGATTTGTTTGTAAAGTGGTATACAATGAACTATTTTATATTATTAAAGCAGTTATAAAGGCTTATCAATTGTTTTTGGGCATTTTATGAGAAGGGGAATTGGATAAAAAATAAGCAGGTTTTGACATCTTTCATACATCATTCTCCTCTCCCCGAGGAATCAATTTTTCTTGAAAAGTTCCGTCCTTGGCTTATTAGGTTCAGCAAACAGTTGTTGGGAATAGTTGGAACACTTGAACTTGAGGCAAGAAAAAATAGTGCAAACTTTAGTGTGAATAGTGAAGCTTAAAGCTGGAATCAGACGATTCACTCGAGGGAAGGTTTCCGCCATGTTTTTTCGGCCTAATCGTCCATTTTGTTTCATTCCATGTTCACACGGCGCTATAGAAATAAGCGTTCACTCGTCCATTCCGACCACAGCGTCGCCGAGCGAGGTCAACCGCGCTGGAATTCGTTTGTTTTCCAGCGCGGTCCGGCCCCGAATTTTAAGGAAAAACATGTCAGATGCATCGATTTTTACGCAATTTTGTTGACACAATTAAATAAAAATAAATAAAAAAACAGTATTTTGTCGTCTTATAAACCTTTTTATTTTTTATGGCATAATAACACAATTTGATTTCACTTTTTTTATTACGAACATTTTCCTACAAATTAATAATCGTACATATATTAAAAAACATATAAAATACATGGATAATAAGGGAGACCCAAAAATTTATATGAGAGGAGTTCCCAAAAGCAAAAATTAGCCGAACGAATACCATTTTGACGTTTTGCGTGCGATTTGATAGCGTCCTTTCATGGTCCTTTCCGTACAGGACGCGAGACAAACTGATTGAGAGTTCACTCGGTGTTCAGACGATTCACTTTGCTCTCTTCCGCGCGCATGCGCGCGCGAGTGAAGGATGCCGAAGGAAAATATCCAACATTGTTGGATCGGTTCACTTGAAGATTTCATTCAGCAGTGTTCGGCACTTTCGATTCATTTCATGTTCAGACGTGTCATTCCGAGTAAACTAGGCCGAATGAAATGCGGAAATGAGCGATTAGTGAAACGTCTGAATGGCGCTTTACCGAAGTAGTGAATGGACAGGTCCTTATAAATATTTATCTATGAATTTTGCAATATCGAAAGGCCGATCGAATTTGGCCATCACTAGTCCGTTCTGAATTTGTGCGTATTTCCATAGATAAAGCAAAACAGCTGTCAAATATCATAGGCGAGTGTTTACACTTTTGTTTTCTAACAAGTTTATCTTTTACACGTCCTTCTGTACCGCATCTGGTTTTATAAACTCTTCCAGAAGAGCCATGGATTTTGATAGTCCTGACAGTTCCATTAGAACCATGCAGAGATCGCTTGAAGAAGGTGGTGGGCAAATCGTCTTCGAAGAAGTGGAATACATTGATATCAAAATGGAATGTATGGAGGACCCTGACGATATTAAGATTATGTCTGGTAAGGAGACCAATCTAGTCTTATGCAACAGCGCAATTCACTATAACTACAAAATGTCTTATTAATCATTTCATGTCCACATATAAACGATATGCAACACTGCTTTGAGAGTGCTGGGATTTGAGCTAATTGAGTAATATCCCTGGTTATATCCAACAGCCTTCTGTCCGGTATGCTGTGTATTAATAGCGTCGCCGATATACGCAAAAATGCTTTGCTGATAATATCATAAAATATTCTGAACGGTCTTATCTGTATTCCTGATATAATACAAAATTAGAGTTTTTTGTTCCCGACAATTTTACAAGAGTAGACACAGAACTTTTGTTGTTCTGAGATGCAGAACTAACCTATCATTGGTAATGCCGCTCGGAAAAATAATTCTGCTATTAAATAACTTGTTCCCTGACATAGATATTTTTCAAATGAATGTTAAAAAATTTTATAAATGTGTTTTTATAACTTAAATAAATATATTTATGTTTATTATTGGTTATACGTTACTGTACATTTAAAAAAATAAAAGAATGACAAACATTCCCGGGTTACGAATAACCTGACAATGTTTGAAAATCTCCTACCACCACCACAGTAAGCGGAAAATGTTGATTGTGTTGTGATGGAGGACTTAGCCAGCTGAGGAAATGAGCACGAGATGCCTGGGTGGGACCCAAACTTGATCGAGTCACTGACCGGTCATGTGCATTTATATTAAAATAAATGTCGCATAATTTTAGAGTTGGTGCGAACAACACATACTTTGGGTTGTGTTATGATTGCCTTATACACATTCAGACATTCATATTTATTTTGGGGCTCTTCAAGAATAATAAAGTCCTTGTTAAAATCTGGTTAATTATTTATCTTTACTTGTTTACAATATATTATACTTCTGGGCCACACCAACTGTCTAAGTTTTGAATCTGCGCTTGTTTGGGATCGTCCTCCGTCCGTGTTGTCGGCGACTCGGCACGTACAGTGCTGGGGTGTGCTGATCTTACTACTGGACATCTGTCGGAACTTGACAGAAGCTCTAAGCCTAACGTCACCTATTAATATCAAATGAAAATACGTATCTTTCAAGGACACTACAGGTTGATAGTATTGGCGCATTATTTATACACCCCACTGTGATTCGTAGCGAAGCTTCGTGCTTATGTCCATTGGTACAGAAAAAAGTGCGGCACTATTAATATCTACTTTAAAAATAAAAATAAAATAAAACATTGTGTAAGTTAGATAATGGTAATTATTCCCCTAACCGCCACATTTTTAGGCATAGCTTATGTAACTTACACTTCATTTCAACAACTATCACAAGAAACAATTGGTTGGGCCTTTACATAATACACAGCTACACTTAACCGCTGTACTTTTCGTTAGTATTGTTGAATTTCCTTCTTACCCTTCTTCTATAGACCTGTCATTTTTTCTATTACCCACATCATGTCATCAATCGATCTTAAATGCAGAAACATCTCCGCATCAAAAATCCGCTTTTTTCGCTCTTCGCCGCAGCAAAAGAATGTACCGCAACTAATGTTATTATATAAAGTGTAAGATAAAACCGGCAAAATAGGAGAAAGTGCCACAAGTTCCGCAGTAAGTCATTTCTATCCTCTCCTTTGCCTATGACATATTTTCTACTTATGCAGTGGTTAATTCACACACGCATTTCAAAGGTCCTTTGATATTCAAAATCACACAAAACACACATCAACTACAAAAAACAACTATCTTCATAATAATAATATCGTTTATTTGTCAATAGATTTTTACAAATTTATACATCTTGTTTATTTAACATTGATTCTATGACAAATGGGTCACTGCTCAGCTATACATTCAGGATTTCTCCCGGATTGCAGCTGGTTTTCAGCAGTGCCTCTTATATAATACGAATAATATATATAATAATTAATATGAAATTAAAATCAAATCGTATAAATCGAAATTCAAATTAAAGCAATTAATATTAAACATAAATAACATAATCACACAAGTAGGTATTCCTTTAATTGTAAATTCCATCAATTTTGATGCACAATCATGCAAAAAATAGGTTCTTAGTTTGGGTTAACTAAGTAGTTCATGTATATTTAGATTGAAATTAAATTCACGAAAATGTTAAACTATATCTAAAAATTCAAAATGACGGCAAAGGAATCGTTTTATATGGGAAATTTTGAACAAAATTGTATAAATATAAAATTTTAATACATCATCTTTTACTATCTGTCCAAACGTAATTAGTTGTTTTTTTAGCGTAATTTCCAAAATCTGTATCTCATAAAAGTGCAGCGGTTATTGTAATGTGTTTTTAACAATTGTATTCGTATTTAATTCGTAGAACTCCAGTTAATTAAAGTCATTTATTGTACATCAAATTTATTAAGTTATTCAAGTATTATAGTATTTTTAATTATTATTATAAGTACTTAATAATAAAAAAATTTGCTTGTTTGGAATTTCTCGGTCCAATTACTGTAAAAAATATGTATGGAAAAATTAGTCGAAGATAATAATTGTTAATTCTGGTTTTGAAATATGAGACCGACAAAATGACGTAAAAATATGAGGTCTCAATGGTATGAGGAGACAAATGCCTTTACCGTGTTGGTAAAGGTATTTGTCTCGGTAAGACAAGAGATTCTGGGTTCGAGTCTCAGTTGTGAACGTTTGCTTTTTATTTTCTGTGTCTTGTTTCTTTTCATATTTTCGATTAGATTTATTAGAATTATCTTCTTTTTTTAATGTATATGTGTCAAGCAAAGTGATTGCTCTCTTCGATATTTGTTAATATTGTTTTAATAATTAATATCAGAATGGAAACAAAGGTAAACCTTATACTTATTTTAATTTTGAAATGTTAATTTTATTTTTTGTATGTCGTGGGAATTTACAATTTTGCTTCAAGGTTATGAAAAAGACACATACTCAAAACTGCTATTAGATTTATAAAACACAAGTAACAAGTTTACATGGTAATAAACTCATCAAATCTAAATAAAAATTACTTATTGTAGCGTTCAGGAACTGGATTGGGATTCAGTCTTCAATCTATCCTCAGTGCTATACACTGATGGTTGTAAATAAATACAACACTGGTTCGTTATACGAGAACGTTGTTTATTGAATACAAATGGTTACAAAGTAAACGTTCAGCCTAGCTGCGGTAAGATTATTGATGGGAGCCCGGAGCAGCGCTCGGTAACGCGCTGCCTAGAAATGACCCACTTCGGGTTGCAACTCCGTCAACGTTCGGGACGTTGCTCGGGGGTAAAGCCCGCCCATCTATCATAGAGTAAGAGCTAGTGTTGCAAACACCACACTTATTATTTATAACTTGGTTGTTTTACGCATGTGCAACTAAAATATATATATTTGATTTCAGGAGAAACCATCGAAAATGAGAATGTGGGCCGTGAATTCATCCGCCCACTTAAAATAAACAAGAAATCCAGAAAAAAAAATCTTGACAAAGGTGAAAAGATATTCGAATGTTCACAGTGCAACTCTCTCTTCAAACGCAAAGCTAACCTAGAAAGACACATGATGCGCCATTCTGGAATCAAGATTTTCGCATGTCCCAGCTGTAATTATTCAGCCCTAGAGATGTCCACTTTAAAAACGCACATGCTTCGTCACTCAAGAGAAAAACCATTCGCATGTTCGGAATGCAACAAATTTTTCGCGAGAAAATCCCACTTTGACAGACACAAATTGATGCATACGGGGATAAGGATCTTCGCGTGTCCCTATTGCAACTACTCTTCGCGTGAGAAGTTCACGCTGAAGAATCATCTACTCACGCACACGGGAGAAAAGGCGTTTTCGTGCCTCGCGTGCGGTGCGAAGTTCGGGAGAAAATCACATATGGAACGACATATGGTAACACATTCCGGAGAAAAGAAATTCACTTGTTCTGGCTGTAACTCTTCGTTCGCGCAAGTGGCTTATCTCAAAAGACACATGCTTACGCACACCGGAGAAAAACCATTCGCGTGTGCTGTCTGCGGCGTGTTATTCGCGAGGAAATCGCACATGGAGAGACACACGCTCTCGGTGCATATATTGAGAAAGAAAGAAATGGAAGAAGGTTTATCCATGGAATTGGTTTACACGTAATCCATCATCCAGTTTTAGGCAGCAGTGTTTTACGGAAATTCAAATGTAACATTGTATTCAAATGTACAATAAGCGCAAATTTGTTTTTATTTAAAACATTTGAAAGTTCCCCGTCAAATGCCGATTCTGGGTCCTTTTCGGTTTTTGAACAATTTTTGATCCATAGAAAAGCATAACAGTCGCGTTATGTTTTGTCAGTGGATCACAATCATCTATTTATATAAAGAAGAATTTCTGTGGCGGGCGGCCCGATATTTTTTTTTTACATTAGCTCAACACAGGATGGTCCTAGGAAAACAATTTTCCTTAAGGCCTATGTCATCTATGTGGATGCTGTGTGGAGGGTATTTTTAAAGAAGATAGGACAGAAAGTTCTGGGAATGAAAAATGTATGAGGGGTGGGAAGGAATCTGGGGGTTGGTGAATCCATTCCTCCCTCTGGAGTGCAAGACGATGGCTCGAGAGAGCAGATGGAGAGGTCAAAGCTCAGTCTCTCCTGGTTTGGCAGGTGGGCAAACACATCCACCCCACAAACCTGGGCACCCCTGCTAAGTCACCAAACGTAGCGAACCACTTGGGAAAACAATTGGTTCCCGGGGTGGAGGTACCCATACCCTCCTCCCAATTTGTCTGTGGACATTGATTTTCTATATAAATCTACAGTTTTATTCCGATATTGATGAAATTTTGCACACTTGACTTTCAAACAAGAGGAAGGTAACTGTCTACATAAGATTTCAAAAAACCACCCCCACCCCATTTTCCCAACTTAAAGGAGAATTTTGATTCTGCTTGATGGAATTTCGCACACTTCACATAACTTATAACCGACTACATCTGATGTCGAAAACTCTGTGTGAAGCCAGCTGGGGACTTCAGCTAGTTAGATATAAACTGACTGCCGGCGTGGTCGAGTGGTAAGGCTCTCGACTCCCAATCCGAAGGTCACGGGCTCGAACCCGGCGTGGGCAACATTGTTTATTTGATTAATTTGTGTTATTTCACAATCAATTAATTAAAAATAACTCTCAGTATCGCCCTTGTATAAAATCACCATTCAGAATTGAAAAGTTGCTTGAAAGTTTCAGCCTCATAACATACTCCAATTCGGGATGCCATAGTCTCACTGGCTCCAGACGGGAGCGGTTGGGACTCTTGCGCGGTATCCAATTAAAAAAATAAAAATACAGTCCAAAGAGGCCTAAAATCTATATTTAACTGGGGACCTTTCAAATGCCTGTAACAGACATTCCATTTAAATTTCTGTTAAACTCTCATCCAGGCCGTTGTCCAGTGGCACAACGCCGTCTATATCACAGATATAGTTTTCCTCAAGCCATTGTAATATAAGAACTAAATACACATTTTTACTATGTCATATTTGTAAATATATCGACACTGGAAAGAAAAAATGGTTTAAGCCCTGTTCAGACACAGCTATAAACTATAAAAGATCATAGTACGCTAAAATACAATCCCTTCAGACCGTTCACACCTAAGCGCTTTATGCGCAGATCAACCATAGACAATGCACATCTCACGCGGTAACCGCTCCTGGGGCGATATACGAACAGATAAGTGCCTCCCCCTCCCGCCGAAAATAGGAGTCTGAACAGGCTTTAATTCTTTTTTTTAATTAGCTGTAAATACAATTTATATTCCTACATTATAATAAATATGTTTTTCTTGTAAAATAAGCACATATAAAATAATATTCTAATTGGAATAAGACTTAATTTTTAATCCGGCCCCCCAGTTTTTCAAAAACATGACTTCAGCCCTTTACTCAAGAAAGTTTGTGATTACTGGTCTAGACGATCTATTCCCAGCATTCCGGCGAGAAAATCAGAGGGATACAGCAGAGGGTAGTATCCGAACTCTCGCATAAAATTTTTTTTGCACCTTTTCTACATCATTTGAGTAAAGGATATCTTTGGGTCCCCATATTACCGATCCACTCCCGAGAATGCTGCGAACCAGAGGTAGGCATTGTGTAGGTTCATCTTTAACCACTTGGGCACGTAAGCTTGTTTTCACGACAATTTAACGTAGGTAGACATAGGAATGACGTATGCCCCGCACCTGAGTTATTAATGTCACAATTGTATGGCGCTTTAGCCATTTTTCCTTTCCAACGTTGAAATGCACTTTTTACTTTATGTTATTTCTTTTTTTTCAAATTAATCTTATTATTTTTACACATAAATTGCACCCAGTGTTCTGATTCGGTGAAATAAACAATATTTATTTTTAAAACTAATTAAAAATAAATTAAATTAATTTGGTCTTTTAAAAAACCCCATTTTAAACATATTATCCTTCCCTACACCTAATTTCACTCCTTCTCTCACCCCTACCTTCCCCTCGCCACTCCCACCAAATTTGATGTTCTCTCTCCCTCTTTTATGTCAATTTGGGAGGCGGGTTTGGGTACTGCCGACCCCGTGAACCATTTATTGGATGTCCAACACCTCTGCCACAGTTCACCCCAAGTGGTTTGCTACGTTTGGTGACTTAGCAGGGGTGCCCGGGTTCATGGGGTTAGGTTTGTCCGGGACTTTAGGGCGGATGCGTCTGCCGACCATCTGCGTGGCAGGCCGGATCGGGAGGGACTGTTTGAGGGAGACCTTTTGATCTCTCCAGCCGGACCCCCTCGACCCATCGCTTCGCACCGCAGTGGGAGGGATGGCTTCACGCGTCCATCACTCCTGGACATATTTATCCCCAGATTCCTACCACCCCTCAAACCTTTTTTCCTTCCCAGGACTTCCTCTCCTTCCTTTTCCTTAAAAAACCCTCCACACAACATCTTCAAAGATGATATAGGCCCTGGGGGAATTTTTCCCTCAGGGCCTCCTGTGTGACGCTAAAGTTAAAAAAAAAAATGTTACCTATAATTTTTTTTTATATGAATACCGTACATGAGTCCCAACTGCTCCGTCTGGAGCCAGTGAGACTATGGCATCCCCAATTGAGGTATGTTGTGAGGCTGAAAGTAGAGGGAATTGGAAGAAGATGGGGAAGAGGAAGGTAGGGAAGTTCCTATTCAGATCTGGTCACCAAACACGGCCAAAGCCATTTCAAGCAACGTTTCAATTCTGAATAGTGATTATTACATCAGGGTGATACTGAGGATATCTTCCACTCTAGAACGTGCCGCAAATATACTATATTATATTATTTTTAATTAATTAATTGTGAAATGATACAAATTAAACAAATCAAATTTATTGGCGCACGCCGGGTTCGAACCCGCGACCTTCGGATTGGGAGTCGAGAACCTCTACCCCTCGACCACGCCGGCCGTCAAACAGGTCTAAGAGGTTATTCAAGTATATTTTAGGTTGGTTCAACTCAGACAGGAGTAGGTCGCCCATAAAAAAATAAAAAAAATCTATTCATTTATTATGCCCTCTGAAATTAACAATGTTTACAAATTTAGATACTTATTAGTGTACCTACAGTATTAAAATAACTTAAAACACAACTAATTTTATGATATCTTTATTCTTAAATAAATCGAAAATAACAGTCTAGTGTTTTATAATCCACTCGAGCGCTTTTTGCCACAATATGGCACTATTTCCAAAACCACGAATTGCTTTGTTTCCTAAATATGGCAAATTTTTTAATTTTTTTTTTTATTGAAGCGACTATATAGGTAATATATTGTATATTCAAAATATAACAAAATAAATATTCTCTAGATTCTTTAAACTGTTTTAAAACTAACGATTTGATAATATTTTTTAAATATGTGATAATAGACAAAAGATAGGTGAATTCATTGGCTACATAGAACTATAATCAGTTTGTATGTCTCCATATTCAAATTCGGAGGTATGATTTTTTTAATGTGGGAGGAAAAATTTCCTTTAGCACCTGTCACAGGTCACCCCAAGTGGTTCGCTACGTTTGGTTACTTAGCAGGGGTGCCCGCGTACATGGGGGTTAGGTTTGTCCGGGACTTTGCAGCGGATGCGTCTGCCGACCAACTGCGTGGCAGGCCGGATCGTGAGAGACTGTTTGAGGGAGACCTTTTGATCTCTCCAGCCGACCTTCTCGACCCATCAGCTTGCACCGCAGTGGGAGGGATGGCTTCACACGTCCGTCGCTCCTGGACATGTTGATCCCCAGATTCCTACCCACCCCTCAAACCTTTTTCCTTCCCCGGTCTTCCTATCCTTCCTTTCCCTTAAAAGACCCTCCACACAGCATCTTCAAAGATGACATTGGCCATGAGGGAATTTTTTAGCGGAGCTAATGTAAAAAAAAAAATTAACTAACTAACTAACCATCACACTGTTTCGCCGAAGGGGTAGGCAGAGTGAACAGACCGCCAAACAACTCGGTCTTTTCACACACTCCTTGCCTCATTCACATTTATACATCTTCTCATATATATTCTTCTTTAACCACTGGAGCGACACAGCAATTAAAATATTTTTTCTCAGATTGCTAAAGGAAATTTTTCCGCCCACATTAAAAAAATCATACCTCCGAATTTGAATATGGAGACATACAAACTGATTATAGTTCTATGTAGCCAATGAATTCACCTATCTTTTATCTATTATCACTTATTTGTAGGATTTATAAAAAAATATAATCAAATCTTTAATCTTAAAACATTTTAAAGAATCTAGAGAATATTTATTTTGTTATATTTTGAATGTACAATATATTATATATTCATTTTAATAAAAAATTTTTTTTTGAAAATTTGCCACATTTTGGCAACAAAGCAATCCGAGGTTTTGGAAATAGTGCTATAATGGGGCAAAAAGCACTTGTGCTTAGTGTTAAGATGAAGCCATGCAAAAAATGCAAAAACATACAAAATCTTGTGTTTTTGTTTTGAAAATTTGATCACTTAGAAATACTATGGATGCTTCAAATAAATACTGTGAGTAGAACACATTTTGGCCTTTGAAATAATCGAGTATTTTTTTGATAAACCTTTTAATAAGCTTAGAAAAAAATAATGCGTCTGACCTATAAAAAATGGTTTAAAGTGAAAAATCTCCTACTTACAAATCTTTTTTCTGGTATGGTTTTATTGAATAATGTAGCTAATTAAGATTTTTAAAGAGTGATCGGAAAACATTTTAATATTTATAGCTGAACTTCACAAAATAAAATAAAACATGCATTTTGGCGATGTTTCTTTTCGGTGAACAAAAACAGGCGGTACCCAACGAATTTGTAACTGCGAATTTCATCCTTCTGTCATGTATAAGGATTTTAGAGCGTCGTTCAGTCGGAACAGACATGCCTTAGTCTATGCGGCGCTTCGATCTTCAAAGATTTTATGTATAAGGATTTTAGCGCGTCGTTCAGTCGCCGCCCAAAATTGGCGGCGAACGGACATGCCTTAGTCTTACGCGACGCTTCGATCTTCAAAAATATACTTTCGGAATAACAAAACACTGTTGTTGGCTAGAGATTAGGGTTTTTATTGGTACATGCCCAAAAATCGTTGGCTCTGCCCGATTCCGAATGAGTCAAGGACTAGTGGATCGTCTTAATGAGTTGATTTAACTAATCTATTTCCGTTCTTCATATATTACCAGCGCTCGTATTTGCGTTATCTGCCTTTCCTCCTGTTGTCTTGTTGCGCTTGATCTTCAAGTGCACGAGTTTGACGTGCGTGGCGAGCGCAGATCTCTGTGTGAACGTATTGTGGCAGAGGTCGCAAGCGTGGGGACGAGCTCCTGTGTGCGTCAAAGCATGCCGATCTAGCACGCTTTTACTCTGTGAACAAAAAAAAAAGAATTCATTATCTATGTCATACGCATTTGCTCCACTTACTATATATAAATGGAAGTGCTGCCATCTATAATAATCACATAGAACTATTGAAGTTTACATATCATAGTTTTCTGCTAGTAACATTATTATGACGGCAATTTGAAACCATTTATAGGATAAACAACACCTCTGACATAGGTCACCCCAAATGGTTCGTAGCTACATTTGGTGACTCAGCAGGGGTGCCCGGGTTCATGGGTGAAGGTTTTCTAGATTTAGACAGTGGATGATCTGGTCACAACTACCCACCCCTCATACCTTTTTCCTTCCCAGAACTTCCTCTACTTCCTTTCCTTAAAAATACGCTCCACACAGCATCCCTAAAGATGACATGACACAGATGGCTGAAGGCAAATGGGGAGGGGATGAGGAAAGTGGGGAAGTATATGGCTATTCAGGTCTAGTCACCAAACACGGCTTAAGCCATTTCAAGCCGACGACGACCGTCCGTGGTCGAGTGGTAAGACACTTGACTCCCATTCGAAAGGTTGTGGGTTCGAACCCGGCGTGCACAAATAAATTTTATTTGATTAATGTGTGTTATTTCACGATTAATTAATAAAAATAATATATGTTATATATGCGGCACGTTCCAGAGTGGAAGATACTCTCAGTATCGCCCTGGTGTAAGACCACCATTCAGAATTGAAACGTTGCTTAATAATGGCTTTAGCCGTGTTTAGTGACTAGATCTGAATAGCCAGGTACTTTCCCACCTTCCTCTTCCCCATCTCCTTCCCTTCCCCACTTACCTTCAGCCTCACAACATACTCCACAATTGGGGATTGCATAGTCTCACTGGCTCCAGAAGGGAGCAGTTGGGACTCTTGTGGTGAGGTTTTTCTATTAAAAAAAAAAGCAACGTTTCAATTTTGAATGATGGTCTTACACCAGGGCGATACTGAGAGTATCTTCCACTCTGGAACGTGCCGCATATATAACTTATATTATTTTTAATTAATTAATTGTGAAATAACAAATTAATTATTAAAATTTACATTCCCACCTGACGCATGTGCTCTAAAGATTGCAACATGTTTGTTAAGATAAGGGAATCAATCAAAAGAACTGCCAATTTTATTCAGAGTCAAGGGTTTGGGGGCTCCAGATCAGAGGTGGCTGCCAAATTGAACAGTGGGGCGCCCTTGCGATTTGTACAGGGTCAGCAGTTGTGTATCATTTTTTTTTAGCTCCACACGGGAGGCCCTGATGAAAAAAAACCCCTAAGGGCCTATGTCATCTTTGTGTGGAGGGTATTTTTAGAGAAAGGAAGGATAGGAAGTTCTGGGAAGGAAAAAGATATGAGAGGGGTATGAATCCATCCCTCCCACTGCTGTGCTGTGATGGGTCAAGAGAGTATTGCTGGAGAGTTATAGGTTAGGTTAGGTTCAAGATCTCCGTCAACCAATCTCTCCCGATCCGGCCTGCCATGCAGTAGATGGGCAAAAGCATGTGCTGCCAAGACCTAGACAAACCTCACCCCACGAACCCTGCTAAGACACCAAACATAGCAAACCACCTGGGGTGACCTATGGCAGGGGTATTGAGTATCCGATAAAGATGATATCTAAAATAATAATAATTGGATAATTTGTAGAGCGCCATTTTTGTGAGAAAACACCTCAAGGGCGCTGTACAATTTATTTAATGAATTCTTAGGCTATATCTAAGTTTATTCAAATATATACAGAAACATACTTACCTGGCCGGTCACTTCCGATAAACACACTTTAATTAGAAAGTTTATGCTTGGAGAAGATATCAATTTGCACGCGGAGGACACTATATTGAAAACACTGGACATTGCATGATTTTACATTTACTGTCCCCCATCACTGTTGGTATTCATTTATAAGAAGATTAATGCCAAAGGTGAGTTAATATTTATTTTGAAAGACTTGAGAATTTTAGGATTCTTTAGGATTGGAAAATTTTCATGAAGTGACTGTATGAGACCAAGTTAGTGGAGCCCACACAAATACTATAAATTCAATAGGGCACCGGCACACATGAACAACTTGATTCCTGAGTTTCTCAGGTAGAGTCCAGCTTGTAAAAGTAGCGAGACCTTTGCAGGAACAGGGGGAATATTGTCAATGAAATAAAACAATTTATACTTTTCCCGAGTACTGTCGGATGATGAGTGTCTGTTTGTACCAGTTACTTCTATATTTATTGGACAAAAAATGTACATTAAATTTCACATGTGACTTCAATGGGGAGTAATTGTTTTAACAGTGGTGATCATCCTTATCTCTTCACAGTGTTGAACAAAGGAAAACATTATTTTTTAAATGTCTGATGAGGCCGAAAACCATTAATATTAATTATAGCATTCGCACATTAAGGATGCGGAACTAGGAGTGTTCCAGTGGTATGATATTATAGTATCATATTTCCAGCATGCAGATATGTTAATGGTTTTATCAAAAATATTAACGGCGGCATCGTAAAACTTGAGATCTTGTTATCTCTTGATGTCTTTGGCTCTGTACGTCGATTTATTCACAGTACCTACACAGATGCGATAATGATTTTATCAATGTGTAGCAAAGATTTGTTATCTCTTACTGACATAAAGCATATCTGATCCAGCACGTCCGATATAGTGACCTTTACAGAAGCTTACAAATAAGAATTAGCTCATATTTTTACACAATTAGTTATTTACAATGTCACGAGCAGTGAAGGTGAAAGGTTTTTGACTTTATGGATAAGACATAATACATATACCTCTAATACCATGTTTCTAAACACACCTGGAAGGCTTTGTTGCACAGTTGGCAGAGGTATTTTCTAGCTGGCCTGTATCCCAGGTGCACTTTCCTCCTGTGCACGTAGAGCCGACGCCACGAGCTGAATCCAAGCCCGCATGTTTCACACGCGTTGCACGTTACACGCTCATGCACCTCGCGCACGTGCGTGGCTAACTGGGAGGCGGAGGGCAGGCGGCGAGGACAGGAAGCGCACTCGAATCTGATGATGAAAAATATTGTAAAGCTTTCAGTATTACGAGTATATACAAAATTTAATCCTACAGGCTAATTTGTGTGGTTTTAGGAATAGCTTATATCGTCATTACATAAAGAATATGAACCATGTGAGACTGAGTACATTCTGAGAAAATCGATAAAACTGTTTAAAAAAATAACAAAACGGAAAATAACAATTATATTTATGGACAAAGTAGGAAACATATATTTCGTTCATTATAAGAATATATTTATGGCAAACATTAATTATTTCATGCCAGAAAATTGAATTTTAACGAGTTCTCACATGGTTCATATTCTATTACAGTTTTCGTCATAATTTTAAATACATTAAGTCAAAATATTTATTATAAATTTATTCCAATTTGACAGCTAGGCATCACAAAATGATGTTAATATTTTATACATACCAAGGCAATTGAATTGTGGAGTGGTATGCAGAGGATATGACTTTTTATTTTTATTATGTACTATTTTGATTGTCCTCACATGGTTTATTTTCTATAGCCTTAAATATTTATTTTGGGGAGGGGAGGCGTGGAAATGGAATGGTAGGTTAATGTGATGAATTATCATATCACATGATGTGATGAATTATCATGTGAGGAATAAATTTACTATGGGAATTCAGACGCTGAGATCTTATAGTCCGATTAGACATGGAACCGTCGAAACCGGTAGCAGATAAATAAAAATTTAAGTAAAAAATGTACATAAAATGAAAATAAAACTTTGCAAAAAAAATGTCTAGAAATTGTTACATAGAATGTCCAAGAAATACGAAAAAAAACATTATAATAAATGTCTTACTTGAGCGTGCTGGGATCACGATGTCTGACCGAGCGCGTGAGGTGCACTTGAAGTGTGACTGGAGACTTGAAGTGCGCATCGCACTCTACGCAGTAGTGCTGTGCGGGCTCCGTAGCTCCGTGCGTAGCGGAGTGCGCTCCAAGGGCCTCCAGAGTGCAAAATGTTTTATCACAAACGGAGCAGGCGTGCGAACGAGACGATTTCAGATGGAGCCTGGAATAGAAAACCATACAAAATCATGTGTTTTTGGTTTGAAAATTTCGTCGCAAAAATATTAGAGAATAGCTTCATTTAAATAAGAAACGAGTATTTTTTTTAGTAAGTCTGGCAAAAAATATATATCAAGCCTATAACCACTGGAGCGACCATGCGAAATAATAAATTTGATTCGATTGCTCGAAATTTCCAGACGATCATTTTTTAAATTTTTCGCCAACATTAAAAAAAATCATACCTTCGAATTTTAACATGGAGACATACAAACTTATTAAAGTGCTATATAGCCAATGAATTAACCTATATTTTACCGTTTATCTCATATTTGTAGGATTTATAAAAATTATATTAAAAAATCGTAAAATTTATAACCGCGCGGATCCTGCCTGTTTGATACTTTGAAACTGCCGTCAGAGGTACTTATTCGAGTCAACATGGAATATTTTCTATTTCTGTATGTTGTCTGTGGTATACTTGATAATTAAAGATACATATCTTTGGAAAAGGGACTTAATTTTAACAGTAAACAGCTGATCAGAAGTTTGGCGTGAAAAAGATATTAAAAAAACTTATTTTTAACATCGTTCTAAAATAGTCTACGTTCTAAGGTCTAAGTTCGGATTTGCAACATCTATGATTATAATAGATAAAGCATTTCAACAGCTTCATTTTAAGACCAACATTTATTTAAGAGATAATTGGCTTCTTTTGTCCGGAAAGCAATCATAGACTTTTAAAATGGCGCATATACAAGCCAAAAATCGCTCCAGTGGATAAAAAATACTTTCTAGGGCAAAATCTCATACTAATAAAATTCATTTCGAATAATGTATAATGTGGCGAATTAAGTTCTTCACAAAATAAAACAAAACATTGCAATCTCGCGCTGTTTTTTCGGAATGAATCAAAATGAACGTCGTTCAACAAATTTTGAATTGAGAATTAAACCTTTTTGCCGTTAGGCAGAAAAGACTCTCTGCATTTTGTATCTGTTACCATACAGTTTCGGTGGTGGACGGACGTCTCTGGACTCTACGTTGCCTGGTTCCATGAAATCGATTTTAAAGTACCGAATAAAATAAAATAAACCTTATTTCTGTAAGTTGCGCCGTTCTTTTTTATTAGCCCTTATGTTTTGCGCACCCTGTATGTAAAAGTGTACCCTCTATCTGGCACAATACTGAGATTACTCTAATTTCTAAAACAGAAGATATTATATATAATTATTCTTTAAAAAATAACCTTATCCACTTGAGCGCTTTTTGCCACATTGTGGCACTATTTCCAAAACCTCGGATTGCTTTGTTGCCAAAATGTGGCAAATTTTCAAAAAAAATATTTTTATTAAAACGATTGTATACAGATGTACATTCAAAATATAACAAAATAAATATTCTCTAGATTCTTTAAAATGTTTTGAGGTTAAAGATTTAATTATATTTTTTTTATAAATCCTACAAATATGTGATAATAGACAAAAGATGGGAAATGATACTACATAAAAAAAAATCATTCAAAAATGTGTCTGTTTAAAAAATATCAATTTTCTTCAACTGGTCCCTTCTTTTCGCCTGCCTGAAGTGTGTTAACACTGTAGATGAGAAGTGAGGTTATGTGTTTGAGGGGACTCACATCTGGTGCTTGCCGAGCTCCACCTGGTATTGAAAAACCTCCGAGCAGAGGTCGCAGTGATATTCCCCCTTGCGGTGGTGTACCGAGAAGTGATATCGCAACGTGGATTTATGTCTGCCAAACAACAAAAACATTTAAATTAATTTGGATGATGGACACTGTAATGCTTTATAAAAAATTCAAAACGATATAATACCCCAAAAATAAATCACTATAAATAACTATCACGCCGTTTATCCTCAGGGGTAGGCAGAGAAGACGGACCGCCAAACAACTCGGTCTTAGCATACACTCCTTTCCTCATTCACATTCATACATCTTCTCATACATACTCTTCTATTATTCTGACTCTTGACATGGGTCGACTCGAGTATCTGATTCACTTGATCGTGCCATATCTTCTTCAGGCGTCCCCGACTTCTTCCACCATTCAAATTTGCATCATATCTTCTCCTTACACTAATTTCTTCGTTCATTCGCTCTACCTGCCCAAACCATCTGAGGGTCACTTACTTGCATTCTTTGCGAATTTCCACACTTCTCACACAATAATACATGGTTTTACACCACAAACGCCTCAAGGATCTCATTTCTACAGCATTCAGTCTACTTTCATCCTTTCTCTGCCAGTTCCATGCCTCACTGCCATACATCAGGGTAGGTACTAGCACTCCATTATGGACTGCTAGCTTCATTTCTTTGGACAGCTTTTTGTTGGCACCAACGTCATTCAGTCCTCCATTAATGGAGTTACCTGCATTTACCCTTCTTTCAATATGCCTATCAACCTTTTCCGTCTCTCGTGAACATACTTCCCAAATATACAAACTCATCCATCTGCTCCAAGTATTCATCATTCACAACTATTTTGCACACTGTTTTAGTACTCTCTCTTTCAAGCACCATGACTTTAGACTTACTTACATTCATCATTAACTCAATCTTCATACATACTTGGTTCATCCTAGACACGAGAGACTGTAGATCTTCCATACTGTTAGAAATCAGCACCACATCATCAGCATACAACAGGAAACATACTTTGCTGATAAATAAATAAAAAATATAATCCCAAAACTAACCGGAAGGTCTTCTGGCAGTCGGCACAGGACAGGGTCTCCCCGGCGTGCCACCTCAAGTGCTCCCTGAGTCTGGAGCGTTTGGAGTAGCTCGCCCCGCAGGCGAGGCACAACAGTCGAGTGGCGTGGATCTTGCGGTGTTCGTAAAGGCGGTCACTCTTTTTAAAGCGCAGTCGGCATACCGGGCAAATAAACGCACCTGCAGACTGTACGAAAGTACACTTCAATGTTCATTTATATTAATATATGCCTGTACAGTCATTTACAAACATTTACAAATTTAAAATATGTGATATACAGGGGCGGTTCTCTCCTTAGGACAATAGGTGATTGACCTCCCAAAATTATAAGACATAAATAATAGGTAGGTAATAATAAATTCTTACGCATCAAAGTGGTCAATGTATCAAACTACTTTTTATTTGAAATGCACCGCGAAATAGCGCCCGTGCCGCGGTGAATGATGAGCAGTGACATCTATTGTATTATATATAAGCTCCCATTCACACAAATCTACGATAGTTCGGTCATTGTAAATTTTGTCCCGGGCTTTCACATCTTCTGTCCCTATACGCGCCATACAATAAACGAGATAACATTATGTTTTTAAAAATTCTCCTGTAGAGGTACTGGTCCCTGCGTAGGGACGGTTGGGTCAAGTCCGTGAGTGAGACAGCATGATGAATATTGTGACTTTAACAAATGGTGATATAAACATAGGTCGGTTCTGCATTTTGCACAAATCTAGGATCGTTCGGTCATTGTAAATTTTGTCCCACTATTGCAAACATCTGTAAAACAAATTGCACTTAGATATACATACCAATTTACATACGACCTAACCCAAATAAAATAATCCCATCAAATCTAACTTACATAACGACGCTGGATAAATGACTAAAGCGCCATGCAGCTGATAATGAAGACAGAAGATAGGTGAATTCATTGGCTAACTAACTAACTAACTAACCATCACGCCGTTTCCCCGCAGGGGTAGGCAGAGAGGACGGTCCGCCAAACAACTCGGTCTTGGCACACACTCCTTGCCTCATTCACATTCATACATCTTCTCATACATACTCTTCTATTATTCTGACTCTTGACATGGCCCGACTCAAGTATCTGATTTACTTGATCGTGCCATGTCTTCCTTGGGCGTCCTCGGCTTCTTCTACCGTTCACATTCGCGTCATAAATTCTCTTTACACTCCTTTCTTCATTCATTCGCTCAACATGCCCAAACCATCTAAGCGTCCCTTTCTTAATCTTACTTATGACGCTCACATCGACCTTGCATTCTTTTCGGATCTCCACATTCCTCACACGATCATACATGGTTTTACCACACAAACGCCTCAGGGATCTCATTTCTACAGCATTCAGTCTACTTTCATCCTTTCTCTGCTATTTCCACGATTGGCTATATATAACTATAATCAGTTTGTAGTCTCCATATTTAAATTCGGAGGTATGATGTGGGCGGAAAAATTTCCTTTAGCAATCCGAGGAAAGTGAATTAAATTGCACTGTCGCTAAAGTGGTTAAAAAGATTAATAAATAAAAAATAAAAATATAGAAACCACGGTCATCTCACCAAAGTTTTATCGCAATCGGATGAATGGTATAAGAAATAATGACGGTCAAACAAAGAAACATTTGTTGTTATATAAATAGATTAAAAAAAATTACTGACCTGTTTATGTTTATTCATATGTTTATCTAAAATATGTTGGTATTTAAAAGTTGCCACGCATTGGTCGCATTTATAGGGGGAGTTGATATAATCTTGTTCCATAGCTTTGTTCCTCTTTTCCTGCAGTTGCTCAGTTAGAGTGAGGGAGACCTCACTAGCTTTATCATACTCTATTAATCTCTCTCCCTCTTTGCATTTGGCAGGACTAAATATTTCACCTAAAAATAAAAATAAAATAAATTAAATTAAAAATTATATCCTTTGATATTAGTCTGAAGTTGTAAAACCTGCTCTGAAAATTTTCACATACCGCACAAGAGTCCCAATTGCTCCCAAATGAGTCAGTGAGACTGTGTCATCCCCAATTGGGGTATGTTGTGAGGCTGAAGGTAGTGGGGAGAGGAATGAGATTTGGAAGAGGAAGGTGGTGAAATATCAGGAGTTTTGTTTTTTAATGTGAATACTACACAAGATTCCCAACTGCTACTGTCTGGAGTCAGTGAGACTATGGCATCCCCGATTGGGGTGTGTTGTGAGGCTGAGGGTAGTGGGGAGGTAGGGGTAGAGGAATGAGATGAGAAAGAGGAAGGTAAGGAAGTACCTGGCTAATTACATCTAGTTACCAAATACGGCTAAAGCCATTTCAAGCTACGTTTCAATTCTAAATAGTGGTCTTACACCAGAGCGATACTAAGAGTATCTTCCACTCTGGAACGTGCTGCAAATATACCTTATATTATTTTTAATTAATAAATTGTGAAATAACACAAATTAATCATATAAAATTTTGTTGCCCACGCTGGGATTTGAACCAGCAACCTCCGGATTGCTAGGATAGTGGTTCATAAATATTTTATAAGCAAATATTTTATAAATACTTTCAGCTTCCAAAATCTTACAATTATAATATGCCGTGATTTTTCATGGGTCTAAGCAAGCAATAAAATAAAAAGAAAACAAAAAAATACAAAAAAACAAACCTTTTTCATCACACTCATTTCTTGTTAGAATTTTCGCTTTTTTTTCAATCACTTCATTTTTAAGCGAATGTTTTCTACGTCCAACATTTTTCTTTTTATGTGATTTTTCTTTAAATGGGTAATCTAAAATTATTTCATCATCAACGAGATTCGAAAAATCGTCAGAATCATTTGTTTCCATTTCAAAATCAATATTCCGGAACTCTTTTACATCAGATTCAAAATTTAAAATATTTGATGATTCAATTTTTACAATTTCTTTGTCTATACTATTTTCTGTGTAGTTCATCTCTGTATTTGAATTTCTGAGTATTGACAAAACTTTGACGTGGCTGTTTTGTTCTTTAATTTGTATATCAAAGCATAGAATATTTGAAAAACTTAATTCATTGCATTTGGGCAGTTTTTTTCGTTCTTTCACAATGTATTCCTTCTGTAAAAAATATTTAAAATTGATGTTAATTTTTCTACAATAGCACACAACTGCTGGTCTTGTACAAATCGCAGATGTGTCCCACTGTTGAATTTTGGCAGCCATCTCTGGTCTGAAGTAACCATGTTCTAGAAAAAACTCTTTTTAACATGTTTTATGTATAAAGAAACATTTTTTTTTTTTGAAAAGAAAGACAAACATTCCCCGGTTACGAATAACCTGGCAACATTTGAAAATCTCCTACTACCATCACACTAAGCGGAAGATGTTGCTTGTGTTGTAATGGAGGACTTAGCCAGCCGAGGAATCAAACACTGGACGCCTGGGTGGGACCCAAACGTGATGCTCACTCAGCCACTGACCACTGTACAAGAACAAGGTCAGAATCGCTTGCATTGATATCATTCCAGACGTTGCTTTTAATTTCAGTAATGTAGCTTCTCGGAATTATTCGTAATTAATTTTCTATGGTACAAGGCCATCATCTGGGCAAATGTCATTCGACATTCAAGAGGTTGCATCACAGTCACAAATCTTGTAAGTATCTCTGTGTACAAAAGAGCCTAAGGCCGGTTACAGTACTCGACCGATCGTCGGTGCGTACGTTCCGTCCTGACGATACGCTCGATCGACCGTCAGTATGTATCATTCAGTGCTCTCCTGACCAACAAACTGACAGGATGTCGTACGCAAAATGAAAGCGTTTACGAATAGTTTAATTGCCGCTTATTATCTTCGTAGACGTAGATATCACGTACACCCGATCTACGCGCAAAGAACATTTCAAGGGGGATTCATCGTCGGTCGACCGACGGCCCGCATGCGCACGCGCTCGACGGACGGACTGCGTAGCGATATACGCGTGCGTACGGTCGGTCCAGCACTAAATGACAAGCGCGACTGACGTACGCACCGACGGTTGGTCGAGTACTGTAACCGGCCTAAGATGTACAAACATATTGATTGTAAAAAAACAATAATACCTGATTATCAGAACATAAAATGGCGCTCTCCTTGATAACATTCTGCGCTTGTAAACACATGGCTCTGAACTGGGATATTTGCCGTACTGTGTGGCGGCATCTGTAGCATAGCGTCAGGTCTGACGTGTCCAGCTGAAAGCAGTCGCAAGTTAGATATCGGCACAACAGACACTACCTAAGAATACCTACCTCCAGCAAAAAAACATTAACGCTGCTTAAAGCTAATTGTTATGGTTGCTGTTAAGATAAATTTGTTCCAATCTAAAATGTACAAATAGGGAAGTTGAGTGAAAAATATTTTGATTTATAAAAAATGTTCATGTAGATGACATGCAAACTTAAATACCAGTATTTTTTTTTTTTAAAGTTCGTTTTCATAATTAAATTAATTCTACTAGTTTGAATTTTATTAAAGCGCCGCGAAAACGCCGGCAAGAGTATAATACCGTGCGGGAGAGTTCGTGACGACACCCGGTCCTTGATTGTGTGAAATATAAAGGAAAATATTTACAAAACCGGGACACGCTTAACCGCTTGGGCACATAAGCTTGTTTTCACGACAATTTTACATAGGTAGACATAGGAATGACATATGTCCCGGACCTGAGTTATTAATATGGACGAAAAAAATTAATTTAAAAAGTTGTAGTAGTTAGATATTAACTAGCCTCCTACAACATGGGTCTCTTTAAGACCCATGTCCACTCCTTCCTCTCCTCAAAAAGACCCTCCACACAGCATCTTAGATGACATAGGTCCTGAGCGAAATCATTTTCCTCAGTGCCTTTTGACTTCTGTTTTCGTATAAATTTTTTTTTTTAGATAAGTTTTTATATCCCTTAGTTACGAGTACATTTACTAAAGTTTCGGTAAACGTAGCTAGTTATGCTATTTTGTGTTGAGCTTTCTCCAGTATTGTTTCGGCTTTCAAATTGAAAGCGGTTGCGTTTATCGATTGTCGCGAATATTCTGTCGCAATTTTTTTTTTCACAATGGCGGAATACAGTGTTATATATACAAAAAATAACGCTAAAACTAATGAAAAAAGGTTGGAAATGATTATTTTTTGCATAAGTGTATAATGGATTTTTTGTATAAGTGAAAAATTCTAATTTTATTTCGTGCCACCTTCATTTTTGCTTTTTTTTATGTTTTAAAATATCAATTATATATTCTCCACCTAAGTTATTTTTCTTATTGAAAAAAAATTAGCAACGTACATTGAGTGCTGTAAAAACCATTAAACAATTTAATTCCTCTAAAACTTTTCTGGTTATCTAATAATTGTGTTGAGGAGTGTCAAGTTATTTAAAAACAATAGTATGTAGGTACCCACTCCCACTAAATTTAGTTAGTAAATAAATTTTGATTAGATATATCTTCTCTTGAATTTCTGAACCCCCCGTTAAAAAGACCACGAACCGCCACTGACCAAGCTCCATCAGTATCGTAGAGTCTGTCGATGGAGTCAGTTGTATTGTACTGTCATTAATTTACACTGTAATGGAAACTTAACTAGAGTTGCTATTGCAAGAAGAAGAAGACAATGATTTGTTCTTATATTATTATTAGAAATCTAAAAAAATATATATTTTATTAATAATTTTAAATATTTTATTTCAAATTATTATCGGAAGGTGCTGTCTTATTAGTTCAGCGGTCGGGGAACCGGGGGTAAATTACCCCAAATGGGGTAAAAGTTAAATTTTTTTGGGGGAAATTTTTCTAGTTTGATCCAATTTGAGAATTTTATTTTGTTTGTATATTACATACTTACTATTTTCATGTATCTTTTTTTTATTTTCCTAATTAATTCAATAAATAATTTTTATTTAAAATAAACATTGATCGTCTTCTTTTCAAAATGCACTTACGCAAAAATATTTTGGGGTAATGGTTAAAAAAGTTCCCCGACCGCTGGATTAGTTCAATCAGCTTCTCATAGTCTTCATCAGAAAAAGCAGTCCTTTTTTACTACAAACACACGTCCGAGGCAGCGACCGTCTTGCTGTCTCCGGTGGTCGGTCTCTGTCTGTCTCGGTCTGAACTGACCCCCATACAAAGCGAAATGACGAGTACTGGTGGCGGTCGCCTGTCTCCATCTCTAGTCTCATTTCTTATTTAGTACCAGTAGATTATTTGTGACCTGGGAAAGTTTGTTTTATTTTTAAAACAATGAAAAATTACCTTATTCTTTGTAATAATTATGTCTAGAATTTGGGCATAACCGTTTCCAGAAGTCAATTCTTGGTCTTCAGTAGACAAACAACAGTCACATATTCGAAAATCAAACATTTTCGTAGATATTTTTTTCTATTCTCTTTTCCTTGTTACTAAACCAATTGTTTACCAAACAAAAAGTGAAATCATGCATAAAATAGGTTGAAAAAATCAGTTAATTTAGTTTTATATTTTCAATCTGGATAATTTTAACAACATTGTTATCTTCGACACAAACTTTTGACAGTTTGACCTAGAGATGTTCGATCAGCTGGATATTAATGTCCCGGTTACTTTGTCTCGGTGACTTTGTTGTCACTGGAACCGGTAATTTATTTATTTATTATCAATTAACGCCGATTGACGGCTTTTACCTGCGAATTACAATAATTTACATAAAGCAGGCCAAAAGATATATATTATAATATCGTGGGGTAATTACTACAACTCGTCGCTCTAGTTCGTTTTTGTCCTACAGACCTTTTTTAGCGAAATTGAGTACGCAGTTGTTCTTACAGAAACAAGACCACACCGAAGCCAACCTTCCAACTCCGAACTTAGTTCGGAGTTGGAAGGTTGGCCGATCGTGTGGTGGCTGCGGCCAACCTTCCAGCTCCGAACACCGAACTTCAACATGGCGGATGTTGAACAACTGATTCGGCGCTTATCTTATCAGTTGCCTACAATCATTACGTTTCAAACAATTGTTATACCACTCTCCCGTAATAATATTTTCATTTTAATGGTACACGGCACACGTGTCTTGATCGCCGGCAGCATAAACACTGCCGGCAGTTCGCCGACTAATGTATGGACGGCTCCGGCAGGCTGGCTCGTGTGAGTTGGCCATCGCTATCACCTCGGAGGCGATCCCAGGCCAACTCGAACTCCAACCTTCCAACTCGAATTTCCAACGCACGAATTACCCCTCCTCTAAAATCCTATTATATGCCAATATTTTAAAGAAAGATTGTGTTTGCCAAACAATAAAAATGTTTATAAAACTATTAGCACACACCAAGATGTGAGCTAACTTAAGATTAATAAATAAATTAATAATCCAAGACATTTATTTAAGTAATCTTAACCCTTAACCCTTATGTGCCACGAAAATGTATGAAAGATAAAGTCAGAATCACTTGCACTAAATTTCAAATAAGAAACTACTTACTATTTTATTTATATGTAGCTTCTCGGATGGCTTTGAAATAAATTATCTATGGTTTTTCACATGTTATTTTTTTTTCTCAAAGTCGCCGATTTCCAACAGTAAACAGGTTAAAGTATCTGCTAGCCTTATATTATTATTCAGGACACAAATTTTAATGAAATTTTCACGAATCTAAAAGGCAAGGTTTATGGAAATTATAATAGTTGTCCACGACTTCTTTATTGTCAATGCATAACCTATAAATTTTGGTGACATATGATTCATCGTCAGTCGTTTCATTCCGTTTCCAAACTCTGTTTAAACCTCGCAGTTAAATTTATCATTCCGTACGTTTAATAGTTATTGGTAAGAAGTAATACTTATATTAATCACGTTGTTCATTTTGTTAGCGGCTGTTATTCCAAATAAAGCTAAGCGACCCCTGTTCTTTAATTTGTGTTATTTTTTAACGCTAAATAACACTATGGAACGTTAAAATGAACAGTACTGGGTCTAACGTGACCTAGTTAATTTACGCCAATCAGTGCACCTAAGTTAGGGAATTGACTTGATGTTTTGTTTGATGAACGTTTAAACCGCCATTTTGACGTCTACCAATTTTTAGTTTATTGTTTCTGTAGTGTAATTATTAATTTGCTACTTGAGCAGTATTATAGAGAGACAGCAAAAGTCTAGGGTTTATTTTTTTACATATGATAGCATCTGCTCACACTTTCTTCTTCTTATCGTCATTCATCCTTATATGGTTATCCATTATCATAAAATATCTATTGTTACTTAAGTCGCGTATTGTGTAAATCAGTTGCCGTGTATAAAATACTTCTTCTTAAACCCTTCATTCAATAACACAATTAACATTAGTGCAGCGGGTTGTTATAAATGCATCGCTATATAATATAGGCTCATTTAGGTTTTTAAATTGCATTGATTAAAATACTCACATTATAAAAATATGGATTTCCATTCTTCTGTTAAAAGCGGATTGGCGAATTCAATAGAAGGTTTTGCCGGTTTATCCTTAGAGATAAATATTGTATATATTGAGTTATCCCAAGAAAGCCTGTTCAGATACAGCTATAAACCGCGAGCAGATATCTGTTGAACCGTGAGCGCTTATATTTTGTACCGTTCACACGACGCTATCAAATATTTCTTTGTATGATAGAAGAGGGGGTCAGATAACTGCCGCGAGATACCGTTTCTTTGTAGATTTTGTACTATACTAGATCTGAGAATTTGACAGCTAACATTCGCGCGTTTCAATAAAAATGACCCCCTCTCCTATTCTCGACGGGAGAGGGGGGCGCTTATCTGTTCGTATATCGTCTCAGGAGCGGTTACGGCGTAAGATGTGCTTGTTAGAGTAAACCTTCACTCGAGTGAACCACCTGATTCCAGCTGGCCTGAAGGGATTGTATGGAGAGCGATATTTGGCGTGCTATGATCTTTTATAGTTTATAGTTATTTCTGAACAGGGCTTTATGAATATTGTCTCAACCTTTTTCAAATTTAAACTTCTAGGTCATATACATTCACCATAAGTAAATCCTTGTTGTCTAATTTTTATTATGCATACGGCTTCAATGTTGTGACAGAATGTTCCAAGCATAATCAAATATTCAAAGCTCACGCAAAATAATGTGTCATTATAAAGATGTTCTTTTTCAGGGATGCTTATTTTGGCTTGAATCAATTACCAAACACCACACAGCAGTGCCATGGATCTACTAAATCCAGAGACTGTTTCCATCAAGACGGAACCGGGGTCCCAGGAAGAAGGCGGAGTTGTAATGCTGTATACGGATATAGATATCGACCTTCCAGATGTAAAGAAGGAATGTTTGCAATATGCGGCGAGTTCTCAGATAGCAAGTAAGTTTAATTCAATATATTCAAAATGTTGCATGTTGAATTCAGAATATTAACTTATTTATATTGTAAGCAATAAGTTTTTTTTTTATTTTTTTATTTGGGACATTATATAAGTTATTCTAAAAATGCATAAATATTGAACAAAGTACACACCATTCCATTGAATTCTTCAAAAGTAGGGTCCTTCTAGAAGCATCGATGTTGAAGCGGACATCTGGGGTCATTGTTTTATTTTATCTTAATCTTTAAGTTTCTTATCCAAATTCTCTCTTCTGCATAGTAATCTTTTATCTTTTATTGATATCTTTTATCTTTCAAATACACAGTTTTTATTAAAAAAAATTATGTATGGTTTAGTTGTACATCAGTGATCAATGTGTTTTTTATTATGTTTTCGCAGGCAGCACTAACGTGGAGACAGTTCCCATCACGGCGGATCGTGGACCCCGAGGAGGAGATGAAGGGGATTTTCCTTATATGGAAATTGACATAGACCTGTCGGACGTAAAAAAGGAATGCTTAGAAAGCGTTTGCAGAATGAACCAGACAGTAGGTAAAACCGATTTTAATCGTTAGATTTAACGTTTAGCTTTATCCATTTTTATATGGTTTACTTTCATTTACTTTGCTTATGTACACTTAGTGCGTATTATTATTAATAAATGAGCCTTTTTTATCCGTATTCTTTTTTAATTTCGTCTTCAGATCTGAAAACGCATCCTGTGGATAAACAATTATCTTGTCTTCAAAAGGGCAATCTGACGATAAACATGCTGAAGCGCAGTGGAGAAAAATCTTTTACATGTTCCAAGTGCAACTATTCATGTTTTCGAAAAGATCATATGACGAGTCACTTGCTGACTCATAGTGGAGTAAAACCTTTTTCATGTTCCGAGTGCAACTATCCATGTTCTCGAAAATGCGATTTGACGAGACACTTGCTGACTCATAGTGGAGAAAAACCTTTTTCATGTTCCGAGTGCAACTATTCATGTTCTCAAAAGAGCAATATGACATGCCACATGCTGAAGCACACAAGAGAAAAACCTTTTTCATGTTCCGAGTGCAACTATTCATGTTCTCAAAAGAGCAATCTGACTAGCCACATGCTGAAGCACAGAGGAGAAAAACCTTTTTCGTGTACCGAGTGCAACTATTTAGGTTCTCAAAAGGGCAATCTGACGATACACATGCTGAAGCACAGTAGAGAAAAACCTTTTTCATGCTCCGAGTGCAACTATTCATGTTCTCAAAAGAGCTATATGACTAGCCACATGCTGAAGCACACAGGAAAAAAACCTTTTTCATGTTCCGAGTGCAACTATTCATGTTCTCAAAAGAGCAATCTGACTACCCACTTGCTGAAGCACAGTAGAGAAAAACCATTTTCATGTTTCGAGTGCAACTATTCATGTTCTCGAAAAGGCGATTTGACGAGACACTTGCTGACTCATAGTGGAGAAAAACCTTTTTCGTGTTCCGAGTGCAACTATTCATGTTCTCAAAAATTCAATATGACGAGACACTTGCTGACTCATAGTGGAGAAAAACCTTTTTCAAGTTCCTAATGCAGCTATTATTGTTCTCAAACGCGAGATTTTTTTATTTGTATATTATGTCAAACACGTTACATTGTGATAAAAGTTTTATGGTATGTGAAATTAATATTAATGCCCTGTTCACACACAGCTATAAACTAAAAAAGATCATAGCACGTCAAATATCGCTCTCCATACAATCCCTTCAGACCGTTCAAGCCCTGTTCAGACACAGCTATAAATCGCGAGCAGATATCTGTTGAACCGCGAGCGCTTATATTTTGTACCATATTACCAAATATTTCTTCCTATGACAGGAGAGGGGGTCAGAAAACTGCCGCGAGACACCATTTTTTGTAGATTTTGTACTAGATCTGAGAATTTGACAGCTGACATTCGCGCGTTTTCTTTCCAACCTTCCAACTCGATCTTCCAACGCACGAACTACCCCTCCACACAATCGTCCAAACGTTTGAAGTTGGAAGTTGGCCGCAGTCTGGACGTAGCATAAAAACTCAATACAAAAAGAACCGAGTACAAAAGGAAAATAGTGTTTTACCGACTATATAAAGAATGCTGAGTTCAATATAAGGAGAGATGTGAAATATTTTTGAATTTTCGTGAAATCTAAACAATAGACGGCCGGCGTAGTGCTGCGGTAGGGCGTTAGACTCCCATTCCGAATTGAAACGTTGCTTGAAATGGCTTTAGCCGTGTTTAGTGACTAGATCTGAATAGCCAGGTACTTCCCCACCTTCCTCTGCCTCGTCTCCTTCTCTTCCCCACATACCTTCAACATCATAACATACCCCAATTGAGGATGCCATAGTCTCACTGGCTTCAGACGCGAGCATTTGGGACTCTTGTGAGGTATTCATCATAAAAAATAAAAATCATCTTCTGGAGTAGGTACCTTATAACGTGTATCACAAAAACATTTCCTGTAGTGATGGTCTACGAATTTGCAATCTTTTTAACGATTATGTCCAATCTGTCTTTATCCCAGATAAAACTGATAATAATACTTCCACAAATATGATGATGCCATGAATTCAATTCATTTCAATTCAATTGATATAACTGCACCATTAGTGTTAAAAAAATCTCAAAATGAAGGTGTATTTCCTACCATTAAGTTAAACTCGACAGTTTCTAGACTCCATTTGCCAAGCGATTTTGATGCCTAAAACATTTGTTGACGGTGGCATAAGACACACCATAAACATACATATTTTAGGCTTTTATATGTTCCTCTCAAGTACTTAACCCTAGATTCATAACCTTATCTAAGAGGAACATTATTCATAAACATTCATCTCACAGACGACTAAATTTAAGTGAAGAGTTTAAGGGTACTTGTAAATAAAATAAATAAATGAAGTATGGCAATCTTTAATATGTTTAATTAGGTAACAAAAAAAATAATAAATGAGTTAAAATTAAATTTCATCGGTACATTCCACACACATGAGGCCGCGATGGTCCATCCACATATACTTTTTGCATTGGAACCTTGTCATACGCCGTTTTTTATAATCACAATAACCACAAACCATTTTTTTTAGTACCACTTGGACCAGGTGTGGCAATGGTAGGCGTTTCACCTAAAACTTCGGCGATTTTCATTTTTAGGCATCTCTTCAAACTTGGCATATCTTTTTTTTCGTGTCTTTCGTATCCTGTCGGAATCAGTCAGGACCATTTCATTTAATTCCACATGATCTTTGACATCACTCATTTCTACATCCTTTTGCTGACTGGCAAAATCATCATCACCAGAATTAGATAAACGATTCAAATAGTCCTCAATTGAAATTGAGAGAGTTCAACATAAATTTTTAAGATTCATTAATTTCAAACTCTCCATACCCATTGAACAAATTAATTATGATATATTAATGAAACGACTTAATTTAACTGACTCATCTTTTAGAAGAACCAAGAGCGATATGGTACTTTTATTTAAATTAGTAAATGGCACAATTGACGCACCTGACTTAACTAAACTAATAACATTCAGAGTACCAAATCGTAACAAGAGGCTTCCAGAGCTGTTCTTTGTTTATCCTTCGAAAACTAATTATTTCATTAACTCCCCAATCCAAAGACTACATAGGCTTTGAAATAAATTTAGTTCAGTTGATATTTTTGTTTATTCCTTATCAAAATTTATTTCTGAAATTTAAAAAATTCTGTTTCCCACTTACTAAACAATGATGTAACATAATTTGTATATTATTGTTTATTTTTCTATTATTTTTGTATTATGATTGTTGTAAAAGCTCTAAGGGCGTGAATAAATAAATAAATAAATTTGCCGATCATCCATTCTAAAATAAAATGATTTGATGTAAAATACACACAATAATACATTTTGAACGATAAAATAAGATGTAAATATAAATAATAACTCAAATAGAATAATTTCATATACTTACTTTTACTCTGTATAACCAGAACTCATCAAAAACAATGTTTTAAAAATAACTTGCAGTCTCGTCAAAAGTTACACTATTAATAAACATTCGTCTCTCAGACGTTCAAAGGTCTATAACTTGTGCACAGTACGTCACTGCCAGGCAAGCGCACCCGCGTTACTAATGAACAAGCGATCTAGGAAGGTACTTGAGAGGTCATCATTCTATCTCTTTCACTCGAGACACTAGAAACAAATTTACTTTTTGCGCGGTCTGTGGGACGAATGGTTATGAATCTAGGGTTAATGCCATAAAAACAAAACTTGAACTTTATTTATTTATTTGATACAAAAATACAAACACATTATAAGGAAGCTTTGACTGTCCAAAGGAAGGTTTGCCATTTTAGGACAGTCAAATTGACAAGCTTAGTTTACAATTACATGCTGTTATTTATAGAATTTAATTCAAAATTAATTACGGCACAAGTACCGTTTACATAATTGTCAGTACTAGGTTAACAGGTTTAACAGTATAGTACTAGTTTTTAAAGATTCTAAAGTAAAAAAAGCAACGAAATAGAGAGTAGTAAAAATGCAAATGAGAATACCAAGTAAAAAAATATAATTAAAAATACCCTCTTTTGTCCATGAAAGACAAAAATAAAAACAAAAACTTTCTGCGTTATTTCACCACAAAAAAACTTTCTCCACCAGAATGTTCGGTGTTATTTTTAGTGTAGTATTTTATACAAAAAAAAAGAAAACATAAGTAAATTGGAGAATTATTTATCAAAGAGTCTCATGTCCATAAATGGAAAGTAAGAATAACAAGAAATTATCTAATTCTAATTTACCATTATAAAAAAAATAAAATAATACATAAAAAATTGTAAACAATGTAATATATGTATTATGTTATTATTTCTTTAAATAAAAAAATAAATAAAAAAATTATGAATCTCACAATATATACTGTGTTTGAAAATCAATCAAAACTATATTACGTAAAAATAATTTTAAAAATGTTAGAATTATTTTCTCATGAAACTTTTAATAGATGATATTAGTTAGGCACATTACGACTTCAAAATAGGATACGAAACAGACCCTTCTGTCTAACTCTAAGTAATTGGCAGCTAGGATTTTACGAAATGATGTTGTAATCGATATATGCTATTGCACTTTAACGGGCACTCCGGGCACTATAACGGTTTCTTTAGATTATGTTTTTTTTTATTATGATTCACCAAATACTTGTGTTTATAAGACTTGTAAGTGCATTTAGGGCACGAGAATAATTTCTTTTCAGTGTGGGATCTAATATGTGAATTCAGACGACTTTTCTTATTGCATTTGAACGAGCATTCTGAACAAGAGAATGGTTGCTCTCGAAAGTGGGTTCGACTATGAATATCCAAACGCTTTTTAAACCGAGTCCTGTAAGTACATTCTGGGCAAGAAAATGGTCTCTCCTGAATATGGGTTCTAGCGTGAATATTCAAATCCCAAATTTGAGAACACTCGTAAGTACATTTTGGGCAAGAAAATTCCTTTGCAGTGTGGGATTTAATATGGGATATCATTTTACTTTTATGATAACATCCGTAAGTGCATTCTGGGCACGAGAATGGTTTCAAATTTTTAGTATGGGTTTTTATAATATGAAACTTCAGATCGTCGCTTAGAATGCTCTTGTAAGTGCATTCCGGGCATGATAATACTCGTAGCTTCGCCTCAGGGTGGGTTTTTTTATGTATAACCAGGGTCGTTTTATATTTGCACCTGTAAGTGCATTCCGGACAGGATAATGGTTTATTTTCATTGTGGGTTCTAGTATGAATAACTAAATCTTTTTTTCGTATACACCTGTAAGTGCATTTCGAGCACGAGTATGGTTTCTTTTCAGCGTGGGTTTTTACATGACGATCCAAATTGATTTTCATTATACAACTGTAGTTACAAGTTGGACAGGAAAATAATTTCTTTCTTATGACTGATAGTTTTTCTTTCAGACCTTTAGGGCAAACAGTAGTTGATTTCAAGGAACCGAATTCTGAAAAACAATATTAAAATTAATAATAACCTTGAATTTTAAATAAATCACTATAATCAAATGTTATAATAGCATGCACTTTTTTTCATCTTTGTCCTTCATAAATTAAAAGTATATTCTGTTGTCTAAATCATTTTTTCATCTTTGTCATGCTAAATTAATAGCATAATATATTATATACATATATTTATTATTTTATCTTAGTCCTTCAAAATTCAAATCAACTATGGTCACCCTACTTTATACAAAAATATACATAAAATAAATAAAAAATATATAAAATATTAAAGTAACATTTACATTGTAATGTGCCAAGTGCTTTTAGCCCATTATCTGTGTAACAATATTGTTCTTTGAATAATCATTTTTATTTTACCTATTATTTTGTGTATTTTTAAAGTATTATTTTTGTTTTTCCTATTGTGTTATTTTTGTTACTTAAGTAAATAATTGTTAACCTCAATACAGGCTTGTTCTAGTGAGGTTAAAAATTGTATTGTAAACTGTTATACGTAAAACGTGAAGAAACAATAAATAAATAAATACATACTATTCCAAAAAACAAGGTATTCCCTTACTTAAAACATTATAACACGTAACCGAATGTAGCCCAATCCAAACAATTAAAAAAATTATATAAAAAATACTTTGCTTCATAAATTCTGTATCTTAAAGGATGAACCACGTAAGTCCACTTGGGACTTTTGTTCGGGAAAGCAATTTTTGTGTTTGTGAACTAAGTGTTTGAAGGTCTATAACTTTTTTTACTTACTGCAATAACTAAGATCTGTGAACGGTATATTTCGTAATATTTCGTTTTTGGCCATTGTTAAGACAAATATGTCAATTTATGAATATGTTTCGATTTATCCTATAAATTAAATTAGACACCAGTGGCTTTGTAATTACATAACACAGTTAATATACTGTTTATGGATTTTTGTACCGTAATGAAATACAGAAGATTTGTCTGCATACTCAACTTAAAACCGCCAAAAAGTGGACTTACGTGGTTTATCCTTTAAGATACAGAATTTAAAAAAAAATCAACCGCAGATAAAAATAATCTTGAAACAGGAAAATTCGCAAAGCATTGATAGGGAACATACGTTTTAGATTTTCACGGCCAAAAGCATTTTCGTTGTTTGTTTTTGGGGTGTTATGCCGTGTTGCGCTACCTCCTGCTTTAGCCGACGTTTCGGACAGCGTTGCAGTGTCCATCATCAGGGCAGATCCGGCAGATCACACATCGTCGGATCTGCCCTGATGATGGACACTGCAACGCTGTCCGAAACGTCGAACAAAGAAGGAGGTAGCGCAACACGGCATAACACCCCAAAAACAAACAACGAAAATTGATAGGGAAGATTCAAAAGGATTGCTTAAAAATATGTTTGACAGATATAGCGAGGAGCGTAGAGTTTGTTGAACAAACGCCATAATTATTGAACTAGCTATAAATAAAACTACGAGTTTTGGTAGTATAATGGAGGTCAGTCATACGATAATCCAATTCACTTCCCAGACACCATAACCCATGATATCTAAACCAACGTGTCTCGACCGGTTATGTGCAGTATCGCTGAGCTGCTCCTGCTGCCTGCAGGATAAACTAATCTCAGATGGGAGAAGGCCCCTGGAGAATTAATTAATAACTTACCTAGGATTTGATCGATCCTTTCCAGATGAATGAAACATTCATTTTTAATATCAGGATGGTCAATATCTAATTCAGAGTATGCGCCACATTCTTGCGCATGTTCCTCTGCTGCTAGAGTCCCCGGTTTACATTTAATGGTAGAAGCGTCTTCTGTCTCCTGTTTGACAATCCCGTACTGCAATATTGCATCAAAAGGGGATATCGGACTCTCTTCTTCGGGGATTGTCTCCGGTTCAGACTTTGTGATATCGATATCTGTGGTCATATCCATTTCAGGTAAACTTCTTTATAATTCCGATGTTTGCAAGATATTCTGAAAAAAATAACTCGTTATTGCAATCACGCTGCCGTGAACATCAGTCTGCATCAATTGACATTGAAGTTTTGCATAATTATTCAACGAGTATATAGGAAGTTGATTAATTATAATCTAATCTAGAATGAGGATATCTGATCAAATGCATATTATAGGTCGCTAAAGCGCCATTCAGACGTTTCACTAATCGCTCATTTCCGCATTTCATTCGGCCTAGTTTACTCGGAATGACACGTCTGAACATGAAATGAATCGAAAGTGCCGAACACTGCCGAACACTGCCGAATGAAATCTTCAAGTGAACCGATCCAACAATGTTGGATATTTTCATTCGGCATCCTTCACTTGCGCGCGCATGCACGCGGAAGAGAGCAAAGTGAATCGTCTGAACACCGAGTGAACTCTCAATCAGTTTGTCTCGCGTCCTGTACGGGAAGGACCATGAAAGGACGCTATCACATCGCACGCAAAACGTCAAAATGGTATTCGTTCGGCTAATTTGTTTGCTTTTGGGAACACCTCTCATATAAATTTTTGGGTCTCCCTTATTATCCATGTATATTATATGTTTTTTAATAAATGTAAGATTATTAATTTGTAGGAAAATGTTCGTAATAAAAAAAGTAAAATCAAATTGTATTATTATGTCATAAAAAATAAAAAGGTTTATAAGACGAAACAATACTGTTTTTTATATTTATTTTATTTAATTGTGTCAACAAAATTTCGTAAAATCGATGCATCTGACATTTATTTATTTATTATTAATTTTCAACGCCCTGATGGGCTTTTACATAATAAGTATATTATACAGTGATATATATGTATGTTTAAATAAGAAATATAAACTTATAGCAATTAACATTATAAAATATAACAGTATAAAAGTAAGTAAGAAATATTATATTATAATAAAAGAGAAAAAGTAAAAATAAATTAAACTGAAACCAGTTTTTAAATTGCAGATGGCATAAAAATAATAAAATATAGTGTAAGTTAATATTAGAAATTTACAGATGTGTAATACAAGAAAAAGTTTACAATACAGAAAAACAAAAGAGAGTAAGTAACAAGTTTTTACATTATAGATAAATAGAAATAATACAAAAATATGTGCAACAGCTCCTACATTATAAGAATATGCTACATCAAAATATTATGGAATCTTTTAAATAACAGTAACTAATATTAAACACGTCTGATTTCACATTCTGACATGAATGATTTAATAATTTCATGTTTGTATTGTATCAGTGACACATTCCATACATCTACGTGCGAATACATATTTCCCAAGTTTTGAATTCTCTGTAGTGGTATATTGAATTGGGCCCTGGTCGCAGTATTACTACAATAAAATGGTAGTACTGACCTTGTATTTCTGGCTGGCACATTAAGATTTATGAGCGATAAGAATTCAGGGCTATCAATTATATTATGCAAGATTTTAAATAGAAATATTAGATCAAAAACAATTCTCCTGTCACTCAAGTTTAATAGATTAGATAATCGTAGTAGAAAAGAGTAGTTTTTTTGTTCTTTCGGTATTTTTAGTTTATAATTTAAAAAGCTTAGGAATTTTTTTTGTACTCTTTCTATTGTTTGTGAATGCACGTTATAGTGGGGAGACCATATAGTTGAATTATATTCAACCTGGCTCCATGTTTTACCTTAAAATTCGGGGCCGGACCGCGCTGGAAAACAAACGAATTCCAGCGCGGTTGACCTCGCTCGGCGACGCTGTGGTCGGAATGGACGAGTGAACGCTTATTTCTATAGCGCCGTGTGAACATGGAATGAAACAAAATGGACGATTAGGCCGAAAAAACATGGCGGAAACCTTCCCTCGAGTGAACTGTCTGATTCCAGCATAACCACTCGAGCGCTTTTTGCCACATTATGGCACTATTTCCAAAACCTCAACCAGATTTATGCGACAAAGTTATTGAAAATTGGACCTCCCGAATACGTGCCACCAAGCAAAGCCGCGGCTGACATTTGAACTTATTGCTATAAAATATATTTTTAAATAAAATAAAAATTGAATGGATGTCTCAAACACAACTTGTTTTATTTATGTTCTAAAATCGAGCGTCCTTATTAATGATATGATTCGACAGTGATCCCAGAATGCGTCTTAAAATGTGAATGTTTGCAATGTAGCAATCACTTTAGTATGAGATTTGGCAAAATCGTTGAATGCTCTATAAAGGCTCAGTCAAACAGGAGGCGTACTTACGCGCGTCAAGGCGTTAAAACGTCCCGGACGTATAACGCAACGTTGTGATGTACTGAACATGTCTAAACCGGTCAAACAGAGCGAGCTTGTAGAAATACGCGAAGTTCTGCCGCCGCGGCAAAACGCCACGTTGTATTTTTGTTACCAAATTTCCTTTGACGCCGGGAGTTCTTGCTTGACTGTGGTAAAAATGGTTGCTGAAAAGTTATTTGAATGTGTCCGAAAACATCCTTCTTTGTATGACACGAGTAACAGTGCACTTGTGGTGCATTTGCTTATTTGGTGTTGCAGAAGGGAATGCAATTCTTCGAAGCACTCTCGTGACATTGAAAGAAGCGATCTTCATGACGTAATGAATGCTCCCGGAATAATCGATGATATTTTAAAAATTCTTTCCTCTTCTTATTAATATCATGCACCCATATTCTATTACTACGGAAACGTGATAATGCACACAGCAGTAACATCTTATCTTCATCTGAATCGATGGACATCGTGGCGAAGACCGACTGACAGTAACTGACGCCGAATGCTCTGGTTTGCACGTCGAAGCCGTTCAAACAGAAAGTACGCGACGTTACGCTGACGCCTTGACGCGCGGTAATACGCCTTCTGTTTGACAGAGCCTTAAAGGTATAATACCAAACGAAGAACTCAACTTTAAACCAGTCTTGTTGTGGGAATCATTATGCGCGGCGTAATGAAATACCTGCTCACGGGATATAAATAATGTAATTATTGACTTACCGCTTCGACCGGGTGCATAAATAAACCAATCACTAGATTGATAACTTCGTGCTTTTACTATAGAGAAATTTTCGACACTATTTGACCATAGATATTGGATAAATATAGAGTATTTTATCACTTTTTTTTCGCCCCGACTTCTTGACGTCACACACACCATCGACTAGGATAGAGGAAACTAAAAAAAGGTGCGACCATAGACAATATAATTATCTTTCGGTACCTACCCAACTCATATGCCAAAAATATTATTTAAAAAAAAAAATGATTGGTTAAACAGAAAAATAAAAAACTCAGTTATATGTTTTGGTATTTTATTATAAGCGCGTATAAACAGATAATACAAGAAAAACTAACCATCACACCAATTCCGAATATACGAAGGCGTTGTTTTAAAGGTAAACTCTTCTATTGAACAGATTATAACTTTTATCAGGTCTAAAATAAATTTACCATATTACCGAGGGTAGATATAACCAAGGTCCATAAAGACTTCGTTCGAACAAGATATTTGATGCTCCAGTCCTGGAGTTCTGTGTTCTCTCAAGGATAGAGGCACCACAGAGTGGTGGAACACGTCAACACCCCAGATGTACTGGCCGTCATATCCTGACGTGACACCACAACGTTACTGTTCTACATACCTGCAACAAACAATCATAACATCATTAAGATGCTAAATCAATATATTTGGGTGTGCATCAAAATAAGTCAATTGACCTTCACAACAAAAGATTTAAGAAAATTTAAAACATTAGTAGAAACGTACTACATTCGGTGGATAAAGTTCACCATTAAGCAAGCTAATCGTCGCTATATTAATATTTTTACATGGGTGATAATTTATAATAATATAGTAAAATTCAAACACATACCAAGACAGTCCTGTGAAGGAAACGAATTTCTCTTTATAACTCCAGAACTGGTAGTTGAACTAGTGCAGAACAGTGTGTCACGATTTGGTGTTCAAAACAAACATAGGCATTGTATGATCGAGCTGAAAAGATTAATTAAAACAACTTCACTATCATGACACAACTGACAGATCAAAACAAGACAAATGCATAAAAAAATGATATTTCATCACTCGTCAACTAGAAAAATAACCGTACGAAATGAGCTTAGAATTTCATATAAGTAATCAATATAATTATGTGTACCTGTATTTTGGTTACAATGCATCCTCTTTCACGAGGATATTGTCTCATTTCAGGAAGTTTAAAAGTAGACAATGAGTTATTTTTTAATACGCATTTTGCATTCGATCACCATATTCGAGTCTGCCAATTCTCATCGACCATTCCCGATTCTCCTTTCTTTCCCAGGACGGAAACTTATGCCGAATTGAATTTACGTCTACACAGCCTTTCACACTGGGACGATATTTAGGTGGCATTTCACAAAAAATAATCCAAATATTTACGTCAGAATAGTAGCGCGTGGTCGCGCGCCATGCTGTGTCAAACATAAATAAACCATAGAACAATACTGTTTATATATAAAATATACTCGTGTTCTATTGGTCGCAGCATGGTCGCCGCCTTCTTGTCGTCACACAGTCATAGATATTTCTCATCTTCGTTACTGTTGAAATTTTGGATCGGAGTTATACCCCCCTGACCGGGTGAATCCGGTGAATGCAATAATTTAATCATTCATGACGATGACAGATAAATATACTTACGTCATAGACAATATAAACCAAAGACAAAACAGTTAAGAGGAACGGATGCTTAGCCCATTTCGGCTCGCAATCAAATGAAAAAAATATGTTTGTAATTAAAAGGTATATCAAAAATGGTATTCTTTATTTATTTGTGTTTTAAATTGTAAAATATAGGCCATTAAAAAATTAATCTTTTGTGACTTTAAAGGAAACTTTGGCAATTATTTTTGAGTAAATAAACCTAAAAAAATAATAATTTCGCTATATTATATTAGTACTATGGTGACGGCCAGCGTATTCCAGCGGTAGGGTGTTGGACTTCCATTCCGAAGGTCGCGAGTTCGAACCCGGCGTGCGCAAATAATTTTTATTTAATTGATTTGTGTTATTTCGCAATTAATAATTTGAAATAATATATAGTGTAGTTGCGGCACGTTCCAGAGTGGAAGATACTCTAAGTATCGCCCTGGTGTAAGACCACGATTCAGAATTGAAAGGTTGCTTGAAATGGCTTTAGCCGTGTTTAGTGACAAGATCTGAATAGCTAGGTACTTCCCCACCTTCCTATTCCTATTTATCCTTCCTTTCCCCACTTACCTTCAGCCTCATAACATGCCCCGATTGGGATGCCATAGTCTCACTGGCTCCAGACGGGAGCAGTCGGGACTCTCGTGAGGTATTAACTATAAAAGGTCGGCGATGTGCGAATGCGGTGCGGTGCAGACCACAGTACATGTGGTCAACGAATGCCCGCTCCATTCATTCCCCGGCGGGATTGATGAGGTCCACAGGGCGACGCCTGAGGCCCAAGACTGGCTCGCAGACCTAGATGTCCCCCTCTGACCCCCCCACCATACGAAAGAAGAAGAAGACTATAAAAAATAAAAATAAAAAGTTCATAAAAATGAATGTTTGTTTGTTTTTCCCTTAATTTTTTTTATTTTTATAGAGAAACCTCACAAGAGTCCCAACTGCTCCCTTCTGGAGCCAGTGAGACTATGGCATTCCCAATTGTGGAGAATGTTGTGAGGCTGAAGGTAAGTGGGGAAGGGAAGGAGATGGGGAAGAGGAAGGTGGGAAAGTACCTGGCTATTCAGATCTAGTCACTAAACACGGCCAAAGCCATTATTAAGCAACGTTTCAATTCTGAATGGTGGTCTTATACCAGGGCGATACTGAGAGTATCTTCCACTCTGGAACGTGCCGCAAATATAACATATATTATTTTTATAAATTAATTGTGAAAAACACAAATTCGCGACCTTCCGAATGGGAGTCAAGTGTCTTACCACTCGACCACGGACGGTCGTCAATGTAACTTAATGTAGATTCAGACTGGCCGACGTACGTATGCATCGCTACTCAAACAATACTTAGCAACCCATACATTTTCTATGAAAATGGCCACAGACATCGCACGTCGCGATGCGTGTGGCCAATGTGATTCTAAAACATAAATTTTCATTGAAAATCTATGGTTGCTAAGTAGCCCAGATATTGTTAAGCGTATAGCCGGTTCCCACGGGGCGACTTTTGTCGGTCAACTCGACAGTTGAAAGCTAATCGACACGTGTGAACACTTTGTCAACAAAGTTATCAATTTTTTGTTGCTAGCGAAAGTTGATAGCCCGTCTACTTTTGTCGTTCAAGTATGACTATCGCCATTTTGGTTTTACTAATCGTTCGAGTTTTACATCGAATCGTCGCGTCTGAACACATGTTTCAAGTCGCTTATCATTTTTCGTTACTCGCGGGAAAAAGTAAACGTCAGGCGTTTCATTTATTCGGTACTATTTCCTACCGTCATGGAATCCGTTTCAACCAAAAAATATCTGAAATGGTCGGACGATTTAATGTTCAGATTTATGGATCTGTACCAAAGCCATCCCTGTCTTTCGGATCAAAAACAAGAAGTATACAAAAATAGAATATTATTTTTGAAATGTAAATAATATTATTTTGAAAAAAATTGTGTTGGATGCGCCTAATTCACTCCTTCTCATGATCCATTTTCTCATCCAAGTACGACGTTTTTTATATTTTTTCATAATCTCCAGCTCCTCTCACAGAACATCAGAAATTAGATAGACGCACGCACTAACAATTTCAGTTGACGCCATTTTGAATCTCAAAATCGGTTCAACTTAAATTGAAACGTGGGAACAAAATGTTGCTCAACTTTTTTCGTAAAATAAAAGTTGGTCAACAAAAATCGAAACGTCTGAACGCCCCAGTAGCGATGCATACGTACGTCGACCCAGTCTGAATCTACCATAAACCAGTCATCCGATTGCAATGAAACTTTGGGGATTTGATGTGTGCATGCCCGGAATGGTTTCTATAACTATGTTTAATAGTGAGTATTTCTTTATTTAATATTTTAAATACACGAAAAAGTGAACGAAAACAAGGCATAATATATTGAATTTGTTTAGGAAACGGTTAAATCTTTTTAGTATATAATTACTGCAGGCATCACCCCAACGTTTTTTTTTTTTTTTTAAGAACCCGTTCCAAAAGTAATTGGATAAATAAACTGTGCTATATTGGTTTTCTGCAACTGGAAATGCAGTGACAAACTAGAGTGTGTCAATTATTTTAACGTTTGAATTCAGCCTGGTATCTCAAAAGTTGCGTCTTACAAAGAATATGAGAACTGCATTTAAATTTATTTTGTTTTAAATGGTGATTTGTTCGATAAAATGCATTAAAAATCAGAACATTTTTTCAATTATGGTAAACATTATTTCACAAAAATTACCGTTGTCATAACATGTTATCATTCAATTTTGATCATTCCTTATTTTTTTTTCGTTGTATTTTGTTAAAAAATTTGGTATAGTTATTATTTAGTATCTCGATTTTATACAAATTAAGAGTTTTATTTTCCCTTTTTATATTGTTAACAAACACATCACATATGTTTAAAAAAACACTTTTTATTTCGTTCTTTGGACTACAACCAGTTATGGAATATAAATTAAGATTACTACAAAGTACAAAATATGGACCCTTCGTTTTATTTTTTTCCTGAATCACGAAATCTATTTTTTTTTCAAAACCACCTGGCCATTTAAGCAAGTTAACAGTGAACACCAATTTCATTTGTGTATACGTTTTCGAATAGCTACAGATCATACGGGCGTTTAAAAATAAAGCAATTTTTTTCTCTCTACGGAGAGCGACACATGCTAGTGACAACTTATTTCAGGTACGAACGGTTGGCCCATCTCCAGTTTCGAGATTTCGAGCTGCGTCGCGTGTTTTTTGAGTAACCTTTCAATTTTTTTACACATATTTTAAAAAGATCCGAGTATAACCGGTTTCCCAAAGGACTTTGATACGTCCCTACATTCGGCGAGGAGAATTATTATCAAAAAAATTATATAACAGGAGGAACAAATTTAAAAAAAACTATGAAAATTATTACTGACACATTTATTCTAGAATTACAATTAGCTGGGGTTAATTTTAATCTATATGTCAGTTTTCTTAACTACTTAATTAACTCTTAAAATTAGAATGTCCAATTGCTTAAGTCTACGAAATTGTCCTTAATGTATAAAAATATAGTCTAATAGAATCACTTCCCTTGTTTCGATGACTGGACTCGATTTTCACGTACACCCACAATCACTAGTTATTGCACGTTATATCATATTATATATTATATACGTTATTTTGTCTCCAAGCATTAAAGCATTGAGAAAGCTGTTAAAGATATGCGAAGAATATGCCGCTGAACATAACATGGTCTACAACCCAACTAAATCTGTATTACTTGTATTGAAATCGGGCGCAGGCCCTACAAAGGTACTACCCGTCAGCCTAAACGACACAAAAAAATCTGAAAAACCGGAGGTCAAATACTTAGGAGACATCGTAACAGCGGAACTCAATGATGATACTGATATTGAGCGACAGAGAAGATCACTGTGCATTAGGGCAAATATGATTTCTCGAAGATTTAATAAGTGTAGCCCAGAAGCAAAAAGGCAACTTTTTAACACATACTGCACGAGCCTATATACCTCGGAGCTGTGGACCAAATACAACAAAGCATCTCTAAAAAGAATGGAAGTACAGTACAACAATTCATACCGAATACTTTTTGGGTTGTCCTGGTACTGCAGTGCCACTGAGATGTTTGTAGAAGGGGGTGTTCCTGCATTCCGAGCACTACTCAAAAAACGGATCACCAGCTTTAGAACGCGACTAGCCACGAGTGAAAACGGCCTTGTGATGGCAGCACTGCACTTCTGGCAGGGTCCTATTTACAAGCGATGGAGCCAACTCCTGATGAGTTAAAAAAAAAAACAACAACTTTATTTTCATGTTTTTTTTCTGTATTATTTTTATTCTGTTTTATCTTACTATGTGTGCAGTATCATAATATAATTCTATGTATAATATTGAGCTCGTGGGATTGCACTACCCTCCCTGAGATCTGGAATAAACAATAAAAAAAATAAAATATATATATATATATATATATATATATATATCACTACTTCACATACCATTTGATGACTACGATTCTTGTCGGTAACTTTGCGGGTTGTATGGGGTTGTGGTGGGGCAAGACAATTCTTCTGCGGTAGGAGGCCGGTGATTGCTGGTCACGTGAATGTTGACTTCCTCGGCGGGAAGCTGTTGGTGAATGGGCGGCGGGTTGAACCGAAGGGCGGTCAGTGTGCCGGTCAGTATTCCCGGGCGGGAGCAGACTGCTGCCTGGGCGGCGGGCTGGACAGAAGAGCAGTTAGTATACTGGTGGTAGACCGTACACCGCCGAAGGGCGGCGTGTACGGGAGTCTGGGTGCTGACTCGGTGGCGGACTGAACCGAAGGGCGGTCAGTCTACTGCTCGCATAGTGTTGGCTCGGCGGACGCCGTTGGGCACGAGGGGCACGGTGGCCCTCCAAGGGAGGAACTTCCCGGGTCGGAAGTGAAAAGCTCACTGTTGAACGGTTTGAAATCCCGCTTCTTCGCGTGCCGAGGGTTGGCCCTACCGAAGGGTTGAGGAACTATTGTAGTTCCTATTTGTTCCGCTTCTCAGCTGCCATTATTTCCTGGCGCTGAGGTCGTCCACTAGTCGTCAAATTAAACGCAAGATGTCGCTAGTAGTCTCGTTTATGGTGAATCTATACATTATTGGCGGTAACTTTGAATTTAACATAATTCAAACTACATTTACGTTCTTAAGGCTAGATTACAATGATGTTCGTATCTCTAGATTAATTCTAACAATCTTACAACAATGCATTTAATTAATATAAAGGCTCAATCATGAATACATTCTATTAATGTAGCAAAATCCCAAGTCCACATTCGTTAAGCGCCAATCAGACGTTTCACTAATCGCTCATTTCCGCACTTCATTCGGCCTAGTTTACTCGGAATGACACGTCTGAACATGAAATGAATCGAAAGTGCCGAACACTGCCGAATGAAATCTTCAAGTGAACCGATCCAACAATGTTGGATATTTTCATTCGGCATCCTTCACTTGCGCGCGCATGCGCGCGGAAGAGAGCAAAGTGAATCGTCTGAACACCGAGTGAACTCTCAATCAGTTTGTCTCGCGTCCTGTACGGGAAGGACCATGAAAGGACTCTATCACATCGCACGCAAAACGTCAAAATGGTATTCGTTCGGCTAATTTGTTTGCTTTTGGAAACACCTCTCATATAAATTTTTGGGTCTCCCTTATTATCCATGTATTTTATATGTTTTTTTAATATATGTAAGATTATTAATTTGTAGGAAAATGTTCGTAATAAAAAAAGTGAAATCAAATTGTGTTATTATGCCATAAAAAATAAAAAGGTTTATAAGACGACACAATACTGTTTTTTTATTTATTTTTATTTAATTGTGTCAACAAAATTGCGTAAAAATCGATGCATCTGACATCTTTTTCCTTAAAATTCGGGGCCGGACCGCGCTGGAAACAAAACGAATTGCAGCGCGGTTGACCTCGCTCGGCAACGCTGTGGTGGGTATGGACGAGTGAACGCTTATTTCTATAGCGCCGTGTGAACATGGAATGAAACAAAATGGACGATTAGGCCGAAAAAACATGGCGGAAACCTTCCCTCGAGTGAACTGTCTGATTCCAGCTTTAGGAACATACCATATGTGTACGATCATAAAGAAAGCGGGTTTCGGCTTTCGGACTACCCGCGCACAGCGCCGAGCGCGCCGGCGGTATTTTGTACCGAGTTGCGGACATCTGAATCTGGCTTCACTGTGTGCGCTTTAGTACGTTTACATACAAACATTCTTGTCGGCCGTCGGCTGCCCATGCGCCGACTGCTTTACCCGCGTTCTACGTGTTTCGACCCTATGGTCGCACAGCGGCGCGTTGGTCAAAGAGATTTTTATTGCCCTGACTTCTGCTGGTCCCTAGGATTGGGTCGCCTTTTGTAACAAACTGCGGAAATTCTATCCTAGCTTTCTATTTTATTAGGGTTCCTTTGAGTCTGATGTCGCCGTTGGCTATCTGCGATTTCTAATTCTAATAATCGTTTACCGACCTTGTACAATAACTGATTTTTTAACCTCCCTTGTCGGCGAGCCGTCACATTCCTAGGCTGGGGAAATTCCCGGCAACTAATATTGCACATTTTTAAGTTCCAAGGGTCTTTCCGTGAATTCTAGCCATTGTTAATATTTTAGTGTATAACAATCGCCACCGGTTTTTTTGGCTTGAATTCGCGGTCATTTATTATCAATTAAGTAAGTTTTTTTTTTTACTTTACTTTAACTATAACTATGAAAAGTTACATAACGAACTTAATTTTTCTTAACTTCTACGTACATATACTACTACATAATGGTCCTGTCCTGTGGAAATTATCGGGTCTATTACTGTGTAATCCCTGGCGGATACTGGGTGGCGTAATATCCTTTATTGCGCACTTTTGGGGAACACTTCTATTCATGCATCATCGGCGGGGATTTGCGCAAAATATTACCTAAGCTATACATATTCATACCAATACAAATTATAAGTAAAGACACGAGGTCTATGAACAATATACAATGCGGATAGAAAAATTAAAATTACGGGTGATCGTAATACTCTGAAAGTTTATAAGAGATTTTGAAAAGGTTTATATATATCCGGTTCGTTAGGACCATAAATGATTCGTGTTTTATGTGATTTTGTATCGAATGACCTTGAAATGTGTGTTTTTGTATCTGTTTTAACCACTGCGCAAGTAGAAAGTACGCACATAAGAAAAAGAGACAAATTACTTACTGCGGGACTTGTAGCACTTTCTTCTATTTGGCCGGTTTTAACTTGCACTTTGTTGCGGTAATATTTCTTCATAGAGCGGTGAGTGGCGAAAGATGCGGAATAGGAATGCGGATGTTTATAGGTTTAGAATCGATTATTGACTGACTGTGGGTAATAGGAAACATGTCGATAGGGAAGGGTAAGAAGGAAATGTAACAATACTAACTACAAGTACAGCAGTTCATGTATGTGTATAGGTTCGTATAGATGTATGTAGGTAAGTGTGTATTCTGTAAAGGCCCAACCACCGAATATACATGACATTATAACATATTATATTAAAAAAAAACTGTTATCTAGGTCTTCTGACCAACAGGGTCGAAAAAAAACTAACGATGATTGAGAGAGCAAATACCTTTGCATGAGCAACTAATGCTCTTAGAGACTTACAAACGGTGAACGATTTATTTTTTATTTTTTTATTTTTTATTATTTATTAACCAAAAAATACATGTTATGTACATTCTTTTAGGTATATGCCACCTCACTAGGCTGAGCCTGTTCCGAGGTGGCAGAGTTTAGTTTACAATCTTACATTTGGACAAAAAAACGATATTTAGCTATAAAGTAACACGACAATCTTCCACCTTGTATCAAGCTGGCATCAGAAGTGTGTGGACTGCTCTAAGTATTGTCTTGATTCGATTTTTAAGTTTTTTTTCCATGTTGCGATACTTTCTTCTTTAATCAACACTGTGGGTAATCATATGTCTAATAAGATTTCCCTTCTGAAAGCATGAATATTCGCAGTCGGAACAAAAAAAAGGTTTCTCACCACTATGAATAATCATGTGTCTTTTAAAATTTTCCTTTCGATAACATGAGTAGTTGCAGTGGGCACATGAAAAAGGTTTTACTTCACTGTGGATAATCACGTGATTTTTTAAATCTCCCTTCCGATGACATGAATAGTTACAGTCGGGACACGAAAATGGTTTCTCACCACTGTGAGTAATCATGTGTCTATTTAAAGTTTCCTTTCGATAACATGAATAGTCGCAGTCTGGACATGAAAAAGGTTTTTCTCCACTGTGGGTAATCATGTGTCTAATAAGATGTCCCTTCTGACCAGATGAATAGTTGCAGACACGACACAAAAAAGGTTTTTGTCCACTGTGGGTATACATGTGAGAAATAATATGTCCTTTCCGACTACATGAATAGTCGCAGTTGTGACATAAAAAAGGTTTTTCTCTCCTGTGGGTAATAATGTGTCGATTAAAATTTCCCTTCTTATAGCATGAATAATTGCAGTCGGGACAAGAAAAAAGTTTTTCTCCACTGTGAGTTAAGATGTGATTTTTTAGATCTCCTTTAAGACAACATGAATAGTTGCAGTCGGCACAAGAAAATGGTTTTACTTTAGTATGTCTGGGTAAGTGCAGTTCTAGCATTGACTTGCGAGAGCAGGAGTAGTTACACCGGGAACAAGAGTATCGGTTTCCCTCAGGATCCGTCTTAAGGTTTGTCAGCAAGTCTGAAAAAGATAAAGGTCAAAGCTTAATTAAAAACGAAATTAAGACGAGCATGAATTGTCTACTTAAGCAAACTAAAAATTTACCTGCTGTCTGGGTCAATCTTTCAGAGTGATCTAAGCATTCATTTTTAATATCTTGAATGTCTATGTTATTATCCGGATATGGAATCCCCTTTCTAACTTGGTCTCGGGATACCGGTTCTGCCTTGACGGTAACAAGCTCCACAGTCAAGCCACCTAGAAAAACAAAACACAATACGTACATTGATATGCCGAGACGAACAGCGAACTATTTTCAAATTTACGCAAACGCACTTAAACAACACGTATATTGTACTTGTTAAAAAAAAAATAATAAAAAAATTAACGGTCAAACGAGCGTACTATTTTCAAATTTACGGAACAGTACTTTAACAAAACATATTGAACATACTTAAAAAAATTGGCGTATTTTGTCAGAGGTTAAAAATATTCCCGCTTGGCAATAAAATCCAAATAAATGGAACATTTGTTAACGTATTCGAAAACTAAAAACTGTTTTCGAAAGGTGATGAAATAGGCTTTCAAATTTCTATATTAAAAATTACTATGTATTTTTTTAAATAATTTTTTTTTTTGAGAAAACTTAAAAAAGTGTTAAAAATGGCTCAATTTACTTTTTTTTTAACTAAAATTACTGATAATGAAAAAAAAATAAAACACATACTTATTTCATTATATAAATGAATTATAAACCTTACTGTCACCTCACTTTTTTTCGTTTCATGTAAAAAAAATTCATAAAAAATTCACAAAGTTCCATAATTTTTTTTCAAATTGCTATCGGAAACTTTGGTTTCAGAAAGGGGTAAATTTTATTTTTTTTTGTGGTTATCTTTTAGATTTGATTATATAGTTTGTTGTATTCTCTTTCCAATACCGTTTAGATCACATTTCTGACTATGATAGTAAGGGAGAAACAACGATTTCTGTGCGACCTATGTGAGCTGGGACAAATATGGTCTCCTGTGATTAAACGGGTTAACAAAACATATTGTTTTTCTTAAAAAGAAACTGGAAATTAAATATAAACGATTAAATATACCATTTTAAAACCTTGGTTGTATACCTCTTTGCAAAACCAGAAGGGCCCAAGGGCATATTAATTTTAATGCCCCTAAAATATAAAATTCACTACTTGCAACCTTTGAAGAGAACATGTTGCGTTCAAAGTTAAACTCTTACAAAAAAATATATGAAATTATGGCTGAAATTCACTGATAGATATATTTTTCTTTTAAGTCTCAGCAGTCATCACATTCGATATAGTTTTTACTCCTTTACAGATACTAGTACAATGCATTACACTTATATCAGGTCCAAAATATGAGGTATTTACTTTTTTTTGACTTATATAAGTTTAAACGTTTGCTTAGTTTGACAGTTTACTACAAATATACATTTATGGTAAATATCTAAATAATGAATGCAAGGCATGAGAGAACAAGTGTATTTATGTGCTATCTGCACAATCTTTCAACATTTTTTTACTTTTGCAATGCAACTTACTCGCTGTCGGAGTACTCGCAGCATACTGCAAACATTCCTTCTTCACACCCGGGAGGTATATACCTACATCCGTATACGGCATTACACCTCCACCGTCTTCCTGGGACCCTGGTTCCACCTTGATGGAAGCACTCTCTGGGTTAGGAAGATCCATGGCCTTCTGTTATTGGTCCCAGCTCACAAAAAATTAGACCTGCAACAGAACGTGAATTAATTATTACAATTTACTTAAGAAATTATCTTTATTTGGAAGGCAATCTTCAAAATCTTGGAGAAGATCTAGACCAACCTACAATTAATTTAATATCACAGTCATATATTTGACCTCATACATCATACATATAAAATATCAGAGTGGAGAGCAGCTATGAAAAAAGTTACAGTTATGCGAGTAAGTTAAAAACATTTAGCAATAACAGGCTGAAATTTTTCTTGTTACCGAAAAGTATATAATGGATTTTTTTTTACGTTAAGGGTTAGTTTGTTTATTCTCAACCAGCTAGTGAGATGGGAAGTATCAGCATGCATTTCCATTTCAAGCTCCGCTAGGTTCGGTTTAGTATAAAAATATAACGTATCATCCGCATAATATTGTATAGTTCCTTTAATACCCCACTTTGTTATGTCGTTTACGTAGATTAGAAAGAGCAGCAGTTCAATAACGCCAATATTATAAAATGTGAGATATTATAATAATAAAAATGCACCAATTAAGAGGCTTAGATCTGAGTTAATCAATATAACATGCACCTACTTACATACAAGGTGAAGTGCGGTGGTCAATAGCAATTTGTTAAAGAAACGTTACCGGAAAGTAAAAGTGCGTTAATATGGTTGACTTCTGAATAGAAATGTGATGGTCGCTAAAGTTACCCAAAACTATAAAAATGGAACGCAAATATCGTGCCTCTTGTGCACTTAATACAATATAACTTCGGAACTGCGGGCACGAATGGCATTATGCCTATACGCAAAAAGTTTTGAGAACGTCATAAAGTTTAATAACATATCCATAGATAGCGAACCATCGAAGAAAATAATCATAAATGACAGTTCCTACTTTTGATAATTAAAATCCCGGGAACCGATTATTTTTGGAAAAGGTTGTTTGTGAAAAATAAAAAAAAATTGACGTGTTAAAAAATATGGCTTATTAATTTTAATTAGTTGGAAAGAACCGGTTAAATTTTTCACATATTTACTTCAGGCAATCCCTCTCTGCCCCTTCCCCTTCCTAGGGATTTTTCGTTTTGAAGAACTGGTTCCAAAAGTTATTGAATAAATAACCGATTCTATAGCGGTGTCCTGTAACTGGAAATGTAGGGACAACTTATTTAAAGTTATTACCAACCATCGAACCATCTGCAGTTTCAGGACTTCGAGCTACGTCACGAGCTCCAAGGGTTTTTTTTTTAAATTTTTGGATTGGTTGTTTTTTTGGTTTTTACACATATTTGGATCGTTTTAAAAGAATTTAACTCTTTGGCTCCAGTGACAGAAAAGGAACCGTTCAGTTACACAAGAAATGAATGCCGATAATCTCTAGTTAAGTGTCTTGTTTATGACATCGTTTTACATATCTGTCATCGTCATCAGCACTTATTAACATATTTTAAGTCAATTTTTTTTCAATCAAGCTTGTTTTGTCAACTTGACGTTCATGTCAGTGTGCCTAATTCAAAGTGCGCTATAAAATTGACAATTTGTTTGTCCAGAATATCTCGCAAACAGATAGAAAACTCAGAACACAAAAATCAGAATCATAAAGCAGTTTACCGGAAATGGATCTTGTGACCTCGTATTTCGGTTTCATAAAGACCGAACCGGAGAAAAGCCCCGAAGAAGTGAGTCCAACATCCCCTTGTAATAGAATATTACATTACTGGACTGTCAAACAGGAGACAGAAGACGCTCCTGTGATCAAGTGTGAACCGGAGACTCTAGCGGCAGAGGAACATACGCAGGAATGGGGCGCATACTCTGAAATAGATATTGACTATCCTGACATTAAAAAGGAATGCTTCGTTCATCTGGAAAGGATCGACCAAAGCCGCAGTAAGCTATTACATTATTATTTTGGTGCCCTCTCCCGTCTGAGGTCGGTTTCAGACTGCAGCTCGGAGCAGCTCAGTGGAACTGCAATTATACCAGTCACATTGATTATGATGTCATGTGGTATGGTGTCTGCATTAACCAAGACTTTCATAAATCTACCACCAGAAAGTTAATCCGGTTATCTTGCAACTGACACCCCCAATTTTTTAAAATTATATGTGGATATTTTTTAAGAGTTAGTTCAGTATTAGGCCATTTGTGAATTAACTCTACCTTCCTTACCCATTGTATTCAAGTTTTATTTGTGTATGTGTTGTTACGTAATTAAATTTACCTACCACAGTTTTAATTTGCTCGCGGTTAACTTCACCTCGGTGCGAATGTTCGCGCGTCTTAGGTCAGATGCGCGTACCCAAAACAGTAGCGATGGGCACAATCGATGAATAATCGATTATTTACTCGATCTTTTTTACCATCGAATGATTTCGATTCATTTCCATAGAAAAATCGATTCTCGCTTCTCGATGTCAAATTCATTCGAATGCACAGTCTAGCGATGGGCACAATCGATGAATAATCGATTATTTACTCGATCTTTTTTACCATCGAATGATTTCGATTCATTTCCATAGAAAAATCGATTCTCGCTTCTCGATGTCAAATTCATTCGAATGCACAGTCCGAGAGAATCGGTTTGAAACGTCATCGAACTTGGAATCGATTCTCGCTTCTCGATGTCAAAATTCTTTCGTCATCGAAACGTCATCGAAAGTGATTTTGCTTGTCAAACGAAATATTTTATAGGTACATGTTATAATCAACCTGATGTGTGAATTTTAAATTATGAATGAATACTTTTAGGTAACGATTTACGTTTTCAGTATAGTTTATACGTAAAAGATTGCGATGGTGATAGCTTTCAACAATTTAAAAATGTTTATTATGAGGTTATGTCTCATCTATTTGGGTATTGTATATTTAATTTAAAATAAAACAATAACTTAGTATATACCATTTTTATATTTAATGCCGACCGGGTTTCGCTAAAACCGTAGTTTCTTCAGGGCAGTAAATAATACTCTACTAAAATCAGCAAGTAGGTAATATGTTTTCATATCTGCTTTATATGACCAAATATATTTAATTTATTTGAAATTAACAGGTGTTTCTTAGTTTGTAATAAAAATGAAACGATTTCTATAGTAAGAAAACTTTATTTAATGATAAACTACAAATATAAAAATATAAATACAAATAATTGCATACGAAAAGGTGTCCATAACCTACATGTTATTTAGAGGTTATTTTTTAACAAAAACGACATAAAATTATTATCTTCGTATTAAACACAGACACACTGTCAATATTATTAATGGGAATTTGTACCAACCGGCTAAACTAAATATCTTATTAGTAATTTTATTGTTGTGAGATGCCCTCATATTTGAAATTCGTGGAAAATGGAATAACACTAATGTTGCCATCAAACAAAAAGGAATTTGCCAATTTGCCATTGCCAGGAAATAAAAACGGTGATTGAAATATTGTTGCAGTACTTACTTACTTATGTTGCGTTATTTAAACATGTTATTTATCAAAATTTATTATTGTTATAATTATTTATTGTTTTTGACAAAAATGTCATATTATTATAATTATTTTCATATTATTAAACATACATAAATATTTTTAATGGAAATTTTTACCAATGGGCTAAACTAAGTAGCTTAACAATAATTGTTATGTTGTGAAATGCATACCAAAAAACAACAAATAATAACAATAAGCGTTGCCATACATGATGCACCATAATAATTTTCGGCTTCCTACCCCCCCCCCCCCCCCCCCCGTCACAGACAAAAATCCTGCCCCTGACCGTAGCTACGAAAAGGTGTCCATAACCTACATGTTATTTAGAGGTTATTTTTTTTAACAAAAACGACATAAAATTATTATCTTCGTGTTAAACACAGACACAATGTCAATATTATTAATGGGAATTTGTACCTACCGGCTAAACTAAATATCTTATTAGTAATTTTATTGTTGTGAGATGCCCACCTATTTGAAATTCGTGAAAAAAAGGAATAACACTAATGTTGCCATCAAACAAAAAGGAATTTGCCAATTTGCCATTGCCAGGAAAGAAAAACGGTGATTGAAATGTTGTTGCAGTACTTACTTACTAATGTTGCGTTATTTAAACATGTTATTTAGAGATTGTTTTTGAACAAAAATGTCATATAATTATAATTATTGACATATTATTAAACATACATAAATATTTTTAATGGAAATTTTTACCAACGGGCTAAACTAAGTAGCTTAACAATAATTGTTATTTTGTGAAATGCATACCAAAAAAAACAAATAAAATTACAACAAAAAATAAGCGTTGCCATACATGATGCACCATAATAATTTTCGGCTTCCTACCCCCCCCACCCCCCACCCCCTCCCTCACAGACAAAAATTCTGCCCCCGACCGTAGCTATTGCTCCCAAACTCCGAGCAAAAATCGATTAATCATTCGATTATTGTGATGTCTCGATTAAAAAAAATCGATTATATAAAAGTTTCGATCATTCCCATCGCTACAAAACAGAGAGCTTGTAAACCTTACCAATTGCTATATCCACGGTGGCCGCTCGTTTGCCACTCTTGTGAGAAACACTTGCCCAAATATCAAAACTCAGTGAAAAGTGTTAGCTTTAGTTCTGAACGGTAAGTATTATGTGTTGCGTACGAGTCACTCTGCCGACATCTTGGAAGCCCATGCGCCCGCCGAGTTTCTTCCCGTAACCAAATGTATTCCCTTTTTAAGCCAAATTTATTTTATTAACTTATATCACACAGGAGAAAGAGAATCCCCTCAACACCGGACCACTACCTGCCAGAGAGTAGTACCTCATTGCCTGAATTTTTCTATAAAACTTTTTTCGACAAGGTATGGCGAGGGAAACGCTATCAAAAGTTTCAGGATATATTTCGGGTATTTCTGCCAGCAGTTATAATATATATTTTTTTTAATTTAAAAGAAAGACAAACATTTCCGGGTTACGAATAACCCAACAACATTTGAAAATCTCCTACTATCACCACACTAAGCGGAAGATTTTGCTTGTGTTGTGATGGAGAACTTAGCCAGCCGAGGAATCGAACACGGAACGCCTGGGTGGGACCCAAACGCGATGCCCACTCAACCACAGGCCGGTTTGATAGACTTTTTTAAATTTCACCTTCAGCTCCTCTTTGGTGCTAAGCTCGAGTAGCTCCTCTTGTAATACCACATTCGCCACTTCCGTTTCATCAAATGGATTTATGATCCATGGTGGTATTTCCATAGTCAGAATATCTTCAAATCTATTTTTGAAGTCATCATGGAGGGCATGTAAATGTTGAGCGTATGTCTGAATATCCTCATCAAGACATTCTGCCTGTGACAAGTTTGGAACTGGGAGAATTCGTGCCGGCTAATATTTTGCTTCATAAGTTTCAATTTTCCAATAAAAGCCGAAATTACATCCTTTGTTTTTTTATTAAATTTACGCTATCTCCTTGTAACTGCAAGTTAATGTCATTAATTTTTTGGAATAAATCTGTCAATTTGATCAGGTTTTCTTTTAAATCTGGATCTTTTCTTTCCAGAAACTCTAAAACTGATTATGCGAATTTTTAGACTGTCTATTTCCTCTGGTAAGCAGTAAAAGTACACTTGCTGGCCATCAGCGTAGCAGTGAGATAGAAGACCAAATGATTCGATTATTTTAGCGACATCATTTGTGAAGAGGATGAAGAGAAGTGGGCCCAGAACAGACCCCTGGGGTACTCCAGATGAAAGGGTTGCATATATTGATTGTTTTTTCCCCACCTTTACGGCTTGCCTACGATTAGCCAAGTATGATGTCAGCCAGCTCTTAACGTCGCAGTTTAAACCAAAGGATTCTTCTAACCGTTTAATGAGGAAATCGTGGTCAATCGTGTCAAAAGCGGCACTCATGTCCAAGACTGAAAGGAGTGCCAATTTGCCCGACTCGATAGCAAGAGTTATATCCGACAGAACACGTAGTAATCCAGTTTACGATTAGTGAAACCTTCTATATGCAGATTGGTATTTAGTCAGCAATTCATTTGAATTTAAGTGACATATTATCTGTGAAGCAGTGATTTTTTCTAAGATTTTGGATATAAATGGGAGATTTGAAACGGGTCGGTAGTTTGAAAGATCTTCAGCGTCCAATTGCGGTTTTTTTATTAATGGAGTTACGACAGCTGATTTAAAGGATATTGGGAATTCACCGATGCTAAATGACTTATTGAAAAGATGAACTAGAAAGGGAGATATTTCATTGCAACACTTTTTTAGCAACCACGTTGGAATAGGATCGAGAGAGCACTGCTTGTTCGGTGAAGTAAGTATTACCTTCTTTACTTCTTCAAAGGATGTAGGTTTAAAGGCAGAAAATTTTACGCTATTACATCTTGTAAAAGATGGTGGTGGAGCGGATGCTGTTAGGGCGCGTATTGACTTAATTTTGTCGAGAAAAAAGTTAGAGAAGATTTCTGGACCTATTTCGGTTGTATTTTGTGTACGGACATCGGCAACGACCGTCTTAATTGAGTTCCAGAGACTTCGTGGATTTTGACGCTCTGAATCGATTCTACTTGTCCAATACTGACTTATACATTTACACACAGGAGGTCCTCAAGAAAATAATTCCCCTCAGGGCCTATGTCATCTTTGGGGAAGTTGTGGGGAAGGAAGGAGATGATATTCTGGGAAGGAGAAAGGTATGAGGGGTGGGTAGGAATCTGGGGATCAGTGTGTCCAGAGTGACAGACGAATGATTCCGACGCTCCCACTGCGGTACAAGGTGATATTCTGAGAGATCCCTGCTGGAGAAGTCAAGAGGTCTCCCTCAACCAGTCTCTCCCGAGCTGCCCTGTGGGCAGACACATGCGCCGCCAACACCCGGACAAACCTTACCCTATGAACTTGGGCACCTCTGCTAAGTCACCAAACGTTGCGAACGGCTTGGGGTGACCTATGGCAGAGGTGTTGGTTATCCAGTAAATGGTTCTCGGGCGGTGGTACCCATACCCGCCTACCAGATTGAATACATATGGTTTTGTTTCTGCGACACAAGTAGTTTTCGTTCAGGCAAGGAATTAATCTTTTGCGCAGGAATACGTAACATACTGAACAAGTATTAAAGTTGATTTAAGGAGGATAGTAGTTTTGGGTAGAACCTTAGCCCCCAGTTGGCTGCTGGAGAGTTAATAATTTCAAAAGTAAATTCGGAAACAAGTCGTATATCTGAGAGGTTCAATAATTTTAGTTCTTTCATCGATTTATTCTATTTTACAGTTTCAATACGTAGACCGAATTTACAAAATATTATATGTTTGAAATTATAGTTTATATTTTTAACAGGGTCAAAACAATACTAAAGGTTTTTTTTCGTTGTTTGTTTTTGGGGTGTTATGCCGTGTTGTGCTACCTCCTTCTTTAGCCGACGTTTCGGACAGCGTTGCAGTGTCCATCATCAGGGCAGATCCGGCAGATCCGTCCGGATCTGCCCTGATGATGGACACTGCAACGCTGTCCGAAACGTCGGCTAAAGAAGGAGGTAGCACAACACGGCATAACACCCCAAAAACAAACAACGAAAATGATTTTGGCCGTGAAAATCTAAAACGTATCTAACCAATACTAAAGGTGATTGACAGAAAAAAACCTATTTGTAAGAACAAAAAGTGTTTTTACAGGTTTATAAAAGAGGAACGACTTCAATCTTGCATTTTGACAAAGAAGCTCTGGATTTTTATCGCGTAAAACAATGGCTTGACACTAACATTAAATGACACAAAAACTAGGTACATGAAATTCAAAATTCACAACAGACAGATAATTTTAATACAAACCTAAACATAAAAATTCATAAAAACTGTTCAAACGCGAAAGAAATTCTTTGCAACTGCCCAAAATTGAGTGGAATTCAAGCAATAAAATACCTAAGTACCTCGAAATGAATATTGATCGCAACTCCCAAATAGAAAATGCAAGCAACAAATTAAAAACCTTAGGTAAGTACCTATTTCTTTAAAACAATAAGAAAACTTCAAGAACAACTAATTCAGATTTATTAAGCATTAGCCCAATTTCAAGTACAATATGGATGGAGAAGCCCAGGCGATTCCACTATAAAACCTGTCCTCACAGCACAAAAGGCAATTTTTAACAATTTGGGGATTGCAGAGAGCAAATTTGTAATATGAGAATTATTGTTTATTCAATTTAATACCGTCCCAGTTAGCAACCCTATTTTTTTTTTGCAAAATGTCGCTCTGTGAAATGGAGTTTGAACAAGATTTCTTGTCTGATTTTATCAAGAAAGTATTAGTGGAGTAATTAGGATTAAACAGGGAAAGTATTGAAAATAATCTATATATCTATATTAAGAAACGGCACATTGATGGAGGAAATAATCAAAAACGGTCAGGCTTGATGTAAACATTTTTGTAGACGTTGTTCGACTTCATTGTCATTTTTTTTAAATCTGACCTTATGTTTCGAGTGAAGCGAGTTAATATTCCTGTCCCGGTTTCATGGAAACGGTTGTTAATTGAAATTATTTCTCTGGGGAACCGGTTATCATTGAAACAGGTTGTTTATGATGTATTTAAAAAAAATTAAAAAGTGTAAAAAAACATGACATTTTCTATTGAATTTGTTTAAGAACCGGTTAAATTTTTCACGTAATTATTCCAGGCACCCCATAAACGTTTTTTTTTAAGAACCGGTTCCAAAAGTTATTAGATAAGTAACCTGTTCTATATCGGTTTTCTTTAACTGGAAATGCAGAAACAACCTATTTCAAGTACCAATCGTCGAACCATCTCCAGTTTTTGGATTTCGGGCTGCGTCACGAGCCCGAAGCGTTTTTTTTTATAGGTACAAATATAATAATATCAAATATACAGCGCCCTTGAGGTGATTTCTCACAAAAACGGCACTCTAAAAATTATCCAATTATTATTATAACCGGCTCTCTGAAGAAATTGAAATCCATGGCTCCAGTGACAGCAAGGGAACCGTTCAGATAAACAAGATGTGAATGCCAACCATCTCTAGTTAAGTGTCTTATCTATGATATCATTTGACATAACTGTCATCGTCATCATCACTTTATTAACATATTTTAATCACTCGGTGGAAGCGGTAAGTCAATTTATAATGTGTGAGCAGTTATTTTAATACGCGATTCCCAACTAGAGTGCCGTAAAACGAAAGTATCTTGATTTGTCAATTTTACGTTCATGACAGTGTGCCTAATGCCGAGTGCGCTATTAAATTAACGATTTTTTATCCAGAATATCTCACAGTTTACCGAAAATGGATCTTGTAACCTCGGATTTCGGTTTCATAAAGTCTGAACCCGAGACGATCCCCGGAGAAGAGAGCCCATCATCCCATTCTGATCCAATATTGCAGTACAGAATTGTCGAAGAGGAGAGAGAAGACGCTTCTGCCATGAAATGTGAACCGGGGACTTTAGCAGCAGAGGAACACGCGCAAGAATATGGCGCATACTCTGAATTAGATATTGACTATCCTGACATTAAACAGGAATGTCTCGTTCATCTGGAAAGGATCGACCAAAGCCGAGGTTAGCTATTAATTTATTTTTGTGGCGCCCTCTCTCATCTGAGGTTGGTTTACTCTACGGACTGCAGCTCGGTGCAGCTCAGCGGATCTGCACTCGTACTACCTGTACATTTTTGTTGTTTATTTTTGGGATATCATACCGTGTTACGCTAACTCCTTTTTTAGCCGACGTTTCGGACAACATGTGTCTATCATCAGGGCAGATGTGTTGCCCTGATGTTGGACACATCTGCCCTGATGATGGACACTGTAATGTTGTCCGAAACGTCGGCTAAAGAAGGAGTTACAAAGAAGGAGCGTAACACGGCATAATATCTCAAAAATAAACAATAAAAATACTTTTGGCCGTGAAAATATTAAATCTTATTTTACCTGCACATTATTCTACCCCCAGATAGTTAATCGGATTATCTTTCAATTAACACCCACCATTGTTCGACCTAAAGTCGGATTTCGGTAATATCATCAGAAACCGTCCACGAAGGAAACCGCTTTCGTAGTCAGATTGAACGTACAGGTTCAACGCTTTAACTCAATTAGCTTGTCATTTTGAACACCAAATTGCATAATACAATACCGGGAAAAAGAGGTAAAGTCGATTTGGTTACGAAATTTCGTGCTTTTACAATTTCACCCAATATTCAAAGCTTAAGCTTTTTACCGATTGGTGTCTACAGTGTGCGATACCCAATAGAACAGGTTTGATCAATATAATTTATTTAGTCGCTTGTATGGCGGCAAAATCCCAAAATTTAAGTTCGTTTTTCTAATTTTGACTTTGGCTTTTTGTAATTTGTTTAATCGTGTTAACAAACTGATAAAGTTTCCAACCCCCATATGAATACGATTATTTTCAATTATTGTATATCAGTCAAGTCCCCGCAATGCATTTAATAATAATTTTAATTTTGTTTATCAGAATTCTGTTCGTTGAAGTCATCTACCATTGGCACTATAGACGTAGAAGCAAAACAATCAATCACAGGGAAGAAATCATTTTTCTGTCCTATTTGTACCTACAGGTGTATGTTTAAAAGCATTTTCGTTCGCCGTAAAAGAACCCACTCTGGAGAGAAACCATTCCATTCTCCTGAATGCTCTTATAAGTGCAATTTGGGAGGCTGGTATTGGTGCCGTTGCCCCGGGAACCATTTATTGGACGATCAACACCTTTGCCACAGGTCACCCCAAGTGGTTCGCTACGTTTGGTGACCTAGCAGGGATGCCCGGGTTCATTGGCGGATGCGTCTGCCGACCATCTACGTTCCAGGCCGGATCGGGAGAGACTGGTTGAAGTAGAGCTTTTGATCTCTCCGGCCGGACCCTCTCGACCCATCGCCTTGCACCGCAGTGGGAGGGATGGCTTTACACGTCCATCACTCCTAGAAATATTTATCCCCAGAATCCTACCCTCCCCTCAAATCTTTTTCCTTCCCAGGACTTCCTCTCCTTCCTTTCCCTTAAAAAACCTTCCACACAACTTATGTACGCCTATGTCATCTTCAAAGATGACATAGGCGCTGAGGGAAATTTTTCCCTCAAGGCCTCCTGTCTGAAGCTAATGTAAAAACAAAAAGCTGGAAAGTATGCTGGCCATACATAGCAATACCCACACTGAAGAGAAACCATTCTTCTGCTTAGATTGCTCTTATAGGTGCGGTCAGAAAAACAATCTGGTTCATCAATATTAGATTCCACGCTGGAGAGAAACCATTATTATTCCCTAAATGTTATTCCACGTATATAGAGAAAAGCGATCTGGGTCGTCATAATAGGACACATATTGGAGAGAAACCATTATCGTCATGAAAGCTCAATGCTCATAAAGTGCAATCGGAAAAGTATGCTGGCCCTAATTAGCGTAACCCATACTGGAGAGAAACTATTTTCGTGAATCCACTTACAGGTGCATACAAAAAAGAGATTTTGTTAATCGTACTAGAACCCACACGGGAGATAAACCATTATCATGCTCGGAGTGCACTTCCAGGTCCGTAGAAAAAAGGATTTAGTGAACTATGCTAGAACCCACAGTGGAAATAACCATTATCATGCTCGGAATGCACTTAGAGGTGCAATAGGAGAATCAGTCTGGTTTTTCATATTAGAACCCACACTGGAAAAACCTTTCCTGTGTCTGGAATGCACTTACAAGTTTAAGAAACGTTTTGTTAGAGCTCCTGGAAGTTGCTGTGCCGAAACAATTTTTAAGCATTATTTTTAAATCTTCTCTATCATTGCTTGTGCAAAGATTCCCGATTTTCATGACATACAGAAGAAAACAGATAACGTAAAAACAACCGTCAAGATTACTACATATTTTTTATATTATTTTAGTTAAGATAACAGGAAACAAGTATTTATATGAACATAAATTGGGTTGACTTTTGATTTTTGTTTGTAATTTCTTAACTGAAAAAGTATTCTAATCTTTTATTAATTAAACCAATTATGGGATAATTTCAACAGACACCGCCCATGGTGAAAACCGCTTTCATGGTTAGATTGAACTCACAGGTTCAATGGCGGAACCCAATTGGCTCCATATTTTGGAAACTACATTTTATAAAATTGGGAAAATAGGGTGATGTTAATCTGGTGGAGAAATTTTCATGTTTTTGCAATTGCTAACCTATTGAGAACCTTGTTGTGGGGGAAATGCGGGATTCTACAATATGAGAACTGACGTAACTAATACCGATTAAAATAACATTTACTGATTATTCAAACAAGTAAAAGAATAATATTTACATAAGTTAGAATTCATTTTCTTGTGTAGTAAATTTCTTTTAACCTTAACGAAAAAGAAATTCCAAAAATGACGAAATAATAACAAATATAAGTATGATATTTTAATATAATTTCTTTTCATTTTGGAGCTAAATTAACGTAATGGGATTTGAACATCTGTTGTGGGTATTTTAAAAAGTCTGCATTGTGTTGTTTATCGCTGAAGTACCCTCAATGCCATTTATAATTTATTTATTTTTTCAGAATTCCTCTCGTCGAAATCATTTACTATTGGCACCAGAGACCTAGAAGCAAAAAAATCAGTGCCAGGAAGCAAATTGTTTTCCTGTCCTACTTGCACCTGCAACTACTCATGCTCCGTGTGCACTTATAGGTGCGTACGAAAAAATACTGTAGTTCATCACACTAGAACCCTCGCTAGTGAGAAACCATATTCGTGCTTGGAACGTACATGCAGATGCATACAGAAAAATGATTTAGTCAATCATATTAAAACCCAAACTGGAGAGAAACCGCTCTCATGTTCGGAATGCACTTACAGGTGCATTAAAAAAAAATCTTTGATTAATCGTACCAGAACCCACACTGGGAAGAAACCGCTCTCGTGCTCGGAATGCTCTTTCAAGTGCATACGAAAAGAACATTTAGTTATTCACGCTAGAACCCACACTGGTGAGAAACCATTCTCGTGCTCTAAATGCACTTACAGGGGCATAAAGAAAAGTGATTTAGTTCAACATATTAGAACCCATACTGGAGATAAACCGTTCTCATGCTCGGAATGCACTTACAAGTGCAAACGAAAAAAGGATTTAGTTAATCATACCAGAATCCACACTGGAGAGAAACCATTCTCGTGCTCGAATTGCACTTACAGGTGCATAATAAAAAAGGATTTAGTTAAACATACTAGAACCCACACTGGGGAAAAACCATTCTCGTGCACGAAATGCACTTACAGGTGCAGGGTAAAAAGTAATTTAATTAATCATATTAGAACTCACACTGGCGATAAACCGTTCTCTTGCACGGAATGTACTTACAGGTGCATTCAAAAAAATTCTCTGATTTATCATACCAGAACACACACCGGAGAGAAACCGTTCTCATGCTCGGAATGCACTTACAGATGCAGTAAAAAATGTTCTTTGATTAATCATTTCAGAACCCACACTGGGGAGAAACGATTCTCGTGCTCAGAATGAACTTTCATGTCGACGCACAGAAATCAATTACGACGTCATTTCACCAAAAATCACCCCTGCTAAGACACTTATCGTGCTCAGCATGACTTAAAATTAAAACAGAAGAATCTTTTTGTTATCACATTTTGGAAACTATAATGACGAAAATTAAACCTATTGTTAAAGATTCATGATTATTTTTGCTTTTTTCGTATTACGTACCGTTGCTTATTTATTGTTGTTACTTATTGTTGCTTATTTCTTTTTGTCTTTGACCTGATCACTTTTTTTAAATTCCTTTTGTTCAGATTCGGCTATTTTCGTTTCAAGAGAAACTATTATTTTTTATTTTTTTTTCCATATCTTCCATAATTTTTTGGTGTTGTTTCGGTAGGTCAAGAATTTTATTTAATTTTTCTTTTATGTCGTCATATCTATCGCTCACAAATTGAGTTGAGTTTTTTGTTCGGCTAATTCCGTCTCTATTTTTGTAAACAATTGTGATTTCAACTCACCCAGTGTTATCATTAATGTAGTCCGTGAGCGAGTCCATGATTTTTTGATGTTCAATGGCGGATCTCGTTGCGGACATAATGTTTGTAATGCTACAATTAAATAATTCCAATAGTGTGTGGAGTAATGCACTTTTATCACTGTACTGCTAAAGTAGCATTAGAATATATTCTCGATTTTTAGTTGACATTCATATGTTGCTGATTCAAAGATAAGGTTTTTACATTTAAAATTTTTTAATCTTTGTAAAATTAAAAAAAATCACTTCCATTCTGTTATTTCTCAATGCGAAAATGGCAAAAAGTGGAGGAACTAAGTCCCCGCATAAGTAACAACTTGTATTGAGAGGTACAAGTTTATAAAGTTATTTTTTCCTTAATTTTGCGGCTGCAAAACAAAAACAAATCCCCGTTACTTTGGTGTATTGTTGTATATATATATATATATATATATATATATATATATTTTATATTAATATGTTTAATTATTTCAATGTATATTATTAAAGCCTTCTTATAAATATATCCCGTGTTGTATTTCCATGAAAGATGGGATCCTTTGGTTGAAATCAAATGCCGCATTGAGCAAGCTTGTGCAAACTTTATCCGCATGAAAAAGATGTTCTGCAGTCATGATCTCAACCTTGGATTACGAATGCGAATGGTCAGATGCTACGTGTTTTCAGTATTATTTTATGGAATGGAAGCCTGGACACTTACTGAAGAACTGGTAAGGCGACTTGAGGCATTCGAGATGTGGATCTACAGAAGAATACTAAAAATAAGCTGGATGGACAGAGTTACGAATAAAGATGTTATGGTTCGGATGAATAAAGAAAAAGAAGTTATTAAAACAATAAAAATCCGAAAACTTCAATATCTAGGAATCGTGATGAGACATCCGGAGAAGTACGAGATCTTGCATCTCATAATGCAGGGAAAGATTGCTGGAAGACGGGTCCCTGGAAGAAGGAGGACATCGTGGCTGAAAAACTTGAGACAGTGGTTTGGCCAGTCTACTGTGGAGCTGTTACGGGCCGCAGTAAACAAAGTCCGCATAGCCAACATGATAGCCAACGTCCGTTGAACGGACAGTGCACGAGAAGAAGAAGTATTTCCATACATATGTATAGTATTGTCAACTGCATGTTATCTGGGTACAAGTATAATATCTAAATGAGTTATTCCTGATATAAATGTTACAATTATAAAGAAATGTGGATCGAGTTGTTTAGTTCTACATGGAAGATAATTGTGCCATGTCGCGCTACCTTCTTCTTTAGTAAACGTTTCAGACAACGTTACAGTGTCCTTCACCATGGCAGACTTGTAATCGCCGTGAAAATCTCATGTGATATGTGTTATAAGTATTTTTGTAAAAACTTTTTTTTATTTGTTCATTATGCTTACATTAAAAAAGGGTTTATTTTTTTTTTATAATTTGCACGCTTGATTTTAATACTACTCATTTTTCCTAATCCATTAATTACTAGCTAATACCCGGCATGCGTTGCGATGCCACTTAAATAAATACATTGTTTCTTCCTTCGTGTCATTTCCCAATCGTCCCCGTTCCCCTTCCGCCCCCTCTTCCCTTCCCGCGCCGCCACATGAGGGGTTGTCGCACAGTACCTTTTATAGTTTATTGTTTTAACTTCGAGAACTTCAAAGAAGACCATATGGATGCAGAAGGATCATCATGGATTGCTTGAAGATGTAACTTTTATGGAAGTTTTTCAATACCATCGTGATGTCAAGACTTATATCAACTGACATCCGCCTTGAGGCTGGAATCAGACGGTTCTCTAATCGTTCATTTCTGTATTTCATTCCATTACTTTCACTCGGAATGACACGTCTGAACAAGAAACAAAAGTGAAACGAAGATGGGAACATTCGCTCGAGTATCCATAAAGTAAACCTTCACTTGAGTTAACCGTCTGATTAGCATAGTCAATCGATATGAAGTTACCGACCGATTGTCAGTAACTTCTCATTGTTCCCTAGGACAACTGCAGATCGCTAACTTACAAACGACAATTGATATCGAATATATTAAGGACACTTAGTCATTGTGAACTGTCACCTATTCTGCAGCTGTTCTAGGGAACGATGAGAAGTTACCAACAATCGGTCGGTAACTTCATTTCGATCGACCATGCTAGCACACCTGAGGCGATATACGAACAGATAAGCGCCCCCCTCTCCCGCCGAAAATAGGAGGGGGTCATTTTTATTAAAACGCGCGAATGTCAGCTGTCAAATTCTCAGACCTAGTACAAAATCTACAAAGAAATGGTATCTCGTATCGAGCTATCTAAATTCATCGGACCCCCTCTCCTCCCATAGGAAGAAATATTTATATGTTGAAATTGGCATAGCGCCTGCTCGCGTCAAGGCAAGAAAAACATCCCAGTATTCAAGTTACGGCTACTCTAGGATTGTGTAACATGGTTTGTGATACAAAAGAAAGTTCCCCCTTCGTAGCGCCTGCTCGCGTCAAGGCAAGAAAAACATCACAGTTTTCAAGTAGTTTAGCGGCTACGCTAGGTTTGTGTAACATGGTTTGTCATACAAAAGAAAGTTCTTTAAACTGCAAACGCAATATTACGTTATGCCAATATGCTATACATAATTGCAAATCCAACCTCTGCCAGTACTGTAGATATTCGTCTACATCACCTGTTCTGTAGATATTAGTCAGCAGTTTGAGCTGTAGATATTCGTCCTCACTTTGGTTCCCATAGATATTGTTCCAACATATCTCGTATAGATATTAGTCAACACCAGGATTCTCATAGGTATTAGTCCGCTTTGTTCAGTTTTTGAAATTCCTGTAGATAATAGTAGACGCTAGCGTTTCCCGAGTATGCACTGGTGCCGAGGGGATCAATGATGGTAGTTGCTCTGAGCGTCTTCCATTGAAATAAGTACCGGTAGAACAAGGATAGCATTTCCAACCGACGCCTGTGCTCGAAAGATTGCAATACATTTGTTAAGACGGGAGAATCCATCAAACGGACCGCCCGTTTCTGCACAGAGTCGAGGGTGTTTTTCAGGTACTTTGGGGCTCGAGACCATAGGTGGCTGCCAAATTCAACAGTGGGGCACACTTGCGATTTGTACAGGGTTAGCATTAGTTGTGTACCTCCAACTTAATTAAGAAAAACAAAAATTGGCAATCGCTCTAGTAGCATCCATACCAACCATCCAAATAATCCGCGTGCTCCGAAGAGGAATAACCAAATACTCCTGCTCGTATTCGTATAAATCGAAATGCATTGTTTGTTTGGAGATGCGTGTTCACAACCATCTATAAATAATTATAAAAGAAAAAACAAACAACATCAACACGTTCCGCCCCCTAAGAAATGTAAGTTTATAGTTAAAAAAGCTTTACTTTAATTTTTTTCATAGCTTAAGAGGTGTTGGGTTGACTTGAGTCTTAATTATCATGGAAACCTCTGGCGGTAACTACAATCTATCAACTTGGTAGCCACGCCTCCCTATGACATACAAAACACCTCCACAAGGTTCAACTATACGTTTAACTTAACAAGATTGATGCAACCGCTCAACCAAATTGAACGATCTGTTTGTCCATCAAAATAATTGTTTACTCGTGGAGCAGTAAGGCTGGAATCAGATGGTTCAGTCGAGTGATGGTTTACTCTATGGTTACTCGAGAAATGTTACCATCTTCGGTTCACTTTTGTTTCATTTCATGTTCAGACGTGTCATTCCAAGTAAATTAGGCCGAATGAAATACAAAAGTAAACTACACTAAAGCTGGAATCAGACAGTTCACTCGAGTGAAGGTTTACGCCATGTTTTTTCGGCCTAATCTTCCATCTTCGTTTCATTCCATGTTCAGATGGCGCTATAGAAATAAGCGTCGCCGAGCGAAGTCAACCGCGCTGGAATTCGTTTGATTTCGTTCAAACAAATTAGCCGAACGAATACCATTTTCACGTTTTGCGTGCGATGTGATAGCGTCCTTCCATGGTCCTTCCCGTACAGGACGCGAAACAAACTGATTGAGATTTCACTCGGTGTTCAGACGTTTCACTTTGCTCTCTTCCGCGCGCATGCGCGCGCAAGTGAAGGATGCCGAATGAAAATATCCAACATTGTTGGATCGGTTCACTTGAAGATTTCATTCGGCAGTATTCGGCACTTTCGTTTCATTTCATGTTCAAACGTGTCATTCCGAGTAAACTAGGCTGAATGAAATGCGGAAATGAGCGATTAGTGAACCGTCTGAATGGCGTTTTACTCGAGCAAATGTTCCCATCTTTGTTTCACTTTTGTTTCATTTCATGTTCAAACGTGTCATTCCGAGTAAAATAGGCCTAATGAAATACAGAATTGAACTGTCCGATTCCGCCTTAATGGCTGAATCAGACAGTTCACTAATCGTTCATTTCTCTATTTCATTCGGCCTATTTTACTCGGAATTACACGTCTGAACATGAAATGAAACGAAACTGCCGAATGAAATCTTCAAGTGAATCGATCCAACAATGTTGGATATTTTCATTCGGCATCCTTCACTTGCGCGCGCACGCGCTTGGAAGAGAGCAGAGTGAAACGTCTGAACACGGAGTGAAATCTCAAATCAGTTCGTCTCGCGTCCTGTACTGGAAGGATGCTATAACGTCGCACGCAAAACGTCAAAATGGTATTCGTTCGACTAATTTGTTTGCTTTTGTTGCTTTGTTCCTCCTTTTTGTTCTTTAATTTTTTTTTTTTTTTTAATTTTCTTTATTCATTTTTTTGTTACAGGTTTATTTTACATTACATGGCTTTTTGACTACCAAGCTAGGCAAATGCCCGTATTATGGTAGTCGAGATTCATAAGATGTTATATTAAGTATAAAATATTAGGTATAATCATCCATATATGTAGATGAAAGTAAAAACATAGCATACATATTAGGGAAAATATTAGAATAAATAAATAAATATTAATTAGACTAATACTGTTCCTCGCCGAAAGTAGGTACGTATCAATCTGTCTGATCCACCTTATATAAACATAGGTAAAAATAGACAATTTTTAATAATACTGTCTTTAATGGTTATCAAAAATAACAATGAATGTATCGATTATGCCCATCACTACTTAAAAATGCTAGTCATGTTTTTTCAACTTCTATGGTTTTCATTAATGTCAAACTTCATGAATACCGTCTTATTCATGAAAGTCGTTCGTTCCTCTCTCTTCTACTCCGAAAATTACCAACAATAACCAGCCGATAATAGTAAAGTGTTAATAAGCTAGTGGTTTTATCTAATGAGTTCGCAACCCCGCTTGCTCTAATATTCTCATTTCAAATAATCCATCATCATAATTCAAAACGAGGACTTTGGTACGGAAACATCATTTTTGTTGTTTAAAAACTGCTTGACAGCAGACTACATTATTGTTGTCGTATGTATAATGTGTATTGTTTTCCATCCTTTATTTTTTTACATACTTCAATGTACGTTGCGTTATAATGATATTATGTTATCCAAACATAAGATTTCATTGCATTGCATAATACCGGCGTGTGTACGGAATATTTATGAATATTAGGAACACATACTTAACGCTATCATTTTGCTTTACTATGCACGCTGAATTACTACGAAATAGAAAGTATTTTGATTCAGTTCAATTCACGGCAATGTACTTGCAGAGTGCTTTATATAAAATGATTATTTATTTATTCCAGAATATCTTGAAAACATGAGAACCATAAAACAATTTACCTGAAATGGATCTTACGACCTCAGATATCGGTTTCGTAAAGTCCGAACCGGAGACAAGCCCCGAAGAAGAGAACTCAAAATCCCACTGTGATGCAATATTGCAGTACGGGATTGTCAAACAGGGGACAGAAGACGCTTCTGCAATCAAGTCCGAATCGGAGACAAACCCCGAAGAAGATAGTTCAACACCCCACTGTGATGCAATATTGCAGTACGGGATTGTCAAACAGGAGACAGAAGACGCTTCTGCAATCAAGTCCGAATCGGAGACAAACCCCGAAGAAGATAGTTCAACATCCCACTGTGATGCAATATTACAGTACGGGATTGTCAAACAGGAGACAGAAGACGCTTCTGCAATCAAGTCCGAATCGGAGACAAACCCCGAAGAAGATAGTTCAACACCCCACTGTGATGCAATATTGCAGTACGGGATTGTCAAACAGGAGACAGAAGACGCTTCTGCAATCAAGTCCGAATCGGAGACAAACCCCAAAGAAGATAGTTCAACATCCCACTGTGATGCAATATTACAGTACGGGATTAAACAGGAGACAGAAGACGCTTCTGATATCAAATGTGAACCGGGGACTCTGGCGGCAGAGGAACATGCGCAAAAATATGGCGGGTACTCTGCAATAGATATTATCTGTCCTGATATTAAAAAGGAATGTTTTGTTTATCTGGAAAGGATCGACCAAAGCCGAGGTAAGCTATTTTTTTTTAAAGAAAGACAATCATTCCGGATTAAGAATAACCTGATAATATTTGAAAATCTCCTACTACCACCACAGTAAGCGCAAAATATTGTTTGTGTCGTGATTGAGATGCCTGGATGGGTCCCAAACGCGATGCCAACCCGGCGTATTATTATTATTTTTTCAATACTTCTTCCGGCTCTGTTAAGCTCAGCAGAGCTGCACTTGTACCAGTCACACTGATTTCGATATGATGGGATGTACTGTCTTCGTTTTCCATGTCTTGCATTGGAATCTTACAACTGACACCCCCATTACTCGACTAAAACTCTTATTTTTTTACGGCTGTTCAAATTTGGGGATTTTGGTGAATTAGCTCCAGTAATTTTTCAGTTAGTGTGCAATACAAAATTATAAAGTAGCTATTTTAAATCTTCCCTTCCAATACTTGGCAAAGTTTCCCGATGTTCATACTTTACGGAAGAAAAGAGAAACGAACCATCCTTACTCCTTCACACAGTTTTGGTGAAGAATGTTGAATTTTTTATATTGTGTTAATTTAACCGATTATAGGGTAATTTCATCAGAAACCGCCCATGAAGGAAACCGTTTTCGTGGTCATATTGAACTCTGGTTCAACGGTGGAAAGCAATTGGCTTCCCATCTTGGAAACCACATTACATAATACCGGGAAAATGATGTGGTCGATCTGGTGTCGAAATTTTCATGTTTTTTTATAATTTCAAGCACTACTGACAGCTTACGCTTATTACCGATTGATGTCTACAGTGTGATAGATATCTAACAGAACAGGCTTCAGAAATATATGTGAGAGTCGCTTGTATCGCGCGTACATATAAAAAGTTACAGTTTATTTTCCATGTTTTGCTTTTTGCTGCAAAAAAAAACAATCAATGATGGTAAAAGTTTATTTAATAATGCACCAGCTTATCCACACGCTTAATATAATAGCTTATAAGTTGTTATCCTAGGTTCGGTTTCGTTAAAAGCCTACATAAATATTCTTGTTTCTCTATTGTGAAAAATAAAACCAAATCTTTTTATGTACGAGGGCTGACCGTAAAATAATGTATCCAAAGTGCTGCGGTTGATAGGAACAATTTTACTGGTAAAACTGGTGTAAAGCTGGTAAAACTGGTAAAACTGGCGTGAAGCCTGGTTACCCCACGCCAAATACCCATCACATTACACTCTCTGCGACGCTTAGTGTCGGCGTGGCAGCCGTTTGGGATGGAGCTTCCGTCCGATGCACCCGCCAGATGTGAATTAACACTCTGTAATTCGTTTTTAAACTTCCGCGGCTGCAAATCTGAGTGACGCCATTGACGGGACTGTTGTGTCGTGTAGGTACTCAGATCTCCTCCCCAGTCACAATTCATTTCAAGAACTCCTAGCCATCGATGACCTAGCACACCAGAAATTCGCGGTCTTCTTCAACCCGTTGTTATTTGTGATCTTCGGTGAGCATTTTTGGGAGCCATCTTGCGTAGGCCTTGTGGCATCGTAAATGTTCTGTCAAAATCTTGTCCATTACTGTCACCACAGAGCTCCCGAACCGTCACCCGTCGATCTGTAAGCATTGCCTTTTCCATTTTGGAAACTGTTTCGTCTGAAACCGATGGTCTATCTGCAAGCTTTTCATCATTGGACGTCTTTGCGTTTTTAAATTCTCAGCACCATTATTGCACATTTTTCGCGGTCATACACTGTTTTTCGTATAGGTACTTCACATAGCTGAGAATGAATGTCTACCAGGGTTTTGTTTTTGTACACAAAAACTAATTACAGTGCGTAATTCACACCTGGCGAATCCGGCGAGTGGAAGCCCCTTCGCGAACGGCTGCCAAACAGAGACTAAAGGTCGCAGAGAGGGCAGCGTGGTGGGGATTTGGCGTGAGGAAATCCTATAAACGTTATTCATATTTACAACAAGAAAACTCTATATGATAACCCTATATGATGACACCGTGCACTTAATACAATGATCAAGAAAACTGCTGACTGTTTTGAAATAACGTTTCTTAAACATAAAATCAGTTATTTTATTCGTTCTAAACTGCCCCGTCGTCACAGGAATCACTATCAAGTTTGCTAATGTATTTTAGTATATTCATTTCATCGTAAATACTTATACCGTAGGTGAATTTCGCATTTATTTGCATTTAGTTCAGACTTATCCAAACCTTAGTGCGTTGCAAATACATGGACTTTATTCCTTATTTATCTCTCTGGATTTTAACCCTAGAGAAAATATTGTTTTTACATAAAATAGATATCGACTACTAGCGTGTCGGTACGTTTTGTTTTTTTTTTTTGATAAGTTACTTTTTATAAAAGTTATGACCTTCCAAAAATCAATAAAATTGACTGGTTTAAACGCCATCAAAAGACGTTCAGCACACAAACTAGACAGTGTTTAAAAAAAAACAAAACGTACAGACATAGAATAGTTTTTTCTTTTGTAGTTGCTAAAAAAATCGAAAATCAGTCCACTTTTGGAGGAGAAATGTGGGGAATACACAACCTCGATTTTAGTTAGGTATTAGTAGCCCGAGGTGCATTGCTCCTTTCGCTCACTATCCGGTGGAGTAAGAGCAACAGTGAGAGCAACAATTTAGTAAAATTTTTCCATCACCGGGTTTCATCTTAAATCTCCAAAGTATCACTTAATTGAAAAAATTTGACTTAAAAATAAAAAAACGTTGCTAGATTGTCAAATGTTTAAAAACGTATTTCAAAATCCTCCAAATTACGTATTATTTATTATTATTCCTTCGTGATTTATTTATGTGCAAACAACAGTGAAATACGGAAAAATATATTTATGGTTATTTAATTTTAAATAAGAAAGATAATTTTTTCCTTCAGTTATCGATTAATTCTTCTATAATTGTATTCAGGTTTTGCGTTTATTAGTTGTAATTTATTACAAAAAATGAACTATTCAATCCACTTATCTTATTTTTGAAAGATTTTAAAAACAATTACAGAATAATAATTTTTTCACTAAATCATGTCAATCGATAGGTAACATTTGAGGGGTCAGTAGGATTTATCGGTCCAGTTAGGAGTTCTACCGAGCCGAACCCTCAGCTATTTCAAGCAACGTTTCAAATCTAAGTGGTGGTTTTACTTAGGGCGATTCTCAGTGTATATTAAACTCTGGAACATGACGCAAATGCACTATGTTTTATAGTTTGTGCACGCCGGTTTGGAACCCGCGACCTTTGGATTGGGATTTAAGAGCCTTACCCCTCGACCACGCCGACTGTCATAATTTTTGTTTATCAATGAATAAAGTCTTTATCATGGTAACCGACGAGTTCATCGAAAATCTATTCAGTTAGGTTAGGTTAGGTTGAACTCGTTTTTGATGAACTTGCCGTGAACCCTTTATTATGTATAAAATCAAGTTTTATTCAGAATACCCGAAATTAATAAAGTGTAAAATTATAATAAATGTTTGCTTAATCAATAAACACATTTAATTTTAATTTTAAAAAGAAAGACAAACATTCCCGGGTTACGAATAACCCAACAACATTTGAAAATCTCCTACTACCACCTACTAGATGTTGCTTGTGTTGTGGTGGAGGACTTAGCCAGCCGAGGAATCGAACACGGAACGCCTGGGTGGGACCCAAACGCGATGTCCACTGAACCACTGACCGGTCAACATTTGACTCTCAATTTTTTTTTAATAGTTGTAATGTTTATATTTTGTTCTTTAGCCAATAATTTTTCCGACCACTGACCTTGTGCAATCAAAGCTTCAATCGTGTTTATCACGTCTCTGTATTAAAACTGATAAAGGTTCCATCCTTCTTAGGTAATACAATACTTTTGACAAGTTTTTTTTATCAATGCCATTATTAATTAAAATATTGTTTTTCAGAATTCGGTTCGTCAAAACCATCTACTTTTGGTACGAGAGTCATAGAAGAAAAGCAATCAGTCACAGGAAATAAACTGTTTTCCTGTCCTAATTGTGCCTACAGGTGTACACATAAAGGCAATTTGGTTCGTCATAATAAAACTCACACTGGAGAGAAACCATTTTCGTGCTCAGAATGCGCTCATAGTTGCCGTCAGAAAAGCGATTTGGTGCGTCATATAAAATTCCACACTGGAGAGAAACTATTATTCTGCTCAGAATGCTCTTATACGTGCCTTAAAAAATGCCAGCTGGTGTCTCATATTAAAATCCACTCTCGAGTGAAACCATTTTCGTGCTCAGAATGCTCTTATAAGAGCCGCCATAAAAGCTGTCTGGTGACTCATATTAGAACCCACACTGGAGAGAAACCATTCACCTGCTCAGAATGCTCTTTTAAGTGTAATCAAAAAGGCAGTATGTTGTCTCACATTAGAACCCACACTGGAGAGAAACCATTCTCGTGCTCAAAATGCACATACATGTGCATACAAAAAGGTGCTTTACTCAAACATAATAGAACTCACACTGGAGAGAAACCATTCTCATGCTCGGAATGCACTTATAGGTGTATACGTAAATTTGATTTGATTGGTCATACAAGAACCCACACTGGAGAGAAACCATTTTCTTGCGCAGAATGCACATATATTTGCAGTCAGAAAACCAATTTATTGCGTCATTCCAGAACCCACACTGTAAAGAAACCAATATCTTACTCATAATGGCCCTCAGGAAAGTGGTTAGGTGCGTCATAAAAAATCCACATTTGCGAGAAGCTATTTCGCTGCTCAGAATGCTCTTATACTTGCCCTGAGAAACGCCATCTGGTGTATCATATTAAAACCCGTACTGGAGAGAAACCATTTTGGAACCTACAATCTATTGAAATTTTCTTGAAATAAAAGAGTTTACTTTTTTTTTAAAAAAAGCAAACACATTGGGACTTGACATTTTAAATAAATGATAAGATAAATACTTTGTTTTCAGTCACTTTATTTTTACTTAACGTCTACCGGTTTCGGTACCTCCGTACCATCATCAGGGCTGTTACAAAAATAATGTCTAAAAATACAGAAGTACACATATATATATAAAATGTTGTGAAAGAAAGGGGCAGTATACTAGAATGGGACAGAGCGTTAGTTATTGGAGGAGGGGAATGGGGTATAAGTGAAGACACGGGGAACATACTTAAAATTGGACTGAAGTTTTATGAACTGAATATAGTTGTGTTGGCTTGGAAATTATAGACAAAAAAAGGACGTGTAAAATTTTTGAATCCCCTTGCTTATTGTTTCTAAGTTTTGGTGATCAAACAGGTCGTGAAAACAACACGTTCTCAAAGGACAAATGTAAAACTTGTACGAATATTTGTCAGATGCTTGACGTGCCTCCCAACTGAGCACCAGTGCCGAAAAAAGCAATAAAGCATCCGTTCTTCGCCGAACCTTCGATTGAAATACCGCTAGGTCAAACACAGAATTCCCAGTCCCAAGAAAATCTGTTATCTCATTACGCACTGGAAACTTATTCTTATCTAATTTGATTACGCAAGATTTCATCGATTTAATAATAAATAATAATATCGGTTGTTAGTCTGTCTGCGATTGAAAATCTGGTTCAATTTACAAAATCGGAACTGGTTGTCAAGAATTTCGACAAGCAATAAAGTACTTACTTAAATATTTTTACCAGAATAATATTTTATAATTCCATATTTGAAACGGATACATCTTTTTTTTTAAATTGTGAGGTTTACTCTTGACGAGTAAAGTCCGATTTAACTAACATGAAATTATCAATCCTACAATTATAATATCCCATTATTTTTCACGAGTCTGCACGTACCTATACAACCAGATATGGCAGAGTTGTCAAACAAACAGGTAGAGATTGTTTAATGTTAATATCTGTTCTATTTTATTGATTAGTTTTTAATTGATATATGTTTAAGACAAGATTTTTTATGCATAGGACAAAGGGTAACAATTATTATAAGCAATAATTATTAGTCTAAAACACTCATCCAAACTTCCAAAGACCAAATTTAGTTGATTATTAATGATTTCTTCCTTTGAATTTACTGATTTTTTTTTATTTCTAAAGCTTCCTAATTGTTAAGTCTTAAATTCCGTTCTTATGTAGGACTTTTATTCCCGAATCGTGGTTAAAAGTATGATCTTTATCAATTAAATGATCTGCGAACTCTGAAAAACCCGAAATAGTTAATCATCTTAAGTGTTCTTTTGTTCTAATTTTTACATTACGTAATGTTTGTCCAATGTAGAAGGCTGGACAATCATTACAACTAAGTCTATAAATGCCCGAGTGGCTCTTTGTCTTTAGCGTTTATTAAAATTTTTCCTACGTTGTTATTAGTATAATAGGCTGGTTTAATTTCTGGTGGGAATTTAATTACGCATGAAGTGGAAATGTTATTAATATATAACATCCTTCTCCATTGGTGATTGAGATTATTATTGTTACTAGGTGGTGGACTATTGTAAATGTATTTGTTTATGGAAATCGATCTTAATTTTTTTTGCTAGAATTCTATCAATAAGGCTCATTTCATAAGTGTTAACTCCTGCATACACGCATGTCTCTTTCATACCGCAAGACGTACGTTCATCACATCCACCCACACTTAAATCCGAAGACAGTTACACATCATGATGATGATCATATTATTAACGTGAGTTGTTGGAAAAAAAGGTGTATTGTATGACGTTAGGCAGCAGGGAAAAAACACTGTGGAGAGGGGTATGTAGGAGGGTCGGATGGGGAATAAAGGAGGGGGCTTCCAGTTAATATTGACCAAAAACTAATCCGTAAAGTTATGTTCAGGAATAAAAAAAACAGTTGTTTATTACACAAAAACTTTGAAGAATTTTTAAAAATATGAGGTCATTACATACGAAATTGGCGTTCTGCCGTACTGGCAACTTTGATCTCAAATATCTTCTCTTTGGTTAGGAATTCCAAATTCAAATTTATACAGCTATTTACTCATATAAATGAAATTTGTATTCGATATGTAAAAGCCCAATAGGGAATAATAGAGAAATATTCTCGGGTCTAACTGGGGAGCTAGTCTATGTACTTATGTTATACATTTAGAACTGCTTGTAGATAATATGTACAGTTACAAAATGGAAATAAAATACTTTCAAAAATACTGTAAGATATTATAAAATATTGTACAATGAGAAAAATACATATATTATAGCAATGGAATATCAACAAAATATTAGCAACAGAATACTTGTTTGTGCATCGTCTTCCTTGGGCGCCCTCGGCTTCTTCTACCATTCATATTCGCTACATTCTCTTATTAAATTGCAAAATTATTAACCCCGATACAGGCCAACCCTAGTGGGGTTAATAATTAAATGTATTACTTATATTGAATTGTAAATTGACGCACCAGACTTTTAGGTCCGGGTTTAGTTTTCCCCATAGGAAAAAACTAAACCCCTTTACACACTTTTCCATAAAAATGATAATCTAGTAAATCCACGTTATGCAAGTGTATTATATAAGTATAATTTATGCTACGGACACACTTGCTCATTTCAAGCCAAAGAGCATGCTACCTAGTAGCAATTGCTACCTAGTAGCATGTGTAGTGACGTTGCTAGTAATGAGCATGCTCATTTGAAGCCAAAAGAGCATACTCTCAAATCGACAGACGTTTGATTTGTGAGCATGCTCATTGGATTATCGGATGGAAGGGGAAGCCTCTAAGCATGTGTGGACAGGCTGGCTAATGAGCATGCTCATTTCAATCCGATCTCAGTTCGGAATAGCATTCCGCATTTGAGTATCTCGTTTTTGTATGCAATTTTAGAGAGTAGCTCGTCAAATACTGCGGAAGCATTCGTAAATGATTTTTATATCCGTTGACATCTCGCATTTCTACTAACAAATGATTACTTGCTCCAAGGTTTGCTCTTCTAGTGATCCGATTAACGAACCCATATCGATCTTTTAATTTTCTTATCCCTTCAAAAATTTGGCGATTTTTGTCAGAGGCTAAAAATATTCCCGCTTTGAGATAAGATCCAAATAAATGGAATATTTGTTAACGTATCCGAAAACTAAAAACTGTTTTCGAAAGGTGATGAAATATGCTTTTAAATTATGTTATTGGAAATAACCATGTAATTTTATAAATATAAAATTTTTGGATGAAAACTTTTAAAAGTTTTAAAAATGGTAACCTCACTTTTTTGTCATTTCATGTAAAAAAAAAACTTTAAAAATTCACAAAGTTTCATAATTTTTATTCAAATTCTGATCGGAAAGTTTGGTTTCAAAAAGGTGTACATTTTATTTTTTTGTAGTTTACTTTTATATTTGAATATATAGCGTGTTGTATTATCTTTCCAATACCATTTAAATCATACTTCTCACTATGATAGTAAGGGAGATACAACGATTTCTATGAGACCTTTGAGAGCTGAGACAAATAATATGGTATCCTGTGATTAACCGCGTTAATAAAATAAAATCTTTTATAATCCTTATAATTTTCTTAAATAATTAATAATTGCGTTGCAAGCAATAAGATGTTCTGGGCGAACGGAATTGTCTCTATAGATACGATGACAGTTATTATTTGACATGAGCATGCTCTTTAAAGAGCATGTGTGTTCAATTGTTGGCTTTGAGCATGCTCATACATTAGAAAGCTCAAGCCAAGCCTGTTCATTTATGAGCAAGTGTGTACAGTTGTGTGAGCATGCTCATTAAAGAGCATACTCATAAGCCGGCTTGTAACGTTTACATACCAGACTATTAACTGGAAAATAATTCACCGACTCCAGATATTTTCATATCAGAGGGTTCGGCTCGGTGGAATTCCTAATTTGACCGATATATCCTACTGACCGTTCAAAATATATATTTAAAAAATCTTTCGTAATCCTACATGTATTTAAATTTACTGATTTTTGCACTTTTATATCACATTCTTTGACAAATCTAATATGCCTAAATTTTTTTAGTTGCAGATACAATGCAAGTAGTAGGCCTAGGATCAAAATCAAGGAGCTGTTGTTGAGACAACTACTGTTTTTTTAGTTGCAGATATTCCGCTTTTATAGCCGCACCATGATATTTCCTCAGTGTATGAAAATTTTGTAACATGCTTGTACAACTTTGTTGAACAACGATTTTTTTTATTTTCACTAAAATCTACTATTCCATGTAGAACTACAAATACGTGCTTGCAATGTGCCAACACGCCAGCTGCACACTCACATTGTCATTCCAATATAATAAATATATAGACAGCATAAGAAAGATGTTTCCTGTACTCCGAAGCACACGTTCCTAAAATATAGGTTGTGCCATTTTGTGCACTTCGAACACTCAGCAAGTATTGTTCAGAATTCACACTAACCGCTTTGTCGATGTTCTTCAAACTTTCCCAGGAAACACTGAATTTATGAAGTTCTTCCCGCGTCAGCGCTGGAATATTAAAAGGCATCTTCATGTCTTGAAAATCTTCCGGCTTCGGCGTAACCATTTCCACCCATTTCCAACGCCAGCGTTGGAAATGGTTTCGTCGCAACGCCACCAGGATTGAAATTATGAAGTTTATCATAGTCTTCGAGTCTTAAATAACACGCATTATGATAATAACTCTTAGTGATAAATTAGAAAAGATATTATCGTAGGCAATATAAATATGCAATAGTGGTGTATTTACTAACCTTTTTTACAAGTATTTCAAATGGATCCAAAATTAACCGCTAAAGAAATTAGGAGGGTTCCAGTGATAGAAACCGGCCCAGATAATCGAAACAGAATAGGTACCGACTAGCGATGGGAATGATCGAAACTTTTATATAATCGATTTTTTTTAATCGAGACATCACAATAATCGAATGATTAATCGATTTTTTGCTCGGAGTTCGGGAGCAATAGCTACGGTCAGGGGCAGGATTTTTGTCAGGGGGGGGGGTAGGAAGCCGAAAATTATTATGGTGCATCATGTATGGCAACGCTTATTGTTTGTTGTAATTTTATTTGTTGTTTTTTGGTATGCATTTCACAACATAACAATTATTGTTAAGCTACTTAGTTTAGCCCATTGGTAAAAATTTCCATTAAAAATATTTATGTATGTTTAATAATATGAAAATAATTATAATTATATGACATTTTTGTCAAAAACAATAAATAATTATAATAATAATTATAACAAGAAAAAATTTAGGCATATTAGATTTGTCAAAGAATTTGTATATAAAAATGCTAAAATCAGTCATTTTAAATACATGTAGAATTACGAAAGATTTTTTAAATATTTATATTGAGGGATCAGTAGGATTTATCGGTCAAATTAGGAATTCCACAGAGCCGAACCCTCTGATATGAAAATATCTGGAGACGGTGAATTATATTCCCATTTAATAGTTTGGTAGATTAACGTGTTGTTCTTGTATTGTTTTGTATTAATTATACTTATATAATACACTTGCATAACGTGGATTTACTAGATGATCATTTATATGGAAAAGTGTATGAAAGGGTTTAGTTTTTCCCATAGGAAAAATAAATCTGTAAATCTGGTGAATAAAAATAAATTTTGATAAATAACATGTTTAAATAACGCAATTAGTAAGTAAGTACTGCGACAATAATTCAATCACCGTTTTTATTTCCTGGCAATGGCAAATTGGCAAATTCCTTTTTGTTTGATGGCAACATTAGTGTTATTCCATTTTCCACGAATTTCAAATATGTGGGCATCTCACAACAATAAAATTACTAATAAGATATTTAGTTTAGCCGGTTGGTACAAATTCCCATTAATAATATTGACAGTGTGTCTGTGTTTAATACGAAGATAATAATTTTATGTCGTTTTTGTTAAAAAAATAACCTCTAAATAACATGTAGGTTATGGACACCTTTTCGTATGGAATTATTTGTATTTATATTTTTATATTTGTAGTTTATCATTAAATAAAGTTTTCTTACTATAGAAATCGTTTCATTTTTATTACAAACTAAGAAACACCTGTTAATTTCAAATAAATTAAATATATTTGGTCATATAAAGCAGATATGAAAACATATTACCTACTTGCTGATTTTAGTAGAGTATTATTTACTGCCCTGAAGAAACTACGGTTTTAGCGAAACCCGGTCGGCATTAAATATAAAAATGGTATATACTAAGTTATTGTTTTATTTTAAATTAAATATACAATACCCAAATAGATGATACATAACCTCATACTAAACATTTTTAAATTGTTGAAAGCTATCACCATCGCAATCTTTTACGTATAAACTATACTGAAAACGTAAATCGTTACCTAAAAGTATTCATTCATAATATAAAATTCACACATCAGGTTGATTATAACATGTACCTATAAAATATTTCGTTTGACAAGCAAAATCACTTTCGATGACATTTCAAGACTATGCATTCGAATTCTGACATCGAGAAGCGAGAATCGATTCCAAGTTCGATGACGTTTAAAACCGATTGTCTCGGCCGTGCATTCGAAAGAATTTTGACATCGAGAAGCGAGAATCGATTCCAAGTTCGATGACGTTTCAAACCGATTCTCTCGGACTGTGCATTCGAAAGAATTTTGACATCGAGAAGCGAGAATCGATTCCAAGTTCGATGACGTTTCAAACCGATTCTCTCGGACTGTGCATTCGAATGAATTTGACATCGAGAAGCGAGAATCGATTTTTCTATGGAAATGAATCGAAATCATTCGATGGTAAAAAAGATCGAGTAAATAATCGATTATTCATCGATTGTGCCCATCGCTAGTACCGACCATCTCTAGTTGCCTTGTCTTGTCCATAAATAAACCTATTTGTCTATGACATCATTTTATACATTCTGTCATCGTCATCAGCAGTTATTATGTTTTTATCACCCGGTGGAAGCGGTAAGTCAATTACTAATCCGTGAGCAGTTATTTTAATACGTCGACGTGATTCCCACAACTAGACTGCCATAAAACGAAAGTCGGTCGTTTTGTCAACTTGACATTCATGGCAGTGTTTAAAATGCGGAGTGCGCTATTAAATTGATGATTTGTTTGTCCAGAATATGTCGCAAACATCAAAACCATAAAGCAGTTTACCAGAAATGGAACTTGTCAACCCGGATTTCGATTTCGTAAAGATTGAACCGGAGACGATCCCCAAAGAAGTGCATCCATCATCTCCTTGTAATGCAAATTTGCATTACGAGATTGTCAAACAGGAGAAAGAAGATGCTTCTGCCAATAAATGTGAACCGGGGACTCTAACTGCAGAGGAACATGCACAAGAATATGGCGCTTACTCTCAAATAGATATTGTTTATCCCGACATTAAAAAGGAATGCTTCGTTCATCTGGAAAGGATCGACCAAAGCCGAGGTAAGCAATTAACTTATTCTTCCGGTTGTTTAGTGTTGAAATAACTTTAAGACATTAATCCATTTTACCCATGTTCCTTTCCAAATATACCTTCCTTCTTATTCCCCTCCTTAAGGCCCTTACCTAAGAAGCAAAAGAAGAAGATGATAAAAAAAACTCTCGAAAATAACGTATTAGCGCCTCGTTTTATTTTTAATAAAAACAATAATTTGTTATATTTGAAAATTATGTCGGGCTTGTACAAGCATTTCGCAAATCTATATATATATATATCATATAAATATTATGATATTCGTGAAAACCATCGGGTCAATTAACAAAATGGAAAGTGACCGTGAATGAAGAGCAGGGAGCTGCATCTCATAATCAAGGTAAGGGCTATTCCTGTCTCATCCTTCCCCTGTCGAAATAAAAACACAATCTTGTGGACATTCGTAATTCGCTTCATAGTTAGTTTTACAGTCCTCACGGTGTCATTGGACACCTAACACCGGCGAATCAAATTTTTTATACATTATTTGGCAATTTAGTGAAGAAACTTTACGCTCCTAGCTCAATCTGTTCAGGAAGTTTTAATAATGTGTGTGCCGATACAATTTTTCCTCTTGAATGTTGGATGACATTTGCCCAAATGATAGCCGCGTACCACAGAAAAGTAATTACAAAGAATTCCGAGAAGATACGTTACTGAAATTAGAAGCAACGTCTGGAACGATATTGGCACAAGCGATTCTGGCTTTGTCATTGTACAGTTTTTTTAAACATAAGAGTTGAAATCACATTGAAGCACTTAACCTCGCATCTGCCGACTCTCATCTGAGTACAATAGTTGTGTTGACAGATACAAGAGGCTAGGCTTCGAGAAGGTTCCAATATTTAAAATGTGAATAACAGTATTTCCTGATAAGTATCTGAGAGATGTTGCACATTAGCGTAGAAATACTTTAATATCTATATTCTCTATTTTGTCATGCCATTGTATTATATTTATAATTGTTGTAACGCTGTTATATTTAAAATAAAAAAAGCATTTTAGAATTAATTATTGTTTTTTAAAAGAAAACCAACTAAACTCAATGGTAGCGTAATCATCCACCCACGGGGGTGAAGTCAATAAAATTTAAACATTCGATATTTCTGTGATAACAATACAAAAAATGTTAAAAGTGTCCATCGTGTCTCTGTATTAAAACTGATAAAATTTCCAATCTTCTCAGGAAATACAATACTTTTGACATGTTTTTCATCTGTCAAGTACCCACAATGACATTAATATTTTTAATTTTATGTTTCAGAACTCGGTTTGTCATCATCAACAATTGGAACTAGAGACCTAGAAGCTAAACAATCAGTCACTGTAAATAAATTGTTTTCCTGTCCTACTTGTAGTTACAGGTGTAGGGTGAAAAATAATATGGTTTGTCATATTAGAACCCACACTGGAGAGAAACCATTCTCGTGCCCTATGTGCACTTATAGGTGCACACGAAGAAGTCTTTTAAATAATCATATTAGAACCCACACTGGAGATAAACCATTCTCGTGCTTAAATTGCCCTTTCAGGGGCATACAAAAAAGTGATTTAGTTCATCATATTAGAACCCATACCGGAGAAAAACCATTCTCGTGCTCTATGTGCACTTATAGGTGCGCACGTAAAAATGATTTAGTCAATCATACTAGAACCCACACTGGAGAGGAACAATTCTCATGCTCGGAATGTACATATAGGTGCGTACGGAAAAATGATCTAGTTAATCATACTAGAACCCACACTGGAGAGAAACCGTTCTCGTGCTTGGAATGCACTTACAGCTGCATTAAAAAAAGTGAATTAGTTATTCATACTAGAACCCACACTGGAGAGAAACCATTCTCGTGCTCTGTGTGCACATTTAGATGCGCACGAAGTAGTAATTTAATTAAACACACTAAAACCCACACCGAATAGAAACGATTATCGTGCACGGAATGTAAATTTAAGTGCGTACGAAAAATGGGTTTAATTATTCATTCTCTAACTTACACTGGAGAGAAACCATTATCGTGCTCGGAAATCTCTTTCAGGTGCATTAAAAAGTGATGTAATCATACCAGAACCAACATTGGAGAGTGTTCATGCTCGAAATGCACTTACAAGACTTGTAAAGTGCATATTACTACTAGAATAAAATCTGATATTACATATTCAACTGCTTGCAGATATTTTGGATTTTGCACGGCTGATAAACGGCCATTTACAGCACATTGATGGTTGTTTGTCAGTAGTATAAGGATAGGATTAAAAGCGAGTTTATTATTATGAAACTTATTGTTTTCCTTTGAAGATGTATCTTTAACTGTATCTTATTATTGAATTATTTGTTATTATCTTTTATTAAAGAATTGAAATTTAAAAAAATTGTCATTTTATTAAAATGAATAAATAAAAGAATTGAAAAAAAATAATAATATCAATTATGACTGTATTGGACAGCAAATGGATGTACCGTTGACGATTTCTACAATGTTTCTTATTGATAACATTTTTATAACCGTACACGTGTCGTATTACTTTTGCAAGGTTGAATTACTCTCACAAACCGTGGGACCTTATTAGTTAATTTTGCGGACTATAACGCATGCATTGTTTCATGTTTCATCCACGGTCCCATGCATTCCTTTCTGGATAAGAAATAACTAACCTATTAACACGTGTAAAACTGTGTACATTTTAGGCTCATAAATAGAGGTACAACTGGCATAATCAGTCCTCTGACATTTGTTTAGTCAGTATTTCATTTTGCAAATCCTCACTCAAAGTACCCTGAAGAGGAACCCGGCAATTTACAGTCGATGTTACTGGCGTGAGCGTCCAGTACATTTATGGTCCTTCGAGCCGGATTTATCCTAAGAAATTGAGAAAAATTACAACATCACTGCACCCCTGGAAAGTCGACGAAGCACCCGCTTCCAGGGAAGAATTATTTCCGGCGCACGAAAACAGCGGCAATTCTAGTTAGAAAAAGTGAGGGAGGAGAGTTGAACTTCAACAGGCAGAGATTCGGCACTTAAAAAGCCGAGAAGAAGAGTGTACACCGTCACTGCGCTCCTGGAAAGGCCACGAAGCACCTGCTTCCAGGAGAGGGTTAGTGGCGGCACAGTTAGTGGGAAACAGTTAGAGCATTGCGGATGGAGAATTGGCACAGCGTCATCTTGAAGAGGATCGGCGCCTACAGTGCCTACAAGAAGAGAAAGCTACACGGTTTTTTGATTCACTGGTTACAGATTTCATGGGTGGCTGGAAATCCTCCCTCACAAGATTGGCTAATTCACACTGTGATGGAAGTTCCACAGTTACCGTCGACCTCTGGGCCAGTGTTTCCCAACCCATGGTCCGCGGACCGGTAACGGTTGGTCGGATTTTCTGCCGGTCTGCGAACGATTCGGACGCTGCAGATAATGATCCACTTAATAGCTTCGTCCAGAGTCCGGACAACCTGCACAATGCACAATGCACCAGAATATATTATAAAAATAAAAATAAAAAACTTAATTATTTGCTTGTTGATTGTGAATCGCGCACGTTTATTTTTTATTTTATTTTTTTTATTACATTTTTTAATTCACCAGATTTACAGGAACGGGTTTAGTTTTTCCCATAGGAAAAACTAAACCCTTTCATACACTTTTCCATTTTTTTTTTTTTTTTATGTAGGACTTTTTTTTTATTTTTTTTTTTTTTTTACAAATACAGTTATTATACATTGTATATATATTTTTTTTAATATCGTGATTCACCTTTTTTTTGAGCAATGCTCGTGTAAAAAAGGTGGAGCAGCGAAAAACAATTCAAATATATTTTTAAAATGTGTAGTAAGGATAATGAAAATTATAATATTTAATTTTTTTTTATATATGTAAATCATACATTATACGTGAAACAGAATTGAGTAAAGAAAAGATATAAAAGAAGAAGAAGAGAGAAAAAAAATAAAAAAGAGTATAAAAGTAAAGTGATTTCCAAAGTCACAGTCACAATGATTGTAATATGTTATTGATGTATTGTTTTAATTAACCTTTTGAATTTTTTATAGTTTGTTTCCAATCTTAAGTTAAGGGGTAATTGGTTAAACCATTTGACTCCAAAATATTTATAAAATTGTTGGGCTGTGGTGGTATTACAACGCGGGATAGTTACAGAGCCAAGAATATTTGGTCTTTTGCTGTTTGAAATAGATATTGAGGTATCGTTGTTGAAACAATCTTTGTGTATTTGTAAAAGTGATTTTTTTTTTATAAATAATGTGTAGTGAAGGGACTTTAAATTCTTGAAATAATCTTATGGTGGGGTAGTCATATGGTTTTTTTTAAATTATTTTTATTAATATTCTTTGGATGATTTCTAAAGGCAAGAGAGAAGTTTTGAATGCACCACCCCAGCCAACAATTCCATATTGTAATACAGATTGAATCAGTGAAAAATAAATGATTCTTAATAGTTTAAAATTTAATATGTTTCGGATTCTAAGAAAAATGTACAATAATTTTCTTAATCTTTCTACTGTTGCATTGATCTGTAGTTTCCATTTTATGTTACTATCTATAATTACACCGAGGTATTTTACATTAGTTTTAACAGTGAGTACAGAGCAGTCAGGTTTACATGAATTTAAATTTCTATTACAATTATATGAATGTATACTAATCTTTAAATTTTCAGGGAATGCATGTTTATTAATGGTGAACGGTATTACAAAGGTTTTTTCCGTATTAAGTGACAGCAAGTTTTTATCGAACCATTTTTTTAGTATGTTTAAGTCTAACTCTGCTGTTTTCTGGGTTTCATTCCAAGTTAATCCCTCGGTTAGAATTGCTGTGTCGTCTGCATATGAAATGAGTTTCGACTTGATGTTGAGTTTGAACATATCGTTGACATAAATGATAAAAAGGATTGGTCCCAGTACAGTTCCCTGCGGGATGCCAAAATTCGTGGTCTGTGAACCGCTCAGAAAGCCATTTAACTTAACAAATTGCTCTCTATTAAATAGGTAATTTTTGATCCAAGTTAAAGCATTGTCAGTTATACCAATATAAATGATCATTTAGTAAATCCACGTTATGCAAGTGTATTATATAAGTATAATTAATACAAAACAATACAAGAACAACACGTTAATCTACCAAACTATTAAATGGGAATATAATTCACCGTCTCCAGATATTTTCATATCAGAGGGTTCGGCTCTGTGGAATTCCTAATTTGACCGATAAATCCTACTGATCCCTCAATATAAATATTTAAAAAATCTTTCGTAATTCTACATGTATTTAAAATGACTGATTTTTGCATTTTTATATACAAATTCTTTGACAAATCTAATATGCCTAAATTTTTAATAAGAGAGCTAGGTATAATGCCAGTGGCCGAAATAACAAAAGGTAATATTTTTATAGTCTGAGAATGCCAAATTCTTTTAATTTCATTTCCTAAATCTGTATTCTTTCTTATTTTTTCAGAAACAGATTTTTGAATATTACAGGAATTTGGAATAGCTACATCAATAATATAAGTTATTTTTTTAATTTTGTCATGTAAAACTATATCAGGTCTATTATGACCAATTGGTCTGTCTGTTAGTATAGTTTTAACATAGTAAATTTTAAAGAAATTATTTTCTAAAAATGAATTTGGTTCGTATTCATAATATGGTACTATATTATGACAGTCAATCAAGTTATGTTTAATTACCAAACTTTGGTGAATTATTTTTAAAACCTGATTGTGCCTAAATGTATACTCAGACGGCGCTAATATAGAACATCCTGATATAATGTGTTCTATAGTTTCCGGAAAAGCCATACATTTTCTACATAAATCATCTATTTGATTTGGATCTTTGATTATATGCTTCCTATAATTTTTGGTATTAATTACTCTATCTTGAATAGCAAGCATAAAACCTTCTATTTCTGCGCTCAACTCTCCAATACTCAACCATTTGTTTGACGAAAGTTTGTCAACATACGTTTGGTTGAGATAATTGAAGTGTTTTGCGTGAATAATTTTATTTGACCAGGAATCTAATAATTCCTGGTTGGTATTTATAAAAATGTTGGCATTTTCGTCGTATAAATTTAAAGGTGAAATATTTCTGTCTGCCTTGCAAATTATTTTATGCAGCTCTGACCTATTAGCTTTTCTATGAAAAAAATTTCTTAACATTTCTACCTGATTTTGTTTTAAAGAAGTTATTTTGACTATACCTCTACCTCCTAAATTTCTAGGTAAATTAATTCGTTCTATAGCTGAATTTGGATGATGACAATTAAACTTTGTTAACGTAGTTCTAATTAATCGTTCTAAGCTATCTAAATCTGTATTAGACCATTTAATTATACCAAATGAGTACGTTAATAGAGGTATTGCCCAACTATTTATTGCCTTTACTAAATTTTTAGCAGATAGATTGCATTTTAAAATTTTTCTTATCCTAGTTTGAAATTTAATCCTAATATCATTTTTAATACTAGTATGATCTAATCTATTCGATTGCGGGTATCCTAAGTATTTATAAACCTCATCCCCTTTCATACTTTTAATTTTGAAATTTCTAAATATACCCTCATCTCCATCTATAATTTTGCCTTTCTCTATATGGATCGTTCTACATTTATCTAGACCAAAAGTCATTTTAATATCATCTGAAAAAATTTTAACTACCTTAATCATTTTCTCTAAATTTGATTCAGAATTTGAAAATAATTTTATATCATCCATATATAATAGATGCGAAATTGTACTACTCTCTCCTGTATTTCCCTTAATTTTTATTCCAAACTTGCTTTTTATTAACATTTTGGATAGAGGATTTAATGCTAAGCAAAACCAAAGAGGACTCAACGAGTCTCCTTGAAAAATTCCTCTTTTTATTGAAATGCCCGGTACTACTATTTTCTTACCCTTTAAATTGATAAATAAATCTGTATTCCAAAATGACATAATATTTTCTAAAAAGCTAATAATCATTGGATTAATTTTATATATATTTAATACTTTGATAAGCCACGAGTGCGGGACACTATCAAAAGCCTTTTGGTAATCTATATAGCAAGTATGTAAATTACGTTTTTTATTTTGAATCTGTTTTAGAATTACAGAATCAATAACTAATTGTTCTTTACATCCCATATGTTTTCTGCGACAACCTTTTTGTTGTTCAGATAAAATATTTTTTTCATCTAAATGATTATATATTAAATCTGTCAAGCAAGAGGTTAAAATTTTATATATTGTCGGTAAACATGTAATGGGTCTATACTGAGAGGGATTATTAATATTTTCGCTTTTAGGCAACATATAAGTAATGCCCTTAGTTAGAAAATTTGTAAAATTTTGAGTTTGTCTAACAAATTTTGAAAGATGTTTTGCTAAAAGAGGATGTAACGTAGTCAGACGTTTGTACCAAAAATTGTGTATCCAATCGCAACCCGTGGCTTTCCAATTATGAGTATTTTTAATAATTTTGGCTAACAATTCAACCGATATATCAGAAAAACTCATTTGTTCAATGTCTGAACAATTGAGTTCTTCATTTTCTATCCAGGGACCTGACTCATTGTGTTTTATATCTTTACTCCAAATGTTAGTCCAAAAATCGTGCATATCTGTTTTAGATGGCAACGGAATATTATTATTAGAAATAATATTTTTTTTATCGTCAAGTTTGGAATAAAATATTTTCTCATTTTTCTGGAATAATCTGTTATTATTTTTTTTATTATACGTATAATTATATCTTTTTAATCTACTAGCTTTTACACCTAATTTTTGTTTTAATAAATCCAATAAATCATTGATTATATTTTCATTATTATTACTATCAATGCTATAACCAAATTTTCTCCCAATTTCGTCTACATGTCTCAAAATATTCCTACTTCTATTTCCATTTTTATATTCTATTATTCTAGCTATGCTACTTCTTAAAAATACTACATCATTTTCTAATCTAATCTGCCATTCTGGTTTACTATAACTATATGATCTATCATCAGAGGACTTTAATTCAATTCCTAACTTATTACATATAGTGATAGCGCTGGCATATACTATTGTATGAAGATCTAAAAAACTAATGTCCTCAAATATAATTTTTGGTAAAATTATATTATTTAAATCAAAAATTAATTTAGATAATTTTTTTGACGTATGTAATTTTGGTAATTTTGGTCTATGTGTGGGCTCTACATCTATAAATCTAATTATATTATTATGAAGTAAGTTAGCTAATTCTACTACATTATCATCTACTAAGTTTAAATTTTCAATATTGATTTCCCTAAGATTATAAATAACATCTTCGTTATTTGAATCTACTGTAATATCATTGGTCATGTCTACTAGATTATTATCTAAACTATCTACATTCAATTCATCTAATATAACATTATTACTTGTATTAATTTGTTCTAAATTATTCCCCTGTTGCAATCTATCTGCTACTTCATTTTTTATCTGATCTAATGTAACTACAGGAATTAAATTATTTTTGAATATTGCCCGTTTTTGATCTGCTAATCTTTGTTCATTTACTATGGCTAACGGATATTTTTCTGAGAAAAGTAAATGTAATTTTTTTCTATACAACAGCATATCTGTTTCTACCTTGGTTACATAAAAATATGAACGGACGATGAACATATTGACATCGTTCGTCCATTTCATACGCTGCCTAGGAATACCTGCTTTTGTTTTTTGGGGTCTAAGATTATCATTGTTCATCTGTATAGATGACATAATACTCCCCTGTTCATCTCTGTTGGTTGCATATGACATGTGTCAAAACAAAACAACTAGAAAATGACAATATGTTTTGCTTAGTAACTACTACATTCCAGTAACCAAGTTACTGTCAAATAATTTTCAATCTGTCAAAATTAAATTAAACATTTCAATAAACTATCTTTCAACATTACTAATGTATAATAGATTATATTTTTAAATAATGTTATCAAAATAAAATAATTAAATATACTCATAAAATATATTACAAATTAATCTCAAATATTGTCGTTTACCTTGGTTACTGGGGCCTGACAAAATGAAAATTTTAAAATCCGTTTATTTAACTAAATATCCTATGGTTCACTGGCAGTCTATTTATTAGGTTATCTAATATACTTATTTTCAAATATTTATATGTTTTGGGATCAAAGCTAATTCTTTTCTATCTGATATAATAAAAAAATTCAGAGAGCAAAAATGCAAAACTAATGTCGTGGCTAGCGTTGCTAAGCAACTTTTTTTTTTTATTCACCAGACTTACAGGAACGGGTTTAGTTTTTCCCATAGGAAAAACTAAACCCTTTCATACACTTTTCCATATAAATGATCATCTAGTAAATCCACGTTATGCAAGTGTATTATATAAGTATAATTAATACAAAACAATACAAGAACAACACGTTAATCTACCAAACTATTAAATGGGAATATAATTCACCGTCTCCAGATATTTTCATATCAGAGGGTTCGGCTCTGTGGAATTCCTAATTTGACCGATAAATCCTACTGATCCCTCAATATAAATATTTAAAAAATCTTTCGTAATTCTACATGTATTTAAAATGACTGATTTTTGCATTTTTATATACAAATTCTTTGACAAATCTAATATGCCTAAATTTTTAATAAGAGAGCTAGGTATAATGCCAGTGGCCGAAATAACAAAAGGTAATATTTTTATAGTCTGAGAATGCCAAATTCTTTTAATTTCATTTCCTAAATCTGTATACTTTCGTATTTTTTCAGAAACAGATTTTTGAATATTACAGGAATTTGGAATAGCTACATCAATAATATAAGTTATTTTTTTAATTTTGTCATGTAAAACTATATCAGGTCTATTATGACCAATTGGTCTGTCTGTTAGTATAGTTTTATCATAGTAAATTTTAAAGAAATTATTTTCTAAAAATGAATTTGGTTCGTATTCATAATATGGTACTATATTATGACAATCAATCAAGTTATGTTTAATTACCAAACTTTGGTGAATTATTTTTAAAACCTGATTGTGTCTAAATGTATACTTAGACGGCGCTAATATAGAACATCCTGATATAATGTGTTCTATAATTTCTATTTTTTCATATATTATTTTTTTAATAATAATATTATTATTATTCATTTTCATTGCATTTTTTTCATTTCTCTAATTTTAAAATAATATTCTTCTTAATTCTCATTTATATATTTTTTCGTTATTATTTAAAATTAAAAATATTTTTATCGGCTGTTAAAGTCAATTATAGTTTGGATTCAGGTGAGTTGAAATAGATTGGATGCAGGTGAGTTCTCTAGTTGTTGTTTTTATGAATTATGAATTGACATCTGTATCTGTATTTTCTCCTTATAAATAAAAAAAAACTAACTATCAAAGAAAAAAATCATAAATTACAGTTCCTACTTTGATACTTTAACCAACGAGTTGCGTTTTGAAGACTTCTATGGTTTTCAAAACGTCAAATGTCAAACTATTAATATGTTCTCATTCGGTCTGTCTTCTTCTCCGACAGTGATCCGACTGCTTAAAACTAATAATCTCGATTCAAATAATCCATCATCACAATCCAAAACGAGGACTTAACAACAGAAACATCCACATTGCTTGAAACTAAGCCATTGTACCCAGGCAAATAGAGAACCATCCCATTCTAGATAAAATTATGCTTCACGCATTCTGCTTTCAATAGTATAAACGTTGAGCAAGCATGCAAAACTTCGACTCTGTTGTGTCTGTTTGACTTTCACAGCAGCGTAATAAAAATCACAATTTTTAACCAGAGTAATTTGCAAACATCAGAAACATAAAGCAGTTTCCCTGAAATGGCGTCGGATTTCAGTTTCATAAAGTCCGAACCGGAGACAATTCCCGAAGAAGAGAGTTCGTCATCCCACCGTGATGCAATATTGCAGTACGGGATTGTCAAACAGGAGAGCGAAGACGCTTCTGTCATCAAATGTGAACCGGGGACTCTAGCGGCAGAGGAACATGCGCAAGAATATGGCGCGTACTCTGAAATAGATATTGACTATCCTGACATTAAAAAGGAATGTTTTGTTCATCTCGAAAGGATCGACCAAAGCCGAGGTAAACTATTAACTTATTTTTCCGTGCCCTCTCCTATCTGAGGTCGATTTTCCCTGCAGACTGCAGCTCGAAACATCTCAGCGGAGCTGCACTTTTATCAGTCACATTGGTATCGATGTCATACGTTATGGTGTCTTTATTTACCACACCTTCGATCAATCTTCCTTCAGAAATTGAATTTGGTTTTCTTGCAACTGACACCCTTCATTATTCGACTAAAACTCGGCTTTTTATAGCTGTTTCGTTATTTGGAAATTCGGTTAAGAGACTCTACGCTTCTGTCTGTCCAGTTTAAGGTATGTGTTTGCCGACACAATTTTTAAAGTAGTACTTTTAAATCTTCCATATTAATGCCTGTAAATTTTTTTTTGTCATACCGAAGAAAAGGGAAATGTTATAACCAACCGTCCAGATTACTACATATTTGTCGCTTAGTTTGAGGTTTCAGAAGTTAAATGAATAGAAAAATTACAGAAAACATGTGGAATGAAGAAAGAATGTATGAATGAAGAAAGGAGTGTTAAGAGAATTTATGACGCGAATGTGAATGGTAGAAGAAGCCGAGGACGTCCAAGGAAGATGTGGCACGATCAATCAGATACTTGAGTCGGGCCATGTCAAAAGTCAGAACAATAGAAGAGTATGTAAAAAAATATTATATCAATCTTTTGAGACAGTGCCTTACCTTACCAGTACTATACTTATGTACTGTCATATTGGTAAACGATAATTGTTGCATTTCATTATTATGTACCTTCAAATAAAATATTTATCAGCGGCTGAGGCCAATTTCAATGTTTAGAACCAACTGTATGTACCTTTCTATTAATTAGTTTATTAATATATGTTTATTTCTACATTTATATTCAATTTGTAATTTTTATTTTTCATTCATGTAGATTGTAAGTCAATTATTGTAAACAATAACTAAAACATTATAATTTCTAACTTTTTTTAATTAAGAGGCTTTACTCCCCAACTCAAACACGAGAAATTTTTTCTCCGTTGAGTTGAATAGTTTGTTAAAAAAAAATCTATTTGTAAATAGCTTTTAAGAACCAACTGTATTTATTTTTCTAAATCTTATGTATATGTATTTTAAATAATTAAAAAAAAAAAAAAAAAAAAAAATGTATGAGATGATGTATGAATGTAAATGAGGCAAGGAGTGTGTGCCAAGACCGAGTCGTTTGGCGGTCCGTCCTCTCTGCCTAGCCCTGCGGGGTAGCGGCGTGATGGTTAGTTAGTTAGCTATTGATGTCTTCTGTTAATTAAACCAATTTTAGGCCAATTTCACTACCCACGGTGGGAACCGCTTTCGTGTTCAGTCGGTAAATTCCAACCGGCTCTCCATTTTGGAAACCATATAATATTACACCGGAAAAATGAGAAGATGTCGGTCTGGTGTGAAAATTTTTATGTTATTGCAATTGAACCCACTGCAGCTAGCTTACGATTTTATATTTTTGTAAAATATAGCAAAGCAATGAGTTTACAATGGTAACTATTAAAGTACTAAATTACAACATCCGCTCTGTGGTATCCGCGTAGTTCTGCATCAAGGTTGCCAATTCGTGGGTATTTACCGAAATTGCGGGGAATTTCTTAGAATTTGAATTGATTGGGTATATTTTGTGAGGAGTACCCCGATGTCAGAAAAATGCCGGGATTCTACAAAATGAGAACTGACGTTACTTATATCGTATAAAAGATCATTTCCTGTTACTCCAACCAAGTTAAATAATATTTACAATTGCAAGTGAGAATGTACTATAATTGCGTTTTCTTATGCAGTCAATTTTGAAACAAATTTCTATTTTTAAAATCTGAACGAAAATAAATTAATACATTTCTAAGCGCCTCCGCCCACTCAGGCAACTGAAAACTCTCAACTGCCAACTGTCTTTGTATGACAATGTGATGGCCCGCACACTACACAATCACACAAAACCCCGTTGTCAATGGTAACGCAAGCGGTGACTTGCGACCATCTTGCGACTGTCACGGCTGATTGCCCTGGGCGGCCGTTGCTACTTGCGAGCTGTCAGCTGATTGTTCTTCTTCTATGGTTAAACAAGCTTTTTGACCAATCAAGACAGAGAAAACAGCCGGTTTTAGTTGGTTTTCAGTTGCCTCAGTGGGCGGAGCGCCTTAATGATAAAAAATAATTCCTTATTTCAATAGAACTTCTTTCCATTTTGGAATTAAAGGAGTTGTGGTGAATTTTGAACAAGTTTTGTGGTATTTTAGAACACGTGCATTGTCAACTTGCTCTGCACCTTGTTGAAACAGTTGCCATTCTGTCATGCTTGTAGAACACATACAGTCCACTTGAACAGTGCACAAGTACTGAAGTTCTTTTCTTTTATTATTTTTTTTCCGTTGGTAGCTGCGTTGATATATACAAGAGGCTTGGCTTCAAGTAGGTTCCAATATTTAAAATAAGAATAACAGTAATACTTGATAAGTAGCGAAGGGAGGTGGCATGTTTTACACATTGGCGTAGAAATACTAAATATGTACATTCTCTTTTTTGTTAGGCTATTATCTTATGTTTATAAATGGAATAATATTATATTTTAAATTAAATAAACTGTTTTTTTAAATATAAATACAATAGATTTAATATAAAAATAAATTTCAAACTAAACATACGGTAGATAATCACCCCACACACGGGGATGAAGTCGATAGCACTTTAACATTCGATATTTCAGTCATAACAATACAAAATTTGTTCAGACGTGTCCGTTATGTCTCTATAGTAAAACTGATAAAGTTCTCAAACTTCACAGGAAATACCATGCTTTTGATGTGTTGCTTATCTGTTTAGTTCCCTCGGTGCCATTAACAATTATAATTTTGTGTTTCAGAATTCAGTTCATCGAAATCATCTACTATTGGCACTAGAGAAATAGAAGCAAAACAATCAGTAAAAGGAAGTAAATTGTTTTCCTGTCCTACTTGTACTTACAGGTGTAGGCTGAAAAGTGAATTGGTTCGTCATATTATAATCCACACTGGAGAGAAACCATTCGCGTGCTCTATGTGCACTTATAGGTGCGCAAAAAAATGTGATTTGGTTATTCACACTAGAACCCACACTGGAGAGAAACCATTCTCGTGTCCTATGTGCAGTTTTCGGTCTGCATACAAAAGTTATTTAATTCGACATCTACTACCTTACTACCTACCAAGTCTAGTGTTTACGTATTTCTGTGTCCGCATTGAATTAATAAAAAAACAACAAAAAAACTATAACAAACCAAGTTTAAGGTTTTAAATTATACTAAATTGAAGACCGCGCATCACACCTGTGTATTTTTTTCTCGCGGAGTGGTGTATTTTAGTGTCTTAAGCTCTAGTACAAAACTGTCACCGAAAGTGTCAATCTGTTTGGAGAAAAGAAAAAAAAAACTAAAAATAAGTGACTCCTCCAGAGATATTCAAGTGTAACTAAAGTGATTGCCATCATACACTTGAGGTAACCATCTAAAAATCTTTTTTTTTTACGAGGAACTCGCTTATAACAGCAGCCAAAATGAATACACAATGCATTATTTGTCAAAAAAATATTGACTCCCCATCTGATTATGTATGCTGTTGCCTCTGTGAAAGCAATTATCACCTCGGCTGTGCGGAAATCGGGGAATCCTCTCGTCGTAGTGCAAGAAACACACAATTTAAGTGTAAAAAATGTATTCAACATCAAAAAAACAAACCAAAACATACGACAAAATATGATGTACTTTTAAATGACGAACAGCCATCTAGCGTCAAACATGGTAAACAGACGACTCAATCACCAAAATCTGCAATCGACCAGCAAATAGGCACAGATAATATATCAATTCCAACCACAGATGGTGCAAACCATGGATTACTAACATCCGAATTATTTGTCAAGGAATTATCCATTTTTAAAACAACAATTATGGAATTTGTTGAAAAAAAACTTGACTTATATACCCAAAAATATGAATCCATAATCATACAAAACCAAGAAATTATAAAAGCTATACAATTCATATCTGATCAACATGATGAAATAAATAAGCGTATAACGGACATTGAAAAATCGCAGAAAACAGTCAATACTGATGTAATGGAAATAAAAAATAATGATAAAAATAAGGTTATTAAGAGCCTAGAAATTAGAATCGCGGATCTTGAGCAATCCACGAAAGATGATTGCCTAGAAATATGTGGAATCCCTCAATCAAATGAGGAACAGACACCATTACTTGTACAGCAGGTGGCTGCGGCCACCGGGATGACCATCCAACTACAGGACCTGAAGGAAGTGAAACGGATCCAGGACAGACGACCAGGAGCCTACCCGAGAATCCAAGTCAAATTTCACGATCTCTACAAGCGCAACCAAATGCTAACACTACGGAAGAATATTAACGCCAAAACTGCATCAGCCCTGGGGAGCGAAAAAATCTACATAGGGGAAACCATTTGCCCATACTTCAAAGAACTGCTCTGGAAAGCGAAACAGAAAGCAAAAGAAACTAATTACATGTTTGTCTGGTTTAAAGAGAATAGAATACTAATTCGTAAATCACCGAATGAAAAAATAATTTTTATCAAGCATTCGGATGATCTATCTAAACTTATCTAGACGGTATACGGCAACTCGCACCTTCGGCTGTCAGCTATATAAGAAGTCAGTACGTACTATAATTATTACCTAAAAATAGTTTCAACCGATGGTTGCGAGTGCCAAACTGTCGTTAAACTTGCTATCTAAAAATGGATGTTATAACAAACCTTAGGAAGTTCTTATTTATAAGAAAATTTATACCACAAACAGTATTTTTTTTACATTATTTATTAACCTATTATTATTCATTCAAGTACCTTATTTTTCTAATTTATTTAACACTCTCAATATTGATTAATATCCTTAAAATTATTCAAACAACACATTTACTTCATTATAAAAATCACGTAACCCATATAATTATTGCTATCACTTTAAAAATTGCGCACTGTATACTACGTCAAATTATTACAAATCAAGTGATTTTTTTAATAAACATATTAATTTTATTCAATAAAAAGAATTTACTTTGTTCATTTAGCAAAGCTTATTCAATTTACATATTACATTTAATTCAAATTGTAAATCATATTGATAATTTATTTATATTTTCTATACTTATCTATATTCATTTACTAGATTTAATTTTAATTCTTATAGTTTTGCAATTATGTAATTCCCTTAAAATTATCATTTCTTTAATTATTTTTAATGATTTTATTTACACTAATTTTTATAAATGTTCTTATTATACAAAGTATTTTATATTCAAATATTATTATTCTACTTGTATTTATTACGAAAATTATTTTAATTATTTTACCAAAAAATTTTACTGTTCTAAATATTTTTGTTATCCAAACTTACTCCAGTCGATGCTATATATTTTTTTAAATTTTTTATTAATTAATTTAGGTAATTCTTTTATAAATCTTATTTCTACAATTACATTAAACTATTTTATTTACACTATTTGTTCGAAATGTTTTTATTATCAAAATTATTTTAATTATTTTAACATTATTTTTGTAACTCTCCTAATCAATTCATTACCTTCACTTATTTCAATCAATTTCATCCTTAAAATTTTAATGTCTTATTATAATCCTTCCAATCACTCTAATTATGCAAAACTTGTAAAATTTTCAATTTCTACGTCCCAATTAATTCTCATATTTAATACAATTATTTTACTTGTTATAAAACATATAATCTATCTATTAATTTTGAATATTCTTATGCTTATTATTAACTTATCTATCGCAAATTATTTTTATTTTTTAATTCTTCCAATTCGCCTGACACGTTTTGTCATTACATTATTCATAATTCTTTTAATTATTGTAGTAACTTTAGATTCTTTAGTACTGACAACTTTTATCCAAATTATTAATCCATTGGATCTATATTATTTTTATTCCCTAAATTTATATATGTTCATTTACTCAATTTAATTTTAAATATTTTAATACTTATATTATATACTTACACAAATACTCACCAACATGGCTGATTACATGGAATATATAGACTCAGACAACCAACACCACTGTATAACTACAAACGATATTAACATATGGACCAATATCACAAAAGAAAAAAATAAAATGAAAATACTACACCAAAACATTAGATCGATTAATAAAAATTTTGATGAATTTACTATATACCTACAACAGCTTGATAATAATTTTGATATAATTGTGCTGACAGAATGCTGGTTGAATGAAAAATATATACCAAAAACAATCGAAAACTATAACACACACCATACAAAGAATCACAAAAATCAAAATGATGGTATAGTGATATACATCAATGATAAAATAAACACAATCGTCCAAGAAATACATATCATAGACTCCAACTGCATACAAATAACATGTGAAAAAGAAACGTGTATTCTTGCAATGTACAGATCTCCATCCAAAAACAACATTACAAATTTTCTAACTGCACTTAACAATACATTAAATGATCTCAACAAAAACAAAAATATCATCATCATTGGAGACTTAAACATAAACACTCTACAAAACGGACACCCACAAAACTTAGAATACCTTACAATACTAGCACAGCATGGACTGGAACCAACGATAAATGTTCCGACACGAGTCACACAAAACACAAAAAGTTGTATAGATCATATAATGATCAAAACAAAACTAAAGACCAAAACCGTAGTACTTGAAAGCACTATTACAGATCACTACATGAATATGATAGCAATTGATACCGAAAACACAAAACCTATCCAACATAAAATAATCACAAAAAAAATAATTGACTACACAAACTTAAAAGAAAAACTCAAAAAAATGGACTGGAGTACAGTATACCGAATAGAGAATGTCGAAGAGGCCTGGGATAAATTTACAACAATGTTAGCGCAAGAAATAAATAATAACACTAATCTAAAACAAGTAAAACTTACACACAAAACTAAAAAAATTAAATTATGGATAACACAGGGAATATTAAACTGTATTCGTAAACGAGACAAAATTCACAAACAAATTAAACATACGCCGTACGACATAACACAACTTAATTACTATAAAAGATATAGAAACATCTGCACGAAAATTATTAGAGTAGCTAAGGAGTTGTACTATCGAGAAAAACTTGAAAAAAAAGAAAACAATAACCCAAAGGAAATGTGGAAAATATTAAAAGAAGTTACGTACACACAAAAATTCAAACAGAAAAATACAATCGAACATCTAAACATTAACTCAAAAAAAATAGATACCAATAAAAATAAAGAAACTATAGCAAATCATGTGAATAACTTCTTCGCAAGTATAGGAAAAGTTTTAGCGAACCGTAAAATTCTTAACACAAACAGACTAACACAAACAAACATAAATACGCAACCGTCACAACACAGATTTAAAATAAAAACAACTTCGGAAGAGGAAATTGACAAAATAATAAACACATTAAAAAACCGAATTGCTCCTGGATTAGATGAGATAACAACGGATTGCATTAAGGTAATAAAAAACGAAATTTTAAAACCCGTAACAGACTTAATCAACCTTAGTATAACACACTCCTGCTTTCCTAGTACTCTTAAAAAAGGACTAGTGATCCCTATTTATAAATCTGGAGACAAAATGGAAATAACTAACTACAGACCAATCACATTGTTAAACTCGCTTTCAAAGATTTTCGAAAGAGTAGTAAAAAACCAAATTATAAAATACCTGGAAGAAAACAAATTAATCTCGGATAAACAATATGGATTTAGAGAAAAAATAGGCACAAAAGAAGCTTTGGCGCGTACAATAGATTATATACATAGCAACTTAGATCAAGGGTATAAATGCATAGCGATATATCTAGATTTAGCTAAAGCTTTTGACTCAATCTGCCACCAAACACTTTTTAAAAAATTAGAAAACATGGGTATCAAAGGCAAGGAACTCCAACTATTAAAAAGTTATATGAGTAATAGAACACAACAAGTCAAAATTAACAACCATACTAGCAAACCACTGCCGATCACATATGGAGTTCCACAAGGAAGCATACTAGGGCCCGTTCTCTTCACTATTTATATAAATGAACTTTGCAGCATGGAAATAGACGGTGAAATAGTTAGTTATGCCGACGACACAGTTTTACTCTTTAAATCTAAGGATTGGAAAAATGTATTTAACATAGCGAATTTAGGAATCATGCAAGTAAAAACATGGCTAGACTCAAACATACTTACATTAAACATATCGAAAACAAAATATACAACGTACAGTATAAATAGCACGGGACAGCCAAAAAATAACACAAACACCATAAAAATACACGAATGTTCAAACACCAATAACTGTGATTGCCCTCCTCTAGAAAAAAAAGAACAAATAAAGTATCTAGGAATTGTAATTGACCATAACCTTAGACGGACACATCACATCAAACAAATCACAAATAAACTCCTCAAAACAATACATATTTTCCTTAACATAAGAAATATATACAAAATAAAACAAATGAAAACAATATATTTTGCACTCTGTCAATCAATAATAGAATATGGAATAATTGTTTGGGGAGGAGCAACAAATTCAGCTATCGAACACATAGAAATTGCGCAGAAAGCGATCTTAAAGGTAATACTTAAAAAACATAGACTTACTGATACAGACCAAATATTCAATTGTTGTGACGTACTAGACATACGCCAATTATACGTTAAAACACTACTTAACTACATTTTTGACCAAAAAAACAAATTTCAACAAACACAAAATATCACTAACAGACCAGTTAGACAAGCGTACAAAGAAAACATAAAAACTCCGACGGTAAATACAAGCTTTGGACAAAGACACTACCAATATCACGCTATAAAAGCATTCAACAGTCTAAAACTCGAAAATAGAATTGAGGAAAACAAAAATAAATTCCGACACAAAATTACAAAATGGATTAAAGAACAAAAAAGACAATATTACCAAAATCTCATAGCATAAAATAATAAAACATAAAGTAACACACAAAACCAATATAAAACACAATCACCCACAAACACACATAATATAAATATACCTATTTTAAACCTTATATAATATCTATTATTTATTTTTAATTATAATTTAATTTCAAATCTATGTTTTTTAAATTTAATTTATCATCTTATGTTTTTCATATATTTTTAAATGTACTGTGTAAAAATTAAATTGTAGATAAAATGGAGGCCTCAGCACGGGTAAACCACCTAGTGAGGCCAACATTATTGAATTTTACTATTAAATGTAAAAATATTGTATCAATAAATAAATAAAAATAAATTAAGCATTCTCGAACCCACACTGAAGAGAAACCGTTCTCGTGCTCGAAATGCACTTACAGGTGCAAACAGAAAAATAATTTAGTTTTTCATAATAGAAAACATACTGGAGAGCAATCATTGTCGTGCCCGGAATGCACATTCAAGTGCGTACTAAAAAAAGATTTAGTTATTCATATTCGTACTCACACTGGAGAGAAACTTTTCTCGTGCCCGGAATGCACTTACATGTGCACACGAAAAAAATACTTACTTAATCATACTAGAACCCACACTGGTGAGAAACCATTCTTGTGCTCGGAATGCACTTACAGGTGCATAGAAAAAAAATCTTTAGTTGGTCATTCTCGAACCCACACTGGAGAGAAACCATTCTCGTGCTCGCAATGCACTTACAGGTGCACAAGAAAAAATAGTTTAGTTAATCATACTAAAACCCACACTAGAGAGAAACCATTCTCCTGTTCGGAATGCACTTACAGGTTCATAAGCAAATATCAATTACGATGTCATTTCATTAAAAATCACCCTTCCTAGGAAACCTTATTTGCGTATTAGTATTAATATTGAGCTTATGGTGAATATAAATTTGAATGGTAGAAGCTTTTGTATAACATTGTGGAACCTACAATGATGAAATCTAAAACCTTTTTTTTTTTTAAGATTCGTGATTATTTTTATTTTTTTCTTACTGCTTATTGCTCATTACTCTTTGTTGTTTAACTTTTTTTTTATTTATTTTTTTTATTGAAAAATTTTTGATACAATGGAACATAAAATAATAAAAGGTATATAACATACTTAAATATAATATTGTATGAACAAAAAATTCCCACAAAGGCAAATGCCTGAGCGTGGGTATAATATTGAATTTATTATAATTTTATGGTTAATAGGAGATTTAAGAATTTAGTTTATTTTTAGGTATAAAAAGAGTAAAAGTGCCTTAAAACATAGTGCAAAATAACAGCATTTGTTGTTATTATTGCAATTGTAAAATTTAATGAAGAAATAATGTTAAAGGCGTAATTAAAAAAAAAAAAAACAAAAATATAGCAAGCAATATAATATTTCTACTTTAAAAGTTGTCTGATGATAAACATAATTAATGGCTTTGTTAAATCTTATAAGAAAAAGATATCTGTTTCAGTGTTTTTTAGCCAAGTTTTGATATATTTTTTATAAGATTTAAGATTTTGACACGTGGGGGCTTTAATTGTTGCACGTAATGAATTGTGCATTTTTGGAGCAATAAAACTAATATGCCTTGGGCCAACCTAGTTTTACAGTGGGGTACAGCATACTCACAGGCGCCAAGTCTTAGACTGGAGCGATTTGAATTTTTTAAGAAGTATTTAGGATGCGTGTACATAAATTTAAGACACTGGAAACTAAAGGTCTGTCTAAGGTCCAAAATATCGGTTTCCTTAAATTATTGCTTGGAGGGAAAAGATTTTGTTTTTTTGGTACATAATTTTAATAATTGATTTTTGGGCAATTTCTAACTGTTTTACATGATTGTTATAAGTTCCGCCCCAGCCAATTATTCCATAGGAAAGAGATGAATGAACTAGTGCGTCATAAACTAGTTTTATGGTTTTTATATTCACTATATTACACATTCTTTTAAAAATATAAGTTAAGTATCTCAGTTTGTTAACAGTTTTTTCTATATGGTAGGTCCATTTAAGTTGACAATCTATAGTTACACCTAAGTACTTTATATTTTTAAATTACGAGTGTATAAGATTGTGTTTTTAAATCGACAAGGGGGGAAGGAAAAGATAGCAATGGCCCTTACCTTGATGATGAGGTGACAGCTCCCAGTTCTTCTTTCACGATCACTTTCCAATGATGATGACCCGATGGTCTTCACGACAATTATAATATATTTATATTATTGTTATTTGCGAGATTTGCGAAATGCTTGTACAAGCTTGGTCGAATTTTCAAAGATAACAATTTAATGTTTTTATTCAAAACAAGGAAGTCCAAACGTGTTCTTTTTTTCAAGTGTTTTAAATCATCTTCTTTGCTTCTTGGGTAAGGGCCTTGATGTGAAAGGAAGGGAATCAGAAGGAAGGAATATTTGGTAAGGAACATGGGTATAATGGATTAATGTCCTAAAGTTATTTCAACACTAAACATTAGCTCCTCTATTTCAACTGTTAGGTGCTCCGCTAACGAGGGAACTGAAAACAAACTAAAACCAGCTGGTTTCTATGTCTTGATTGGTCAAAAAGCTTGTTTAACCAAATACGAAGAACAACTAGCAATGGCCAGCCAAGGCAATCAGCAGTGCAAGTCGCGAGTCACTGCTTATGTAACCATTGACAACGGGTTTTTGAATGACTGTGTAGTGTGCGAGCCATCACATTATCATACAAAGACAGTTGGCAGTTGAGAGTTTTCAGTTGCCTCAGTGGGCGGAGGCGCTTAGAATCAAATCCATATACCTACCACCTTTGTTAATTATATAATACCTACCTATAAATTGAAATGTAATAATATTATTTTATTTCACTACATCTGTATTCTTACTTTTACTTATCTATTCTGTATATCCAATTTCGTTACTGATATGTTAGTCAATTCCATTATCTATACTTTGTTAACATCCTATATAAGTTTATTTATTTTCTTACTTCAAAATAATTCTTCTTTTTTTTCTTTTACCTTTGTCATTGCATTACTCCCCAATTCAAACATGAGAAATGTTTTCTTTATTCATTGGGTAGATTCGTTAACAAACTATTTTATTGTAATTAGCTTTTAAGACCCATGATTTTCTTTTGTAAATATATGTACCTATGTATTTCAAAGCGTTTGACACAATCGCACACATCAAATTAGAGCGCAAAATGTTCAATATGGGTATCAGAAATAAGGAACTAGACCTTCTCTCCAGCTTCTTATCTGTCAGAACCTAAGAGTATGGATATTAGAGAGACGGCATGTGAAGTGTGCCCGCGCGCTCCAAGTGTGCCTTTTCGAGAATTTTACCCAAACGGCTTACATTGGCTGCTGGTTTTTGGTCGTTTAATACGTTCCGACAGCAGCCATTTTACATGGTGACAGCCAATATCAACCGTGTGGGTAGAATTCTCGAAAAGGCACACTTGGAGCGCGCGGGCACACTTCACATGCCGTCTCTCTAATATCAATACTCTTAGGTCAGAACCCATTGCGTTAAAATCAGAACAACAAAAAGTCAATATTTGCCAATTAGTAATGGTATCCCACAAGGAAGTGTTTTAGGTCCAACACTCTTCCTGATATATATTTATGAGTTATGTTACCTTGATATCGATGCCAGTATTGTCAGTTTCAAAAGGTAAAACATTGGCTCGACTCTAATTCACTAACTCTAAATGTACCTAAAACAAAATATTTACTGTTTAGTCCATCAAATGAAAAAGAAGAACGCTATAACATGTGTTTTGGTGTATGGAAACAACAGTTTCGCGGTCTGCTGAGAGGTTTTACAAACTCGTTAGAAAACACTAAGGTGTGTATTGTGGCTTTGTCTGTCTTGCATAATATAGCACTCGATGAATGAAGAGACATCTGAAGAAGACAATAGCGACGAACCACAGTTACAAATGCCACAACCAGATGTACAACCCTTTAACAGTACAGTCTTAAGTTAATACCAGTTTCATGTTCAGAATGTAATTAATATCCAGTTGTGAAACCATTTTTAAAGAAACAATTCTCTTATTCGAATTGCAATCACAAAATTGTGACTATGTATGTGTTGGTGCCTTGCATTCATCCTTATGTACCTTTTCGCAAAATAAATTCAACCCACAAAATCCTTTTATTTCCTTTTTTATAGTGAATACCTCACAAGAGTCCCTCCCAACTGTTTCCCTTGTAGAGCCAGTGAGACTATGGCATCCCCAAGTGGGGTATGTTATGAGGCTGAAGGTAAGTGGGGAAGGGAAGGAGACGAGGGAGAGGAAGGTGTGGAAGTACCTGGCTATTCAGATCTAGTTTCAATTCTGAATGGTGGTCTTACACCAGGGCGATACTAAGAGTATCTTCCACTCTGGAACGTGCCGCAAATACACTATATATTATTTTAAATAATTGATTGTAAAATAGCACAAATCAATTAAATAAAATTTATTTGCGCACGCCGGTTTCGAACCCGCAGCCTTCGGAATGGGAGTCTAACGCCCTACCGCTGGACTACGCCTTTATTGTCGACTGAATGCAATAAAATTGTCACAGTAAACTAGCACTTCTTCCTGTCAACACCTCAGTGTTGAAATCGGAGCAGTAATTCGACCGTGTCGGAACCTTGTGAATAGAAACTTCAATCGTATGCTGGTGAGCACTAAATTTGAAGTGAGTACCAGCGGAAAAGAAAAGCGGTAAGTTGGCAAATTCTCTCTTATCCATTTCCTTCCGCTTTGCGGGACCGATTTCTGTTCCCTTTAGTACGTACTGCCAGAATCAAAGAAAAACCATTTTCATGTTCTGAGGGTAGATTTAATTTAAACTAGCTTTGTGTTCAGAATATAACCTAAAGACAATGTAAAAACTGGAGATGCTAAATCCTGCCGGAGTAATATAAAATTGGTGTACATGATTTCTATACCCCCCCCCCTCCCAAGGCGTAAAATTCGTATGCGGCCCTCGGGTGATACCACAAACATCCATATGGCCCCCGACGGCAAAAAGTTTCCGCACCACTGCTCTATAAAGTTGGTGTCTTTGTTATATGTTTATTCCGGTCCTGTACTGAGTAATATTTTTCGATATGTTTTGTGTACGCGAAAAAATTGGTCAATCAAAAATTTAAGGGGTAAAACGTCCATCAAGTTTGGGGTAATTTAGACTCCCCAGACCTACATAATATTATGATACGAGCACAATAAGAGTTTACACCGTTATCTCAATTATTTATTTCCATTTACAAGGCACAACACGTGTCATTGAAATATGAATGCACAACATTAATAATGTAACATTTAAAATGCAAAGTAAGAAGTAAGTACAAAGTTTGTAAAAGTAAAGAGTAAAAACTAAAAAGCAATAAGAAGTAAATGTTCCAAATTGAAGTTCATTCTGAGAACGAAAATATTTTCTAGCGCGATGAAATGACGCCGTAATTGATATTTGTTTATGCACTATATAATTGCATTCTGTGCATGAAAATGGTTTCTACCCAGCGTGAGGTCTATTATGACGATCCATATTCATCATTTAGGGCTTGATTATGGTTTCTTTCCAGTGTGGGTTTCAGTATGTCTAACTAAATCCTTTTTTCGTATGCTCCTGTAAGTGCATTTAGAGCACGAGAATGGTTTCTCTCCAGTGTGGGTCCTAGTATGATAAACTAAATCAATTTTACGTCTGCACCTGTAAGTGCATTTAGAGCACGAGAATGGTTTCTCTCCAGTGTGGGTTCTAGTATGAAAAACTAAAACATTTTTTCGTGTACATTTGTAAGTGCATTCCGAACATGAGAACGGTTTCTCTCCAGTGTGGGTTCTGGTATGATTAATCAAATCACTTTTTTTAATGCACTTGTAAGTGCATTCCAAGCACGAGAATGGTTTCTCTCCGGTGTGGGTTCTGGTATGATTAACTAAATCAAATTTTTGTATGCATCTGAAAGTGCATTCGGAGCATGAGAAGGGTTTTTCTCCAGTGTGGGTTCTGGTATGCATAATTAAATTACTTTTTTGAATGCACGTAAAAGTGCATTCCGAGCATGAGAATGGTTTCTCTCCAGTGTGGGTTCTAGTATGTTTAACTAAATCCCTTTTACGTACGCATTTATAAGGGCATTCCGAGCACGAGAATGGTTTCTCTCCAGTGTGGATTCTAATATGACAAACCAGATGACTTTTTTTCTTGCACCTATACGCACAAGTAGGGCAGGAATACGATTTTTTTCCTATGACTGATTGTTTCGCTTCTAGATCCCTAGTGCCAATAGCAGATGATTTCGAAGATCCGAATTCTGAAAAACAATATTGAAAGTATTGATTGCATTGACTGTAATTGACAGATAAACGCCACATGAAAATATTTTATTTCCTCTGATGGTTGGAAACTTTATCAGTTTTAACTCCCCCGGCTTCGGGCATATTCTGTCAGTATTTTCGCAATCAAATCTAAATAAATGAAACATTTTAAAATTAAAATATAAACTTTGAAATATTAAAATTAGTGTTATATAATTATTAGAATTACTGGCTAAGAAAAAAGGAAATGACTAGTTTCATTAGACAAAATAATTATTTATTAAATTGACATTTACCATCATTGATGTTTTTGCAACAAAAATCAAAACATGGAAAATTAACTGTTACTTTAAATATATATGCGTCGTTCATTTATATTGATATAAAATTATACTATCATTTATATTGATAAAACCTGATCTATTGGGTATCTATCACACTAGAGACCAATATATAATAAGCGTAAGCTGTCAGTAATGTGTAAAATTATAAAAACATGAAAATTTCGACAACAGATCGATTTCACCCCATTTTCCCGATATTATGTAATTCGGTTTCAAAATGGGAAGCCAATTGCGTTCCACCGTTGAACCAGAGTTTAGGTGATCAAGGAAGCGGTTTCGTCGTGGTCCGTTTCTCATGAAATTACCCAAAAATTGGTTGAATTAACAAAAGATAAAAACCTCAATAACCTTCACCAAAAACTGTGTGCAGGAGTAATGGCTGAATCAGACAGTTCACTAATCGTTCATTTCTGCATTTCAATCGGCCTATTTAACTCGGAATAACACGTCTGAACATGAAATGTTTGACGACCGTCCGTGGTCGAGTGGTAAGACACTTGACTCCCAATCGGAAGGTTGCGGGTCCGAACCCGCAAATAAATTTTATTTGATTAATTTGTGTTATTTCACAATTAATTAATATAAATAATATATATTATATTTGCGGCACGTTCCAGAGTGGAACATACTCTCAGTATCGCCCTGGTGTAAGACCACCATTCAGAATTGAAACGTTGCTTAATAATGGCTCTAGCCGTGTTTAGTGACTAGATCTGAATAGCCAGGTACTTTCCCACCTTCCTCTTCCCCATCTCCTTCCCTTCCTCACTTACCTTCAGCCTCACAACATACTCCAATTGGGAATACCACAGTCTCACTGGCTCCAGAAGGGAGCAGTTGGGACTCTTGTGAGTTTTCTCTATAAAAAAAAAAATGAAATGAAACGAAAGAGCCGAATACTGCCAAATTAAATCTTCAAGTGAACCAATCCAACAATGTTGGATATTTTCATTCGGCATCCTTCACTCGCGCGCGGAAGAGAGCAAATTGAAACGTCTGAACACGGAGTGAACTCTTTATCAGTCCGTTTCGCGTCCTGTACTGAAAGGACGCTATCACGTCGCACGCAAAACGACAAAATGGTATTCGTTGGGCTAATTTGTTTGCTTTTGGAACACGTCTCATAAAAATTGTTGGATCTCCCTAACTATCATGTATTAATTTGTAGGTAAATATTCGTAATTAAAAAGGAAAATCAAATTGTGTTATTATGTCATACAAATAAAAAGGTTTACACGATGAAACAACACTGTTTTTTCTAAATTTAATTAAATTGCTTAAAAATCGATGCATGTGACACGTTTCTCCTTAAAATTCGAGGCCGGACCGCGCTGGAAATCAAACGAATTTTAGCGCAGTTGACCTCGCTCGACGACGCTGTGGTGGGAATTGACGACTGAACGGTTATTTCTATAGCGCCGTCTGAACATGGAATGAAGCGAAGATGGAATATTCGCTCGAGTAAACATGGAGTAAACCTTCACTCGAGTGAACTGTCTGATTCCGCCTTAAGGATGGTTCGTGGTATTCTTTTCTCTTTTATTTCGTATAGTATGAAAATCAGGAAACTTCGCCAAATATTAATAGGAAAGATTTAAAATATCTGCTTTAGAATTTTGTATCTGCACACTAACTTTAAAAAAATACTGGGATGAAAGGGCGAGGAGCGTAGAGCTAATTCACCAAATACACGAATATTAAACAGCGTTACAAAATAGGAATTTAAGTCGAGAAATAGGGGTAATTAGTTGCAAGATTCCAGGGATAGATTGATGCAAGACATGGTAAATGAAGACAACATACCCCACGACCTCGAAATCAATGTGACTGGTATAAGTGGAGTTCCACTGAGCTGCTCCGGGCTGCAGTTTACAGGGTAAACCAACATCAGGCGGGGGAGGGCGGGCACCGGAAGAAGTATTGAAAGAATAAAAGAACAATAATAGGTCGAGTTGGCATCGCGTTTACCCAGGCGTCCTGTGTTCGATTCCTCGGCTGGCTAATTTCTCCAATACGACACTAGCAAAATTTTCCGCCTAATGTGTTGGTAAAAAAAGATTTTCAAATATTGCCAGGTCATTCTTAACCCGGAAATATTTGCTTTCTTTAAAAAAAAAGCTTACCTTGGCTTCGGTCGATCATTTCCAGACGAATAAAAGATTCCTTTTTAAAATCAGGATAGACGACATTTATTTCAGAGGATGCGCTATATTCTTGCGCATGTTCCTCTGCCGCTAGAGTCCCCGTTTCACATTTGATTGCAGAAGCGTCTTTTGTCTCCTGTTTGGCAATCCCGCACTGCAATATTGCATCACAATGGAATGTTGAACTCTCTTTTTCAGGGTTTGTCTCCGGTTCGGACTTGATTGCAGAAGCGCCTTCTGTCTCCTGTTTGACAATCCCGTACGGCAATATCGCGTCACAGTGGGATGTTAAACTCTCTTCTTCAGGGTTTGTCTCCGGTTCGGACTTGATTGCAAAAGCGTCTCCTGTCTCCTGTTTGACAATCCCGTACTGCAATATCGCATCACAGTGGGATGTTGAACTCTCTTCTTCAGGGTTTGTCTCCGGTTCGGACTTGATTGCAGAAGCGTCTCCTGTCTCCTGTTTGACAATCCCGTACTGCAATATTGCATCGCAATGGGACGTCGAACTCTCTTCTTCAGGGTTTGTCTGCGGTTTGGACTTTATGAAACCAATATCTAGGGTCGTAAGATCCATTTTAGGTAAACTACTTTATGGTTCTGATGTTTTCAAGATATTCTGGAAAAAAATAAATTATAATTTTTATAACGCACTCCGCAAGCACGTTGCCGTCAATTGAACTGAATCAATAAACTTGAAATTTTGGTGGGTATCCAGCATGCATAGTAAAGCAAAATGATATCGTGAAGTACAATAATCATAAACAATCCGGTCATATATTGGTATTAAGCAATGCAATGTAATCTTTATTTGGATAACATAAGGTCATAATAACATAACGTACATTGAAATATGTAAAAAAAAAATAATAAGAAAGGATGTAAAAGAATTAACTTTGTACATACGACAACAATAATGTAATCCTGCTGTCTAGTAGTTTTCAAATAAACAAATTAACGTATCTGTGCAAAAGTCTTCTTATGGATTGTGATGATGGATTATTGAAAAGAGAATATTAGAGCAGACGGGGTTGCGAACTCGTTAGACAAAACCACTAGCTTTTACTTTAAATGAACTATTGACGGCTGGTTATTGTTGGTAATTTTCGGAGTATTGGGGCGTTCAGACGTTTCGATTTTTGTTGACCAACTTTTATTTTACGAAAAAAGTTGAGCAACATTTTGTTCCCACGTTTCAATTTAAGTTGAACCGATTTTGAGATTCAAAATGGCGTCAACTGAAATTGTTAGTGCGTGCGTCTATCTAATTTCTGATGCTCTGTGAGAGGAGCTGGAGATTATGAAAAAATATAAAAAACGTCGTACTTGGATGAGAAAATGGATCATGAGAAGGAGTGAATTAGGCGCATCCAACACAATTTTTTTCAAAATAATATTATTTACATTTCAAAAATAATATTCTATTTTTGTATACTTATTGTTTTTGATCCGAAAGACAGGGATGGCTTTGGTACAGAACCATAAATCTGAACATTAAATCGTCCGACCATTTCAGATACTTTTTGGTTGAAACAAATTCCATGACGGTAAGTAATAGTACCGAATAAATGAAACGCCTGACGTTTACTTTTTCCCGCGAGTAACTAAAAATGATAAGCGACTTGAAACATGTGTTCAGACGCGACGATTCGATGTAAAACTCGAACGATTAGTAAAACCAAAATGGCGATAGTCATACTTGAACGACAAAAGTAGACGGGCTATCAACTTTCGCTAGCAACAAAAAAAGTTGATAACTTTGTTGACAAAGTGTTCACACGTGTCGATTAGCTTTCAACTGTCGAGTTGACCGACAAAAGTCGGCCCGTGGGAACCGGCTATATAGGAGAGAGGAACGAACGACTTGACGGTATTCATAAAGTTTGACATTTATGAAAACCATAGAAGTATAAAAAGCATAGCCAACATTTTAAATTTTTTTATTTTTATTTATTGATGCAATATTTTTACATTTTATAATAAAATTCAATAATGTTGGCCTCACTAGGTGGTTTACCCGTGCTGAGGCCTCAATTTTATCTATAAATAAATTTTACACAATACATTTAAAAATATATGAAAAACATAAGAGATAAATTAAATTTAAAAACAGAGATTTGAAATTAAAGTAAAATTAAAAATAAATAATATTATATAAGGTTTAAATAGGTATATTTATATTATGTGTTGTGTGTTTGTGGGTGATTGTGTTTTAAGGTAGCGACATACTCGCAGCTCACATCAAAAAGTTATTTATAACACAATAGCGCTCGCCATACAATCCCATGAGACCCGCCAGACGTAAAAAGATGATGCGCTGTGATCGCGGTTTGAATCTTCGCTAATCGGAATTATCTTTCGTATTCGCTACAGTGGCGATATCAGAAAAGTTATGCGACCCCCTCTCTACCGTAAACAGGAGAGGGGGTCATTTTTAATACACGGAGCTGTCAAGTTAACATATCCAGTACTAAGAAATAATATTCTCTCGACCGCTTCCGATTTCAACTGACCCCTTCTCCTGCCGTAGGAAGGAATATTTTATAACGTAGTGTGTCGGTAGAAAAGATACTTTTAACGCAGTATCTTTTTGATGTGAACTTCGCGTTTGTCGCCCGCTTAACAAGTTTACTGTTGCGGTATTTGAGATATCGACCACCCATTATGTTTTACCATTTAGTTGGGTGATATAATTAGGAGGATTACGAAAGGGGCTGGAATGGAATAGATTAGAAATGGATGTTTGTAAGTAAATAAAATAAATACTATTATCATTAAATAATGTTAAATATAAAAATAACGTTTTTATTAGCTTTGCGATAAACACCGCTTTTTTCTAAAATACAATACTTGCACAAAAATAAAGAAATGGGTAAGAAACAAATTAACATAAAAGAAATATTAGGCACTATGTTATATAAATTTTCTTGTTTAAAATATAAAAAGTATAATTCTTAAAATGAGATTTGGTAAATAAACTTAGGTACATATTGGGCGTTAGTTAGTTAACTAAATTTACCGAAAACAAAAACTTGGGCAAACTTTGGGCATGTTGAGCGAATGAATGAAGAAAGGAGTGTAAAGAGAATTTATGACGCGAATCTGAATGGTAGAAGAACCCGAGGACGCCCGAGGAAGACGTGGCACGATCAAGTAAATCACATACTTGAGTCGGGCCATGTCAAGAGTCAGAATAATAGAGGAGTATGTATGATAAGATGTATGAATGTGAATGAGGCAAGGATTGTGTGCCAAGACCGAGTTGTTTGGCGGTACGTCCTCTCTGCCTACCCCTGCGGAGAAACGGCGTGATGGTTAGTTAGTTAGTTAGTTCAAAAACACCTTCGTTTCCTTATTCTATTAATTGGCTTGTTGTAAATATCACAGGTTGAAGTGTTACGAGATTAAATCATTTAAATAAATAACAGCTTGGTCATGATCGCCTGCTACAAAATCAAAGTTCATAATTCTTTTAGCTTTGTCAATTTTGTAACAATAAAAAAAAAAAAAAACATTGGTTAGAAACTACCTTTACCGTTCTTTTATGTCTTTGTCGGGGTAAAATAAAATTTAAATTTTATAAAACGAATAGGTACGTACAGTTAATAAAATTTTAGTTTTATTAGTTTAAAAAATACTGTCGTTTGTTTCAATAAATTGATTTAACTTCAATCGTGTTGGATTCAATCAATTAATATTAATTTTGCGATTTTAAGGGGGTCGACATTAGGTTATTTCAATTTTTACTACGATATTTCACCATAATGTAGAACTTGGTAAGTATTTTAATATATTATGTATATATGATTATAATAATCGAAAAACACAACGTTATTATTGTTAAGTGTCCGATGACACCGTGTGGACTGTAAAACTAAATTATGTGGCGAAATTACGAGTATATAAGATTGTGTTTTTAAATCGACAAGGGGGGAAGGAAACGATAGGAATAGCCCTTACCTTGATGATGAGGTGACAGCTCCCAGTTCTTCTTTACGATCACTTTCCAATGATGATGACCCGATGGTCTTCACGACAATTATAATATATTTATATTATTGTTATTTGCGAGATTTGCGAAATGCTTGTACAAGCTTGGTCGAATTTTCAAGATAACAACTGAATGTTTTTATTAAAAAAAAGGAAGTGCAAAAGTGTTATTTTTTCAAGTGTTTTAAATCATCTTCTTTGCTTCTTGGGTAAGGGCCTTGATGTGAAAGGACGGGAATCACAAGGAAGGAATATTTGGTAAGGAACATGGGTATAATGGATTAATGTCCTAAAGTTATTTCAACACTAAACATTCCGCCGGCCTTGAGAAAATGTGATAATTTTCTCAATAATTGTGCATCAACGACACGAAAGAAAAAGAAAGCAAAAAATAAAACGACAACAAACAAAATTAAATGGTAGAATTAATAACAAAATTGAAATTATAAACTAAGCAAAACAGATATTTAATCGATAGGTAGTCGATACAGTTTTACCACGGGACGTTTAAAAACACCCTGGGGAGTACATACCGAAACGACACGGATAATTCCATCAGCGCCGGGAAATAGTTCAACGACTCGTCCGACGGGCCATCGCATGGGGGCTGATTGCGAATCATCAATCATAACTAGGTCGTCAACTTTTAAATTTGGGTTTGTCGTAGCCCACTTGTTTCTTTGTTGAAGAGTGTGTAGATATTTCTTCCGCCAACGATTCCAAAAATGTTGAGACATTTGTTTCAATAGTTTCCAACGCGATAAACGGTTCATTGGTACATCCACAAAATCGTCTTCAAGAACAGAAACGAGGGGAGCCCCAATCAAAAAATGGGCAAGAGTTAACGGGTCCATTTCAGATGGATCCGGCGATAGCGCTCCGATGGGTCGCGAATTTAAAATTGCTTCGACGCGAGTCAGAACTGTGGTTAGTTCTTCGAAGGTGAGGATTTGATCTCCCACAACCCGTTTCAAATGGTGTTTGGTTGACTTAATTCCAGCCTCCGACAATCCGTTGAAATGAGGTGCGGAAGGAGGATCAAAGTGCCAGGCAATTGAACGAGTGACAGTTGCATCCACAAGTTTGTCGTTGTTTTCGGGTGCATTAATGAATTTTGGGTTATTTTTAAAACAAACAATGCATTTGCTCAGACGATGTCGAATAATAGGATGGCGAGCATTTTCCGAAATTTGTGCATAACGAATACGTCCACCGACTCTCAATATTCCATTTTCGTCGATAAATGGAGCGAGTTTTTGAAGTTGTGTCGAACAGACATGATGCGACTGTATACTGTCTATATCTTGTTGAAAATAAATAGTTTGAACAAGCTTAATGCAACATGTCAAAGATAAATTATTTTCTTTTAAAGAGAGTGGGGAAAATACGTTGAAAGTGCCAATTGATTTCGAACGTAATTTATTAATAAATCGACGACACCAATATATAACACGTAATAATTTCGATAATGAAGAAAATTTCAGTAGAAACTCTTGGTCACAAGTTGACACATTCGTTACGAATGAGATCAAGTTTTTCGATTTGTATTCTGGTAGTTGTTCTGCGGGAAGAGTTTGAGGTTTAACTAGTAACCATTCTTCCAAAGGTGATGATAGCAAGTTAGGTCCGTACCACCATAACGATGCGTCAGTGATTTCATTTTGAAAAACTCCTCGTGATCCCAAGTCCGCGGGATTATCTTGCGAGGAAATATGATACCAATGTTCATACGGTATATTTTCAATTATAGCTTCAACACGATTTGCTATAAAAGTTTGCAAAAGAAACGAAGGTGTCTTCAACCATGCCAATACAATGGTCGAATCCGTGAAAGCGATGATTCTTTCTATTTGAAGTCTATCTTTGTATACTTCTTTACAATAAGTCAACAAATTTGCCAATAAAACTGCTCCAAGCAACTCCAATCGTGGGATAGATGTCACTTTGATGGGTGTAACCCTTGACTTAGCCAACAAAATATGGCTCGATATTTCTTTGTTGTTAATTACAACTAAATATACAATTCCACAATATCCTCTTTCAGAGGCATCTGAAAATCCAACAAGTATACGACTTTGTAGACATGTTGTAACATAGCGATCAATTCTTAGATTGGCGAGGGATGGAAGTTCTGTTATGTAAAATGTTAAAGGATGACTAGGCGATTCTCGCCACAAAATACGTTGGAAACGGCGAGAGTTCTTATCCATGAGTATTTGTCGATACATTTGACGTATGTCAGCGGTAAAAACGATTTTGTGTATTCAAAAATTACACATCAATTCGACGATGTCCTTTTGTAATTTGGGACCGACCAAAAGTATGTCGTTCAATGATATACCCGATGACGTTTTAGCACTTGCATCAAAAACAACCCTTAAGCGAGTGGTAGAACTCGTCTCCGATGAGGTATGAAGTAATTACCAACAATTGGCGATTGAGATGGTATTTCCAGCATGTGTCCTAATGATAAGTATTCTCTCATGAACGAAATATATTGGGATTTAAAATCAGGATTTCGATCCAGTCTCCTTTCTAAATGCGTGAGACGTGACAATGCTGTGTCATATGATTTTCCCAACTTCTCCGGGGTTTCCTTAAATGGTAATGATACAACATATCTCCCATCTTTGTTACGGTAGGTATTTTCAACATATAATTGTTCACAACGAAGTTCATCAGGCGATTGAATTTTCTTCATAAGAGGAACGTTTTCGATTTCCCAGAAACATTTAAGTTTTTCATCTATTGATTCCTCCATTGAAGTGAAAAATGAGTTAATAGAATGATTTGATGGTTTGACATTTCCCATCAAAACCCAACCTAATTTGGTTTCAATGGCTACAGGTTCATTTTGATTGCCAATTAATTTACCTGAGCACAATAGCGACGCAAAGATATCACTTCCGAATAGGATATCAATTTCTGAAGGTATGTAGAATGTAGGGTCTCCCAATTGGAGTCCTGCGATGTGTGACCACTCATGCTCGACGATACGAGATGACGGCATATTTGAACAAATGTTATTCAATATAAGAAAATCTGTCGTAATACCAGATTCCTTCGAGGCGACGGGACGAAATTGTGTTTTTATTAATCCGTTGGAATTAATTGTAGGAATGTTGCCAATACCTAGCACTGCAAGTGACTGCTTCTTTTGACGAGGCAAACCTAAGCGTTTGACGCAAATCTCCGAAATGAAATTAGCCTGGCTGGCGCTATCGAGCAAAACTCTAGCCTTTTTGAAAACGCCATTTTTGTCCAATATTTCAACATAGGCTGTAGATAACAACACCGATGTGTTAGTTTTATTGTACACCGTTGTCAAAGCAATTGGTTCCGACGAATTTTCTTGAGGTTCTGGATTTTCCAACATTTTATTTGGAAAATGCAACAGGGTATGATGTCTTGCTTGACAATGCTTGCAAGAAAAGCGAGATTGACAATTTTTCGCATTATGTCTCCCTTGGACCAAACAATTAAGGCATAGATTATGTTCTTTTACGAATGAGTATCTATCCTTTGCAGAAAGGTTTAAAAATTTGTCACATTTATGAAGAGCATGTGGCGATTTGCAAGCAAGACACTTGACTTCAATATTCGATACAAACGAATTAACATTACTATTATTGCTCGAACGACTTTTAAAATTATAGGCCTTCGATGGAACTTTATTAACATTTTCCTTTTGTGTCATATGTTCCGGAATAATACCTGACGCCATTTCCGTAGCTAAGCATTGTCCCTCCAAAAACTGCAATAGTAGATCGAATGAAGGAATTTTTTCCGACTTATGTTGTAACTCAAAATCAATACGCAATTCTTTTGGTAATTTGCGTAGAACAATATGTAATAATATGAAACTCCATTCACGTACCGGAAAATTTAAAACTTCCAAAGCGGCAATGTTTTCTTTCAGCATTGAAATAAATTGCCTCAAATTGTCATGAGCCTTTACGGGCTGGGATGACAGAATTACCTCCACGTGTATATCAGCCATTAGGCGTACATTATCATACCTCGTCTTTAGAATATGATAAGCAATAAAGTAATTTCCTTCCGAAATCGGCAAATGTTTCACGCATATTAATGCCTCACCAGTGAGACTAGTTAATAAATATTGCATTTTTTTAACGGAATTTAATGAATTAACGAGTCAAAAGTGTTAATAAAATTCATCCATTCTGTTGAAATTCCAGAAAAGACTATCAAATTCAACTTAGGTAACGAAACATTAGTCAAATTATAGTTCATTGTTTTATTGTCGATTGCAACTGTTGATTTTTCAGGAATTTTAATTTAAAATATGATTGTATTTCGTAATACATATTTTGTATCTCCGAATATTTTGATTGTAATACCGTTACATCAGCCTCATCCTTTTTTGTAGCTTCCAGAGATATATGAGCCTGAATAAAGTTTTCTTGTACAGTTACGAGATCTGTGTAACGTATTTTAAAAGCGTCTTTGTCAAACAAATTCGTTGTTTGAATTGCTTTCAAAGCAGACGCACGAATACTCTCCATATCCAGCACTGACAATCTATATTTAATTGAATTGGATGCCATTTTTGAATATTTAAAACCAAAAAATATTCAAACCAAACAAAAAAACAATAACAAAACTGCGTAAAAACTGTCACTTTTTACAGCATCTTGACAACGAAATCATAAACGAAATGTAAACATAAACTTTACTGCGTCTCTATGGAAGCAGAGCTCTACGTTACCATCAGTTACCATTAACAGGGCTCTACGTTACCGACGATTGGTTTATTTATGGTTACCATTAACAGGGCTCTACGTTACCGACGATTGGTTTATTTATGATTAACAGGGCTCTGCGTTACCGACGCGACGCGTGTAACCGCTCTCAAACCTACTTATCGAATGCTACCGAAATTACAAACAAATCATGTCACTATGATTACCTAATTAATTATTAATCTTTATGCGTAATAATGAATTATTGTTGAAATAGATTTACGACAGGAACGGAATTGAAAGGATGCGAGTTTAAAAACACAATCATTTGAATTGAAACGATATTCAATTTGGCGAATTTTTTTACAAAAAACAACAAGATGTAATTTAGCGGGAATGTGATTTATATCCGGCTACAAGAATCAAAATGTTAAGTGTCCGATGACACCGTAAAACTAAATAATGTGGCGAAATTACGAGTATATAAGATTGTGTTTTTAAATCGACAAGGGGGGAAGGAAACGATAGGAATGGCCCTTACCTTGATGATGAGGTGACAGCTCCCAGTTCTTCTTTACGATCACTTTCCAATGATGATGACCCGATGGTCTTCACGACAATTATAATATATTTATATTATTGTTATTTGCGAGATTTGCGAAATGCTTGTACAAGCTTGGTCGAATTTTCAAGATAACAACTGAATGTTTTTATTCAAAAAAAGGAAGTGCAAAAGTGTTCTTTTTTCAAGTGTTTTAAATCATCTTCTTTGCTTCTTGGGTAAGGGCCTTGATGTGAAAGGACGGGAATCACAAGGAAGTAATATTTGGTAAGGAACATGGGTATAATGGATTAATGTCCTAAAGTTATTTCAACATTAAACAATTATAACCACCCTGTGTAGAGCTGTAAAGCGCCATTCAGACGGTTCACTAAAGCGCCATTCAGACAGTTTTTATGAATCTGTTGATTGTAAGATATTCTAGTTAAATTTAATAGTGCACTCCGCATTGGGCACACTGCCATGAACGTCAAGTTGACAAAGCGACTGGCTTTCGTTTTATGGCAGTCTGGTTCTGGGAATCATGGCAATTTATTAAAATAACTGCTCACAGGTTATTAATTTACTACCGCGTGTTGATGACGATGACAGATATGTAAAATGATGTCATAGACAAGACACTTATCTAGAGATGATCGGTATTCAAGTCTTGGTTAAGCGCCATTCAGACGGTTCACTAATCGCTCATTTCCGCACTTCATTCGGCCTAGTTTACTCGGAATGACACGTCTGAACATGAAATGAATCGAAAGTGCCGAACACTGCCGAATGAAATCTTCAAGTGAACCGATCCAACAATGTTGGATATTTTCATTCGGCATCCTTCAATTGCGCGCGCATGCGCGCGGAAGAGAGCAAAGTGAAACGTCTGAACACCGAGTGAACTCTCAATCAGTTTGTCTCGCGTCCTGTACGGGAAGGACCATGAAAGGACGCTATCACATCGCACGCAAAACGTCAAAATGGTATTCGTTCGGCTAATTTGTTTGCTTTTGGGAACACCTCTCATATAATTTTTGGGTCTCCCTTATTATCCATGTATTTTATATGTTTTTTAATATATGTAAGATTATTAATTTGTAGGAAAATGTTCGTAATAAAAAAAGTAAAATCAAATTGTGTTATTATGTCATAAAAAATAAAAAGGTTTATAAGACGAAACAATACTGTTTTTTATATTTATTTTATTTAATTGTGTCAACAAAATTTCGTAAAAATCGATGCATCTGACATGTTTTACCTTAAAATACGGGGCCGGACCGCGCTGGAAAACAAACGAATTCCAGCGCGGTTGACCTCGCTCGGCGACGCTGTGGTCGGAATGGACGAGTGAACGCTTATTTCTATAGCGCCGTGTGAACATGGAATGAAACAAAATGGACGATTAGGCCGAAAAAACATGGCGGAAACCTTCCCTCGAGTGAACCGTCTGATTCCAGCATAACGAACGATCAGTTGAAACAATTTGCAGAGAAAATAATAAATAATTAGTTGACTGCTATAATTTCCTTGGAAAATTTTATCCTTTTCTACGGTGTACATCATTAGGCATTTTATGGGGAGAAATCTCCCAGAAAACCACTAAAATAACTTTGTAAATTACAAAATCACAAATGAAGATATTTACTTCCTCGGCGCTATTGAACGAATGTTTGAAATGAGAGCAATCACGTGATCCTCTGCTGCGCTGCTATTGGCTGTTTGGTCTATTAGAGTAATACGTTAGTAACAGAGCGTTTGAATTTGGTACGTAGGCTAAGATGCGGCTTGGATGTTTTTATGAAATACAACTGAACGGCCGGTTTAAAAACGAGGGGTGATATTGGCCAACGTGTGGATGTTGGAGACACACGAACGGAATGTTGTTTCATTTGGGATGACGTAATACAAAATGCGTTTTGAAAACCCCTTAAATAATTAAAAAAAAAAAAATTTTCACTTTTCAAGTATAAATAAAGGCTTTTTAAGAACAACTGCATACTTAACTCAATTTCACTAAAAATGGTCTGTAGGAAAAAAACGAACTAGAGCGACGAACTGACGGAAGCATTTGAGGAATGCAAACAAAACCTAGCGACCGTGGCTTTACTTGCACATCCAAATCCCAATGCAAAAATAGCTATAATGGTAGATGCCAGTGACGTAGCTATGGGAGCCTCACTACAACAGTCCAACAGAAACGCTTGGGAACCGCTAGGATTCTTTTCAAAAAAATTCACACCCGCGCAACGAAAGTATAGTACTTTTGACCGTGAACTTACTGGTGTTTATGAAGCGGTAAAATACTTTAGAAATCATATTGAAGGACGGAATTTCATAATTTATACGGATCACAAACCAATCACCTTCGCCTTTAACAAGAAACGTGCCTCTAGCTCTCCACGTCAGGAAAGACAGTTGGATTATATAGCACAATTTTCAACGGACATGAGACATATTTCAGGACAACTCAACACAGTAGCTGACGCACTATCTCGAATAGAGGAGATTAATTGTCCTACTTCTATTGACTATAGGCAGATGGGAAAAGCGCAGTGTCAAGATGACGGATTTATGAAGGCAAAAGATGACACCGCCCCCGCCTTACGTCAAATGGTGATGCCTGGTACTGAAACTTCAGTATGGTGCGACATATCAACAGGTCACGTCAGACCGTTTGTACCTGCTTGCATGCGAAATCAAGTAATTGAACGTGTACATAATGTTTGCCACCCTGGCATCTCGGGAACAACAAAGACAATTAAACAAAGATTTGTTTGGTCTAACATGGCAAAGGACATAAAAAACTTTGTCAAACAATGCATTCATTGTCAAAAAGCTAAGGTTTCTCGACACACTGTTGCGCCATTAGCAACGTATATATTACCAGAGGATCATAACAGTAAATACTAACAATGATTGATAGATTTACTCGATGGCCCGAAGCAATTCCCCTGAAAGACATGACAGCGGAAACAGTCGCCACTGCACTCACAACCCATTGGATTGCTCGTCACGGAACCCCTGACAGCATAGTAACCGATCAAGGTCGTCAATTTGAGAGTCATCTCTTCAAAAAACTCGCAGAAAAGTTTGGAATTAAACACTTGAGAACCACAGCGTATCATCCACAAGCCAATGGCATGATTGAAAGATGGCATCGTACTTTAAAAGCATCTCTTATGGCATGTGGAGACCAGAATTGGGTTGAAAACCTTCCACTCGTTTTACTAGGCCTGAGAGCGACAGTGCGTGAAGATCTAAAATGCTCACCAGCTGAATTAACTTACGGCAGAACTCTAAAATTACCTTGCGATTTCTTCACAGCAACTCCTCGAGAAGAACCCGATACATACGTCGGACGTCTCCAAAGAAATTTCGAAGATATCAAATCGACTCCGGCCAGTATCCATGGTACAGGAAAATTCTTTGTCCATAAGGATCTACCTACTGCTACACATGTGTTTCTCAGAACCGATGGTGGAAGAAAACCACTCCAAAATCCATATGAAGGTCCATACAAAGTTGAAGAACGTGATGAGAAAACATTCGTTATTACATTAAAAGGAAAACCAAAACGCGTCACGATAGACCGTCTAAAGCCTGCTTTTGTTCCTTTAGAAAAAATGTTTCAATTTCTACAATTGTCCCAAAACCACTTCCCGAAATTACCAGAACCACAAGATCTGGTCGAAAAGTTCATTTTCCAGACAGATTGGGACAGTTCAAAACATAAAAAGGCATTATTATTTTTTACGATTATAATTATCTTCTCTAAATCATCTTAAAAAAAAAATTTTAAAATCTCAGAGATATATTAATGTTACTAAACAAACTTTGTATCTAAACTAAAAAATAAGTTTTTAAATCTTATACTGTGAAAATATGTTTACTTTTAGTTATTTTAACCATGATCATTAAGATGTATAATGGCACTCACATCTGATTGAACATGTCGTTGAAATTTCTTATTTATATTGTGTAATAAATAATTCTTTTCAAGTGTTTACGGAGACGTGGGAATGTTTAAATATAATAAAATGTATTATATTTATGTATTTAAATAACAGCGATAAGTTTTAATGAAAACAAATATGTCTCCTCTGGATAATACACTATTCATTCTAGTTTACTGTAATTACAAAAAACTCAATAAATATGTTGAGTTCATCAATAACGCACTCCAGTAAACAGTTAAAAAAAAAATTATAAATATCAAACGCTTTGTAAAATTTATAGCGTCTCATAAACATGTACCTTATTTTTAAGAAATACTAATACAAAAGTTTTATTGAATCCAGTTATTATTAGATATACAATATTGTGTCATAGTCATAGTTACTTTGAACACTTGTTCCAAACGAAATGTTTGTAGATGAAAATATTTGTTTTTAAAATATAGATACATAAATAAATCTAGTCGAAGCATACTCCTAGACATAACTTTTTAAACTTAAGTTAAAATTCCTACTTTTGTTTACCATATAGATATTTGAAGATAACATACTTATAGTTCTGTATACATGTAAAAAATTTGAGTTTTTAATTTAGAATTTTTTTATTATTTTCATATATATGGTTGGGCCACAACACATTAAGCGACATGTTTGTGTAATGTGCTCTACACAGCATGGTTAATTTTGCCCTTATATCGTTTAACAACTGGAGGGGAAGTGTGTAGATTGCACTGAACAACCAAAAACATTTATAATTTAAAACACTGGATCAGTAACCTAGCGACAGCTGATATAACAAAAGACAACGATCGGAACGCGGTTCTGTTGTGCGCGTCACCTTGGTTGGTTGTGTTTTTTTATTTGTCTACACATTTATCCTTCTGAATAGTTCCTGATAATTAACTTGATTATCAAATGTAAAAATATCATTTAAATAAAAAAGTGAATCCAATGATGTTGTATCATTAAAATAATACAATGATTCAATATGATGTAAGCCTAAAATAGTAAGTAAAAGAAAGAATAACGTAAAAGAATGTAAGTGTGTGCGTATACTCGCAATATTAATTTTCGACGACATTAAAATGCATTGGCACTCTGCGAAGAGATCACAAATGGCGTTCAAGTGTCCTTTTGAACATTAATTTGAATTTTTCAAATATTTTATTGCGACACACAGGCAATAGTTTTCAGCATAATAGCTTTCAAAATAGAATACAAAAAAGCTGCTGTTCAAATTTAAGTTCATCCTAAGAACGAGAATATTTTCTAGCGCGATTAAACGATGCGAGATTCTGATGAAATGACGTAGTAATTGATATTTGTTTATGCACCTATGTAAGTGCATTCTTCACCCGAAAATGGTTTCTATCCAGCGTGAGGTCTATTATGACGAACCCCATTGCTTTTATCTTTACAACTTTAATTGCATTTTGGGCACGATTATTTTCTCTTCGGTGTGGGTTCTAGTATGTCTAACTAAATCCTTTTTTTGTATACACCTGTAAGTGCATTTAGAGCAAGAGAATGGTTTCTCTCCAGTGTGGGTTCTAGTATGTCTAACTAAATCCTTTTTTTTGGAGGTCCTGTAAGTGCATTTGGAGCACGAGAATGGTTTCTCTCCAGTGTGAGTTCTAGTATGATAAACTAAATCAATTTTACGTCTGCACCTGTAAGTGCATTTAGAGCACGAGAATGGTTTCTCTCCAGTGTGGGTTCTGGTATGATAAATCAATGAACTTTTTTGGATGCATCTGTACGTGCATTCCGAGCATGAGAACGGTTTCTTTCCAGTGTGGATTTTGGTATGATTAATCAAAACATTTTTTTGCATGCACCTGTAAGTGCATTCCAAGCACGAGAATGGTTTCTCTCCAGTATGGGTTCTGGAATGATTAACTAAATCAAATTTTTGTATGCACCTGTAAGTGGATTCCGAGCATGAGAACGGTTTTTCTCCAGTGTGGGTTTTAGTGTGCATAATTATATTCCTTTTTTGAATGCAAGTAAAAGTGCATTCCGAGCATGAGAATTGTTTCTCCCCAGTGTGGGTTCTAATATGACAAAACAGATTACTTTTTTTCTTAAACCTATACGCACAAATAGGGCAGGAATACGGTTTAATTCCTGTGACTGATTGATTTTCTTCTAGGTCTCTAGTTCCAATTGCAGATGCTTTCAACGATTCGAATTCTGAAAAACAATATTGAAATTATTAATGGCATTGACTGTACTTGACAGATAAACGACACATGAAAATATTGTATATCCTTAGATGGTTGGAAACTTTATGTTTTAACTCCCCAGGCTTCGGGCATATTCTGTCAGTATTTTCGCTTTGCAATAAAATCCAAATAAATAAAACAATTAAAAATAAAAATATAAACCTTGAAATATTAAAATTATGAATGCAAACACAAAAGAGTTTACTTTTTTTATAACTAAAATTACCGATTATGAAGAAGAAAAAAAAATACTATTTTTATTAGACAAAAGAATTATTTATTGAATTGACTTTTACCATCATTGATGTTTTTTTGCAGCAAAAATCAAAAAATGGAAAATTAACTGTAACTTTGGATATTTAGGCGTCGTAAAAGTGACTATCACTTATATTGATGAAGCCTGATCTATTGGGTATTTATCGCACTATAGAGACCAATCTGTAATAAGCGTTAGCTGTAAGTAGCGGGTTAAATTATAAAAACATGAAAATTTCGACAACAGATCGAATTCACTTCATTTTCCCGGTATTGTGTAATGTGGTTTTTAAGACGGGAAGCGAATTGCCTTCCACCAATGAACCAGAGTTCCACTAAAGAGATTTCCTTCATGGGCGGTTTCTGATGAAATTATCCAATAATAGGTTAAATAAACAAAAGATAAAAACTCCAAACACCTTCACCAAAAACTGTGTGTAGAATTAAGGATGGTTCGTGGTATTGTTTTCTCTTTTCTTCCAGTACGAAAAACAGAAAACTTTACCAAGTATGGATAGGGAAGATTAAAAGTATCTGCTTTAGAATTTTGTATCTGCACACTAACTTAAAAAAAACACTAGGTTGAAAGGACGAGGAGTGTATTCACTAAATACACAAAATATTGAACAGCCGTAAAAAAATAGGAGTTTTAATCGAGTAATGGGGGTATCAGTTGCGAGATTCCGGGGATAGATTGATGCAAGACATGTTAAACGAAGACAACTTACCCCATGACATCGAAATCAATGTGACTGGTATAAGTGCGGTCTGCAGGGTAAAACAACCTCAGACGGAAGAGGGCACCGGAAGAATTATTGAAAGAATAATAGAATTATAATAGATCGAGTTATAATCGCGTTTGAGTCCCACCCAGGCGTCCTGTATTCGATTCCTTGGCTGGCCAAGTCCTCCATTACGACACAAGCAAACATTTTCCGCTTACTGAGGTGATAATAAGAAATTTTCAAATACTGTCAAATAACCTGGGAATATTTGTCTTTCTTAAAAAAAATAGCTTACCTCGGCTTCGGTCGATCCTTTCCAGATGAACAAAACATTCCTTTTTAAAATCAGGATAGACAATATCTATTTCAGAGTATGCGCCATATTCTTGCGCGTATTCCTCTGCTGCTAGAGTCCCCGGTTCACATTTGATTGCAGAAGGGTCTTCTGTCTCCTGTTTGACAATCCCGTACTGCAATATTGCATCACAGTGGGATGTTGAAGTCTCGTCTTCAGGGTTTGTCTCCGGTTCGTGCTTGATAGCAGAAGCGTCTTCTGTCTCCTGTTTGACAATTCCGTACTGCAATATTGCATCACAATGGGGTGTTGAACTCTCGTCTTCGGGATTTGTCTCTGGTTCGGGCTTTATAAAACCGATATCTGAGGTCGTAAGATCCATTTTAGGTAAACTGCTTTGTGGTTCCGATGTTTTCAAGATATTCTGGAAAAATTAATTATATTTTTTATAACGCACTCCGCAAGTACATTGCGGTGAATTAAATAAACAAATTAACGTATCTGTGCCAAAGTCCATGATTTGAATGTTGAGGATTGATTATTCGAAAGGACAATATTAGACCAGACGGAGTTGCGAACTCGTTAGATAAAACCACTACCTAATTAACACTTAAAATTAACTATTGACGGCTGGTTATTGTTGGTAATGTTCGGAGTAGAAGAGAGAGGAATGAACGACTTGACAGTATGCATAAAGTTTGACATTCGGCTCCGTTTCCGGATGTCACATAGACAAGTTTTGGTCATAGAGATTTTAACTTATTTTTTTATGTTTTCAGCAATTAAATTTCAATAATTATAAATTTTTACTTCAACGATAATTAAATAAAGCGATTTGCCAAGAATATTTTTTTTTCGGCTTTTAAAACGATCATTTCTGCTTCTGTAGTGATTACACAGCACCGGAGCGCGCAGATTTTTTCAACACAGAAAGGGAAAGGATAAAGCGGGCGACAAACCCGAAGTTCACAACAAAAAGATACTGCGTTATAAGTATCTTTTCTACCGACACACTACGTTATAAAATATTCCTTCCTACGGCAGGAGAAGGGGTCAGTTGAAATCGGAAGCGGTCGAGAGAATATCATTTCTTTGTACTGAATATGTCAACTTGACAGCTCCGTGTATTAAAAATGACCCCCTCTCCTGTTTACGGCGAAGGGGGGGTCGCATAACTTTTCTGATATCGCGATCGTAGCGGTCACGAAAAATAACGCGAATTAGCGAAGATTCAAACAGCGATCACAGCGCATCATCTTTTTACGTCTGGCAGGTCTCATGGGATTGTATGGCGAGCGCTATTGTGTTATGAATAACTTTTTGATGTGAGCTGCGAGTTTGTCGCTACCTTGAAGCGGGCGACAAACGCGAAGTTCACATCAAAAATATACTTCGTTATAAGTATCTTTTCTACCGACACACTACGTTATAAAATATTCCTTCCTACGGCAGGAGAAGGGGTCAGTTGAAATCGGAAGCGGTCGAGAGAATATCATTTCTTTGTACTGGATATGCCAACGTGACAGCTCCGTGCATGCTCCGTGTATTAAAAATGACCCCCTCTCCTGTTTACGGTGAAGGGGGGGGTCGCCGAAAATTATTATGGTGCATCATGTATGGCAACGCTTATTTTTTGTTGTAATTTTATTTGTTGTTTTTTGGTATGCATTTCACAAAATAACAATTATTGTTAAGCTACTTAGTTTAGCCCGTTGGTAAAAATTTCCATTAAAAATATTTATGTATGTTTAATAATATGTCAATAATTATAATTATATGACATTTTTGTTCAAAAACAATCTCTAAATAACATGTTTAAATAACGCAACATTAGTAAGTAAGTACTGCAACAACATTTCAATCACCGTTTTTCTTTCCTGGCAATGGCAAATTGGCAAATTCCTTTTTGTTTGATTGCAACATTAGTGTTATTCCTTTTTTCACGAATTTTAATATGTGGGCATCTCACAACAATAAAATTACTAATAAGATATTTAGTTTAGCCGGTAGGTACAAATTCCCATTAATAATATTGACAGTGTGTCTGTGTTTAACACGAAGATAATAATTTTATGTCGTTTTTGTTAAAAAAAAATAACCTCTAAATAACATGTAGGTTATGGACACCTTTTCGTATGCAATTATTAACAAATTTTCATTAAATGTATAAATATTATCATTAAATATATAAATAAAGTTTTCTTACTATAGAAATCGTTTCATTTTTATTACAAACTAAGAAACACCTGTTAATTTCAAATAAATTAAATATATTTGGATATGTCCTTATGAAAACATATTACTTGCTGATTTTGGTAGAGTATTATTTACTGCCCTGAAGAAACTACGGTTTTAGCGAAACCCGGTCGGCATTAAATATAAAAATGGTATATACAAAGTTATTGTTTTATTTTAAATTAAATATACAATACCCAAATAGATGATACATAACCTCATAATAAACATTTTTAAATGGTTGAAAGCTATCACCATCGCAATCTTTTACATATAAACTACACTGAAAACGTAAATCGTTACCTAAAAGTATTCATTCATAATTTAAAATTCACACATCAGGTTGATTATAACATGTACCTATAAAATATTTCGTTTGACAAGCAAAATCACTTCCGATGACGTTTCAAGACTATGCATTCGAATTCTGACATCGAGAAGCGAGAATCGATTCCAAGTTCGATGACGTTTAAAACCGATTGTCTCGGACTGTGCATTCGAATGGATTCTGACATCGAGAAGAGAGAATCGATTTCAAGTTCGATGACGTTTCAAACCGATTGTCTCGGCCGTGCATTCGAAAGAATTTTGACATCGAGAAGCGAGAATCGATTCTAAGTTCGATGACGTTTCAAACCGATTCTCTCGGACTGTGCATTCGAATTAGCGATGGGCACAATCGATTATTTACTCGATCTTTTTTACCATCGAATGATTTCGATTCATTTCCATAGAAAAATCGATTCTCGCTTCTCGATGTCAAATTCATTCGAATGCACAGTCCGAGAGAATCGGTTTGAAACGTCATCGAACTTGGAATCGATTCTCGCTTCTCGATGTCAAAATTCTTTCGAATGCACGGCCGAGACAATCGGTTTGAAACGTCATCGAACTTGAAATCGATTCTCGCTTCTCGATGTCAGAATCCATTCGAATGCACAGTCCGAGACAATCGGTTTTAAACGTCATCGAACTTGGAATCGATTCTCGCTTCTCGATGTCAGAATTCGAATGCATAGTCTTGAAACGTCATCGAAAGTGATTTTGCTTGTCAAACGAAATATTTTATAGGTACATGTTATAATCAACCTGATGTGTGAATTTTATATTATGAATGAATACTTTTAGGTAACGATTTACGTTTTCAGTATAGTTTATACGTAAAAGATTGCGATGGTGATAGCTTTCAACAATTTAAAAATGTTTAGTATGAGGTTATGTATCATCTATTTGGGTATTGTATATTTAATTTAAAATAAAACAATAACTTAGTATATACCATTTTTATATTTAATGCCGACGTTTCGCTAAAGCCGTAGTTTCTTCAGGGCAGTAAATAATACTCTACTAAAATCAGCAAGTAGGTAATATGTTTTCATATCTGCTTTATATGACCAAATATATTTAATTTATTTGAAATTAACAGGTGTTTCTTAGTTTGTAATAAAAATGAAACGATTTCTATAATAAGAAAACTTTATTTAATGATAAACTACAAATATAAAAATATAAATACAAATAATTGCATACGAAAAGGTGTCCATAACCTACATGTTATTTAGAGGTTATTTTTTTTAACAAAAACGACATAAAATTATTATCTTCGTATTAAACACAGACACACTGTCAATATTATTAATGGGAATTTGTACCAACCGGCTAAACTAAATATCTTATTAGTAATTTTATTGTTGTGAGATGCCCACATATTTGAAATTCGTGGAAAATGGAATAACACTAATGTTGCCATCAAACAAAAAGGAATTTGCCAATTTGCCATTGCCAGGAAATAAAAACGGTGATTGAATTATTGTTGCAGTACTTACTTACTAATGTTGCGTTATTTAAACATGTTATTTAGAGATTGTTTTTGATCAAAAATGTCATATAATTATAATTATTTTCATATTATTAAACATACATAAATATTTTTAATGGAAATTTTTACCAATGGGCTAAACTAAGTAGCTTAACAATAATTGTTATGTTGTGAAATGCATACCAAAAAACAACAAATAAAATTACAACAAACAATAAGCGTTGCCATACATGATGCACCATAATAATTTTCGACTTCCTACCACCCCCCCCCCCCCCGTCACAGACAAAAATCCTGCCCCTGACCGTAGCTATTGCTCCCGAACTCCGAGCAAAAAATCGATTAATCATTCGATTATTGTGATGTCTCGATTAAAAAAAATCGATTATATAAAAGTTTCGATCATTCCCATCGCTAATTCGAATGAATTTGACATCGAGAAGCGAGAATCGATTTTTCTATGGAAATGAATCGAAATCATTCGATGGTAAAAAAGATCGAGTAAATAATCGATTATTCATGGATTGTGCCCATCGCTAGCTATTATAATTATCAAAAGTAGGAACTGCAATAATGATTATTTTCTTCGATAATTTGTCCTCTATGGATAAGTCCATAACCAAGGTTGGTTGCCAACTTGCCGGAATTCCCAAAATTACGGGGAATTTTTGAGATTTAGCAAGAATTGGGTATTTTGCGGGGAGATCGCTGTTGCGGGTAAAACGCGGGGATTCTCGGCATTTTTCCATTATCCAAATATGTTGAAAAATATTTACATTCAGTGGAAGATTTCTATTAAGAAAAATACAATTATATCTTCTTTTCAGACGCTGAGATCTCATAGCCCGATAAGACATGAAACCATTTGCTTATTATGTCCTTATTTTTCATCTTGTGAATATTGGTTATTGGGTTGTAACCTATTTTTTAAAATGATAGTATGTGTGAAATGATATGTTATAATCCTGCTAATATTCCAAAAACAGTAAAATAAAAATAAACCAAAAAAATGCAGGTTTAAAAATTTGGTTTTATTTTGAGGGCAATTTCTAATGCTTGTGGGGAATTCGCGGGGAATTTGTTATTTTGTTCTCCCCAATTCGGGGATTTTGAACATTTATTGCGGGTATTTTTGAACATAAGCATCGGCAACCCTGCTTTACCTGATTATGACGTTTACAAAACGTTTTGCGTAAAGACATAATGCCATTCGTGCCCCACTTTTCCGAAGTTATATTGTATTTAGTGCACAATATTAGCGTCGCATTTTTTGTATAACTTCAGTGACCATCACATTTCTATTCAGAAGTCAACCAAATAAATGCACTTTTGCTGTTCTGTGTCTGTCTGTATGTCTCTTTAACTAATTGGCATTGAATGCTGCGCTTCGCCTTGTGCGTAAGTAGGTTCATGTTATATTGGCGAACTCAGACTTAAGCCCAATTGATTTATGTTTATTATAAGAATATCTCACAATATTCGCGATATTGAACTGCCAAACACCAACCAGGTTAACACGCGATAGACGATAGTACATGGGGTTGATCTTTGTAGATTTCAGGCCGCTGTCACAAATGCCGACCTAGAGATTAGTAAGATTATTTATTTACTTATTGAAACGCCATAAAAGGCTTTTACATTTAAGTGATACATAAGTTTACAGTGATACACAGGAGAGAAACAGATTATGAACAAAATACGTACTCTTAAATAAGATCGAAATATATCTCAAAAAATAACATCAAGCAAGCATACATACATAGTTTTATTTGCATTCTTTAGATTCTAGGAGTTGAAATGTTAACAGTGATTTTGTATTGGGATTATTGTTGTTACCTTCGAATTTGTTTGTCATTCAAGTTTGAAATGACTGGGAAATAACTTTGTTATCAGGGCTGTCAATTAGAGATTTAATATAAAATTTTGATTAAAAATTATAAATTTTAATTAGATTATACATTTTTGCCAACACTCTTCCATCTGGTATTTATTATATCTGAGGAAAGTACTTTAGATTTTATAGTAAAATTTGAATTAGAAGCCATTCAGAAGAATGATATCATGCCTAACAATGATTTTTGTGCTTGAGCTATGTTATCTTTACCGCGAGTGGAAAACTTATTATACAACTTATTCCAATTAGTCAATTTCAATATTACGTCATACTTTTACATTTTGCGATTACCCATTGTTAATAATAGACTTTGTTAAACACCAACATCGTTTTTTCCCTATCCTTTCCGAAATCTATGTTCAATTATTTAATACCAGATCTGGGAACGAAACACGACTAATCATTTAAGATCGATTAGCTAGCGGCTGAGAATGAAAGTTTAAAAATGCTTGCAACTGTACAGGGAGGTTCCAATGAGATAGATCGATTATCCTAGTATCAATTTTTTTAAATTAAAAATTTAATATCGATTTGTTCTATTAAAAACTTGCTTTAATATATACCTACATTCAAGTAAGCAATAAAAATGCTCAAAACGCACGAAGATAAATTGTTAAATATAGTGTACTTCTTTTAAGTATTTTTTGATCATAAGTATTTATGATTTTTTAATAATGTCTAATAAAAATAATGCGTAAAAAAAAACTCAATATTTTAGTTTGTAAGACTTTAAATAAATAGAAAAACTGAGGTATTTTTGTAACAAAACACGTTTTCGGATTTATTTTTTAATGATTTTGATTGAACTAAAATTAAAATTTTGAAAGTTTGTTGACTAGATTATGTATTGATTTATTTTACTGTATGATTATATGATTTGAAATTTGTGTTGTTTAATAGAATCTATAGTTTGAAAATTGAACAAATCTGCCAACGACCAACGGTATAACCTTAGTATATTAAAAATACACTTAGTTTTTCAAAATTTTAAAACTGCGTGTACCAGATAAAATAACAATCTTTCAAAATCAGATTATGTTTTTTTGTAAAAAAAGTCAATACGTCTGGAATTTGATTTAAAAATGACTAATTTCCGGTATTCTCTGGTAATCCCCTTTTAACGCAACTTCTCGAATCTGAATGGGGTACTTTTACCAGGGTGATACTGATAGTATCTACAATTTGGATGACAGTAGATTCAACAATTTGGTCGGCGGGTACGGATGCCGCCGCCCCGGGAACCATTCATTGGATAACCAACACCTCTGCCATAGGTCACCTTAAGTGGTTCGCTACGTTTGTTGACTTAGCAGAGGTGCTCGGGTTCAAGGGGTGATATATGCATCGGCCAGGAGAGACCGGTTGATGGAGACCTTTTGATCTCTCCAGCCGGATTCTCGGAACATGAGAGGGTTGAATTCGTGTGACTGTCACTCCTGGAGACCCTGACCCCCAGATTCCTATCCACCCCTCATACAGTTTTCCGTCTCAGAACTTCCTCTCCTTCTTTTCTTCAAAATACCCCCACACAGCATCCCCAAAGATGACCTCGGCTCTGAAGGGAAATATTTTCCTCGGGGCCGCCACAATTGTAGTATATGTAGTTAGTTTGACAGTCCTACACATTTGTTGAAATGTCCACGAAAACAACAAATTTAATTTGACCTGGAACCGTTTGAGTAAATTTCTACCAGTTTGATACGACAACATTGCATTTAGTTCCCTTAATTTGAGTGCTTAACTGTGCGGTCTATATTCTGTCGTTTAATTGTTGAAAGTGGCCGTGAGATATTTCATATATATATATCAATTACATTTACAATCCTTATTTGTAGTGTATAGCCATTAACGTGTACCTTAATAGATCACGTTCATTCGGGAATGATCGGTACAGCCGAAGATTCCCGAATGAGCACATTGGAAAGCAGTCGCGTTCGAAGAGCGTCGCGGCCGCTCAGAACTAAATAGAACATACCTGTGATCAGACGTTACGTACAATATCATTTTCTTTACGATATTTACAAACTGTAAAACGAACTTACGTTGTTATTACTTAGAAGACATCGTGGGCTAGTGAGCCACGACACAATAAGCAGAACATAACGTTATTTTGCGGTTATTTCAGGCAAACATAATGTTCGTTTAATTTAAATCACAATGACAAGTTAATCCATTAAATACAATGCTTTAGATTTTTTCTCGATCAATTTAATCACTTCAATAAATACAATAAACGAGCTCTTAATGAGATACGGCAACAGATAGTTTTAAAAAGATGTTTCCCTGGAGGATATCTTATTGTTTTCATGCTATATATGTTTTACTTACTCGCGTAACTGTTACTGTGTTTATAGCTGCTCTCCACTTTGATATTTGATATGTATAAAGTACGAGGTAAAATAACTGGCTGATATTAAATTAATTGTAGGTTGGTCTAGATCTCCTCCAAGATTTTGACGATTAAATTCCAAATGAAGATAATTTATTTCGTAAATTGTATTAATTAATTAGTGTTCTGTTGCAGGTCTATTTTTTGTGAGCTGGGACCAATAATCATTATTAAATTAAACCGGAACTCCACAACAAAAGGCCATGGATCTTCCCAACCCAGTGAGTGTTTCCATCAAAGTGGAACCAGGGTCCCAGGAAGAGAGTGGAGGTGAAATGCCGTATACGGGTAAAGATATCACCTCCCCGGGTGTAAAGAAGGAATGTTTGCAGTATACGGCGAGTACTTCGACAGCAAGTAAGTTACATTGCAAATGTAACTCTTGACTCCCAATAGGAAGATCGCGGGTTCGAACCCGGCGTTCGCAAATAAATTTTATTTGATTAATTTGTATTATTTCACAATTAATTAATAAAAAAAATACTGTATTTGCGGCACGTTTCAGAGTGGAAGATATTCTCAGTATCGCCCTGATGTAAGACCACCATTCAGAATTGAAACGTTGCTTAATAATGGCTTTGGCCGTGTTTAGTGACCAGCTCTGAATAGCCAGGTACTTCCCCACCTTCTTCCTCTTCCCCATCTCCTTCCCTTCCCCACTTACCTTCAGCCTCAACGTACCCCACTAGCTCCAGACGGGAGCAGTTGGGACATTTGTGAGGTATTCTCTATAAAAAAAAGAAAAAAAAAGTTTAATGTTCTCGAATTTACGGACTTCATGTCCGTTTTAAAATGTTGTGCAGATAGTACATAAATACGCTTGTTCACGACATTTTCTCATGCCTTTCATTCGTTTTTTTTTTATTTTAAGTATATTTTATTTAGTTATAAAATTTTACAACTTATATCTAATATGTTCTTATCTAAGAATAAATAAAATTATTTTCCACCTACTTACAACATTTTGGACTTGAGACATAATCCACGAGAAACTGCAAAACTTTTTTCAGCTTCCTTAACAATTACAGGGAGTTTATTAAACATAAAACCTTTATAGTAAACTAGCTGACCCGCAAACTTCGTACCGCCTCAGAATCAATAAATGTTGTGTTTAATTTATTAGCTGAAATAGGTAAATAAAGTTTTTATTAAGTTAAAATAAATAGGAACCTACTCTTTAACTTCTACCTAAGTTTAAAAAATGAATTTGAGCCACTGAGCTGTTGACTAAGCACGAATTGTTCGGCACACTACACCATTGACAGTTCGAATTGATTCAAATTATGTCGACCAACGCACATTATTTGAAAAGCCGTTCCATACAAAATATTTGAAAAAAATAATTTTCTTCATAATTATTTTTCGCGTGATTTTTTCCGATGTTTTAATAGTTATTCTGTTAATAGGGACGGAGAGAAATCCAACAAATCAAATATCATAAAAATCGGTTCAGCCGTTCTTGAGTTATAAATGGTGTAACTAACAGGACTTTGTTTTATATATTAAAGATATTGTTTTATGTTCCCGATAAATTTGTTTTAGGAAGCCTAAAATCGTCACAGTTTCTCCTTGGATAGTGATGAACTGTAACATTAATTCTAAAACTATTTAACATTTAATCTGGTAACGTTTTATTTTTAACTTACAAATAAAAACTAGCGTATTGTAAACTAATCGTTGCCACACACTTAAGGTATTGAGTTGGCGTTGATATTTACCATAAATGTATATTTGTAGTAACTACTGTCAAACTAAGATAATATTTGAATTTAAGTTTTTTTTAACAAAAACTTCATATGTGCTGTTACAGTACTTTTCCGTAAATTTGAAAATAATAGCTGTTCGTCTCGGGATATCAATGAACTATTGTGTTTTGTTTCTCTAGGTGGCATGACTGTGGAGCTTGTTACCGTCAAGACAGAACCGATATCCCGAGAAGAATTTAGAGAGGCTATTCCATATACGGATATTGACATAGACCTTCAAGATATTAAAAAGGAATGCTTAGAACATTCTGAAAGATTGACCCAGGCAGCAGGTAAAACTAATTTTCAGTTTGCTTAAGTAGACAATTCATGCTCTTCTCATTTTCGCTTTTTTATGAAGATGTTGTACTTAAATTTATTAAGCTTTGACCCTAATCTTTTTCAGACTTCCCGACAAACCTCAAGACGCACCCTGGGGGACAGCGGTACTCTTGTCCTCATTGTAACTACTCCTTCTCTCGTAAGTCATCGTTAAAGGTGCACTTGCTCAAACATACTGGAGAAAAGCCTTTTTCATGTCCCGACTGTGACTTTTCGTGCCGTCGGAAGGATCATCTTATTACTCACATGTATACTCACAGTGAACAAAAACCCTTTTCGTGTCCCGACTGCAAATATTCATGTTATCGGAAAGGAGATTTAAAAATTCACATGATTTCCCACAGTGGAGTAAAACCATTTTCATGTGCTTGCTGCAACTATTCGTGTTCTCGGAAGAAAAATCTAAAAATTCACATGTTTTCCCACAGTGGAGAAAGACCTTTTTCATGTCCTGACTGCGACTATTCTTGCTGTCAGAAGATAAATCTTATTAGACACATGTATACACACAGTGGAGAAAAACCTTTTTCATGTCCCGACTGTGACTTTTCATGCCTTCGGAAAGAATATCTTATTACTCACATGTATACCCACAGTGAACAAAAACCTTTTTCGTGTTCCGACTGCATTTATTCGTGTTATCGGAAGGCAGATTTAAAAAGACACATGATTTCCCACAGTGGAGTAAAACCCTTTTCATGTATCCACTGCAACTATTTGTTTTCTCGGAAGGGAGATTTAAAAAGTCATATGAATTACCACAGTGGAGTAAAACCTTTTTCATGTCCTGAATGCGACTATTCTTGCCGGCGGAATGGAGATCTTATAACTCACATGTATATCCACAGTGGTGAGAAACCTTTTTCGTGTCCCGACTGCGACTATTCTTGCCGTCGGAAGAGACAACTTACTTCTCACATGAATACTCACAGTGGTGAAAAACCTGTTTTATGTCCCGAATGCAACTATTCATGTTCTACAAAGAGAAATCTAAAAACTCACATGTTCACCCACAATGGAAAAAAACTTTTGTCATGTTCTAACGCAGTGGAGAAAAAAAATAATCATGCCATGAAGAAAAACTGAAATCAATAACTGAGGCGACGAAATAAGATCAATTTTTATTAACTGTCAATATTTTTAACACATGTAATTAATATAATAAGAATTTAATATAATAATTTAATATAATTTAATATAATAAGAATTTCCAAGAACAACTCATGTGTCAGAGCAACCAGTGCTGGGGCCAGTTGAAGAAATCACTCCAACAGAAGTCTCCAACAGAAGTTAAAGTAGCCATATCACAAATGAAAAGGGGGAAAGCAGTGGGGCCAGACAATATTCCAGCCGAATTATGGAAAGAGTGTGGAGAAGTGGGACATAAATGGTTGTGCAACCTGTATAACAAAGTATTAACTGGAGAACCAATGCCAGAAAACTTTAGGAAGAGTTATCTCCTTCCATTTTACAAAAATAAGGGAGACTCTAGGAAGTGCGACAATTATAGAGGGATAAAGCTTATGTCTCACACCATGCAAATTTATGAGAGGATTATAAACACACGAATCAGGAATATTATAAAAATACACGACGATCAATGCGGCTTTGTATCAGGGAAATCAACAATAGATGCTATTCAAACAGTCAGAATCATAGTAGAAAAATATCGAGATGCAAAAAAAGACTTACACATGGTATTTATAGACTTGGAAAAAGCATTTGACAGGGTTCCCCGAAGCCTGATATGGGCGGCATTGAGATCTCATAACGTACCAGAAAGATATGTGCTCTCCATACAAGATATGTATACAAACGTAGAAACACAAGTAAGATGCACATCAGGGACATCACCAACATTTCCAATTAAAGTGGGGGTACACCAAGGATCTGTCCTCAGCCCACTGCTATTCATAATGGTCATGAATTATCTAACAATCCAAGAAATGAACAACAATATTCTCAAGACTATGCTTTTTGCAGATGATGTAGTACTGATAGCAGATAATCATTGTGACTTACAAAATAGCCTGGAAAGGTGGAGAAAAATCCTAGAGGATAATGGCCTAAAAATTAGCAGGAAAAAGAGCGAATATTTGTACTTGCCATTTGAAAACATAAATGCTGTAACTCCTTCGATGCAACTGGATGGAGTAACATTAGCTAACTGTGACACATTTAAGTATCTCGGCTCACTCATCCACAAAGATGGAGGATGTGCAGCAGATGTTAACCACAGAATAGGTGTGGGATGGAGTAAATTTAGATCCGTAACAGGAATCCTGTGTGACACCAAAATGCCTATAAAACTAAAAGGAAAGGTATACCAGACTATTGTTAGACCCGCGATAATGTATGGCTCCGAATGCTGGACCATGTACAACTCCTACACCAGGCAACTTGAATCAGCAGAAATGCGAATGCTTAGATGGTCGGCAGGAGTGTCACTAAAAGATAAAATTAAAAGTTCACGCATTCGTGGTAGCCTGGGTGTCACAGACATAAACAATAAGCTAGAGGAACGACAGTTGAGATGGTATGGTCACATAAAACGGAGACCACCAGACCACACAGTGAAGCAGGCAATGTCTATGGAGCTTCATCGACAGTCATCCAGAGGAAGACCAAAGAACTCCTGGATGACTCAATGCTCTAAAATTCTAAGTAGAAACGGCCTGGAAGAGAGCGATACCCAGAACCGAAGAAGCTACAACCTGAGAACGAGGAGAGCCGACCCCAACAGCCTACATAGGCAATGAGTTGGGACAGTGCAAGGAAGAAGAAGAAGATTTTTAACACATGTAAGATCATTGTAAAAAAAACTACTCTCAATTTTATGGAGAGTTATATTTATTTACACTGGGTTTTACAGATGTTCTCACTTTCGTGAGAACAATTTAGTTATAAAGCTCAGTTAATATACAGACAATAACAAAAATATACAATTACATACAATTAAATACAGACACATAATTAGGAAAGTAAACATCACAAAAAAAAAATATTTTTATTTATTTTTATTTTTTATATTAACTCCACACAGGAGGCCCTGAGGAAAATAATTTCCCTCAGGGCCTATGTCATCTTTGAAGATGCTGTGAGGAGGGTCTTTTTGAGGAGAGGAAGGAGTGAACGTGGGTCTTGAAGAGACCCATGTTATAGGAAGGAGGAAACACAGAGGCCGGCAAATCGTTCCACAGCCGAGCTGTTGAACACAAAAACGAGTCGTAGAAGCGTCCCGTTCTCATGTGACAAATGTCAACTGTGCACATATGTTGGGCGCGCGTTTGGCGTGTTTCCCGACTATGCACCGGTGCCGAGGGGATCAATGACGCTAGCTCCTCGGAGCATCTTCCATTGAAATACCGGTAGAACAAGGATAGCATTCCCACCCGACGCCTGTGCTCCAAAGATTGCAATCCGTTTGTTAAGACAGGAGAATCTATCAAGCGGACCGCCCGTTTCTGCACAGAGTCGAGGGTGTTTTTCAGGTACATCGGGGCTCCAGACCAGAGATGGCTGCCAAATTCAATAGTGGGACGCACTTGCGATTTGTACAGGGTTAGCAGTTGTGTACAATTAAAGTATCTGCGGGCCCTGTACAGTACACCCAGTTTCTGAGAGGCCAACTTAACTCTGGCCTCGATGGAGCCCCCGTACCTGAGCTGGTCACTTAGAGTTACACCGAGCATATCAATGGAGGACTTGTTTGGAAGAATGCTACCGTTGAAGGAGACTAGATTGTCATTTCGATCCCTTTTAGACGTAATAAGACATCATTGGGTCTTTGAAACATTGAATTCGACGAGATTATTCTTACCCCAAGAGAAAATACTCTCGAGGTAACCGTCCATTCTTTGCTTCAAAGCCCTCCGAGCCGTTGGAATTTGTGCACCCTTTGGGGGCTTGTCAAACAAAAAGCTATCATGGACTGTACTGTCATCCGCGTAGCAATGAATTGGTGCACATGTCAAAAGGTCATTGATGTGCAACAAAAACAAAGTCGGAGACAGAACCGATCCCTGTGGGACGCCAGCATTTATCGAGTGCGAGGAAGAGGTGAAGCCATCAGCAACCGTCTGAATCGACCTCTCCCTCAAAAAGTCGGCAATCCACGTACACAAGGATGCGGGAAGTCCGTAAGAAGGCAGTTTGTTGACAAGTCCTCGGTGCCAGACCCGGTCGAAAGCCTTGGAAATATCCAGTGCGACCGTTTGGGTCTCGCCGAAACGTTCCGTTCCCCAAACATGCGTCACATACGCGAGAAGATCACCGCACGAGCGGTTCTGCCGGAATCCGTATTGACGGTCGTTAATAATTTTGTTCTTCTCGAGGTATGTGAGCAGTTTGTCGTTAATCACCCGTTCCATCACCTTGGATAGAACTGATGTGATCGCTATGTGGCGGTAGTTGGCCGGGTTGGAGCGGTCACCCTTCTTTGGGATAGGATGGATAACCGCTTTTTTCCAACCAGAGGGTACAGAGCCAGAATTCAGGGACATTTTGAAAAGCTTCGTCAAAATCGGAGCTATTTCCGCAGCGCACCTCCGCAATACCAGGGCGGGGATTCCGTCAGGCCCACTAGCTTTATTAACATCAAGCCCTCGTAAAACCTGGAGCACATCCCGATGCCGGATCCTCAGCTTTTTCATATAGAAACCGCAGTGAGGAACCGACGTCGGGACTGCACCTCGATCATCGAGGGTTGAGTTATCCGCAAACATTTTACCTAATAGGTTTGCCTTTTCGGTGGCGGTGTTTGCTAGTGAGCCGTCAGGTCTGGTAAGAGGTGGCAGACTGGATTTGCAGAAATTGTGACCTATTGAGCCCGCAAGCGACCAGAAGGCTCTGCTGCCATGCGGGCATGCAGCCAGCTTTTTGCTGATCTGCAGGTCGTGCTCGAACTTTGACCTATTTATGATCCTCTTGCATTCCTTTGCCAATTTGTTATATGCTGCTCTGTTTTCGGATGTTCTAGATGTGTTGTAGGCTCGGTAAGCCGCGTTTTTTCGCCGAACTGCTTCGGAGCATTGTCGACTGAACCACGGCTTTGAGCCCACACCAGTTTCCTTGACAGTGGATTGAATGAAGCCATCCATTGCGGATGTGATGACTTCACCAATTTCCTGGGCACATCTTGAGGGATCCGAAGTCCGAAAACAGACAGCTGACCACGGGAAAGCATTGAAATGTGCCCGCAGACCGAACCAATCTGCTGACCTATAGTGCCATACTTTTCTCTTCAGCCTCTCGTTTGGTGGTCTGAAGTTGACTGGGATTGAGGTCGTCACCAGGCAGTGGTCGGACGATCCTAAAGGCGCTGTGACCTCAATCTTGTAACCGTGTGGCACAGTGGTTAGAAATAGGTCTAACAGATTGGAGCGGTGAGTCTGGACATCAGGAACCCTTGTAGGCTCCTGAACCATTTGCTCCAATCCGTGGCAAAGGGCAAAGGATTCCGCCTGTCGGCCAGCCGAGTCTGTTGATCCCGAGAACTTCAACCATGGTTCGTTATGAACATTGAAGTCCCCCAGAACCACAAACTCGGCCGAGGGGTAGCGGGGCAAGAGATCATCAATAGTTTCGCTCAAATGTTTGAAGAGCTCGGACGTGTCTGATTCGCTAAGGTTCGGTGAGCGGTATAGACACGCATAGATCCTTACCGTACTGGCAAGATTGACGCGCACCCACATTACGTCAAATCTGGAGTTTTCCAGATTCAACAGTCGCACACAGTTGACGTCAGATCGGCTATAGAGACAGATATCTCCTTTGGGTCTGAACTTGCCGACGAGGGCGTAGCCCGGGCAGTCCAGATAGGAGGCATCTAGAGGCTGAGCTATCTGTGTTTCAGAGAGGAAAAGAAGGTTGGGACGTTGAGAATGGAGGTGGTGATGGACGGAGTTTATATTTGTGTGCAGGCCGCGAATGTTGGCAAAATTCACCAACAGCCTTGGCCTGCACCGGGGACGCCTGCTACCCGCCGCTGTAAGGATGTTAGTAGTTGTGGTTGTAATATTCATGGTTTAAGTATTTTAATGTAAAGGTTATGAGGGGAGAGGGAGGTCTGGGAAAGGAAAAGGTATGAGGGATGGGTAGGAAGCTGGGGACCAGAGTGTCCAGGAGTGATAGGCGTATGAATCCATCCCACCCACTGCGGTGCAAGGCGATGGGCCGGGCGAGTCTGGCTGGAGAGGTCGCCCAATGCGCCCCAAACGCTGCTGCTGGGTCCCCTCCGGTCACGAACCGGCACAACAGCAGCGGCGGGGTTTTTTCACTCGTTGATGGGGCAGCCCACCCTCAGTCGTGAGCCTGAGGGTCGGGCCCCTGTACTACCGAGCGGCCTGGACAGCGTTAACCAGTTGTAAAGGGTCTCCCTCAACCGGCATCTCCCGATCCGGCCCGCCACGCAGAAGGTGGGTCGACGCACCCGCCACCAAGACCCGGATAAACCTTACCCCATGAACCCGGGCACCCCTGCTAAGTCACCAAACGTAGCGAACCACTTGGGGTGACCTATGGCAGAGGTGTTGGTTATCCAATAAATGGTTCCCAGGGCGGCGGTACCCATACCCGCCTACCAAATTAAAAATATACAAGCTCACTCAAGTAATACATTAAAATGAATATCAAGAGGCATAAAACATTAGAGGCATGCATAAGAGAGACAATTGACACAATATAATTTGTTATAATTTTTAACCAGAACTTTTTCTGAATCCGTGCAATTTATCGATAAAAATATCTACTTCAGCACACTCTATCTTGTTATATAGTCGACACATCTGGGTCAGAGGGCTGAAATGTGCGATATTATTTTTAAATGTATTCAGCTCAAAATGTTATGGCGTCTTAAACAATGGGAGTTGGGGACATTTATTTCAATATAGCTAAGACATAATGTAGTACCAAGATGGCCGTTAATAATTTGATGTAAACATATTAGATCAGTCAATTGCCTTCTAGTTTTAAGTGTATTAATCTTGAAGTAATGTAGTCTACATTTGAAGGATATCATTCTTAGCATTTTTTTTGTACTGATTCTACAATGTTCATATTTGCAGTAATGTTGATTCCAAGTAGTGCTTCCATATTCAAGTTTACTTCTAATTAAGGCTTTGTAAAGGGTTAGAATTGATTGAGGATCTTTGAAAGGTTTACATTTTCTGTGCATAAATCCCATCATTTTTAATGATTTGCACTTAATGTCGTTAATGTGTACATCAAAAATGAATCAAGAATGATTCCTAATTCCTAGATCTCTTATTGAAGACACTTTATTGAGAATAATATTATTAATGACATAGGAAAAATCTTTTACAATTCGATATGTAGTGAAGTTTAAAATGTAACATTATTTTCAACATTTAAGTGCATATCATTGACAGTACACCAGTTATTGAGCGTGTCGAGGTCATTTTGAAGCAGTTGATAATCGGAAACAGACTTAATTTTACGAAAAATTTTAAGATCATAAGCGAAAAAAGCATAATCACATTTTAATTTCGAACCAAGGTCATTTATGAATATAAGAAAAAGCAGGGGGCAAGATTTGAACCCTGTGGAACACCAGAAGTTACACCTATAGGGGATGAGTTGTATCCATTAATAAGAACTAACTGAGTTCTGTTATATAAATATGATTTCACCCAGCGATATAGGTCTCCATGTATTCCTATTTGTTCAAGTTTTTCTAGTAAGATGGAGTGGTTAACTTTATCATAAGCTTTTTGGAAATCAGTATACATTGCATCTACTTGTTATCTTTCATTAAAAGAATTAATGTTAGTTTATTATTACAAAAAATTGTCATATGTGCGTAGAAGTGGCTCAATTCTTATATATCCTTACTCAACTGTATGTATTTTTACAGGTTATATTATACTTATACTTGAAAACTGTGATGTTTTTTCTTGCCTTGACGTGAACAGGCGCTATAAGGGGGGAATTTTCTTTTGTATCACAAACCATGTTACGCAAACCTAGCGTAGCCGCTACTTGAAAACTGGGATGTTAGTCTTGCCTTGACGTGTGCAGGCACTAAAAATTTCACAGGAACTTTCTTTTGTATCACAAACCTAGCGTAACCGCTAAACTACTTGAATACTGGGATGTTTTTCTTACCTTGACGCGACCAGGCGTTATAAAGGGGGCATTTTCTTGTATCACAAACCACGTTAGACAGCGTAACCGCTAAACTACTTGAAACCGGGATGTTTTTCTCCCCTTGACTCGAGCAGGCGCTATATCATCACAGAAATAGTTCATTTAAAAAAAACTCAAAATTTTAGGTAAAATTGGAATTGACAACAAACTAAACGCACTGAACTAACATTTTGTTTTAAGTACCTACTTACTCGTAAATCTTAACAAATAAACACTAATTTTGAAAAAACACAAAATTAATAAAGTTTGATCATAATAAAACGGTTTTTAAATTCAAATACTGTTGGGTACATTAAGACGATCCGCTCACTGAGGCAACTGGAAACTCTCAAGTGGCAACTGTCTTTGTATGACAATGTGATGGCCCGCAAGCAGCGACTAGCGACTTGCACTGCTAATTGCCGTGGCCGGCCGTTGCTAGCTGTCAGCTGATTGTTCTTCGTCTATGGATAAACAATCTATTTGACCAATCAAGACATAGAAACCAGCCGGTTTTAGTTTTATAGCGGCTTACCTATCGATATCTACGCCGCACTAATTGGCACTGTCCGGCGCTTCGTGCACATACCTTTTTGTTGTTGACCACCTTCTGGAAAGAGCTCGGTTCTGCGGTACATTACACTCAGCGCTGCCTAGCCGTATCGAGAAACTTCTCGCGTGTGCATGTTTGACCTACCTTCCGAGTACCTTTGGCCCAGCCTATATAAGAGCTCGAGTAAGCGAAATAAGTCAGTCGTTCTTCAACAGTCTACGCGGCAACAAGCCGGCGGCCCAGCAACACAACTTCGCAATCTGCGGTTCGGTCGGGAATAATATTACGCGATTTGTAAATACGGTGCATTTGTAAAATACTGTTCATTTGTAAATATTGTAAATAAACATCAACAATCATTCTCGCATTTATTATCCCGACCTACAGCACGCTAGGAGTTATCACGACACACCGGTATCTCCTCAATCAACCGGAGGCCCATTTATCTCCTCACCATAGGAGACGCATCAACTGCTCCAAAGTGGTGACACACCGACGTGATATGTACACGCAACCCGTCTCATCTCCTCCTCATCACCACGTCGCTCGCAATCACCCTCCAAAGTGGTGACCAGCGACGTGAGTTCACGTGCTACGGACTGCAGATTTTTTGTATACGGACATGATGGGGGCTCAACATCCAGCACCGGCTCAACACCCAGCCCTGGATCAACACCCAGCCCTGGCTCAACACCCAGCCCTTGGTCAACACCCTGCACCGACCCAAACCCATCACCGGCCCAAGACTCAAGACGACTCATTTTAACCTCAACACTAGGACTCCGCCCACCGCGCGTCGAGACACCACATCCCACCGCGATGTAACCAGCATGCATCCCACCGTGATGCATTGCCGTCAGAAGCCTGGGGGACCTGGAAGATCCGTGATCTTCACCACCAGCTGACATCAACATCAATTTCCGCCCACCGTGCGTCGAGCATCAACCTTAATCTCTGCCCACAAGGCGTCGAGCAACAACAACAAATCTCCGCCCACATGGCGTCGAGCACCAACGCGAGCATCAACACTCCGCCCTCATGGCGTCGAGCATCAACCCCAACACTCCGCCCACCGTGCGTCGAGCATCAACTTCAACCTCCGCCCATCGCGCGTCGAGCAACAACAACAAACCTCCGCCCACATGGCGTAGAGCACCAACGCGAGCACCAACACTCCGCCCTCATGGCGTTGTGCATCAACACACCTCTCCGCCCATCGTGCGTCGAGCATCAACCCCAAAACTCCGCCCACCGTGCGTCGAGCATCACAGCAACAAACCTCCGCCCACATGGCGTCGAGAACCAACACCAACACTCCGCCCTCATGGCGTCGAGCATCAGCACCAACACTCCGCCCACCGTGCGTCGAGCATCTACCTCAACCTCCGCCCATCGTGCGTCGAGCAATATCTTCAACATCTCTCCGCCCATCGTGCGTCGAGCCTCCACATCCCACCGTGATGTGGCCAACTCGCATCCCACCGTGATGCATACCAGCCTGGGGATTTGGAAGATCCGTGATCTTCATCACCAGCGCCAGCACCAGCTCAGCTCGCACCAGCTGACAACAATCACAATTTCAACACTCCGCCCATCGTGCGTTGAGTTTCACCTTCCACCGCGGACCTGCATAATTCAACCTGCCTTCCTTCGTCACATTTTCCCCTTACGCTACTCGCTGGGAAGGGGGTATATAGCGGCTTACCTATCGATATCTACGCCGCACTAATTGGCACTGTCCGGCGCTTCGTGCACATACCTTTTTGTTGTTGACCACCTTCTGGAAAGAGCTCGGTTCTGCGGTACATTGCACTCAGCGCTGCCTAGCCGTATCGAGAAACTTCTCGCGTGTGCATGTTTGACCTACCTTCCGAGTACCTTTGGCCCAGCCTATATAAGAGCTCGAGTAAGCGAAATAAGTCAGTCGTTCTTCAGCAGTCTTCACTCAACGCAGTGCTCGCGCGGCAAGCGGCCGAGTAACACAACTACGCAATCTGCGGTTCGGTCGGGATAATATAACTTACGCAATTTGTAAATACTCTCTTCATTTGTAAATATTGTAAATACATTCATCAACACTCATTCATCGCATTTATTATCCCGACCTACAGCACGCGGAGATATCAGCTCACCGATATCTCCTCCATCAACCGGAGGTCCAATCATCTCCTCACATAGGAGACGCATCAACTGCCTCCAAAGTTTGATATCAGTTGCCTCGTCGGCGGAGCGCCTTTATTACCTTATTTGCGAGTAAACAGTAGAATGACAGCTGCACTCAAAATCAACACTGGCGTCCATAAATAAACCAATCTGCTGGCGTCACTGGCTTGATGAAATCGAGTTACCTTTGATTATATAAATGTCTAGATAGAGTGATGCGCTCTAATTGCAACAAAAAGAACAGGCCAGATTTGAAACACTAGTGTGCGTGACACGCACACAAGTATGCGTAACTTGTATTGTTTTACAAGCGCTGCGGGCGTATTGAGTGATACCAGCTCCCAAATATTTCCCATAAAAGTGGGTAAAAAATATGTTTCGGTTTTGCGGGACCTATAATTTGTTAATTTTGAATTCATTTAAGGAAAATAGTTTTCTACATATAATAATGATATAAATGAAAAGAAAATCATTATTAAAAGAGATTTATTTTTATTTGATTATTTTTAACAAATAAAGACAACGAAAATCATTAGAAACGGTTTTATTTAGTTAACTAATAAAGACTTATTAAACATTTGTTCGTATGAAGCAGTTACTTTGTGATGTGACATTATAATTTAAAATAAAACAATAACTTTGTATACACCACTTTTATTTTTTTTATACTTAATGCCGACCGGGTTTCGCTACAACCGTAGCTTCTTCAGGGCAGTATAATCTCTACTAATATCTAATATCTAACATGTGTTGTTATAATGTATTCAGGGGATTGAAGAAATGGGCTGGGTTCCGCCGGTGCAGGACGTAATTGGAGTAAGGGACTGGGGGTTGGAAAGTGAATGTTCTTTGTCAATGGGGAACAACCTAAGTATCGGACTTTTATTTAAATTTATTTGATTGTTTATTACTTTTCTATTAGTGTTTATGGCTTTCCTTAGTTCTAGGGCTTCTAAATTATCCAATCTGATACCTATTTCGTTTTTGTGCAATAACGTTACGCCTGTATTTTTATTAAATGTATGGTCTGTTTCTATAAGATGGTTTGCAAATTCTGAGAATCCGGTACTGTGTAAACATCTTAGGTGTTCCTTGACACGAGTATTAATATTTCTTGCAGTTTTGCCAATGTAAAATGCGGGGCAATCGCTACATTGAAGTGAATAGATACCCGAATGGCCGAAGCTATCTTCTTTGTCTTTACCGTTCATTAAAAGTTTACCTATACTATTATTAGTGTAAAATGCTGGTTTGATGTCTACTGGGAGATTTTTTATGCTTTTTTGGGAAAAATTATTGATATACAAGATTCTACGCCATTGGTAGGGTTGATTATTATTGGTTATTATATTATTATTAAGAGGATTGCTGTTGAATAAAAATTTTGTTGTGGATAATTTTTTAAGTTTTTTATTTAGGATGTTGTTGACTACATTTGAATCGTAACCATTATTTATTGCGATTTGTTTAATCGTAGATAGTTCTAGTGTGAAGTTGGTATTTGATAAAGGGACTGTAACTAGCCTATGAATCATGGAATGGAAGGCGGAGTGTTTGTGGGAGATGGGGTGATTAGAGGACTTATGGATGGTTATGTCTGTGAACGTAGGTTTACGGTAGATTTTATATTCGATTTTATTATTTATGATTGATAATGTAAGATCTAAAAAGTTTAAGGTAGAATTGGTTCCTATTTCTATGGTGAATTTGATTTGTTTGTGGAAGGAGTTTATTAGTAGCAGGAAGGAGTTAAGTTGACGTTCGGTTCCCAGCCATACGCAGATCACATCGTCGACATACCTTCGCCATATAAGTACATTTTTTAATAAGGGAGATTTACAGTTAAAAATATTATTCTCAGAGAATAATATTTTTAACTGTAAATCTCCCTTATTAAAAAATGTACTTATATGGCGAAGGTATGTCGACGATGTGATCTGCGTATGGCTGGGAACCGAACGTCAACTTAACTCCTTCCTGCTACTAATAAACTCCTTCCACAAACAAATCAAATTCACCATAGAAATAGGAACCAATTCTACCTTAAACTTTTTAGATCTTACATTATCAATCATAAATAATAAAATCGAATATAAAATCTACCGTAAACCTACGTTCACAGACATAACCATCCATAAGTCCTCTAATCACCCCATCTCCCACAAACACTCCGCCTTCCATTCCATGATTCATAGGCTAGTTACAGTCCCTTTATCAAATACCAACTTCACACTAGAACTATCTACGATTAAACAAATCGCAATAAATAATGGTTACGATTCAAATGTAGTCAACAACATCCTAAATAAAAAACTTAAAAAATTATCCACAACAAAATTTTTATTCAACAGCAATCCTCTTAATAATAATATAATAACCAATAATAATCAACCCTACCAATGGCGTAGAATCTTGTATATCAATAATTTTTCCCAAAAAAGCATAAAAAATCTCCCAGTAGACATCAAACCAGCATTTTACACTAATAATAGTATAGGTAAACTTTTAATGAACGGTAAAGACAAAGAAGATAGCTTCGGCCATTCGGGTATCTATTCACTTCAATGTAGCGATTGCCCCGCATTTTACATTGGCAAAACTGCAAGAAATATTAATACTCGTGTCAAGGAACACCTAAGATGTTTACACAGTACCGGATTCTCAGAATTTGCAAACCATCTTATAGAAACAGACCATACATTTAATAAAAATACAGGCGTAACGTTATTGCACAAAAACGAAATAGGTATCAGATTGGATAATTTAGAAGCCCTAGAACTAAGGAAAGCCATAAACACTAATAGAAAAGTAATAAACAATCAAATAAATTTAAATAAAAGTCCGATACTTAGGTTGTTCCCCATTGACAAAGAACATTCACTTTCCAACCCCCAGTCCCTTACTCCAATTACGTCCTGCACCGGCGGAACCCAGCCCATTTCTTCAATCCCCTGAATACATTATAACAACACATGTTAGATATTAGATATTAGTAGAGATTATACTGCCCTGAAGAAGCTACGGTTGTAGCGAAACCCGGTCGGCATTAAGTATAAAAAAAATAAAAGTGGTGTATACAAAGTTATTGTTTTATTTTAACTTATTAAACAGTTTTAGAAATCATTTACACATTACTTTTATTATTATTATATTTTATTCGAACAACAAATTAAAACTACAAAGAACAATAAAATTTAATTAGTAAGGTCAAAAATACGAAAATACGGTTGCAGAATTTTAGTAATAGACTTACGTTATTTGGCACCTTTTGGTACGGGCCGCTAAAAACAAAATTACAATTTTAAAAAATTACCTTACACGGGATCGCTTCCTTTTTTAACCTTCGACGCTTTTGATTGTTGACAAAATACAGGTCTTTGGCACGGAAACGATCAGAGCAAATGACAGTTGTTTTAGCTGGTTGCCAGACATCCTCTCCGCGGCTTTTTCTTATTATTTCTATTTACTTACTTCTTAATATAGGATCATTAGGTATTCTGTAAAATATGTATGAATAAAATTAAAAGTTTACTTGATACTTCACCAAACAAACCTGTCACATTTTTTGTAATTTTAATAGATAAACAAATTTTGTATTAAAAACTTTTTTAAATATAGTGTCAACGTGAAGAATTAAAAAAACACTTAAACACAAAGACAAACTTTCACATTTATATTATTATTATGTATAGTGTACCTACTTTTGGGTAATTATTAAAAACCTATTTTAAAATTAACAACGCACTCATGGGAAAATGTTATTTAAAGAACAGGCAACCCCGTAAACATGGCGTCAAATGGCGTTGTTCTAAGACCAAATTACACTATTAAAACTGAATTATTTCTTTAACTAAATGGTTATTTTAAGGTAACTTACCGATGATAGATAACATTTTTAGTTGTTTTCAACCGTCCTTTGTAATTCATGCACACTGTTATAGCGCAAATCGTCATTTTCAAATGTCACACAACACGTGTTTACCGTACAACGATACTTTCGCATCTGAGCGGACAGGACAAGCTTTACGGCGAACAGTTAGCTGAATCTTTTTTTGGCGTTTCGTCGCTCGAGCGCTCTATCTAGACATTTATATAATCAAAGCGAGTTACGTAGGCACTGAGTAGTAGATTTGGCAATAACGCAAAATAATTATGCCGGCCTTACACGTCGGGCTAATTTTACCTTTTTCCTGAAAAAGTACCCATAAAAGTTGGAATTTCGAAAAAAGTTGTGTAACTTTTTTATTCCTACCATCATGAAGAATCACCTTCCGAAGTAAATGCACTTTACCCCCCAGACACCCTGTATATCTGAGTCCGCGAAAAACATTATTAATCTACAATTTTTAAGGGTAAAACGCCCATAAAGTTTATGACTATTTACACACCCCACACAGACCTACATATTATGATTAAAAAAAAAAACAAATTGTTTTCACTAATATATCATTTATTTATTTCAGTGTAAAATGCACAACACGTGTCATTGAAATATGAATTCACAGTTTTATTCTAAAGTAAGAAGTAATTAAAAATTTTGTAAAAATAAAAAGGTAAAGAGTAAAAAATAATAAGCAATAGGAAAGAAGTAAAAAAAATTATGTTATTAATAAATAGGCATTAGTTTAGAGCATTATTGTATTATTTCTATTTATCTATAGATAATGTAAAAACTTGTTACTCTCTTTAATTTATCTGTATTGTAAACTTTTTCTTGTATTACTCATCTGTAAATTTCTAATATTAACTTACACTATACGCTATCTGCAATTTAAAAACTGGCTTCAGTTTAATTTATTTTTACTTTTTCTCTTTTATTATAATATAATATTTTTTACTTACTTTTATACGTACCATTTTTATAACGTTCAGTGCTTTAGTTTATATTTCTTATTTAAACATTGTATTACATATATATCACTGTATTATATACTTATTATGTAAAAGCCCATCAGGGCGTTGAAAATTAATGATAAATAATAATAAATAATAGGTTCCTAAATGGAATACAAAAAAGCGTCTGTTCAAATTAAAGTTCATCCTGAGAACGAGAATATTTTCTAGCACGATAAAATGATGCGAGATTCTTATGAAATGACGTCGTAATGGATATTTGTTCATGCACATATTTATGCATTCTGCGCCCGAAAATGGTTTCTATCTAGCATGAGGTCTATTATGACAAGCCATATTGCTTTTAAAATTACATTAATTGGATTGAGGGAACGATTGTGGTTTCTTTCCAGTATGGGTTCTAGTATGTCTAAGTAAATCCTTGTTTCGTATACACCTGTAAGTGCATTTAGAGCACGAAAATGGTTTCTCCCCAGTGTGGGTTCTAGTATGATAAACTAAATCAATTTTACGACTGCACTTGTAAGTGCATTTAGAGCACGAGAATGGTTTCTCTCCAGTGTGAGTTCTTGTATGATTAACTAAATCAATTTTACGCCTGCACCTGTAAGTGCATTTAGAACACGAGAAAGGTTTCTCTCCAGTGTGGGTTCTGGTATGATAAATCAAAGAACTTTTTTGAGTGCATCTGTAAGTGCATTCCGAGCATGAGAACGGTTTCACACCAGTGTGGGTTTTGATATGATGATTCAAATCACTTTTTTTAATGCATCTGTAAGGGCACTCCAAGCACGAGAATGGTTTTTCCCCAGTGTGGATTCTGGTATGATTAACTAAATCAAATTTTTGTATGCACCTGTAAGTGCATTCCGAGCAAGAGAACGGTTTTTCTCCTGTGTGGGTTTTAATATGCATCATTAAATTCCTTTTTTGAATGCAAGTAAAAGTGCATTCCGAGCATGAGAATGGTTTCTCTCCAGTGTGTGTTCTAGTATGTCTTACTAAATCACTTTTACGTACGCACCTATAAGTGCATTCCGAGCACGAGAATGGTTTCTCTCCAGTGTGGATTCTAAGATGACTAACCAGATGACTTTTATTCTTGAACCTATACGCACAAGTAGGGCAGGAATACTGTTTATTTCCTGTGACTGATTGTTTTGCTTCTAGGTCTCTAGTGCCAATAGTAGTTGATTTCGACGATCCCAATCCTGAAAAACAAAATATTGAAATTATTAATGGCTTTGACTGTACTTCTTGACAGATAAACGACACATCAAAATATTGTCTTTCCTCCGATGGTTGGAAACTTTATCAGTTTTAACTCCCAATGCTTCGGGCATATTCTGTCAGTATTTTCGCTTTGCAATAAAATCCAAATAAATTCAATATTTGAAAATAAAAATATAATCTTTGATATATTAAAATTTTAAATGCAAACATAAAAAGAGTTTAGGTTTTTTATGACAAAAATAACTGATTTTGAAAAAAATAAAGCAAATTATTAGTTTTATTAGACAAAAGAATTATTAATAATTATTTATTAAATAGACTTTTACCATCATTGATGTTTTTTGCAGCAAAAATCAAAACATGGAATTTTTTATTGTTTTACAAAGTACAATCCCGTTAATCTGCAATTAAGCAGTTTGTCAACAGTGTGTTAATGTTCAATTTCAATTTAAATATACATATATAATATTATAACTAATATAATAATATAATTATACAGATTGTCACAAATAACATACATGACTTAGTATAAAGCATCTCTATATAGTACCTATGTTTTCAGCATATATCTCAATCTATTTGGTGAGTAATATTATTTGGTGGCATTATAAATATCACATTATATTCCAGAGTTCACTGTCTATAGTTATTATTATATTTTGGAACAAGCATTCCTTCATTCTTTGTGAACTTTGAAAAATGTTGATATTCCACTTTCCTCTTATATATAGTGTCAGATATATGCAGAATCAATATTTTGTACCATAATAAGGCCTGCACCGGTAAGATAGTTAAATTCCGATACAACAATAATATGTAATAATATGTTTCGTCTGTGTGAAAAAATATGTTTTTGAACTGTTAATTTAACCATGGAATTTCATGGAATAGTGTCCCCAAGTGGTTATTCGTTATTCCATACCGTAAAAGTTGATTCTGCGAATGATAAGTAAATAATTTTCAAAATATACACCGGTACGTAACATTTCAATTTGTTAACTGAAACTATGGATATTTAGGCGTCGTACAAGCGAATATCACTTATGTTGATGAAGCCTGTTCTATTGGGTATCTATCACACTGTAGGGACCAATCTGTAATAAGCGTAAGCTGGCAGTAGTGAGTGAAATTATAAAAACATGAAAATTTCGACACTAGATCGACTTCACCTCATTTTCCCGGTATAATATAAATGTGGGTTTCCAAGATGCGAAGCCTTCCACCGTTGAACCAGAGTTCAATATAGCCATGAAAGCGGTTTCCTTCATGCGTGGTTTCTGATGAAATTATCCAATAATCGGTTAAATTAACAAAAGATAAAAACCTCAATAACCTTCACCAAAAACGGTGTGCAGGAGTAAGTATGGTTCGTGGTATTGTTTTCTCTTTTCTTCCGTATAGAATGAAAATCGGAAACTTTGCCAAGTATTGGTAGGGAAGATTTAAAATATCTGCTTTAGAAGTTTGTATCTACACACTAACTTAAAAAATACTGGGTTGAAAGGGCGAGGGGCGATTAGCTAATTCACCAAATACACAAAAAATTGAACTAGCCGAAAAAAAACTAGTTTTAGTCAAGTAAAGGGGGTGTCAGTTGCAAGATTCGGGGATAAATTGATGCAAGACATGGTAAACGAAGACAACATACCCCATGACATCTAAATGTACGTGACTCGAATATGTAAGTGCAACTCCACTGAGTTGCTCCGAGCTGCAGTCTGGAGGGTAAACCAACCTCGGACGGGAGAGGGCACAGAAAGAAGTATTTAAAGATTAATATAATAATAATAATAGGTCGAGTTATCATCGCGTTGGGTCCCACCCAGGCGTCCTGTGTTAGATTCCTCGGCTGACTAAGTCCTCCTTTATGACATAAGCAACATTTTCCGCTTACTGTGGTGATAATAAGAGTTTTTAAAATACTGTCAAATGTCCCCGGAATGTTTGTCTTTCATAACTCAGGTCCATAAGTCATTCCTATGTCTACCTACGTTAAATTGTCGTGAAAACAAGCTTATGTGCCCGAGCGGAAAAAGAAATAGCTTACCTCGGCTACGGTCGATACTTTCCAGATGAACAAAACGTTCCTTTTTAAAATCAGGATAGACAAAATCTATTTCAGAGTGGGTGCCACATTCTTGCGCATGTTCGTCTGCCGCTAGAGTCCCCGGTTCATACTTGATTGTAGAAGGGTCTTCTGTCTCCTGTTTGACAATCCCGTACTGCAGTATTGCATCACACCGGGCTCTTGAACTCCCTTCTTCAGGGTTTGTCTCCGGTTCGGAATTGATTGCAGAAGCGTCTTCTGTCTCCTGTTTGACAATCCCGTACTGCAATATTGAATCACAGTGGGATTTTGAACTGTCTTCTTCAGGGTTTGTCTCTGGTTCGGCCTTGATTGCAGAAGCACCTTCTGTGTCCTGTTTGACAATCCCGTACTGCAATATTGCATCACAATGGGATGTTGAACACTCTTCTTCAGGGTTTGTCTCCGGTTCGGGATTGATTGCAGAAGCGTCTTCTGTCTCCTGTTTTACAATCCCGTACTGCAATATTGCATCACAATGGGATGTTGAACTCTCTTCAGGGTTTGTCTCCGGTTCGGACTTGTTTGCAGAAGGGTCTTCTGTCTCCTGTTTGACAATCCCGTACTGCAATATTGCATCACAATGGGATGTTGAACTCTCTTCTTCGGGGTTTGTCTCCGGTTCGGACTTGATTGCAGAAGCACCTTCTGGGTCCTGTTTGACAATCCCGTACTGCAATATTGCATCACAATGAGATGTTGAACACTCTTCTTCAGGGTTTGTCTCCGGTTCGGACTTGATTGCAGAAGCACCTTCTGTGTCCTGTTTGACAATCCCGTACTGCAATATTGCATCACAATGAGATGTTGAACACTCTTCTTCAGGGTTTGTCTCCGGTTCGGAATTGATTGCAGAAGCGTCTTCTGTCTCCTGTTTGACAATCCCGTACTGCAATATTGAATCACACTGGGATTTTGAACACTCTTCTTCAGGGTTTGTCTCCGGTTCGGACTTGATTGCAGAAGCACCTTCTGTGTCCTGTTTGACAATCCCGTACTGCAATATTGCATCACAATGGGATGTTGAACACTCTTCTTCAGGGTTTGTCTCCGGTTCGGACTTGATTGCAGAAGCGTCTTCTCTCTCCTGTTTTACAATCCCGTACTGCAATATTGCATCACAATGGGACGTTGAACACTCTTCTTCGGGATTTGTCTTCGGTTCGGACTTTATGAGACCGATATCTGAGGTCGTAAGATTCATTTTACGTAAACTGATTTATGGTTCTGATGTTTTTTAGATATTCTGTAAAAAAAAAAAATATTTTTATAACGCACTTTGAACTAACGAACTTAACGAACTCAATCAAAAAAATTGAAGTTTTCGTAGGTATTCAGCGAGCGTAGTGAAGCAAAATAGCATAGTGAAGTACAATAATCATAAATATTCCGGTCATATACTGGGATTATGCGATGCAATGTAATCTATATTTGGATAACATAAAAGGATGGAAAAAAATTATCATTATTCACACAACAATAATGTAGTCTGGTAAATATTAACAAAACCGGAACACGCTTAATATACACTAAAAAAATGTTATAGTTAGATACTAACGAGCACTAATCAATTCAGTTACCTGAATCTAAAAAAATGCATTTAAATGGAAAAAAAAACACTTTTATCAGTTAGATAATAATAAGATGTAAGAAGTATTGTAATTTTTCAAAAATGAAAAATATTGCACATTAATAATTATTTTGCTCGATTTAACAATTAAGTGATTGCGAATTTGATATGTGTGACCGTCATGATGGCCATTGCCAACAGTGCCATCCTAAAAGTACTGTAATGTAAAAATTAAAACTTAAATTAAATTTAAACATCATTATCATCAATTACTATATTATATGTAAATTTCATTATCATAAATTCATTGCTGCATTAACTGTAAACCTCATTATCATAATTATTATATTATCAGTAAATGTACTTCATTACCCATATAATCTGCATACTTCACCCGCCATAACACGGGGACATCCCTAGCATGGCGGGCGAAATAACACAATATGTACACTATGTATAAAATTCTTTAATAAATAAATAAATAATAAATAAATGTACAGTAGTATTCATGTAACTAATGATTAGACACGATAATTAGATAATAATATTATTATTTTATGTACATATTTTTGGTTTTTTTTTTTGTTTTTATTTATATAAAAAATTATTTCTATATATAACAAAATATATAAATGTAAAACAAGATAATTACATTCTCTTGTGTTTAATACATAGTTAAGTAAGGTTAGGTTAGTTTAGTAACCTTACCTAACTTAACTGTGTATTAAACACGAGACTGTAATTATCTTTGGTTACATTAATTTATATATTTATGTATATATATAAATAATAAAACAATTGGTTTACACGGTAGAAAAAAAATACACACGACACTCAAAAATGTGTATAAAATAATAATATTATTGTCTAAATATCATTTCTAGTCACTGGTTACATGAATACTACTGTACCTTTTAGGATGGCACTGTTGGCAATGGCCATCATGGTGGTCGCACAGATCAAATATCGCGATCAACGAGTTATGAGTAGTTATAGTAAGTAGGTACATATTTATATTTCTGAAAATTGCAATACTTACTTCTAATTATTATCTAACTGATACAGAGTGTTTTTTTTTCTTTAAAAAGTTCATATTTACCGTCGTAATTCGTAACACGGCGGTCGGTAAAAGATGACATTTCATGTTTTAAAAACTTCAAAAATAATATTTAAAATAGATTATTTTTCAATTCCGGTTGCTGAATTACGTCCTACTAACTTTTAATTAATGAAGAGAATATTAGCGAAAGTCAATCGAAAATCCGAAACAGAAAAATCAGAAAAAGATATGGATCATCTGGGACTCGAACCCAGGATCTCCGGCAATCCGGGCCAAAATTATTTCAGGTATAATTTGAGGTTTAACTCAATAAGTTAAAAATAAAAATATTATATATCTATTACATATTTTTTATAATTTGTGCGTATTAAGCGTGTCCCGGTTTTCATAAATATTTACCTGTAGTCCTGCTGTCTAGTAATTTTCAAACAAACAAATTAACGTATCTGTGCCAAAGTCCCCGTTTTGGATTGTGATGATGGATTATTTGATCTGAAAATATTAGAGCAAACGGGGTAGCGAACCCGTTAGACAAAACCACATTAATAGTGTCGTACTCCGCCTACTGGTTAACACGGAATATTTTTTTAATTCAAACAGTTAGATTTAGCTTCATTATTACGAAAAGTGAGTATTTATGTCGGGGGAGACGAAAAAATATGCATTTTGTATAAGACTTTTTCACGTCACGGACGCCATGTTTGGCCAAGTGAAGAGGCCTATTACACTGCATTTCAACAATTAGTCCAAGAAATAACTATTTCGTGCCTAAAATTGGTTATTAGGTTCTTAGTTTGGGTATACTAAGTAATTCATGCATATTTAGATAGAAACAAAGTTTCGCAAATATCAAATCCATACAAAAGTAAGCGGAGTACTACACATTTACCAAAACCACTAGCTTATTAACACTGTATATTAACTATTGCCGACTAATTATTGTTGGTAATTTATGGAGTAGAAGAGAGAGGAATGAACGACTTGACTGTATGCATAATGTTTGACATTTATGAAAACCATAGAAGTTTAAAAAAGATGACCAGCATTTTGCCATAGATGCGGGTTAATCGGGGCAATATAATTTTTTTTAAACCATAGAAGACAATTTAACCTAAAATTGTCTCCTTATCCGTCCTGAGTTATGCCCAGTGTTACCGAAGCTCCCGATTTTTCACTTCATATCCTGATCTACCCGGATGCCATCAAAATCTCCCGATTTTTCGAAGTTCTCAGCGATTTATCGTTTATCGTCTATTCTTTGCCTATGGTCCGCTCAACAGGAAAGTAATTGTCTATGGTTAAATACTAGATGATTCTTGCATTTTTTCTAATGATGGGTATTATTTTTATGCGTTCCGGCAGTGCATTGTAATTTTTTATTCCTTTATAGTTATGATATTGTTTTCTAACTTTAAACAAGTTTAAACATAACGAGATGATTCTTGCAGCCTATCTACTGATAAGTATAATTTTTATGCTTTCCGGTAGCAAATTGTAATTTTTTTATTCCTTTATAGTTGTATTTTATTGTAATATGTTATCTTTACATAACTAGATGATTCTGGCATTACAACTACTGATGGGTAATATTTTTATGCTTTCCGGCAGCACATTGTAATTTTTTATTCCTTTATAGCAGTGGTGGGTAACCTGAGGCCCGCGAAGCTTTTTGATGCTGAAAGCACCACAAAAATTACCCTCAAAATCGTAAACGGTCGCAAAACATTTCGAAGTTATTATTACAAAACGCAGATAAAGCTATAATAAAGCTGACAGGTGTGCGTATGTGCCATGTTACTATATATCAGTTTAAACACAAATAAATATGTGATACAACATACTTTTCTTGAAAGGAAAAAATAATGCGCCTTCTTTATATATTGCCATAAAAATAGATAAGAAAATAAAAATAAAATCACTCCTTGTAAATGATTGTACAGTCATAAATTTGCCGAAACCATTCACGTGTTCTGAATACAATATAATTTAAGCCGGTGGCCTGGTGGATTCCTAAGCATGTCCATTCCTAAGTTAAAACCACTCGTGTGTTCATAATGCACATTCCAGTTGCAGATTCATAAAAACTTGCAAAACTTCTTGTGTTCCAAGTGCAAAAATTGGAGGAAAACCTTTTTCGTATTCTGGATATATAGTCTCGTCGAAACAATCGACTGCCGGCCTGAACACGATAATGAGGCGCAATATCGAAATGGGTACGGAATGCAATTTTGTATGGCGATAATCGACCGAAAAGTATGCCTCGGCAGCCAACGCGTGCTCTGCTGGCAACTACTACTACGATGGTGAATGTGGAGGATTCCTCATCATTAGTCCATTGCTTCAAGTGCATGGGTTTCAGGCTTTCCTCATTAAACTGCGATGCTATAAAAGACATGAGTCTTCTTCGGCAAGCATAAATTTATGGTGTGCCCAAAAAGGACGATGGTTTGGCAACAAAGTGTTGCAAGAGAACTTCTACCGACAAAGACGTTTACTCGCATAAATACAAATATTGGCAGTGTCCTTATATGCAAAAATGGAAGAGAGAGCCCAGCAAAGAACCAGCAGTGGAAAATAACGGTCTTGATATCAAATATGACCATTTCTAAGAAAACATTATAATTGACATAGAAACACTTAATTTTCTCGATGTTTCAAAATGAACTACACATTTTTAGGGCCATTATGATTTGAAAATACTTTTGATATTTGAAAAATAGAGTTTGATGTTTTCATCCTCACTTAATTCTCGATTAATGACATTTTATTGCACCCAGCATCTATAAATTACCAAAACGACAAACAAAACCATCATACTATACCAAACAAGACATAGACATAAACTCATGATTCTAAAGACAAATTTCACCAATGGAGAAAGACAATAACAGCATCTGGCTCCAATTTTTTTTATTTGAAAAGAACAAAAAGAACGCGACAAATATAAAACACACAATTCACAGATGGATATTCAACAAATGCATTGTATACTGCGGACAGATTGCAATGTAAGAACACACTCAACACCTGTATTTTTTTTTTTCAATTTTCTTTATTCCTCTCATTGTATTTCTCTCGATTGTTTTGTTTTTATTTCCTTCATTCCGTTTATATATTTAAAATAAAATTCAACATTTATTTTATTTGGTAAATATTGGATATCGCTGGCATCGGTTAATACGAACTTTTTTTAAATCTTTTGATTCACCTTACATTAAATGACATTTGACAATGTTTGAAAATGGTCGGTCTCGTTTCACAGAACTTTACGTAATTCAAATTTAGAATGAAATTATTTCCACTTCCCGCAATGCAAATAGTTGTCTTTTAATGTTAGTAAGGTAAATCAAAAGGTTTTTTTTTAAGTGTGTGTTAACCGATGCCAGAGATAACCTATAATTACCTTTTATTTAATCTTCCAAGATTAAGATATCAAAATTAGTTTAAATTCCTGCCATCTCAGAACAGGCTCAGCCAAATTAGTTGGATATGAGGCACCAAATCACTTTTATGATGGCACCTGTAAGTGCATTCTTAGGGTGAAAATGCATTTTCTCCAGTGTGAGTTTTATTATGAAGGACCAGTCTGCGTTTCTCTCTACACGTGTAATTGCATTTAGGACACGAAAATGGTTTCTCTCCAGTGTGGGTTCTAATATGAGACACCAGATTTCCTTTCTGACGGCACCTATAAGAGCATTCTAAACAGGAGAATGGTTTCTCTTCAGTGTGGGTTCTGCTATGTAAAGTCAGGCTACTTTTTTGATTGCACTTAAATGAGCATTCAAGACAAGAGAAGGGTTTCTCTCCAGTGTGGGTTCTGGTATGATAAATTAAATTTTTCTTTTGAATGCACCTGTAAGGGCATTCCGGGCATGAGAATGGTTTCTCTCCAGTGTGGGTTCTAGTATGAATAACTAAAGCCCTTTCTTCTATGCACCTGAAAGTGCATTTCAAACACGAAAATGGTTTCTCTCCAGAGTGGTTTTTAGAATGATTAATTAAATCCTTTTTTTGTATGCAACTGTATGGACATTCCGTGCACGAAAATGGCTTCTCTCCAGTGTGAGTTCTATCATGACGAACCATTTTGCTTTTCTCATTACACGTGTAATTACATTTAGGGCACGCGTATGGTTTCTCTCCAGTGTGGGTTCTAATATGACTAACCATATTGCTTTTATACGGGCACATGTAGGAACAAGTAGGACAGGAAAACGATTTCTTGCCTGTCTCCGATTGTTTAACTTCTAGATCCATAGTGCTAATAGTGGATGATTTCGAAGAATCGAATTCTGAAAAAAATGGTAATTAGAGTACTTGAAAGATAAATAACACATTAAAATTATTCATTTTATTTTTTGTATTTCTTGGGCATTATTAACTATGTAACAATTTTTAGAAATTTTGTTTTGAAGAGTTTTAATTTTCAATGTACTATCGTTACTTAAATTTTAATTTTTCTGCTACCGGTTTCGACACATCCGTGCCATTCACTAGCAAACTTAAAACTAAACTTAAAATTTAAAACAAGTACAGAAATGAATTAGATGTTATTAGGTGGGGGTAGTGGGAGGGGTGTGAGGGGGAATAATTATCGCTTATAACAAAAAAAAATCTCTTTCTTTTCTTATAATATATTATTTTCACTTGAATTTAACTTTATACCTACTATTTATATAATTTTCATATTATATAAATAGTAGATCTTTTTTTCATCCAAACATTGTGTCTCTGTATATATCATATCATAAACATACTATGTTAAAGCCCGTAAGTGCGTTGAAAATGAATAAATAAATAAATAAATATGTACCCATTGTGCTATGCATAAAAATCTTGTCTTAAACATTAGTTTATCAATTAAAAAATAATGGTAAAAACAATCTTTGATTATCAGCTATGCACTTGTGCAGTCTGTTATGGTCCTCGGGTCACTTTAAATTGCGAGCTGTCTTTTGGTAAACACATTAATAACATCGTTAAGAAATTTCTCAATGTAGGTACTTTTTTTTTATAGTGAATACCTAACAAGAGTTTCAACTGCTCCGTCTGGAGCCAGTGAGACTATGGCATCCCCAATTGGGGTTTGTTATGAGGCTAAAGGTAAGTAAGGAAGGGAAGAAGACGAGGAAGAGGAAGGTGGTGAAGTACCTGGCTATTCAGATCTAGTCACTAAACACGGCTAAAGCCATTTCAAGCAAAATTTCAATTCTGAATGGTGGTCTTACACCAGGGCGATACTAAGAGAATCTTCCACTCTGGAACATGCCGCAAATATACTATATATTATTTTAAATAATTTATTGTGAAATAACACAAATCAATTAAATAAAATTTATTTGCGCACGCTGGGTTCGCACCCGCGGCCTTCGGAATGGGAGTCTAACGCCCTACCGCTGGACTACGCCGGCCATCAAACCTTTACTACTACTTTGTTTACCTGCTTTGCATCACCAATAGAATTACTTCTGCCATCAATAATATAGTAACCCTATAAATTCTTTACAATTTGTTGGTTCGTCCTAATTTCAAATATACCTACAATATTTTGTATCCATTCCATGATGTTCAGATTAAACATATCGAATCCGTACAGTATCACTTCTTAAAGAAAATTACACAGAGGCTACAGCGAGAAAGAGGTGAATACTCAAATGATAACTAACTAACTAACTAACCATCACCCCATATATCCGCAGGGGTAGGCAGAGAGGACGGACCGCCAAACAACTCTGTCTTGGCACACACTCCTTGCCTCATTCACATTCATACATCTTCTCATACATACTCTTCTATTATTCTGACTCTTGACATGGCCCGACTCAAGTATCTGATTTACTTGGTCGTGCCACGTCTTCCTTGGGCGTCCTCGGCTTCTTCTACCGTTCACATTCGCGTCAAAAATTCTCTTTACACTCCTTTCTTCATTCATTCGCTCAACATGCCCAAACCATCTAAGCGTCCCTTTCTTAATCTTACTTACTACGCTCACATCAGCCTTGCATTCTTTTCGGATCTCCACATTCCTCACACGACCATACATGGTTTAACCACACATACGCCTCAGGGATCTCATTTCTACAGCATTCAGTCTACTCTAATCCTTTCTCTGCCATTTCCAAGCTTCACTGCCATACATCAGGGTAGGTACCAGTACTCCATTGTGGACTGCTAACTTCGCTTCTGTGGACAACTTTTTGTTGGCTCCAACGGCGTTCAATCCTCCATTAATGGAGTTACTTGAATTCACCTTTCTTTCGATATCCATCAGCCTTCCCATCTCTCGTATACATACTTCCCAAATAAACAAACTCATCCACCTGCTCCAAGTATTCATCATTCACAACTATATTGCACACCGTTTTCTCAAATGATGAACATGAATAATTAAACCTTTCTTGATCTCATCCGTATTTTCAAAAATTGACTGATTGACTCACCTACTTTGCTGCAACTCACCCCTTTCAATATCTTTCCCGTCGACTCAGAAACGCTTGTCTCCCGTTCAGATTTGATCGCAGAAGCGTCTTCTGCCTCCTGTTTGTCAATCCCGTACTGCAATATTGCTTCACAATAGGATATCGGATTCTCTTCTTCGGGGATTGTCTCCGAGACGGACTTGATCACAAAAACGTCTTCTGTCGCCTGTTTAACATTCCCGTACTGCAATACTGCTTTACATAGGGATGGTGGACTGTGTTCTTCCGGTGCGGACTTTATGAAACCGAAATCTGAGGTCATAAGATCCATCTCAGGTAAACTGCTTTATGATTCTGATGTTTGTGAGATTTTCTGGAAAAACGAATCGTTGTTTTTGTAAAACACTCCGCAATTACACTGCCGTGAACGTCAAACTAAAACATAAGCCATTGAAGCATAGATAAACCACTCACCATTAAAGTTTTGCCTAGAAAAGAAATCATTGCCAGTATTTAAAAATATAATTTATTAATTTGTTACATTACCTACTTAACAAAGTGTCGCCATATCGGGTGACCGGTCTACTCAGTGGAAACTTTTTAACTGTATGAATAATGAGTACAAACTTTTCATCGGATGTTAATTAGTTTAAAACAGGGCAATTAAAATATTTTTTCTCGGATTGCTAAAGGAAATTTTTCCGCCCACATTAAAAAAATAATACCACCGAACTTGAATACGCAGACATACAATATGATTATAGTTCTATGTAGCCAATGAATTCCCCTATCTTTTGTCTATTATCACATTTTTGTAAGATTTGTAAAATAAATATAATTAAATATTTTACCTTGAAACATTTTAAAGAATCTATAGAATAATTATTTTGTTATATTTTGAATGTACACTGTATTTTATAGTCGTTTTAATAAATAAAAAAAATTGAAAATTTGCCACATTTTGGCAATATTTTGGCAAAACAATCCGAGGTTTTGGAAATAGTGCCGTAATGCGGCAAAAAGCGCTCGAGTGGTTAAACATGTTAACTATAATTTCAAACATATAATACGTCTACTTATTGAAACCATAAATTAGATGAAAGAATAAAAATTATTAAAACTCGCAGATAAAAAACATGTTTCCGATTTTATTTTTTAAATTATTAACGGCTTGTTAAGCTGGAATAAGACGATTCACTCGAGGGAAGGTTTCCGCCATGTTTTTTCGGCCTAATCGTCCATTTTGTTTCATTTCATGTTCACACGGCGCTATAGAAATAAGCGTTCACTCGTCCATACCCACTACAGAGTCGCCGAGCGAGGTCAACCGCGCTGGAATTCGTTTGATTTCCAGCTCGGTCCGGCCCCGAATTTTAAGGAAAAACATGTCAGATGCATCGATTTTTACGAAATTTTGTTGACACAATAAAATAAAAATAAATATAAAAAACATTATTGTTTCGTCTTATAAACCTTTTTATTTTTTTATGACATAATCACAAAATTTGATTTTACTTTTTTTATTACGAACATTTTGCTACAAATTAATAATCTTACATATATTAAAAAACATATAAAATACATGGATAATAAGGGAGACCCAAAAATTTATATGAGAGGTGTTCCCAAAAGCAAACAAATTAGCCGAACGAATACCATTTTGACGTTTTGCGTGCGATATGATAGCGCCCTTTCATGGTCCTTCCCGTACAGGACGCGAGACAAACTGATTGAGAGTTCACTCGGTGTTCAGACGATTCACTTTGCTCTCTTCCGCGCGCTTGCGCGCGCGTGTGAAGGATGCCGAAGGAAAATATTCAACATTGTTGGATCGGTTCACTTGAAGATTTCATTCGGCAGTGTTCGGCACTTTCGATTCATTTAATGTTCAGACGTGTCATTCCGAGTAAACTAGGCCGAATGAAATGCGGAAATGAGCGATTAGTGAAACGTCTGAATGGCGCTTTATAGACAGCCTTGATTTACTCAATCACATTATCTTACATATACCAACTTAACAACTCGGTCCACATTTCTTTATAATGGCAACATTATATTTATTTATTTTTAAAAATACATATTCCAAATACATTTCTCACATAAACGGCGCTCTACAAATTGTCCAATTGTATTCGTCAGACTAGAATGTGAATTCTTTTGACAATCACCTTTACGAATGAAAAAAAAGTTTATATTTAAGTAAAATCATTATAATCATGAAAAGAGTGGTTAGGCGTCATAATATATTATTTGTTTTAATCTCAAAATATTTTTTAAATCGCAAAAATAGTTGTTTTGGCGGACTCTGTATTGTCGATGACATTAAAATACATTGTACCCGTTGAAGTGCATAAGGTTGGAATCAGTCGGTTCACTCGAGTGAAGGTTTCTCGAGCGAATGTTCCCAACATCGTTTCACTTTTGTTTCATTTCATGTTCAGAAGTGTCATTCCGAGTAGCGATGAGCACAATGGATGAATAATCGATGATTTACTCGATCATTTTTACCATCAAATGATTTCGATTCATTTCCATAGAATCGATTCTCGCTTCTCGATGTCAAATTTCATTCGAATTAGCGATGGGAATGTTCGAAATTTTTATATAATCGATTTTTATTAATCGAGACATCACAGTATTCGAATGATTAATCAATTTTTTGCTCGGAGTTTGGGAGCAATAGCTATGGTCAGGGGCAGGATTTTTGTCTGTGAGGGAGGGAGGGAGGGAGGGGGGGGGTAGGAAGCCGAAAATTATTATGGCGCATCATGTATGGCAACGCTTATTGTTTTGTTGTAATTTTATTTGTTGTTTTTTGGTATGCATTTTACAACATAACAATTATTGTTAAGATACTTAGTTTAGCCCGTTGGTAAAAATTTCCATTAAAAATATTTATGTATGTTTAATAATATATCAAAAATTATAATTTTATGTCGTTTTTGTTAAAAAATAACCTCTAAATAACATGTAGGTTATGAACACCTTTTCGAATGCAATTATTAACAGATTATCATTAAATAAAGTTTTCTTACTATAGAAATCGTTTCATTTTTATTACAAACTAAGAAACACCTGTTAATTTCAAATAAATTAAATATATTTGGTCATATAAAGCAGATATGTCCATATTAAAACATATTACTTGCTGATTTTAGTAGAGTATTGTTTACTGCCCTGAAGAAACTACGGTTTTAGCGAAACCCGGTCGGCATTAAATATTAAAATGGTATATACTAAGTTATTGTTTTATTTTAAATTAAATATACAATACAAAAATAGATGGTACATAACCTCATAATAAACATTTTTAAATTGTTGAAAGCTATCACAATCGCAATCTTTTACGTATAAACTATACTGAAAACGTAAATCGTTACCTAAAAGTATTCATTCATAATTTAAAATTTACAAATCAGGTTGATTATAACATGTACCTATAAAATATTTCGTTTGTCAAGCAAAATCACTTTCGATGACGTTTCAAGACTATGCATTCGAATTGATTCTGACATCGAGAAGCGAGAATCGATTCCAAGTTCAATGACGTTTAAAACCGATTGTCTCGGACTGTGCATTCGAATGGATTTTGACATCGAGAAGCGAGAATCGATTTCAAGTTCGATGACGTTTCAAACCCGATTGTCTCGGACTGTGCATTCGAATGAATTTAACATCGAGAAGCGTGAATCGATTTTTCTATGGAAATGAATCGAAATCATTCGATGGTAAAAAAGATCGAGTAAATCATCGATTATTCATAGATTGTGCCCATCGCTAATTCGAATGCACAATCCGGGGGGGTATAACTCCGATCCAAAACTTCAACCGGTACGAAGATGCGAAATATCCATGACTGTGTGACGTAATACCTATATGGACCAATAGGAAATTTTTGAATTTCTATGGGAAAAACTCTTGACAACTGAGCGCTATAATAATATCAAAATGGACGCTTGCAACGCACATTCACACCAATACGTTCGACGCAAATGTGAAAATACTTATATAAATTAATAAATATCAGTGCCGTGTGAAGTTTGCACACTTGAATATATTGATTACCCGATTTTGAGAACATTTTGCATGTATTTGAGGCTAATACTACATGAAATGGCTCATTTCGAGATCGAGTGCAAAATGCGTATTGGAAAGTAATGCACTGTCCACCAAACTTCCTAAAATCAGACACACCATCCTCGTGAAAACAGGATTTATTGACCAAAGTGCAGGTACAAATAATATTGATTATTTATATGAAATTCTAAGCTCATTTCGTACTGTTATTTTTCTAGTTGAGGAGGCATGAAATATCAAATTTTTATCATAATGTGAATAATTACAGCCATTTCATAATGTCGAAGATACATTCATTTGCACAGTTTAATCCTGTTTTCACTTATTTATCTTACTTTGTTTTCATATGTCAGATGTGTTTCATGATGCTCATTGATGCACATCTAAAAGCAATAATTTAGCAATTTAGTGATGACATGATTGTTATAGGTATGCAGGACAGTAACGTTGTGGTGTCGTGTCAAGAGATTGGGGCCTGCACAGGAGAACCAAGGAAGAGTACTCTATGGACTGGACGCGACAAGAACAAATCATTCTCAGTACGTTTACTTTTCTATTCTGTACTTTATATTTGCACTGTTTTTTATATTTTTATTAGTATTAATAAATTTGTTCTTATCTTTCAGTGGGATCTGAACTGACAAAACTCTAAACGCATATTTAGGTAACTTGTAACATTCTGTCCGCAACCCCCATTCGCTTCTGTTCTGGAGGTATTGGTGATAACATGAGGTTATGGAAAATACTGACAGTTATGGTGCTGATACAGAGGTAATTATTATTTTTATTTATAAATTACCTAATAATGTCAGATAAATTTAACACATTTGAGTAGGTTTCTTTATATAAGTTGGTAATCCTAGAATAAAATTTATGGTTGCTAAGTAGTCCAGATATTGTTATGCGTGGCGTACGTAAGTCGACCCAGTATGTACATACCCTAAAAATTGCATACTTCAACAAATTTCCATTACAAATGTGAACCAATATAGTTTTTAAAAAATATGATAATTTTATGATTTCAGGACAAATATGGTGAGCTGGCAGCAATAAAGTACACATTGAAATACACATGTAATATATTTATGTGCCCATATAAAGCATCAAACATCTTGTGCGAACGAAGTCTCTGTGGACCTTGGTCATATCTACCCTTGGCTTGGTAATATGGTAAATTAATTTTAGACCAATATATATCGATGCTGGAAAGGATAAATAACCAAAGCGCCATCCACCTCTTCCTTTCCAGCTCCATGGCGCTTTAGTCATTTATCCTTTCCAGCGTCGATATGTTCAAAAGAAGGGTTTACCTTTAAAACAACACCTTCATATGGCAACTCTCTACAGAAATAGAACCTGCGTGTTGTGAATGATGATTATTTGGAAGGTTGATAGAGATGTCGAAAGGAAGGTTGATAGAGATGTCGAAAGGAAGGTAAATGCAGATAACTTCATTAATGTAGGACTGAATGACGTTGGCGCTAACAAAAAATGTCCAAAGAAGCGAAGCTAGCAGTCCCAAATAGAGTGCTGGTTCCTATCTTGATGTAGTGCAGTGAGGCATGGAACTGGCAGAGGAATGGCAGAAGGATGAGAGTAGACTGAATGCTGTCGAAATGAGATCCCTGAGGTGTATGTGTGGTAAAGCCATGTATGATCGTGTGAGAAATGTGGAGATCCGCCAATAATGCAAGGCTGATTAATGTAAGAGTAATGAATAAGATTAAGAAAGGGACGCTCAGATGGTTTGAGCGAATGAACAAAGAAAGGAGAATATGTGAAAGGTAGAAGTTGGGGACGTCCGAGGAAGACATAGCATGATCGAGTGAATCAGATACTCAAGTCGAGCCATGTCAAGTCAGAATTCTAGAAGAGTATGTATGAGACGATGTATGAATGTAAATTAGACAAAGAATGTGTTCCAAAACTGGGTTGTTTTCTACTACCTACCCCTGCGGAAATGGCGTGATGGTTTGTTAGTCATTCTTGTATTTTGTGTTTCTACCTGTTTATAATAAAATACTTAAACATATAACTGTGAGTTTTCATTTTTGTTCTGAGGGAGCATTTTGATGTTTCCACATTTAAAAAAAATAATATTTTAGGCTGGTGAATTGCGTAGATACCGAAAGAGAACTATATTGTCTATGGTCACACCCTTTTTTGGGTTTTCCTCTATCCTTGTCGATGGTGTGTTTGACGTCATATAAATAGGGCAAAAAAAAGTATCAAATTATTGCCAAATCTATGGTTAAATAGCGTCGAAAGTGTCTCTATACAAAAAGCGGGAAGTTATCAATCTATAGATTGGTTCATTTATGGCACAATCCGAGACAATCAGTTTGTAACGTCATCGAACTTGGAATCGGCGAATCCTTAATATTAAAAAGACTCACTATGTGCTATTTGGGAATAGGAGAGAACAACGCCAAAACATTTCCCTGGGAATAAACAAACTGGAACAAACAGATGCCGCGAAGTATCTAGGACTTTTAATTGACGCACGGCTTACATGGAAAAACCATTTTGACCATGTTAAATCAAAGATTGCTCCGGTGACCGGTGTAATGTACAGACTACGTAGATTGCTTCCCACAGCCATACTGCGATCATTATGATATGCTATGATTCACTGCCACCCGGCATACCTCTCGAGTATCTGGGGTGTTGCTACCGAAAAAATGATATCGGAGGTGCAAATAATCCAAAATAGAGCCCTACGTAACATTTTTGGCTTGCCTTGGGATACACCTATTAAAGATATTTACCGTCACGCACTTGTATTGCCATTTTAGATTGTTCCTAGCTTTGAGATAACAAACTTCATTTTAAATATTATTCAGTGCGACACCCACACAAATATTTATTTATTTATAGTGGGTTTTTTACAGATATTCGCACATACGTGAGAACATCCAACTATAAAAACTCAGTTATTGTACAAATAGAAACATACAATTACAAAAAATCTACAATTACATACAATTAAATACAGATACATACAATTAGAAAAACAGAAAAAACACAAATAAAAACAAAAAAAATAAGTAATAAAAATTAAATAAAAAATACAAATTTTTATACAAGCTCCTCAAGTAACACATATTACAATGAGAGGCAAATATATAGGAATCACGAGAGGCATGCAAATAGAGACAATTGACACAATATAATTAGTTAAACATATTTTTTAACAGCGCCAGAACTTTTTTTTTTAATCCGTACACATTATCGACGAAAATATCTACTTCAACACACTCTATCTTGTTATATAGTCGACACATGTGGGTCAGAGAGCTAAAGCAGGCTATATTATTTTTAAATGTATTCAGGTGAAAAGTGTTATGGCGTCTTAAACAATGGGAATTGGGGACAATTATTTCAATATTGCTAAGACATAGTGTAGTATCAAGATAGCCGTGAATGATTTTATGTAAACATATTAGAGCTGTCAATTGCCTTCTAGTTTTAAGTGTATCAATCTTGAAGTAATCACGACGTACGTCGTATGATCTAAGATAGTCATGTAGTCCACATTTAAAGAATAACATTCTTAGCATTTTTTTTTGACTGACTCTACAATGTTTTCATATTTGCAGTAATGTGGATTCGAAATAGTGCTTCCATATTCAAGTTTACTTCTAATTAAGGCAATGTAAAGGGTCAGAATTGATTGGGGATCTTTGAAAGGTTTACATATTCTGTGAATAAATCCCATAATTTTCCATGATTTGCACTTAATGTCGTTTATGTGTACACCAAATCAAAAACGCCAATTTTTTTTAATGTCAAAATCGGTTCTACTTAAATTGAAACGTGTGAACAAAATCTTGTTCAACTTTTTTCGTCAAATAAAAGTGGGTCAACAAAAATCGAAGCGTCAGAACGCCCCATTTCTGAGTGTAAATTTTGTGGTGCTTTTAGCAGGCCGCACTAAAAGTGTTCGAAAAAAAAAGCTTTAAAAAGTCTTGTATTGCATAATATATTCCATAAATAAATATTTAAAAGAAATTAAATAGAACAGTTCTGTAATTGCTATGTCACTGTGTATTTTTTTTCTTTCTTTCTTTTCTTTCTCTGTAGGTACTGCGCGCTAACTATGTTTTATGTATCGTTTTAATTATCATTATTTCAGTTTTCTTAACTATCAGCATCTCCGCCCAGTTATAACTAAATCTTGATTAAGCATGATGTGAAGACATTTAATTAGAGTGTTAATATCTCTGCATGCACATTGAAATGGCAAAATAACTAATGTAATAATTTTTAAAACTGTAAATGTTTCATACAATAAATACATTATTTATCTTCAAAGAAAATGAACACCTTTATTCTGAAACCATAGAAAATGTCATAATAACTACCACAATACCCACGCACGTTCTTGGCTTTGAATGTTTTTTTTTAAATATATGCTTCACTGTATTTTTATTTAAAATTGTTCCAATGTATTAAAACCATAAAATAATTAAATAAATCACTCAAGAAAACAATACTCAAAAGAGTTACAGGAAAACATGCCTGTACTAAAATCGATTATACCAATCTTTACAAAATTACAACAAAACTCTTTTTGCCGAATACAGACTGTAAATTCTATTTAAGTTATATAACCATTATAACCACACTATCTTGAAAACAGCTCAATAATAAATAAGAGTTTACACCGATTTTTCATGAAACTTTTTATAAAATAGATATTGGGTCTTTGGAGATTAGAGGTTTCAATGTAGAAAAGTGTCCCAACACAAAAAAGGTTATACCTACTTTTCAAATTTTAAATCTTCCTGAGCACAAGAATGTTCTCTAGCAAGGGTTATTTTTCATGATATGACAACCTAATTAAAATTAAAACGATACCGGTTTTTCTCCATAGTACCCACTATGGCATGAATATCCAAATACTTTTTTTGAGAATACTTGTAAGTGCATCCCGGCCATGAGGATGGTTTTACTCCAGAGTAGAATCTAATACGACGCACCAGATTGCTTTACTAACGGCACATTAAGTTTATTTTGAGCAAGAGAATGGTTTCTCTCCAGTGTGTGTTCTACTATGTCTAACTAAACCATATTTTCGTGTGCAAATGTAGGTGCATTCAGAGCATGTGAATGGTTTCTCTCCAGTGTGGGTTCTAGTATGTCTAACTAAATCATATTTTTCTGTGCAACTGTAGGTGCATTCGGAGCATGTGAATGGTTTCTCTCGAGTGTGTGTTCTAATGTGTCTAACTAAACTATATTTTCGTGTGCAACTGTAGGTGCATTCAGAGCATGTGAATGGTTTCTCTCCTGTGTGGGTTCTGGTATGTGTAACTAAAACATTTTTTCGTACGCAACTGTAGGGGCATTCAGAGCATGTGAATGGTTTCTCTCCTGTGTGGGTTCTAGTATGTTTAACTAAATCATATTTTTCTGTGCAACTGTAGGTGCATTCGGAGCATGTGAATGGTTTCTCTCCAGTGTGTGTTCTAATGTGTCTAACTAAATTATATTTTAGTGTGCAACTGTAGGTGCATTCAGAGCATGTGAATGGTTTCTCTCCTGTGTGGGTTCTGGTATGTCTAACTAAATCACTTTTTTGTATGCAACCGTATGTGCATTCCGAGCATGAGAATGGCTTCCCTCTAGGGTGGGTTCTAGTATGTTTAACTAAATAACTTCTTCGTGCGCACCTGTAAGTGCACATAGAGCACGAGAATGGTTTCTCTCCAGTGAGGATACTATAATGACAAACCATATCTTTTTTCCCCTTACACTTGTAGTTACAAGTAGGGCAGGAAAACAGTTTATTTCCTGTGACTGATTGTTTTACTTCTTGTTTTCTAGTGCCAATAGTAGATGGTTTTGACGAACCGAATTCTGAAAAACAAAATTTTAATTATTATTAATAATGACATTGGGATTACTTGACAGATAAACAACACATGAAAGTCCTTTATTTCCTGCGAAGGTTGTAAACTTTATCTGTTTTAAACAGAGACTTTGTTGACACGATGAAACAAATTGTTTGAAATTCAAAATCAAAATACGCAAAAGTAACCTAAACTTTAATTTTTCGGCGCCATATGAGCGAATATATCACTGCAGATACAAATCTGTAGTAAGCGTAAGCTGGCAGTAGTGGGCGAAATTGTAAAAGAATTGACTTTACCTCATTTTCCCGATATTATCAATAAAATTGAATGAACATTTCAAACTTTTTAACAAAGACGGACACAAGCTGATTTAACATTAAAACACAAAATTTTAAATAATAATATCGACTCTACCGAACCACTATCCTTAAATAATTTCAATATACTTTTAAGACGCACACGACATACAGTAAAGGCAGCAACTAATTCGCGAATTCTGTGCTTTTCATACGTTCAATAATATTTGCCAAAACTTTAAACTCGACATTTCCTCGGATACACTGCCCAAATTTAAAAAGGAGCATCGTGTCAATAATATAAACTGTTCAATGCGCATACATATTGCTTCACAGATCACCACTTCTCACACCTACAAACATAGTCACACAGATGCACACACCTACACACTACGCACATCACCCGGTAATAACGTATTTTACATTCCAAAAAGAAGACATTACAAAGAAACAGGTCATACCCACCATAATCCACTATCTATGAACCAATATCTGTAACTTTTTATCACTGAAACCAATGTATTGTTTATTTCTATAATATAAAATTTAAAAAAAATAATAAAATAATAATTTAATTAGATTTACAAAATGAGCCTATCGAGAAATACCGTTCAACCTGTGAGTATAATCTGACCACAAAAACGGCACCCTTCATTGGCGGTTTCTGATGAAATTAACCAATAATTGGTTTAAACAACGAAGCATACAAACATCAGCAAAATTAACCTCAAAATCTGCGTAGTAATCAGAAGCGTTCATTAATATTTTCCGACATTCTTCTTTATGGCAAGAAAATGAATGTATGAAATGGAAAATTTAAAATAAATACTTTAGGAATTCGTACCTGCACACACATACTTAAAATACCCGAAAACAATGGGTAACGTGGATAAAATGTATTCACAAGTGGTTAACATTGAACTAGCTAAAAGAAATCCGAGTTTAAGTCGAATAATTTTGGGTGTCAAATGCAAGATAACCCGATTCATTTTCAGTGGGAGGATTGATTGATTGGAAATCGTGGTAGTCAAGACACCATACCATATAACATCTAAACCAACGTGTCATAATAAAATCGGTTAAAGTGCAATTTCAATGAAGAATAAGTTAATAGCTTACCTCGGATTTGGTCAATCCTGTCCAGATGAACGAAACATTCCTTTTTAATGTCAGGATAGTCAATATCTATTTCAGAGTATGCGCCACATTCTTGCACATATTCCACTGCCACTAGAGTCCCCGGGTCACATTTAATGGTGGAAGCTTCTTCGCTCTCCTGTTTGACAATCTCGTGATGCAAATTTGCATTACAAGAGGATGATGGAGTCACTTCTTCTGGGATCGTCTCCGGTTCGGTCTTTATGAAACCGATATTCGAGTTTACAAGTTCCATTGCCGGTAAACTGATTTATGAATCTGTTGATTGTAAGATATTCTGGTTAAATAAATCGTTAATTTAATAGTGCACTCCGCATTGGGCACACTGCCATGAACGTCAAGTTGACAAAGCGACTGGCTTTCGTTTTATGGAAGTCTGGTTGTGGGAATCATGGCAATGTATTAAAATAACTGCTCACAGGCCATTAATTTACTACCGCGTGTTGATGACGAATGACGATGACAGATAAGTAAAATGATGTCATAGACAAGACACTTATCTAGAGATGATCGGTATTCAAGGAACCAGTTCCTTTAATGTCACTGGAACCATTGTAATTTCTTTGGGAAACCGGTTAAATTTTGGATCCTAATGAAATATCTGAATATTATTAAGAATGCTTTGTTATCAAAATGTTCTAGGAAAATTCAGAATAATAATCATGACTTTAATACCTTAGTTGCTTCTTCACTCGAGTATTAATTTTTTTTTAATTCTTTCCTTCATAAAAAAAATAACATTCGTCCCCAATATACCAATCCAATACCCTCCAGAATAGTTTTAAAAAAATCTCCCTTGTCCTTGTTTTTTATTAAATACATTTTATTTTTCATGTAACTGTACCTCAGAAGTCAAAGGTCGGTTGTCCAGTTTTTTTGTGAAAATTAATTATGTACGAGACCTTTTTAGTCTTTTCAGTATCCACAAAGAGGTATAAAGACGGTTTTCCTACGACAATTTGAAACAAAGTTAGGTCAACATAAAAGGTCTGGTGCCCCCACAACCTACAATATTCAGAGGAAAAATGTCTGTTGTCCAGAAACGACTTTTTACCTTCCGGGTGTATTTATTTATTAAACGCCTTTATGGGCTTTTACATTTTAGTTAAATAGGTGAGTATAACAGTTATTTCAAAAAAATCTAAATTAAAACAATAAAGAAAGCATAATACAGTGAAAATAAAAGTAAAACAATAGCATATATCTACAACAAAATATAACAATAAATGCATATAATAAAATTAGATACATAGGTAAAAAATATAAGAAGTTTCACAAAAAAAAATATATTCAATATAGACAAAAATTGTACAGATTATAGACGTCTATTTATGTCTAAATATAAAAAAGAATTGAAATAAACAATGTTTATACTGATTGTTTTTAATGTGAAATATATCTCCCAGATCAGAATATTTATTTCCGAGATTGTGAAGTCTCGGTATCGGGGAATTTTTATAAGAGAGTGTCCTGGTGTTATTAAAATAAAAGGGTAGTAAATTTCGGCAAGATCTTTTAGGTATTTAGGATATTGATTAATTGAAGCAATTCAGGACAGTCAATATTGTAATGCAGTATTTTATGTAATAGTATTAAATCTGTGATTATTCTTCTTTCTGAAAGTTTTAATAGGAACATTTTATCAAGTAGGTAGTTATAATCAATGTTTTCTACAGGAATATGCAATTTATAGTTTATATATCTCAAGAACTTATGTTGAATATTTTCAATGTTAACGGAATGAATATTGTAAAAGGGAGACCATATCGTAGAGTTATACTCTAGTTGGCATCTAATATTAATAATGCCCTTAAGACTTAGGAGCAGTTGTTTCAAATAATGAAAATATTCTTTTAATTCACTTCAAACTAGATTGGCAATCACGTCTTCCATCATTTCAAATACCAAATGGGTTGTTTCAACTCCGATCACACTCCAATCCACGTTGAAAATTTCACTGAGTGTTCCCCGCCGAATGAGGCATTTATTCCGCAGAATTATTTATTTCGAAGACCGAGATATTTTTATGATGGCAACACTTATAAAATTTCTATGGATGCGCATGCGCACGCCGACCACGGCCGTCAGAATTTTACCGCTTTTTTGATTCGTTGCTGTGGATAATATTTTTCTACGATATAAAACGTAAATCATTGAGAATGAGTGTTGTTTTTATTCGTATTCAGTCAATTACATACATAGTAAAGTTAATATGGTAACTTTCAATCGTATTATTTGTATATTATTTAATTTTGGACCGATTTTCCGGAATGTGACCACTTCAGAGATGTAACCTGAAAGCAACGTGGGAAAAGTGCTAAAGAAAACATAAAAAAATATGGAAAATGAATTCAACGTGCCCATATTTACAAGCTACGTTTAACAACATAAAACGTCGTACATTAGAGGTTACTTGTATTATTAATAATGAGTATTTTTTAAGTCCGAATTCCGATAATTACGTATCTACTAAAGTTTATTTGGTATCCTAAAATCGTATAACTATATTTGCAACTAACATTATTAACAATGAATGACGGACATCTCATTTATTGTTATTATTTGATATAATATTAAGTTTGTCTGTTTTACTTATCAGGTACCAACGGATGAAGTAAAATATGTTATAATATTGATACTTGTTTTAGCAGCATTGCAGTATGGGAGAGAAATATATAATGGAGGATTGCAACTGAAATTATGACAAGTCTGTGTTTTGGATAAAGGCTATCTCCAAACAGAAACCAACTTATCTCATGCGAAAGATATGGGTACAAAGGAGCAATAATCACGAACAGATAATTTTAACATTGTTCTTAAGTCGCCAATTAAACATACAAGTGAAATGAATAAACAGTTTTTTTTACCCACATACAACTGTGTACAAATACTGACTTATATATACGTGTACTTATTCTTATAACTTTTATGACGAGGAAGTTTTACGTGTATAAATAAACATTTGAATAAAGATATATATTGAGCACAAAAGGATTTTTATTATAAAATACTATTAATTTCGTATCTTGTACGAAATCGGGAGTTCCTCAGTTGTATCCATGTACATGAACCTATAGCTCCATGCAGCTCCGTGGTTTCAAGGTAAATAATCAGTAAAATAATTTGACGGGGATATGTCAATCATAAAAAAGAGGTTTCTTATATATTGTAGATTTATAATGTAAGTATTACAGTTGACAATTATTGTGATACCGTCGGTCAATAAGAGAAAACGTTTATTTTGTTCAATGTTTTCGCCAGTTTTTACGTCATTTTCAATCTCTGAAACTGACGATTTTCGACAACTATATACTTTGAGAGGATGTCTAACTTTGAGAGGATATCTAACTTTGAGAGGATATCTAACTTCTTATACAGAATTACTTTGAGAGGGTATCTAACTTCTGAAGTTTTAACCATTGTGCATTCTTTACGTTATGTACAAAAATTGTCCAGCCATATTTAGTTAAAAATATTACAGACATTCCCGCCACGACCTGTCAGATCACAATATTGACGTCTGCGCATGCGCCTCCCTTTATTTCAAGCTTAATGGTTCGAACTCGGCTGATCACATTAAGGTGATGTCCAATCACATTTGTATGGAATTTTCGTTGAAATTTCGTCTGACGGAGGTTGAAACAACCCAATTTTGCGGTGATTGACGATTTGAAGGAAAATCTAACGTCAATTTTTCCGAAACAACTGGTCCTTAATCAGTTGCATCAGTCCAGATACGTCATTATATACATGATACCTTTATGAAGGCCGAAGAAATAATCATGTTAATAATAAATAAATATTTTAGTATTTCCTCTCTCCTGAATAATTTCAAAAATGTGACAACCGACCTTTGACTTCTGAGGAACAGATTTCATTAGTATAAATAGATGGGTGTCCTTGTTATTTAATATGTATTATTTTTTATTGTTATAAGTGAAATGTGCTGGTTGTATAGTATCGGGCATGTTTTTAATTTATTTAATATGAAGCATCATTATTTTAAAAGAATTCTTTTCGTTGTCAACTATGTGTGGATAAACATAAGATCTAATAAACTTTTTCCAATTTATTTATTAAGACATATACATATTACAATTATGAAAGAAGTTATCGATATATTAAATTATTACATGGCTATAGAATATCATACGTGAACGGTGCTTAACTCTATTGAATGTAAGAAAAATAGTAATAAAAGGAAGTCATTAAGTATTATATTCCCAGAAATTATAATTGACTGTTAATAAAAGTTAGAACAAATATGTATTGTAAGTAGTTTTAAAATATTTTATAATACGGTGAAAAATTAAATAAATTAATTTTTTGTTTAACATTTTAATTTTTTACTAATAAAATTATGTAATCATTTAGTGATATTTGTATGACATCGGCAAAATTAAATTATTTTTGATTTAATTTTCGAAGTATAACTTCTATACGCACGTTTGACTTGGGGGGTAAGCTGGAGAATGCGTTACGAAAAGTGTAATGCGTTACGGGCGAGGCGAACGGGCTGTATCATACTGTAGAAGCAAGAGAGAGCACTGCGCGCGCACATTTTCTTTCTCTCTTCTTCTCATAGCCAGTGCATGAAGATAATTCGTAATTTCATTTCGTTCTTGAACAATTTTATAAATACTGTAGGAGCAAGAGAGAGCAGTGCGCGCGCACATTTTCTTTCTCTCTAGAAGTTTTACTTCAATCGTGTTGTCTAAAGCTCACTCGTTTTTTTCCATGTTCTTTCTCCCACTTAATATCCATCGTATTACGAAAATGTTAGTTTTTTGTTATCTCCCCATAATAAACGCTATCTCGGTATCATGGAGTAAATCACGTAAAATACACAATATTGTTAAAAGTCCAACCGGGCATATAACATTAATAAAAAAACATGTATTTACAAGTCGTTACGGGCTGTAGGCTGTAATATTATATTATAAACAAATAATTTATACCTATATAAATTATGCCTGAACTAAAATCGATTATTAATTTTCTCAAAAATAGAACAAAACTACACTTACCGAATAAAAAAAAAGTTTTCATTTAAGAAATATTTTTTTATATATTATTACACAAAACTGTACAATAATAGTTTACACCGATTTCTTATTAAACTTATAAAAAATTGGTATTAATTTTCCGCATTATAGGTTCCAAAATAGGATACAAAAACAGTTCAAATGATCAAATTGAGGTTCATCCTGAGCACGTTCAACAAAGGCGTTCTGTGAAAAAGTTACATCGAAATTTATATTTGTTTATATATTTAAACTGGATTTTCTCCACAGTGGGTTATAGCACGAAACACCAAACACTTTTTTGAAACACTTTTAAGTGAATTCCTACCACAAGAATTTATTTTCTGGAGGAATCTGTAAGTGCCATCTGGGCAGGGACAGATTACTCTCCAGTGTGGGTTTTAGCATGTAAGACCAAGCTACTTTTTCGGTTGCACTTATAAAAGCATTCACGACAAGAGAATGGTTTTTCTCCAGTGTGGATTCTGGTGTGATAAACTAAATAACTCTTTTGTTTACACCTGAAAGAGCATTCAGAACATGAGAATGGTTTCTCTCCAGTGTGGTTTTTAGAATGATTAACTAAATCCTTTTTTTGTATGCAACTGTATGGGCATTCCGAGCACATAAATGGTTTCTCTCCAGTGTGAGTTCTATCATGACGAACCATTTTGCTTTTCTCGTTACAAGTGTAATTACATTTAGGGCACGCGTATGGTTTCTCTCCAGTGTGGGTTCTAATATGACAAACCATATTGCTTTTGTACGTGCACATGTAAGCACAAGTAGGACAGGAAAACGATTTCTTTCCTGTGACTTGTTTTGGTTCTAGGTCTCTAGTGCCGATTGTAGATGATTTCGACGAATCGAATTCTGAAAAAAATATATATTATTAATAGAATTACGGGTACTTGACACATAAACAACACATCAAAAGTATCATATTAACTGTTAAGATTGGAAACTTTACCACACACATTTGAAAAACACATTTTTTTAAATTTTTATTATAATATTGTTACAATAATAAATATATTATAATGGCATAAAAAGAAAGCGAATATACAGATTAAGGTATTCTAAGCCAATGTGTAACACCTGCACATTCCCTCCGCTACTTATCATAAACTACTGTTATTATCATTTTTAATATTGGAACCCACTCGAAGCCTAGCCTCTTGTTCATATCAAAGCAAGTGCGTGCGGAAGAAGAATAAATTAAAAGAATTTCAGAGCTAGAAGTGAGTCGTTGTACTTATTTAACAGACTCGAGACTGATTCCGAGTTTAGCCGAACGGACTCAATTCGTAGTACTCGTTCCTTTGATTCCATTCGGTCCTTTTGTTCCGCCCGGATCACTGAAACTAAATAAATTAGTTCCGCCTGCAGTTCCATGTTTGGTCTGAAGTGTTACAATCATTGCCCTAAACTTGCCGAATGCCTTTATTCTAAACTTTGAACAATGGTAGCAACCAGTAAAATTTATTTATATGAAAAATAAAATAAAACGTGTATTTTTGTGTCTTTTGAAAGGATATGAAAAGTGCCCCGATAAATACATGATTTTTTTTATATTTTGAAGCAGCATTTTACGCATATACGATTACAATATTAATTATGCGTATTATAGATCAATAAAAAATAATAAATAAGATTGTAAAGACCGGTCAGTGGTTGAGTGGGCATCGCGTTTGGGTCCCACCCAGGCGTTCCGTGTTCGATTCCTCGGCTGGCTAAGTCCTCCATCACAACACAAGCAACATCTTCCGCTTAGTGTGGTGGTAGTAGGAAATTTTCAAATGTTGTTGGGTTATTCGTAACCCGGGAACGTTTGTCTTTCTTTTTAAGAAAAATTAAAATTAAACGTCAAGTATGGAATTTTATAGCAATTTTTTTAAAATTTTATGTACCTATTTCTAAATTAACTAAGTTTTTATAACTGCATACGTAAGTAAGAATATCTGTAAAAAAATAATATAAATAAATCGCATGAACACGAAAAATTCGACACCAGATCAACGTATGTTCAAATTACACTCAAAAACACATTGCAGGATTTACAGTTTTCAATACGCTGAATAATAAGACACAGTCAGATGGAGTAATTGTCTATGTAAAATCCGAATTAGATCCGATTGTCTCTGAATTATCCATCGATAATGCCAACTGCCTTAAAATAATAACAAACCAGATCACCATTATTGCACTACACAGGTCACCTAAACAACAAAATATTTCATCCTTCCTTAAATCCTTAGACTTGGCCTTAATGAACTGTGCACCAAATGAAGAACTAATGGTAATCGGTGATATTAACATTGATATACTTAAGCCCATGTCAACACAAATACTTGATTATAAAAATCTAATGACTCAACACGGGCTTGTTTCTCACATTAATGCCCCAACCAGAGTAACTGACATGACCAAATCATGTATTGACCACATATTCCTAAGAACAAAAAAAAAATGCGAAAGGAACTGTATATCAATCAACCATAACTGACCACTTCTCAATAGTAATTGGCCTTATGAATAAAAAACCTATTCCCATAACTTCATGTGATAATAGAATAAAGACTAAGATCAATTTCGAAGAACTCACCTCTAAAATAAAATTGGAAAATTGGCTCTCTACCCTAAATTCCACAGACGTAGATGTTGCTTTTAATACATTTTCTGAAACACTATTGAAACTTATTGAGGCTGTTACCGTTGAATCCCCTTTGAATAACCCAAAAAACAAAAAACTTAAACCATGGATCACAAATGGTCTAATTTTTTGTATTAAAAAACGGGACAAGCTCCACAAAAACTTAATTAATAATCCAGATATACAATCACAAATATTTTACAAAAAATACAGAAATATGTGTAACAACCTCATTAAAATCACTAAACAAAACTACTATAAAGAAAAATTGTCTAGAGCCGGCAAACACAATAAAAAAATTTGGCAAATTATTAAAGAAATATCTGACACTGACCATCCAATACCACCAATTAATAAATTGAACATCAACGGACTAGACACCTCCATAAAAGACGATCCAGACACTGTGACAAATCATATAAATGAATACTTTTGTAACATCGGCAAAAATTTAGCGTCACAAATTTTAAACAAAAAATCAATAGATGAAAATGCTCTTGCTGACAAAATAAATAAATCAGTTTGTGAAACAAATAATTCACTCACATTTGACCCCACTAACTCTGCCGAAATTTCACAAATTATTAAACAATTAAAGCCCTCTTATTCATGTAATCACGACAAAATATCCTCAAACATACTCAAAATAATTGAACCTTTTATAAACCAACCACTGGTACATATCATTAACCTTAGTCTCAATAAAGGAATATTTCCAAATAAACTCAAACTTGCTTTGGTTCAACCAATTTTTAAGACTGGTACTCCTACAAATATATCAAATTATAGACCTATCTCAATTTTATCGTCACTTTCCAAAATTATTGAAAAAATCGTTAAAAAAAGACTTATTGACCATCTCACAATACATAATATTCTCTCTTCAAACCAGTATGGTTTCAGAGAAGGACTAAGCACAGATTCGGCTATTCTAGAATTAACATCACACATAACGCAAGCCCTAGACAAAGGTGACAAATGTTTGGCAATATTTCTGGACTTGGCTAAGGCGTTTGACACAGTATCTCGACCAATCCTTCTAGCCAAGTTACAGAAAATCGGAATAAAGAATAAGGCATTCGAATGGTTCAAATCATACCTAACAGACAGAAAGCAATTTGTTAAGTTACCATCACTTAAACCGTCTAATCCAACCAGAATCAACTTTGGTGTACCACAGGGCAGTGTACTCGGTCCCATACTGTTTCTCATATACATTAATGATCTATGTAGATTACAAATTGATGCCAATATGATCATTTTTGCTGATGATACTGCCCTGGTACTAAAAAGTAAAACATGGGAAGAAACATTCCACAAAGCAGAAGTAATATTACAAAACATTAAAAAATGGCTGGATAATAATCTACTCACGTTAAACATAGCTAAAACGAAATATTTAACATTTAGCCTCAATAGTATAAGCCAACCCTCAACTAATCATTCACTAAAAATACATTATTGCAGAGATCTCGCTAGTTGCATATGCAATCCACTGGAACGCGTAGACTCCATTAGATACTTAGGGGTAATAATTGATAACAAACTTCGGTGGGAAGATCATGTAATCAATGTAACAAGTCGTATACGGAAACTAGCATATATCTTCAGATCACTACGAAATATACTAAATAAAAATACATTAAAAACAGTATACTCTTCTCTATGTCAATCAATTATTTCTTACGGTATTGTTGTCTGGGGAGGGTGTTCTAAAACTATATTAGATCCATTAGTAAAGGCTCAAAAATTGATAATACGGACTATCTACAAAGTACATTACATTCATCCCACAATGGACTTATTTAAAGACTTTAAAATACTCAATATACAATCCCTATATGTAAAATTCATTTCTTGCTATTTTAAATTTAAATTTATTAAAAAATATGTTTTTGAATCAAAATATAATACAAGATATTCCAACCAATGCAATTATATAATTCCAGTAACAAAAACCTCAATGGCCCAGTCACAGTTTAACTTTCTTGCTCCAAAAATCTTCAATAACTTAACAATTGAAATAAAGACAATAACCAAATATCACACTTTCAGGAAGACGCTTGGAGACTTTTTGATGAGTGAATGTGATAGAATTAGAAGCCTGTTTATATAATCTAATGTACTTTTTTTCTCCTTTCTATTTTCTACTTTTTATTATAATTTTTCCAATATTTAACATGATTTATACTAATTCCATGTTTATACTAGACTTCATATTTCATACAATGTAACTATACTATATTGGTCACCATGATACAGGCAGCCGCCTAGTATGGTGATTTAATATATCAACTTTATGTAAATGTCAAATTATGTAACATGTATTAAATAAATAAATAAAAATAAATAAATAAAAAATGTTCAATCTGACCATAAAATCAGTTTCTTCGTGTGCGGTTTCTGAAGAAATTACCAAAATATTGATTTAAGCGGGCAACAAACGCGAAGTTCACATCAAAAATATACTTATAACACAGTAGCGCTCGCCATACAATCCCATACAGACCCGCCAGACGTAAAAATATGATGTGCTGTGATCGCGGTTTGAAACCTCGCTAATTCGCGTTATTTTTCGTGACCGCTACGATCGCGATATCAGAAAAGTTATGCGACCCCCCCCCCCTTCCCCTTCGCCGTAAACAGGAGAGGGGGTCATTTTAAATACACAGAGCATGCACGGAGCTGTCAAGTTGACATATCCAGTACAAAGAAATGATATTCTCTCAACCGCTTCTGATTTCAACTGACCCCTTCTCCTGCCGTAGGAAGGAATGTTTTATAACATAGTGTGTCGGTAGAAAAGATATTTATAACGCAGTATCTTTTTGATGTGAGCTGCGAGTCTGTCGCTACCTTTAATTAACAGAAGATAAAAACTACAATAACCTTTATCTAAAACTTTGTGTAGGAATCAGGATGGCTCGTTGTTGTGTTGTCGATTTTCTTCTCTGGGCGTGAAAATCAGAAAACTTTGCCAGCCATATAGGAAAGATGTTAATTCACCAAATTGTCAGATATTGAACTAGCTATAAATACAATAAAAACACAAATTTAGTCGAAAATTGGGGGTATAAGTTGCAGAAAAATCCGATTCACTTAATGGTGGTAGATTGATGAAAGTCAAGGTAATTGAAGACAACATACCCCATGATATCGAAATCAACATGAGTGGTATATGTTCAGGAGCGATGAGCTGCTCCAAGCTGCAGTCTGCAGGGCTCCGGATCTACGACTTTTTCGAACCGGGGCTAAAACCCCACCTGGCGCCCCCTCACGCAAGGGGGGGGTGTTTAACTTAAAAATATTTTTAATTGTAAAAAAGCAATTATTTTGTATTTTAAGTACCGGGTTTCTACCTCCTTACTTCTTACAATACAATGATTAAAAATTATTACAATACATTACTATAACAAAAAAATTATCAATACAGTTTACTTTGCTTTATTAGGATTATATAATGGGTGGTATTTTTCGTGACCGGAATAATAAGTACCCTTCAAATAAAATCTTTTTTACCTATTTTTACTAATAAATTATCCATTTGTGTGGCATTAAATTAAATATAGGAATCATATAACTAGGAAAGATAACAGACCGTCAAGGGCTGCTGCAGGGTAAACCAACCTCAGAGTCCCTAGCACGCTCGCTCTATAACGATCGATAGGATAACTATCGGTAACTTCTCATCGTTCCCTAGCATGACTACAGATCGCCAACGAATAAGTGACAGTTCACAATGACTAAGTGTCCTTAACATATTCGACATCAACTGTTGTTTGTACGTTAGCGATAAGTAGTTGTCCTAGGGAACGATGAGAAGTTACCGATAGTTATCCTATCGATCGTTATAGAGCAAGCGTGCTAGGGCCTCAGATGGGAGAGGGCACATGAAGAATAGGTTGATCGCTTACCTCGGCTTTGGTCGATTCTTTCCATATTAACTAAACATTCCTGTTTAGTGTCAGGATAGCCAATAATGTATATTTCAGGGTATGCGCCATATTCTTGCGCGTGTTTCTGAGCCGCTAGAGTCACCGGATCATACTCGGTGGCAGAAACGTCTTGTGTGTCTTGTTTGACATTTCCGTACTGCAATATTGTATCACAATAGGATGTTGAACTCTCATGTTCGTGGCCAATCTCCGGTTCGGACTTTACAAAAGAAGCATATTCTGTCTCCTGTTTGACAATCCCGTACTGCAATAAAGCATCACCACGGGATGTTTGACTCTCTTCTTCGGGGATCGTCTCCGGTTCGGACTTTACGAAACAGATATCTGAGGTCATCAGATCCATTTCAACTGCTGTATGATTCTGGTGATCGTGAGATTTTATGGAAATATAAATCGTTATTTGTATAACGTACTCCGCAATTACACTGCCGTAAATGTCATATTGACACATAAGACATTAAAGTTTTGCATAGAAAAGAAAACAAGGCCAGTAATGAAAATACTGGTTGATAATTTGTTCCAGTACCTACTTAACATGTGCCGCCAACTCCCTATGGCTGAATCAGACGGTTAAGCTGGAATCAGACAGTTCACTCGAGTGTAGGTTTACGCCATGTTTTTTCGGCCTAATCGTCCATCTTCGTTCCATGTTCAGACGGCGCTATAGAAATAAGCGTTCACTCGTCCATTCCCACTACAGCGTCGCCGAGCGAGGTCAACCGCGCTGGAATTCGTTTGATTTCCAGATCGGCCCGGCCCCGAATTTTAAGGAAAAACATGTCAGATGCATCGATTTTTACGAAATTTTGTTGACACAATTAAATAAAAATAAATATAAAAAACAGTATTGTTTCGTCTTATAAACCTTTTTATTTTTTATTACATAATCACACTATTTTATTTTACTTTTTTTATTACGAACATTTTCCTAACTAACTAACTAACCATCACGCCGTTTCTCCGCAGGGGTAGGCAGAGAGGACGGACCGCCAAACACCTCGGTCTTGGCACACACTCTTTGCCTCATTCACATTCATACATGCGCGCGCAAGTGAAGGATGCCGAATGAAAATATCCAACATTGTTGGATCGGTTCACTTGAATATTTCATTCGGCAGTTAGTATTCGGCACTTTCGTTTCATTTCATGTTCAGACGTGTCATTCCGAGTAAACTAGGCCGAATGAAATACGGAAATGAACGATTAGTGAACCGTCTGATTGGCGCTTAAGGGACTGCGAGACGAGCAAGCGGCTTGATGGCCAGCACGTAGTTTTTTTCTATGGCACTTTGTGACAAGCCTTTTGACCGTCTCCAAAGCTGGCTTGCGGCTTTATCACAAGCATTGCGCAACACTACGTGCTGGCGGCGGGCTTGGTGCTAATTTATATTTTTCGGGAATAGACAAACGAGAATATATAAATAAGTACCAATAGACAAAAAAACATTACAATGAGTGGTGATTTTAGATATTACGTATCAAGTAAAACAATTATATAAATCATATAAAATTATTATAAAGTTGGCAGCTATTATTTCTGCGTTCAATTTGTAGAAATCCATTGATTTTTAACGAAAATATTGTACATCAAATTCAATAATATTATTATTAAGTTCTGCAAGTATTTTAGTTTTTTTAAATATTATGAAAGCTGTTTCGGCATTCAATGTCATTTTTAAATTGTAGTTCGGTCACATTTAGACCTTTAGGTCTTATTTATGCGATTCCATTTACCCCGCCCAATTTCAATATCCGTGGAGTTTAAAATGATTTTTTTCTGGTGTTGATAATTTAATATTTTCTTAATTGTTTAATAATAACAAAACTGCTATTGTCTTAATTAAATGTGTTAAATTGTACGGGTCTTGTGTTTAAAAAAAATATATATCCAAACATTATTATTTGAAATTTATTAAGCAGGTTTTTTTATACGTTACCTTTAAATTGTTATTTATTTATGTTCTTAAATCTTATTTTAATTTTATTTAATTTCACAATGTTGTTTTTTTTGTAAATATTGTCTCAGCCCACTTAGTTTTTTTTTATTATAATTTTAGTAATGTGAAAATCTGTTAAGATTTTATTTGCATTCTTAATTTTATTTTAATTGATGTAAACAATCTGTTGGATTTCCTAAATAAATAAATAAACATCTGAGAAATGGAGAAAAATAATTGTCTTTACTTTATTAATTAATGTTATATTACAATATATACAATTTATTATAACACAATAAAGAATGCTATATCTTTGTTATATTCCATTTCGCACAAAATTCACTTTCAACCCCCTTTCGACCGCCACGAAATCACAGAAGGCGTGGCCAGGCTTGAAGGAGAGGCTTGAAGCGCCGCGGCAAGCCTAAAAGTATAGAGAATAATAGAAAACAATAGACAACAAATTTACGTGCTATCAAGCCGCTTGTTCGTCTCGCAGTCCCTCTATGTGTAACTGTGTTTTATTTTCGTTTTCAGAAGTTATCCATGTTCTACGATCTCATTCACTTTGTTCATAGCGATGCTCGAAAGGAAAAACTCAAGGCAACTGTGATATTATAAAAGATGAAATAGCGGTGTTTTATCCATACGAACGTATTCTTTATATCTGGATTTTGACACTAGTTCAAGTGTTTTTTTATATTCTGTTTCTGGATATGGTTACATGAGATTGACGGAAATACTGCCAGTCATGGTGCATAATGCAGGTAATTATTTCATGTAACATTAATTTCATATAACAAATACTCAACAATGTCAGACAATTTTTTCGTTTTTGAGTATGTATCTTTATATAAGTAGGTATCTCAGAGCTTGATTTAATACGGGAGTCAAAAATTAAAAAGAATAAGAGGAAATGATGTCTCCTGAAATATAAAACATAATTTATACAAATTCAATAAATACTGTATACTTTAACAAATTCCCATCACTTTCCAAATATAATTTTTAGAAAATACATCTTAAGTCCCATTTTATATTATTTCAGGACAAATGATGAGCTCAGCTAAACTAAGCTACATATACAAATATTCAAATACAAAAATAATGTGTTTATGGGCCCCGTATGAAGCATTAAAGATCTTTTGCGACTTTAATTATAAAGGTATTATTTTATTTTCCATTTCTACCTGTTTATTATAAAATACTAAAATATGTAATTACGAGTTTTCAGTCCTGGGGGCCTAGTCTCTATCTCTCACAACGTCCGTATCTACGTTACGAATCCTTATTAACCTTCCCCTTACCGTGCTAAAAACTTCCTCGCTCTCCGGTGCTGAACACTCAGTAAATATTTATATGTTGTATTTATTTAATCCAATACATAAATGTATTGTGGAGTAATACCCAAAATATTAACTCTATGTTTAGTATATTTATAAAGATATTTCAGTAAATATAAACAGTGACCGCTTAGTTGACAGCACCGTCAAGAAAGGTTAAACGGCAAACGTGCTTGTTTGTGATACCGAAAGATAGAGACTAGGCCCCCTGTTTGCAGAGAAAATTTTATTTTTAAAATAATATTTTAGGCTAATTCATTGGGTAGGCTCCGAAAGAAAATTATATTGTCTATGGTCGCGCCTTTTTTACTTTTATCTATTCTTGTCTATGGTATGTGTTACGTCACAATTCCCCATTGAACAAAAAAATCGTAAAATTGTGTCGATAATTTGTCTATAGTAAAAGGCCGAAGTTATCAATCTAGTTATTGGTTTGTTTATGCTAATATCTATGGACAACATTGGCCATTTTGTCATCTGACGTTTGATTCTAATCAAAGTTGACACGTTTGTGTGGTTTATGTTTATTATAAGATTTGTTTTACGTGTTTCTTAGTGTAGACTGGCTCCACTAACTTTGTGCTTAATTGTTAGAGTTAGAACTTTCGTGAAATGAAAAAGTGCTCTTAATGTCGTAATTAACATTTGCTCGGAATAATTAGTTGGCGTATATTAAATAATATGACTTATTCAGGGTAGGTTTTTGTTTAACTTACTTATGCCCCGAACTATTCTCGATGTTTCTAATTGTCTGGTATCTTGTCTAAGTTGTTTCTATAAACTAAGTTTTCTTTTCTAAATTATCACAGTATTCAATAAAAAAAATTTTAAATTTACCTCACACGAATAGGACTGATCAATGAATGTTCTGTTACAGAACAAATGTATTTTGAGTTGGGACCAAAAACCATCATAATATAGCGGGATACTATCACAGAAGTGCCATGAATCCTCAAAACCCAGATAATGTTTACATCAAGAAAGAACCTGGGTCCCAGGAAGAAGTACCAAATGAAATGCCGCATACAGATATAGAAATTGACCTCCTTGATATAAAGAAAGAATGTTTGCAATATATCAAGAGCATTCCGACGGAAAGTAAGTTACATGTGTATAAAGTCCGAACTCCAGCTTCAACAAAACAAAAATAAAAGCCTTCCACATGTCGAGAACATGTTTTGTTTTTTGCCAATTGTCGTCTCTTGTGTTTGTTCGTACATTGGAGCGCGGTACCTAAACACAGATTTCAACAAGGACTGCTGTGAACGTGGCTACGAAACATGACGTCATATACCATCATATTTCTACAGAGCTCAAAAATTTCGAAGTATTGCCGTTTTGCAATAAAATCCAAATGAATGGAATATTTCTGAATGTATCCGAAATCTAAAAAGTGTTTTGGAAAGGTGATGAAATACGCTATCAAATTTTATGATTCCAAAGAAACATTTAATGTTATAAATATAAACATTTTTCGTGCAAACATAAAAAACTTTTAAAAATGACTCGCCTTACGGTTTTTCTGACTAAAATCACTGTTAATGGAAAAAATAAAAACACATAAGTACATATTTTATTAGAAAATATTATAACAGGATAAATGAAAAGACTGGGCACTTTTAATCACTTCTGTGTATTCCAACAAACAAACTCTCTCAGAATATAACAATGTGTGTCAGCGACGTGTCATGTGTCCAGCGTGCGTAGAGAGAAGAGATGGGGTAGCAACAGGTAGGCCACCTGCTACCCTTCCCGGCCGGTCCAATGTGGCCAACCGCAGGATATTCTTCCTCTATCAGTGCTGCCAACCGATGTAGCGCGCTCGGGGTCAGTTGTTGCTTTTACACTCGACCATCCTGACTCTCCATTGTGACCTCACAAAAATAAAAATAAAAACATATTAGTTATAAGCATTATATCAAATAAGTGACCATGCCTGTCTGCACAGTATCTTCAAAATAACATTTTAATTTATCACAAAGACAAATTTAAAATGTACGGATAGTCTCTACCGGACATCTCATACACCTCTAGGATGTACCCACAAACGAATAGCTTCTGCCGAGCATATTCAACCACATGGATAGTTTCTACTGAACTATCCCAGATAGCTTCTACTGAGCATATCCATTATTCGGATCGTTTCTACTGAACGAATCCCGGATAGCTTCTACTGAGCATACCCAATTATTCGGATTGTTTCTACTGAACAAATCCCGGATAGCTTCTACTGAGCGTACCCAATTATTCGGATCGTTTCTACTGAACGAATCCCGGATAGCTTCTACTGAGCGTACCCAATTATTCGGATCGTTTCTACTGAACGAATCCCGGATAGCTTCTACTGAGCGTACCCAATTATTCGGATCGTTTCTACTGAACGAATCCCGGATAGCTTCTACTGAGCATACCCAATTATTCGGATTGTTTCTACTGAACAAATCCCGGATAGCTTCTACTGAGCATACCCAATTATTCGGATTGTTTCTACTGAACAAATCCCGGATAGCTTCTACTGAGCGTACCCAATTATTCGGATTGTTTCTACTGAACAAATCCCGGATAGCTTCTACTGAGCGTACCCAATTATTCGGATCGTTTCTACTGAACGAATCCTGGATAGCTTCTACTGAGCGTACCCAATTTATTCGGATCGTTTCTACTGACCGAATCCTGGATAGCTTCTACTGAGCATACCCAATTACTTGGATCGTTTCTACTGAACGAATCCAACACAACACTAGAATGCACAAACACAGATAATTTCAAAGGCTGAAACCAGTATGTAATCCACCAAACTGCAATACATAGTCAAATGACTACCCTAGTGACACACAAGTCACTATGCACAGTCAACAAGATTAATCAACAATCAATCATGCAACGTGCCGATATGGTGAGACTCAGCTCTCCAACAAATCCAATAGATCATCTCGACCTACCTCACTATCCTGGCTGTCAGACTCGTCAGAGTCTCCAGGTGCTCCTTTGTAGGGCCTCAACGCATCAGCGGCAACCATGGCTGTGAACTTCTTGTAGCCACGCATACCCTTGACACTGCTAATCTCATAGCGGTCAATAAGCGGAAATACTTTAGTTACCTTGTACGGTCCACTATAGAGGGGGTCAGTTTTGTGATTGATCCCTGCTCCTCCTCGAACCACACCTTCTTTCCACAAGACAAGGTCTCCTTTTCCATACTTGCGTGCTACCTTTCGCCTTTTGTCGTACTGCGCCTTCATTCTTTCAGCAGCCACTGCCATATTACGCTGAGCCGCCTCACGACACTCAGCTACCTGCGCCTCCGTGGAGAGATGCTCAACACTGGCATCCTCTCGCGTGTCAGCAAGAACACTGTTCTTATGACCAAACATTAACTGAAATGGGGTAAATTTAGTACTGGCATTGATGGTATTATTAACACCCCAGATAATCTCAGGTAGTCCTACATCCCATAAGTTAGGATCTGCATCCATAGCACGCATCGCCTCCAGCAATGTCCTGTTGGTCCTCTCAACCTGCCCATTTGCTCGGGGAGTAGCAACTGCGGTCAAGATGTGTTTGAACTGCTTTTCTACAGAAAATTGCTTAAACCTTCTGCTATTAAAAGCCAAACCTCTATCGGAGATAACTCTAGTAGGTACTCCAAATGTACTAAACATTTCATTCAACTTTCTAATTGTCTCCACCGAATTTAGTGTTCTTGACGGAAAAGCAAACACAAACTTGGAGAAAGCATCTGTAGCCACAAGTAAATAACTATTACCTGTCTTGCTTTTGGAAAATGGTCCAAGGTGATCTATATGCAGAGTGTGCATCGATCTGTCGGGCTTCGGAATAGCATTGAGCTTACCTTCCTTTTTCCCGTATTGGCCCTTAGCAAATGCACAATTTATGCATGCAGCCACATACTTCCTGATGAAACGGGTCATCTTGGGGAACCAAACTTCACTCTTGATCAGCTTCTCACACCGTTCGAAACCTGGATGACCAATGTCATCATGATATTTCCTTACCAACATCCATTTAGCATTATTTGGGACCATCACACGTTCACCCGCCAACGTTTTGCGGTACAATCTATCATTTCTGATGCAGAAATCGTTTGTCAAGTCCTTATTAGCCTTGCCACTCTTAAGCTGTTCTACAATCGATATAATCTTTTGGTCCTGAAACTGCAATGAAAGTAACCAATCATCTGTTTCAACCATTGAAACATTCACCTCAACAGGTGACGGGTTGCGACTCAGAGCATCTACGTGCTTCATACGGTCACCAGGACGATATACTACATTCATATCATATTCCTGTATGGTAAGCCACCATCTAGCTATCCTAGGAATCATATCCTTCTTAACCAGTGTTGCTCTTACAGCAGTACAATCTGTCACAACAGTGAATTGTATGCCAAACAAATAGATACGGAACCTTTTTACAGATTCAACTACAGCTAAAGTCTCTAACTCATAGCTGTGATAGAATTCTTCCTCCTTTGAAGTCACACGACTGAAATAAGCTACTGGTTTTATTTCACCGTCGCTCTGCTTCTGCATCAGAATTCCACCTAATCCAAGCTTACTGGCATCAGTATGCAATTCTGTCTCTAGTTCTCTATCATATATGGCTAGAACAGGGCGACTTACTAACTTCTCTTTTAGGGCTTCAAATGCATGTATCTGGGAATCTTCCCATTTCCACTCGACACCCTTCTTTGTCAACTCAGTCAACGGGCGACCTATGGTAGCAAAACCTTTAATGAATTTTCTGAAATAGCTGGCTAATCCCATAAATTGCCTAATTTCATGAATATTAGTAGGTTGCCTAAAGTTCTGAACTGCATCGATTTTGATATTGCCTGGTGCAATGCCTTTATCGGACACCTCATGTCCCAAATAAGTGATTTTAGTTTGCAAGAAAGAACATTTACTCAAGTTGACTCGAAGATCAGCTTCTGCTAACAAACTCAATACCGTTTTAAGTCTGATTATCCCTTCGGGAACTGATCTGGATGGTATCAGGATGTCATCCATGAACACCAGAATATCATCACCTGGTATTCTCGCTAAAGCTTTCTTAATAATGCGCATAAACACAGAGGGTGCATTAGCTAATCCATAACTCATTCGCAAATACTCAAACTGTCCATCTGGCGTCACAAATGCAGTTTTTCTGATGGAATCCTCCGCCATCGGTACCTGATGGTAGCCTTGAGCTAAATCTAAACTGGTAAAATAGATTTTTCCTGCCAGTTTACATACTTGGTCATCAATATGCGACAAAGGAAACCGGTCTTTAATCGAAATTGCGTTAAGAGCCCTATAATCAACGCACATTCTAAAATCTCCGTCCTTTTTCCTAACGAGAATCACAGGACTAGCATAATCTGAATCCGACTCTCGGATTATACCACTGGCCAAAAGATCATCAATCTTTTCTTGTACTACCTTACGTTCTGCAAAGGCCAGCCTGTACGGCTTGTAATGAATCGGTTGTTCGGTAGTAGTCTTAATAGACATCTCTCCCAAAGTGGTGCAACCTAGATCATTGGTGGAATTAGCAAAACAGTATTCGTACTCACGAAGCACCTGCAGTAGGTCCCGCTTCTCCGCTTCGCTTATGTCTCCCACCTGCAGATCTGATGTCTCCATTAAACAAACAAGGTTGTCACTTACTTCTCCTCGGCTACGAGCCAGACCTGCTGGAGCTTCAGTGCTCCGTACAGCCCGAGTAATGAGCTCGCCCTTCTTCCACCTCAAGGCTTCCTGCCCAAGGTTGTGCACCTTCATCCCTCCTTCGGCACCCAAAAATTTAGCTGGCAGCATGAAGGTGGTGGCTCCCAGTTCGAAACAGCGCGGAGCCGTGGAGTAGCTCTCCCCAACCTCTGCTCCTGCAATGCTCACCTTAACCACCTCTGTGGTTGATGGTGGTATTGTGACGTCTCCGGCACATACAACCTGGAATGACTTGTCATCAATTATTGCAAGTTCAATAGTTTGTACAGGGTTAATTTCTACATCACTTCTAAAAATCGCCTGTCCATCATTTACAATCAGGGAAATTCCGATCTGTGAAATAAAAGGCTGTCCAATTAAAATATCAATGCTGCCCATAATACAGTCGGTCACAAGTGCCGAGGTGACCAGACTCAAACCGTCCACCTCGAGAATAAATTCTACCACACCTTGTGCCATTACCGACCCACCTGTAAATCCTTTTAAAATGGTTCCAGAATGTTCCATTTTCAAATTTAACTGCCTGGAGGCTTCTCCAGATATTATGTTGGATTGGCTTCCCGTGTCTATATAGGCACGGAAAATCAACCCGTTTACCTTTACCTCCTTGTTAAACACATCAGTCCTGCCTGCCAGCTTAAGGAGGCTAACTGACTTCTCCTGAGGTTTTGGCCTCTTGTAACACCTGGCAGGAAGGTGTCCACTCTTGCCACAGTGCGGGCAATCCTCAGACTTCTTCATGCAGTTGGCTGCATAATGGCCTTGTTTACCACACCGGAAACAAGCCTTGTCTGCCTTGGCGCCATCCCGGTGGTCACGCCTACGCCCCTGCTTTCCCCAGCGATGCGACTGCAATGCCGATGGGGTACGCACAGCGGCCCTGTCACTCCTGTTAGATGAACTGCCTTCGGGGGACTGGTAATTTTCCTGGGATGCCAGGAATCCCACATACAGCTCCTCGGGGGTAGTACACCTGAAGCTCCTGGCATGCGGCTGAAGCTCCACGGGTAGACCCCGTATTATTAAGGAGATGGCAGCCTCGTCATCCAAACGGCACCTCTTCACCATCATCCGCTTCTCGTGGTAATAGTGCGTCATGGTTTCGTTATTCTGTTTTTTTCGCTGCATCAGCTCCTCCATCATATCCGCATACTCCGTATGCCGCGGAAATGCTCGCTCCAGCGACAACTTCCACTCCGGCCAAGACATCTCGTAATTGTCGAGGTGGTCGTACCATTTACGGGCTGATCCACGTAGCCGCGTCTGCATATAGCACGCCTTTGCGTACTCGTCCCATCCATGGACTCTTCCCAGGACCTCGATCTTCTGCAGCCACGACACTGCCGTGACCGTCTTATCCTCTGGATCGAAAAATGGAATTATTTCCGCTTTCACGGTGGGGCCACCGCTTCGCGCCGACGAAGTGCATTGTCCCTCCTGACGGCTGGACCCAGAACTCCCTTCCCTAGCCCTAAAGTATTTGGCTAGCATGCCCTCAAGTTTATTTTCCAGTAATCTCTCGAAAACAACGCGCGAAGGCTCCATCGAATCTTCCGAATTGCTCGGGCTTCGGCTGCGGCTGTTGCTCCGAGACATTTTATAAGTTCGCGCCAAACGCTAACAAAACAAACACAAAAACAAAATGGCGGCGGTAGCGTCACTATGTAAGTCCCGCGCACGAATATGATTTTTCCAAATGAAAATCGCCTTCTCTCTCGTATCTACACAATCACAAGACAATAAAGCGTCAATTTCGCACGTGGATGTTATCTCTGAATAAAACGTCTCTATCGTAACTTTATTCAAGAAAACAAAACACAAACAATAACAAAGCGTCTATTTCGCGCGTAAATCGTACACCCAAACAAACAAACGTCACTGTCGCAATCACTTTGGATATATCCCACTTCTGAATTTATAACAGGATAAATGAAAAGACTGGGCACTTTTAATCACTTCTGTGTATTCCAACAAACAAACTCTCTCAGAATATAACAATGTGTGTCAGCGACGTGTCATGTGTCCAGCGTGCGTAGAGAGAAGAGATGGGGTAGCAACAGGTAGGCCACCTGCTACCCTTCCCGGCCGGTCCAATGTGGCCAACCGCAGGATATTCTTCCTCTATCAGTGCTGCCAACCGATGTAGCGCGCTCGGGGTCAGTTGTTGCTTTTACAATATATTATAAACGCTATTGTCACCTCACTTTTTACTCGTTTGATGTAAAAATAATTAATAAAAAATACTCAAAGATTCATAATTGATTTTCAAATTGCGGCCGGAAACTTTGGCTTCACAAATATGTACATTTTAATTACTTTGCGGTTAACTTTTAAATTTCAAAATAAAGCGTGATATTTTCTCTTTCTAACACAGCTTAGATCATATTTCTAACCATGATAATAAGGGAGGCACAACGATTTCTAACAGACCTAAATAAATACGCTCATCGTACATAACCTCAAAACCATATGCCATTCATTCACTTTATGTCAAGAGCAGCACTGCGCGGCTTTATAAAAAATGAACAAATTCTCTCTAATTCCCCCTCCCCTGCCTTCCTCGCTTCACCCGGGTGTTGTGTTTTCCATCGACCACGGAAAACAAGAACATTGAATTATGCTGAATTATGAATGGACACATTTGCTCATTTGAAGCCAAAGAGCATGCTACCTAGTAGCATGTGTGTCAGTGACGTTGCTAGTAATGAGCACGCTCATTTGAAGCCAAAAGAGCATACTCTCAAATCGACAGACGTTTGATTTGTGAGCATGCTCATTGAATTATTGGATGGAAGGGGAAGCCTCTAAGCATGTGTGGACAGGCTGGCTTATGAGCATGCTCATTTCAATCCGATCTCAGTTCGGAATAGCATTCCGCATTTGAGTATCTCGTTTTTGTATGCAATTTTAGAGAGTAGCTCGTCAAATACTACGGAAGCATTCGTAAATGATTTTTATATCCGTTGACATCTCGCATTTCTACTAACAAATGATTACTTGCTCCAAGCTTTGCTCTTCTAGTGATCCGATTACGAACCCATATCGATCTTTTAATTTTCTTATCCCTTCAAAAATTTGGCGATTTTTGTCAGAGGCTAAAAATATTCCCGCTTTGAGATAAAATCCAAATAAATGAAATGTTTGTTAACGTATCCGAAAACTAAAAACTGCTTTCGAAAGGTGATGAAATATGCTTTTAAAGTATATTATTGGAAATAACCATGTTATTTTATAAATATAAAATTTTTGGATGAAAACTTTTAAAAGTTTTAAAAATGGTAACCTCACTTTTTTGTCATTTCATGTAAAAAAAAAACTTTAAAAATTCACAAAGTTTCATAATTTTTATTCAAATTCTGATCGAAAAGTTTGGTTTCAAAAAGGTGTACATTTTATTTTTTTGTAGTTTACTTTTAGATTTGAATATATAGCGTGTTGTATTATCTTTCCAATACCATTTAAATCATACTTCTCACTATGATAGTAAGGGAGATACAACGATTTCTATGAGACCTTTGAGAGCTGGGACAAATAATATGGTATCCTGTGATTAACCGCGTTAATAAAATAAAATCTTTTATAATCCTTATAATTTTCTTAAATAATTCATAATTGCGTTGCAAGTTGCAAGCAATAAGATGTTCTGGGCGAACGGAATTGTCTCTATAGATACGATGACAGTTATTATTTGACATGAGCATGCTCTTTAAAGAGCATGTGTGTTCAATTGTTGGCTTTGAGCATGCTCATACATTAGAAAGCTCAAGCCAAGCCTGTTCATTTATGAGCAAGTGTGTACAGTTGTGTGAGCATGCTCATTAAAGAGCATACTCATAAGCCGGCTTGTAATAAGCAAATGTGTCAGTACCTTTATGTGTTTAAGGTAACGCCTCTATTGACGATGTTGTAGTCTTTTGTTGTAAGAATGTTGTCGCAGGAGACGATAATACTGAAGGAAGAGGCCCAGCTTAAAGCGGCGTCTCCTCCGACCAAAATGTGTACGCATTTTGTGGATGTGGCCCATAGAAATCAAGGAATGTTGTGGCCCTGCCACATATTTATGGTAATGTTTGAGATATTGTTTGTAAAATTGGTCGCAAAAGACCGGCGTTAACAGTTGTTCGGAATTCATGTCCGCTTTGAAATGTTGGCAGTCAAGATATGTGTATATATATCACAAATTTGAAGTGTTGTAAATTAATCCAAAAAAGATTTCCTTAAATATCTTATTTTTCTCGGTTTTTTTCTTCCGATTTGTGTGGTCATATTTTTAAGAAAATACGTGAGTCTTATACGACGTACATTTTAAGAGGATTTTTGGTTTTGAAAAATTAAATACTTTTATTTAAGAAATCTTCGTAAACATCTATTAAATGTTTTTATATTAAAATTTCATTGTTATAGGTCTAAAAAGCAGAAAATATAAGATATAATTTTTTAAGTAATAAAAAAACTTTCTCTACGCTCTCCTGAACAATTAAAATTGTCTTCTTTATAGCATTTGAAATTTACGTGATTAATGTATATTTACATATTTTTTCTCATTCAGATGTAGACCTAGATTCCTTCTGTTTTGAAGGTCAAATGTGGAAAATTTCATCAATCTCAGAATAAAACTGTATATTTAAATACATTTCACATCACAGGTCACAGATACTCTGCTGTATGTAAATATGTAATATTATTTCATATGAATACATTGTGAAGTAAGATAAACTAATCAAATAAAATTTATTTGCGCATGCTGAGATTAGGACCAGATTTAGTTCTTCAGTTTAAAAAGCAAAGGAACGTACCCTCTCAACCATGGAGGCCGTCATATGCGTGTTCACGATGTCTTCTCTTGCCGTTCATTAGTGGCTTAAGTATTTTCATCTAAAATTAAAACTGAAACCGTCAACTAAATGTAAACTTTTAATATACCTTTCTCATTAAAGTTGCCTACTTCATCTTGCTAACACCTTCCATTATTAGTTACGTGATACGAGTTAATTGTACGATTGATTAAACAATTAGGGCATTATTTAAAAAAACGTGTTTTTAATTTCCATTACAATGGATTACCAAGTAATCAAACCGTGTACAAAAACTTACAATAAGACTATTAGAAACGAAATGTAAACTAACAACTGTTTTGCAATAATATGTGATATGCTTTTTATGTTATTTCTTTCGGTGCTATTAGAATATCTACTTCTGCATATTGTTTATTTAGGTTGTGTTTATGTGTTATAAGAGAGTTCGTATAGGAATTGCTATTGGCATTAATGTTGCAGTGAAATTTATATCTAGTTCTTTACTTTGAATCTTTACGAGTCGTAAAATTGTTGTACATATCCCTAGTACGAAGCCTAATCGAACATAACTCAATAGTCTGGTCGCCCTTCTACAAAATTCATATCCATAATATTGAAAGAATTCAAAGAAAATTTCTAAGATTTATAAATTTTAAACTTAACATCCCTTTAGAGCACATAAATTACTTATCATTAATGAATATTTTAAATATTCCAACTTTAGAAAACAGGCGAAAAATAACTGACCTAACCTTTTTATTAAAATTATTAAACTCTAAATTTGATTGCTGTGAACTCTTGCATTTAATAAATCTACATGTACCTACACGAACTACTAGACAAACATTAACATTTTATATACACACATCTCATTCTAACTATAAATTGCATTCCCCAATACAACGATTACACAGTCTTGGTAACCAATATTTAAACAATATTGATGTATTTGACAATAATTTGAATTTGGCAAACTTTAAACGCCGGATGTGCGAACTATTTTTACTTAATTCATAAACTATTGTAAATACTATCTATCTATCTATTTTTACTTTATTTATATTCTGTATTACCTACATTTTGTCAAATCATATTTTATCTAACCTATATTATGTGTCTTTATATTTTCTGTTACTTACCTGTATTTTATTCACTTCTAACTCTTCACTGTAATTAATCGAAACATGTATTGCTTTATGTATGTAAAAGCCCTATGGGCGTTTAAATATGAATAAATAAATAAATAAATAAATAAATATGACTATATGGAAATGAAATAATATCAATTGTAATAATGAAGGGCTATCAGAGAGGAAATTCATGGATTTGAGAAGAAAAAAATAATATGGATTGTAATATCGATTACAATTCCCTGTTTTTCTCGACATATCAAATGCAGATATTGCTGTTTTGATTTCCAGATAATACCTATATGGAGACCATTGCCATTAGTACCGCAACGGGTCCCAGAGAAGACTATGGAGTGGCAATTCCTTATACCACAATTGACATAGACCTGGCGGATGTTAAAAAGGAATGCTTAGAGCGCTCTGAAGGAATTACCCAAACCACCGGTAAAACCGACTTTTGTTAAAATTAACAATTTGAACTCACCAAATGTTTGCGTTCTTACTATTTAATTGTACTTCCACTTATCAGTAATTCTTTTCCAGACTCATTGACAAACATGAAGAAGTCCCCATTGGGAAAACGGTACTCTTGTCCACATTGTAACAACGCCTGCTCGGACAAGTCAATGTTAGAACTGCACTTGCGCACCCATGCTGGAGAAAAACCTTATTCATGTTCCAACTGCAACTTTTCAAGTCGACGGAAGGGACGTTTGAAGAGCCACATGCTGATTCATAGTGGGGTAAAACATTTTTCGTGTCCTGACTGCAAATATTCATGTTCACGGAATGGACAATTGAAGAGGCACATGTTGACACACAGACGGGTAGAACGTTTTTCATGTCACGACTGCAGCTTTTCATTTTCTTTTAAGGGAAATTTAAAGACCCACATGCTGACTCACAATGGGTTAAAACCTTTTTCATGTCCCGACTGCAGCTTTTCATTTTCTCTTAAGGGAAATTTGAAGGCCCACATGCTGACTCACAGTGGAATAAAACCTTTTTCATGTCCTGACTGTAACTATTCATGTTCACAGAAGGGAGCTTTGAAATCACACATGTTGACTCACAGCAAAGAAAAACCTTTTTCGTGTCTCGACTGTAACTATTCATGTTCACGGAAGACAGCTTTGAAATCACACGTGTTGACTCACAGCAAAGAAAAACCTTTTTCGTGTCTCGAATGTAACTATTCGTGTGCACAGAGTGGACATTTGAAGAGCCACATGTTAACTCACAGCGGGTTAAAACCTTTTTCATGTCCCAACTGCAAGTATTCATGTTCACGGAAGGGAGCTTTGAAATCACACATGTTGACTCACAGCAAAGAAAAACCTGTTTCGTGTCTCGAATGTAACTATTCGTGTGCACAGAGTGGACATTTGAAGAGCCACATGTTAACTCACAGCGGGTTAAAACCTTTTTCATGTCCCAACTGCAAGTATTCATGTTCACTGAAGGGAGCTTTGAAATCACACATGTTGACTCACAGCAAAGAAAAACCTTTTTCGTGTCTCGAATGTAACTATTCGTGTGCACAGAGTGGACATTTGAAGAGCCACATGTTAACTCACAGCGGGTTAAAACCTTTTTCATGTCCCAACTGCAACAATTCATGTTCACGGAGAGAACATTTAAAGAGCCACATGTTGAATCACAGTGGAATCAAACCGTTTTCGTGTTCCGACTGCAACTATTCAAGTAATCGAAAGGAAAGTTTAAAGACCCACATGCTGACTCACAGTGGAATAAAACCTTTTTCGTGTCTCGACTGTAACTATTCGTGTTCCCTGAAGGGCTCTTTGAAATCACACATGTTGACTCTCAGCAAAGAAAAACCTTTTTCGTGTCCCGACTGTAACTATTCATGTTCACAGAAAGGACATTTGAAGAGCCACATGTTGACTCACAGTGGAATACAAGCATTTTCCGTGTCGCGACTGTAACTATTCGACTTAACTGAAAAAAGCCTTAAAATCACACATGTTGACTCACAGCGCAGAAAATCCTTTTTCATGTCCCGAATGCAACTATTCATGTTCACGGAGCGGACAGTCAAAGAGCCACATGTTGAATATCAGTGGAATCAAACCGTTTTCGTGTTACGACTGCAACTATTTAAGTTATCGAAAGGAAAATTTAAAAACCCACGTGCTGACTCACAGTGGAATAAAACGTTTTTCGTGTCTCGACTATAACTATTCATGTTCACGAAATGGACAATTGAAGAGCCACATGTTGATTCACAGTGGGTTAAAACCTTTTTTTATGTCCTGACTGCAGCTTTTCATTTTCTCTTAAGGGAAATTTAAAGACCCACAAGCTGACACACAGTGGAATAAAACCGTTTTTGTTTTCCCGACTATTCATGTTCACTGCAGGGAGCTTTGAAATCATCCATGTTTGACTCATAGCGCTGAAAAATCTTTTTCATATTCCGACTGCAACTATTCATGTTCATGGAGAGGACATTTAAATAGGCACTAATTGATTCACAGTAGAATAAAACCGTATTCGTGTCCCGACTGTAACTATTCATGTTCACAGAGAGGAAATTTGAAGAGCCACATGTTGACTCACAGTGGAATAAAACCTTTCTCGTGTTCGGATTGCAACTTTTCAAGTTGTCGAAAGGAAAATTTGAAGAGTCACACGTTGATTCACGGCGGGTTCAAACCTTTATCATGTCCTCACTGCAACTCTTCATTTCCACAGAAGGGAAATTTGAAAACCCACATGCTGACTCACAGTCGAATAAAACCCTTTTCGTGTCTCGACTGTAACTATTTATGTTCATTGAAGGGAACTTTGAAGAACCACACGTTGACTCACAGTGGGTGAAAACCTTTTTCGTGTCTCGACTGCATTATATGAAACAAAAAAAATGCATTGTTAAGAAGGTTTCACTTTCCAACTAGGAAGGTTTCCGTTTTAGGACGGTCAAATTGCCTGGTTTTATTCACATTAGGTAGGTTTATGCTGTTATTTATAGAACTGGGCAAATTTGCATTTAAAGTACCGACCACCGACATTCGGCGATTGGTATACGGTCGCCACTTTATTTTCCCAAAATTTTTTCACAGTTCGTTGTAGATGTCGTTATAAGCAACTAAGCGAAATTTGTCCTGGTCGCCAAATTGTTCTCAGAGTGCATGGATCCGAATATTTAAGTTCCGGAGTCTGTCGCCACGCAGCTAGGCACTAGTTGATATACACGGAGACGGGGCGACGTATCCTGCATTTCAATCCTAGCTTTTAGTGGCGACTGTGCATGACGTATTCCGCATTTCACTGCCGACCGGAAACGATGTATCCTGCGGTTTGTAACTAGCTTGAAATGGTGACCGCAAGAGTTAAGACGCATTCTGCATTTTATTCCTAGTTTTGGGTGGCGACCGGGTATGGCGTACTTCACATTTCATTCCTAGCCTTTAGTGACGCCGCATTTTGTTCCTAGCCTTTTGTGGCGGCCGGTGGCGTTTGCGACCTTCAATGTCGTGTAATCACAAAACAATAAAAAAAGCGAGCTCCTGACCGGCAATCAGAGGGATGTGGGTTCGAGTCCCGTCGGCGGCATGTATCTTTCTCGGGAGTTTTTTTAAATACGGATGAGTGTTTCAGGCTGATAATTATTGCTTATTATTATTATCAAAGAATGGTTTCCCATGATGTAAGCTAAGAATGATTTGTTTAATTAACTATTTCTAATTTTGATTCTCGTATTATATATATATATATAAGGCGTATCATATGCACGTCACACATTAACAAGGCTAGCTGTGCGAAACTTGGTACCTTACAGCGGTGATGATTTATTATAAATAAACAATACATAACACAACATGTATGACGTACAAAGTAATACACTAATTTCACAATACCGTAATTAAATGAGCATTAAATGAGGTATTATATATATATATGTATATTCATAGTATCTATTTATATATCTACCTACATTTATAGTTATTGTTTTTATATTTTAGCAGGATTAGTTCAAGCCATTAGCGCGGTGTATATTGATTGGCATTGTCGTATGCACTGAAAACATGTTTTAAATCAGTGAAAATAATCATGATTGCACATAATTTATTACACATCGTAGTTACAACGCTTAGGAAAAAAATCATATATATTATTGCATACTTAAATTATATCTAATATTGTAAATTTTAATGTACTATGTATTATAAGCTCACACTTCTAAACCCGTAACCTAAAATAACTTCATATTTTTATGCTGTAAAATTTTTATAATTCCTACATCCTGTTATCACGTACCTGGTTTATACTTTTCAATACAGAGTTTTGGTTTCAGAGAAAAATAATATTTTTTTTGTTTTTTATGGTTTTCAGTTTTTTGTTATGTAATTATGTACATTTCTTAAGGACTAATAATATGAACTAAAACCTGTCAATTTGTCTGTCCTAGAACGGGAAACTTTCCTAGTTGGACAGGCAAAGCTTTCTTATATGTAAAATGTACTTTTTTTGTATCCTTCTATAATAAATAAATAAATAAATAAAATATATATATATATACTAGCTCCGCGGGTTTTTGTTGCTAAACCCTGCAATTAAACTACAGAATACTTATATTTAATGGGTAAATATATAATAGTAGACATTCTTACATTAAGAAAGTGAATAATGAGAGGAATACTCTTCACCCCGACATAAATCTTCTTTATTGAATGAAAGCGAAAAATGTTTCTTCTTCTTCATACTTTTTTCCTTAAATATAGTATTATAGATGGCTCCACTTCCGTTTGCAAATCGCATGTGAGCGAGTGATATGTATGCATATTACGGCATCAGCTCCGTGGAAAAGGGCACGTTCACGGACGGGTCCGAATGGTTTCCATAGAGTGTGGCGTTGGAGATTTACTCAGAGTCGGGCTCCTTAATTTGAACCGTACGGGCATTACCGTATTAATATACTTCGATGATGATATCAAATTTAATTCCAAGGGAAAAATAATAATATGAAAACTTCAAAAGTATTTTACCTGATGGCGCCACTTCCGTTTGCAAATCGCGTGTGAGCGAGTGCTTAGTGTGTATATTACGGCAGCAGCTCTGTGGAAAAATGCTCGTTCACCGACGGCTCAGAATGGTTTCCATACAGTGTGGCGTTGGAGATTTACTCGGAGTAGGGTTCCTTAAATTGAACCGTACGGGCGTTACTGTATGGCCTACCGTTTATGCCAAAGCGGAGATAGAAATTCAAAAGGTGAAACATTGGCTTGACTCTAACTCGCTCACTCTAAATATATCGAAAATGAAATATTTCCTATATTTTTATTAAAGAAGATAATATAAGCGACGGTCAATCAAAAATCCGAAACAGAAAAACCAGAAAAATATACGGATACATCTAGGACTCTATCCGTATTTTTTTCGATTTTTCTGTTTCGGATTTTTGATTGACTTTCGCTAATATTATCTTCATTAATTAAAATATTATAATTTGAGGTTAACTCATTAAGTTAAAAATATAAAAATAAAAATATTTTGTTTAGTCTCACCAATATTCCAATGTCAAACCTAAACCTAACACTAAAAATACACGAATGAAAAAAATCATCTCTGAACTGGAATTGCGACTGCCCATGCCTTGAACAAGTTAACAATATCAAACCTCTGGGATAACAATTGACACACACCTAAATTGGAAACAACTTATCCATAACATTACAACTTAAATTCGTAGATTTTTAATTTTTGTTTATATTAACTCCATACAGGAGGCCCCGAGGAAAATAATTTCCCTTTGGGGCCTATGTTATCTTTAAAAATGCTGCGTGGAGGTTCTTTTTAAGGAGAGGAAGGAGTAAACATGGGACTTGAAGAAGTAGGAGTAGGAAGGAGGAAACACAAACGCCGGCAAATCGTTCCACAGCCGAGCTGTAAACTCAAAACGAGTCGTAAAAACGACCAGTTCTCATGTGACAAATGTCAACCGTGTACATATCTTGTGCAAGCGTTTGGCGTGTTTCTCGACTTTGCAACGGTGCCGAGGGGATCAATGACGCTAGTTCATCGGAGCATCTTCCAAACTTTAGGTAAAACTTTAGTTTCAAAACTTTTTTTATGTCCTGACTGCAACTCATCATTTTCACAGAAGGGTTATTTGAAAACCCACATTCTGACTCACAGTCGAATAAAACCCTTTTCGTGTCCCGACTGTAACTATTCATGTTCATTCAAGAGAACTTTGAATAACCACATGTTGACTAAAAAAGGTGAAAACCTTTTTCGTGTCTCGACTGCAACTATTTAGGTACACAGAAGAGAAATTTTCAAACCCACCTATTGACTCACAGTGGAAAAATCGCTTTTCTTCCCCAGACTTCCAATAGGAAAACCAATAGGACACCGTTTTCAACAACAAAAAAAGATTTGAATCTTAATTTGAAAAAAGAAACAAAAAATAATAAAAACAGAATTCAGAGAGCAGAGTTTGTGAATGCAGCTGTACATATTTATTAAATTAAAACAAATAACTTTGTTTAAACCACTAATATAATCACAATTACCTACATGTTTCAAAACATGTACGTAATTGTGATTATATTAGTGGTTTAAACAAAGTTATTTGTTTTAATTTAATTCACGCCACAAAGTGATTTTGCGTAGATGGAAGAAGTACATATTTATGTTCTTGTCGGCTGCCCATTAGTAACAACGTTGATAAAACCAATAGCAAACCAATAGCATTCGGAACACGAAACACTCGGCACTGTTGCAAACTTTTTGATGAAAACTACTTTTCGCATTTAAACATTTTTTATTTATTTATTTGAAACAAATGCATCGTTAAGAAGGTTTGCTGTCCAAATAGGAAGGCTTCCGTTTTAGGACGGTCAAACTCCCTGGTTTTATTCGCATTAGGTAGGTTTATGCTGTTATTTATAGAACTTAATAATAAATTAATAACATTTACACACTTGACAGATTCACAGTCAAGTTCTACATAGGTTCTAAAGCAATAAAGCAAATAAGAGTATTTGTAGAAAACAAAAGCTATTGAGAACACCGAGTAAAAAAATAAAATGATAAAATATTAAGTCCATAAAGAAAAAGATAAACTTATCGATTCGTGAAACAGAAAAATAATAACTTTCTTCGATATAATAAAATAAAATATTCTAATAATGGACCCGAATGTTCGCCTGAGTTTTTATGAAAACGCACGAAAGATGATTCGGGTATATATATATAATTCAAGTATAATTTTTTCGTGATATAATACACTCGGGTCTTCTATTTTCATATAACATCAAATATTACGATAATTGTAAGTATTACATTAGGATTATAAGTATATTAAATTAAATGATAGGATTATTAAAATAAAATTTGAAAAAAATGACAGACCATGCCCTAATTGTTAATGGTTAATTAAAAAAAAAACTACATGTACATTTGAATATCTTAATGTAGCTCTCATTATTAGGCAGGTATATTGAGATATTTTGTAGATGTAATTTAAATTATCTAATATTACTATGTGATCTATTCTAACGTTTACTCAAAACTATAAATCTATTAACAAATATTTCCTTATGTATAATATTAAGAATGTCTAATTAGTAGAAACTACAGACAAGCTGCCATGTGACAGCTTTGTGGGACTGCCCTTATTTTGTACAAATGTTTTATATATGTAAAGGAATAAGAGTACCTTCCTAGAAATGTCTAGGATTCCTTTATATTTATTTACTTACCTACCTACATAGTATTTAAGTACCTACCTAGAAATGTCTAGGATTCCTTTATATTTGAATTTTGAATTTTATTTCATTCTATTGTTTTTTTTTTCAAATGTCATTGCTTTGGTAACACATGATGTTATGTGTATCCAAATAAACAACCTGACAAATAAACTTTAATTGTCGTTTCTTTATACTCCAGAGCAACACATTGTTTTATTTTTCATTAAAAACCTAAAGACAAGAAACAGTCTTAACTTGCAAGCAAACACACCGCCATAACTACTACGGATGTTTTTACCAAAATTAAGAATTCTCTAAAGAAAAGACATCAAACACGAAAACTATGATTCCATTAACCCAAGAATTGAGGAAAATTTACTTAGATGAAGGTGGGAATTTACAATTTGGTGACCAATACCTGGACGAATCTACCTATGAAACGAAATTTTAGTTCTAATTCTAAGTTATTGAAACTAAAGGGAAAAGTAAACAATTTGAATGAAGCAGATTTAGTAACAATTAATGGTGTTAAAAAGACAAGTGGTTTGACAACTTTAAAGATAAAAATATTGAAATTCGAGAAAAACGTTGATGTGTACATTATTGATGAACACAATTTCAAATATGATTTTTTTATTGGATTAGACATGATAAAAGACTTTAAACTTATCCAATGTAAAGACTTACAAATATCACAGAAACTCTACCTGAATAATACAAATAAAAAAGAAAATAAATCTACATATATGAGAACATACTGGATTTAAAAGTAAAGAAAATAACAATACTATAGAAAAATACATAATAAATTTTAACGAACATGTTAAAGGAGAATATTTTAAAATAACAATAAATCATTTAAATAATGATCAAAAACAGAAATTAATGAACTAATAGGCAAATACACATCAGTGTTTGCGAAGAGTAAATATGATGTTGGCACTGTTAATGGATATGAAGCGAAGATAGACTTATTAGTGGATAAATATGCAGTGTAGAAGATAAAAAGGAAATAGAAGAGCAAATAGCAAAATTATTAGACATTAAACTTATCGAAGAGTCCTACAGTACATTTGCTGCACCAGTTACTCTAGCATTTAAAAAAGAAGAAAATAAAAGATCCAGATTATGCATAGACTTCAGAGACTTAAACAAAATAGTAATACCACAAGCTCAACCATTTCCGTTGATTAAAGACCTAATGACAAAGACCAGAAATTGCAAACTTTTTTCAACGCTGGATATAAACTTCGGCTTTTGGTCTATTCCCTTGAGGATTGAAGACAAAAGGAAAACGGGATTTATAACACAAGAGGGGCATTATCAATGGAGCTGCCTGCCTTTTGGATTAAAAACTTCTCCGGCAATTTGTCAGAGGATTTTAAGAAATATATTGAGAAAATATAAACTAACCGAATTAGCTGTCACTTACATAGATGCTTTGATTATATAAATGTCTAGATAGAGTGATGCGCTGTAATTGCAACAAAAAGAACAGGCCAGATTTGAAACACTAGTGTGCGTGACACGCACACAAGTATGCGTAACTTGTATTGTTTTACAAGCGCTGCGGGCGTGTTGAGTGATTCCAGCTCCCAAATATTTCCCATAAAAGTGGGTAAAAAATATGTTTCGGTTTTGCGGGACCTATAATTCGTTAATTTTGAATTCATTTAAGTAAAATAGTTTTCTACATATAATAATGATATAAATGAAAAGAAAATCATTGTTAAAAGAGATTTATTTTTATTTGATTATTTTTAACAAATAAAGACAACGAAAATCATTAGAAACGGTTTTATTTAGTTAACTAATAAAGACTTATTAAACAGTTTTAGAAATCATTTACATATCACTTTTATTATTGTTATATTTTATTCGAACAACAAATTAAAACTACAAAGAACAATAAAATTTACTTAGTAAGGTCAAAAATACGAAAGACGGTTGCAGAATTTTAGTAATAGACTTACGTTATTTGGCACCTTTTGGTACGGGCCGCTAAAAACAAAATTACAATTTTAAAAAATTACCTTACACGGGATCGCTTCCTTTTTTAACCTTCGACGCTTTTGATTGTTGACAAAATACAGGTCTTTGGCACGGAAACGATCAGAGCAAATGACAGTTGTTTTAGCTGGTTGCCAGACATCCTCTCCGCGGCTTTTTCTTATTATTTCTATTTACTTACTTCTTAATATAGGATCATTCTGTAAAATATGTATGAATAAAATTAAAAGTTTACTTGATACTTCACCAAAAAAACCTGTCACATTTTTTGTAATTTTAATGGATAAACAAATTTCGTATTAATAACTTTTTTAAATATAGTGTCAACGTGTTCACATTTATAACATTATTATGTATAGTGTACCTACTTTTGGGTATTTATTAAAAACCTATTTTAAAATTAACAACGCACTCATGGGAAAAAGTTATTTAAAGAACAGGCAACCCCGTAAACATGGCGTCAAATGGCGTTGTTCTAAGACCAAATTACACTATTAAAACTGAATTATTTCTTTAACTAAATGGTTATTTCAAGGTAACTTACCGATGATAGGTAACATTTTTAGTTGTTTTCAACCGTCCTTTGTAATTCCTGCACACTGTTATAGCGCAAATCGTCATATCCAAATGTCACACAACACGTGTTTACCGCCCAACGATACCATAAATGAACCAATCTATAGATTGATAACTTCCCGCTTTTTGTATAGAGACACTTTCGACGCTATTTAACCATAGACTTGGCAATAATTTGATACTTTTTTTTGCCCTATAGTTATGACGTCACACACACCATCGACAAGGATAGAGGAAAACCCAAAAAAGGGTGTGACCATAGACAATATAGTTCTCTTTCGGTATCTACGCAATTCACCAGCCTAAAATATTTAATTATAAACAGGTAGAAACACAAAATACAAGAATGACTAACAAACCATCACGCCATTTCCGCAGGGGTAGGTAGTAGAAAACAACCCAGTTTTGGAACACATTCTTTGTCTAATTAACATTCATACATCGTCTCATACATACTCTTCTAGAATTCTGACTTGACATGGCTCGACTTGAGTATCTGATTCACTCGATCATGCTATGTCTTCCTCGGACGTCCCCAACTTCTACCTTTCACATATTCTCCTTACACTCCTTTCTTTGTTCATTCGCTCAAACCATCTGAGCGTCCCTTTCTTAATCTTATTCATTACTCTAACATTAATCAGCCTTGCATTATTGGCGGATCTCCACATTTCTCACACGATCATACATGGCTTTACCACACATACACCTCAGGGATCTCATTTCAACAGCATTCAGTCTACTCTCATCCTTCTGCCAGTTCCATGCCTCACTGCACTACATCAAGGTAGGAACCAGCACTCTATTTGGGACTGCTAGCTTCGCTTCTTTGGACATTTTTTGTTAGCGCCAACGTCATTCAGTCCTACATTAATGAAGTTATCTGCATTTATCTGAGTTTTGTCAGTTCAGATCCCACTGAAAGATAAGAACAAATTTATTAATACTAATAAAAATATAAAAAACAGTGCAAATATAAAGTACAGAATAGAAAAGTAAACGTACTGAGAATGATTTGTTCTTGTCGCGTCCAGTCCATGGAGTACTCTTCCTTGGTTCTCCTGTGCAGGCCCCAATCTCTTGACACGACACCACAACGTTACTGTCCTGCATACCTACAACAATCATGTCATCACTAAATTGCTAAATTATTGCTTTTAGATGTGCATCAATGAGCATCATGAAACACATCTGACATATCAAAACAAAGTAAGATAAATAAGTGAAAACAGGATTAAACTGTGCAAATGAATGTATCTTCGACATTATGAAATGGCTGTAATTATTCACATTATGATAAAAATTTGATATTTCATGCCTCCTCAACTAGAAAAATAACAGTACGAAATGAGCTTAGAATTTCATATAAATAATCAATATTATTTGTACCTGCACTTTGGTCAATAAATCCTGTTTTCACGAGGATGGTGTGTCTGATTTTAGGAAGTTTGGTGGACAGTGCATTACTTTCCAATACGCATTTTCACTCGATCTCGAAATGAGCCATTTCATGTAGTATTAGCCTCAAATACATGCAAAATGTTCTCAAAATCGGGTAATCAATATATTCAAGTGTGCAAACTTCACACGGCACTGATATTTATTAATTTATATAAGTATTTTCACATTTGCGTCGAACGTATTGGTGTGAATGTGCGTTGCAAGCGTCCATTTTGATATTATTATAGCGCTCAGTTGTCAAGAGTTTTTCCCATAGAAATTCAAAAATTTCCTATTGGTCCATATAGGTATTACGTCACACAGTCATGGATATTTCGCATCTTCGTTACGGTTGAAGTTTTGGATCGGAGTTATACCCCCCTGAACGATACTTTCGCATCTGAGCGGACAGGACAAGCTTTAAGGCGAACAGTTAGCTGAATGTTTTTTTGGCGTTTCGTCGCTCGAGCGCTCTATCTAGACATTTATATAATCAAAGCATAGATGACATTCTTATGTTTTCAAAAAATTTTGCTGAACACATTGATCATCTAACAAAGCTGCTAAATGCAATCAACACAGAAGGTTTTAGATTAAAATTTACAAAATGCACATTTGCATCAGACATGGTAAAATATTTGGGTCATATAATTCAGAATAATTCAGTCAAGCCAGTAAAGGATAATTTGATTTCAATAAAGAATTTTCCTATTCCAAAAACACAGAAGAATGTGAGACAATTTCTAGGAAAAATCAACTTTTATCATGAGTACATTCCGAAGGGCGCAATAATACTAGATCCTTTGCATAATTTACTAAGGAAAAACCAAAAGTTTATTTGGACTGATAAATGCCAAAATGCCTTTGAAACGATGAAGAACCTGCTATGCTCACAACCTAACCTGGAAATTTTTGATCAAGATTTACCAATTAATATATATACAGATGCTTCTCTAGAAGGTGTTGGAGCTATTTTAAAACAGACTCAATCTGATGGAAAAGAAAAACCTGTGTCATATTTTTCAAAAAAATTAAATGAAGTCCATAAGAAAAAAAAACCCATATATTTAGAATGCTTTGCCATTAATGAGGCCATAAGATACTGGCAGTACTGGCTAATAGGAAAATATTTCATAGTATATTCCGACCACAAACCATTGGAAAATTTAAACATTAACAGCCTTACTAAAAAAAAACACTCCGCTGCCGTTAAACGGTGTTTTTGTGAATTTTTAGATTTGGCAACGCCGTATTTTACTTGTTTAATTTGGAGTTTTCATAATAATCCGCTAGGTGGTGTGATTGATGCGCCTGCGCATTGCTTTCCCGCTGAAAAAAAATAGCGGCAAATACGGAAAAAAGTCGGTCGCGAATGTGTGTGTGATTAAGATGATTTTTTCGTTAATGATTTCAATCCTTGACTAATTTGCACTTATATTCATGTACGCAATATATTTACTATTAATTTGTGTTGTTTTTCGTTAGTTTAAGTCAAATTGTGACACAAAAATCGTGTGTTCTAAATTGAACTGTCAGAAAATGGTTCTATAGGTTATATTCAGAAATAATTTGCATTTTAAGATCGTCATTTTATTATAAATTCTTGAAAGTGATGTTTTTTGGTGACTAAAATGTCTAATACATATTTTAGTAAACGTATACAATAATACAATAATACTCCTTGACAGTGCAAACGTCAAAAATCGTCTCCAGTTTAAATAATAAAAATAAACTTATTTACAGTAAATCTGAACACTTAAACGATACATATGATTAACAAACAGTGCTACTTTAGTGAAATAAAGTGTTAAAACTTCAGTTTTCAGTGTGCCTTTACCAATAAAACATAAACATTAAATACACTCCTTGACAAGTACAGTACCTATACAAACTACCTATCCGAAACTTGTGAGAGTGAAGCTCAACCAGTGGCTCGTAAAGTTTTAATATTAATTTAACATAAAATTTATAAAAACTGATAAACATATTTTTACTGTCGCAATGGATATCCAGTCATTTATCTCAAACGCAGAGAAGGCAGTCAATGCTATAAATAAGGTACTTCTTGACCCTGGTAATAAATTTAATAAGGACCAAATAGCAAAAATCACTCCAATTTCATGTGAAATCTTGGCTGCAATTGGCAGCATGTCGGCAGCGGTAGCTGCCAAAACCGGCATCTTGGAAGGTGAATTGCAGGCATACAAAAATATGCAAAAAAATATTCCATCTCAAATTCCGTCACCCGTAAACAATGTGACTGACATCTGTGAGATGCTAACTGAGTTGGAGGAAAGGAAGACAAGATCTAAGAACATCATACTATTCAACATCCCCGAGAGCAATTCTCTATCAACTGCAACGAGAATCACCGAAGATATTGAAAAGGTTTCATCTTCCCTGGAGGGTTTTGAAAACACATTTAATCCCAGTGAGATCAAGATTCACCGGTTGGGAATCAAGAAACCTGACCAAACAAGGCCCATCAAGATCGAATTTAAGGATCCATCAACTTCCAAATCCATTCTGATGAACCGATCAAAGTTGAAGAACGGTGTCAAAGCAGCAAACGACCTCACCAGTCTACAAAGAAATGAACTTGCTCATTTACGAAGTGAACTTGAATCAAGATTAAAAAACGGCGAAACCAATATTACTATTAAGTATGTCAACTCTACGCCAAAAATCGTGAATGCGCAAACAAAAAACTATCAAAATCCAGCTCACTGAACCTCTACTATCAAAATGTACGTGGGCTTCGCACAAAACTAGATAACTTCAGAATTTGTATACCATCAATAATATGTGAAGCCGTGGTACTGACTGAAACGTGGTTAGATCCATCCATCAATTCTTCCGAACTAGGATTATCCTCTTATAATGTTTATAGGATGGACAGAAACCGTGATACCAGTTCAAAGTCAAAAGGAGGTGGTGTCCTCGTCGCAATAAAAAAGAAATTTACTTCTAAGAAATTAAACACAAAAAACAGTAACGTAGAACAATTGTTTGTTTTGGTGAAATGTAAAAATGAGAAAATAATAATTAGTTCTGTATACATACCCCCCTCGGCCAACACTGTTGTATTCAAAAACCATTATGAAGACGTAGAAATAATTAAATCAAAGTACCCTGATGCCAAATTTATTGCAGTAGGTGATTATAATCTTCCAAATGTAAATTGGGATTTGCACGACCCCGTATTGTCGAATACTTGTAATACAACTATCTCCGAAAATGAAAGAGTAATACTTGACATGTCAATGTACTTAAACCTAACTCAACATAATCTTGTTAGAAACATTAACAATCGTGTATTGGATCTCGTTTTCTTCAATTCTCAAAGTATCAAAGTGAATAAAGCCATAGAAGTTGTCATACCCCCCGATATCCATCATCCTCCACTTAATATTTGTATAACAGACTTTGGCGAAAAAATTCTGAAACCTACGAGATCAAGCTATAATTTCAGAAATGCTAATTATTCAGGTATGTGTGACTCGCTCACATTGGTCGACTGGTCCTTCTTAGAAAGTGATGATTTAAATCATAATATTGAACAGTTCTACTTTATTCTAAGTAATCATATAAATCGCTTTGTCCCTTACACTCAATATAAGGAATCTAAATATCCAGTCTGGTTCAATAAAGATTTGATTAATTTAATTATATGTAAAAAAAAAACAGCTCACAAACTGTACAAGAATCACGGAACATCAAAGTTGTACATAGAATTCTCTAAAATTAGGAGTGATTGTAATAAACTTTCAAGGACATGTTATAATGACTATATTAGGCAGACAGAGAATGATATTTTTAGCAATATAAAACGTTTCTGGCGATTCAGTAAAACATTAAGAAGTGGTGACTCTGATATACCAAATACTATGTATTTTGAAGACAGAAAGGCCGATGGTATTAAAAATATTGTCGATCTTTTTGCAGACTTCTTCAAGAACGTTTATGATAAAAGTCAACCCAATCAGTTTTCCTTACCTAACTATACTCCCCGTTTCAATATAAACCTGTCACATGTGCACATCGAACTAAACGAAATTATTAAACAAATTAAACTTCTAGATCCCAATAAAAATGCCGGTCCCGACAACATTCCACCATTACTCTTACAGCAGTGTGTCGTCGTTCTTGCTTATCCCCTGTACACACTCTTTAATCATTCTTTGTCGAAAGGTATATTTCCTGATCTATGGAAACATAGTTATATAACACCCATCTTCAAGAAAGGGGATAAAAACGAGGTAACTAATTATAGACCGATATGCATACTTTCAACAATTCCAAAACTCTTTGAGAAACTGATTCTGGATAAAATAATTAACTCATTTAAAGATAGTATATGTACTGAACAACATGGTTTCATAACCGGCAAATCAACACTAACTAACCATATTCTATATTAAAATTTCATTTCCGATGCAATGGCGAAGAAGCTTCAAGTTGACTCAATTTACACTGACTTCAGCAAAGCGTTCGACAAGGTTTGTCACGCTATTCTTGTAGAAAAACTGTCTAAAGCTGGAGTTTGTGGAAACATGTTGCATTGGTTTATAAGCAATCTTTCAAACAGAAAACTTAGTGTTAAACTTAATGGGGAATCATCGTATGATTTTTTTTTGCATCCAGTGGTGTTCCGCAAGGTTCCCACATTGGACCTGTATTATTTATCTTTTTTGTGAACGACTTTTGTAATATTTTTAAAGACATCGACGTACTTATGTTCGCAGATGACTTAAAACTTTTTAAAGTAATTCGAAGCCTGAACGACTGTCATATTCTCTCGGCAAACTTGTTAAAATTAGTTGAGTGGTGTAGCGATAACAAGCTATACCTTAATGTCAATAAATGCATAACTATGAGATTTTTTAAAATAAAAAATCCGATTTATTTCAATTACACAATGAATAACATCATTCTCGAATCTGTTTCCGAAATTAATGACTTAGGTATTACTTTCGACACCAAACTTAGCTTTATACCACACATTGAAAATATTGCAAAGAAGGGTTTAAAAATGTTAGGTTTTGTACTAAGAGTGGCTAAAGATTTTACCAACATTAAAACATTAAAACTTCTGTACACATCACTAGTAAGGAGCCAGGTTGAATATAATTCAACTATATGGTCTCCCCACTATAACGTGCATTCACAAACAATAGAAAGAGTACAAAAAAAATTCCTAAGCCTTTTAAATTATAAACTAAAAATACCGAAAGAACAAAAAAACTACCATTTTCTACTACGATTATCTAATCTATTAAACTTGAGTGACATGAGAATTGTTTTTGATCTAATATTTCTATTTGAAATCTTGCATAATATAATTGATAGCCCTGAATTCTTATCGCTCATAAATCTTAATGTGCCAGCCAGAAATACAAGGTCAGTACTACCATTTTATTGTAGTAATACTGCGACCAGGGCCCAATTCAATATACCACTACAGAGAATTCAAAACTTGGGAAATATGTATTCGCACGTAGATGTATGGAATATGTCACTGATACAATACAAACATGAAATTATTAAATCATTCATGTCAGAATGTGAAATCAGACGTGTTTAATATTAGTTACTGTTATTTAAAAGATTCCATAATATTTTGATGTAGCATATTCTTATAATGTAGGAGCTGTTGCACATATTTTTGTATTATTTCTATTTATCTATAATGTAAAAACTTGTTACTTACTCTCTTTTGTTTTTCTGTATTGTAAACTTTTTCTTGTATTACACATCTGTGAATTTCTAATATTAACTTACACTATATTTTATTATTTTTATGCCATCTGCAATTTAAAAACTGGTTTCAGTTTAATTTATTTTTACTTTTTCTCTTTTATTATAATATAATATTTCTTACTTACTTTTATACTGTTATATTTTATAATGTTAATTGCTATAAGTTTATATTTCTTATTTAAACATACATATATATCACTGTATAATATACTTATTATGTAAAAGCCCATCACGGCGTTGAAAATTAATAATAAATAAATAAGTATCAAAGAAATTGATATCTTAAGATGTGCAAGCAATGTATTCAAACGTGAGTTTTTTTATTGTAAATTTTTGGGAATGAAAAGCGAATTTCAAGATTTTTTTATATTTTTTTATTGTGTGAAGAAGTAAATAAATCATTAAATAAAAGGACTGTGTTTTTTGAATTTTGAATTTTCCCAAATATTTCAATGTTTTAATAGAAAGTGTTTGGGGTAAGTTTTTTTTTTCAACTTGATGTTAGAAGCTTAAAATACTACAGTTTTTAAACACTTAAGTATATTTTAGATATGAAAATCTTAAAAGGTAATTAAATTTAGGTTCTAATATGGTATTTGTTTTTACGACATCTCAAAAATTAATAAATATATAGGACATTAAAAAAAAATTCGAAATTCGTTGAAAATTACAAATGGAACAAATATATACAACAGATAAACTACCCTCCTTGGCCGTGTAAGGCGCTCCGCCCACTGAGGCAACTGAAAACCAACTAAAACCGGCTGTTTTCTCTGTCTTGATTGGTCAAAAAGCTTGGTTAACCATAGATGACGAACAATCAGCTGACAGTTGGCAACTATCAATGGCCGCCCAGGGAAATCAGCAGTGACAGTCGCAAGTAACCGCTTGCGTTACCATTGACAACGGGGTTTTGTGTGATTGTGTAGTGCGCGGGCCATCACATTGTCATACAAAGACAGTTGGCAGTTGAGAGTTTTCAGTTGCCTGAGTGGGCGGAGGCGCTAAGCAATGTACATATCTTTCCATGAACAATTTTTTGTCAGTTCTTAATTAGGAAGGATTCTTCATACATGGTTGTTTGACCATTGTACAAATTTTTCAGAAAGTTTATTAGTAAGGCTAGTAAAATACGTAGTTGTCAGATCAAAACCATATATTTTGTTTAGTAAGAATTTGAAAAACGAATTGTACAGACTTCACACAGCGTGCTACAGAAACACCGTTTAACGGCCGCGGAGTGTTTTTTTTTAGTAAGGCTGTAAATCTAGAACGGACGAAGAATTAGGAGATTTAACCTATTACCTATCGCAATATGACTTCAAAATAAAATATGTACCAGGAAAGAATAATTTAGAGGCAGATTGTTTGAGCAGAAATCCAGTATTAGAAGCTATTAAAGATGAACATGAACAGTTGAAAATTAATAAACTTAGTAACATTGAATGATATAGTAACAGATCAAGAAAAAAATGAAGATATAAAAAAATACAAGAACAAGTTAATATATAAATACAATATATATTATAAGAGGATAAGAAAGCAAGAAAAAATACTACTGTCAGAGGAACTCAGTATAAAATATATTAAACTAATACATGAAAATATGTGTCATATAGGTATAAACAAATGCAAAAGAAAATAGGAAAAGTTTATACAGCAAAGAATTTAACAAGAAATATCACCGATTGATGCAAACATTGTGAAATATGTATAAAAAATAAGACAAGAGGACAAGCTAAATATGGTTCAATGTCATACTTAGGCCCTTCCTCAAAACCATTTGAAATTGTCTCAATAGACTTTTTTTTGCTTCTCAAAGACACAGAGTGCAAAGGACTTTATATTATACAATATTGTACAAAATTGTAATGAAATTGGCATGGTTCTCACTGACATGGTTCTCACTGGTTCTCCTGGAATTAATTCAAAAGAGTTTAAAACTTTTTTAAATGAAAGATCAATCACACTAATTTTCACTGCAGTAAATTCACCGTTTTCTAACGGAATTAACGAAAGGCTAAACCAAACACTCGTAAATAAAATAAGGTGCAAGATAAATTAAAAACTAAATACAAAAGCATGGACGACTATTGCTCATAATTGTGTAGATAGATATAATAACACGGAACACTCAATAACAGGCTTTGCACCAAGATGCCTATTGGATGGTACTGAGGTTTCATTCATACCAAATGAACTTAAACTAGAAAAATAAGCATATGGCTGGATTAGAGACAGAAAATTTGCATTAGAAAGAACAATTAGGTCACATGAATGTAATAAAATGTTAATTGATAAAAATAGAAGAACCCATAACTTTAAAATAGGCGATATGGTATATGTTGAAAATGGTCACAAACTAAATAGAAGAAAATTAGATGAGTTTAGGATTGGTCCATTTAAAATCGAAGATAAACTATCTCAATCAACATACAAGATTAATACAGGACATAGAAAGATGGAGTCAAATCTATTCCATATTACAAAACTTATTCCTGCCCCCTTACCAGAAGAAAATGAAGATTAGAAAGAAGAAATCTCCAAAGAAATTTTCTAATCCTAGGGGGGGAGATGTAAAGGAATAAGAGTACCTACCTAGTATTTAAGTACCTACCTAGAAATATCTAGGATTCCTTTATATTTGAATTATGAATTTTATTTTATTCTATTGTTTTTTTTCAAGTGTCATTACTTTGGTTACACTATATTATGTGGCTGATATTTTTAAAACATTATAAAAACAACCTCTATATGACAAATAAACTTAAATTGTCGTTTCTTTATACTCCAGAGCAACACATTGTTTTATTTGTCATTTAAAACCGAAAGACAACAAACAGTCTGATATATAATTAAAATTTAATTGAGTAAATGAACATAGATAAATTTAGGGAATATAAATAAATAATATAGATCTGCAGGATTAACAATTTGGATAAAAGTTGTCAGTACTAAAGTATCTAAAGTAACTAAAATAATTAAGAGAATTATGAACAATGCAATGACAAAACGTATCTGGCAGATTGGAAGAATTAAAAAATTTTAATAATTTGCGACAGATAAGTTAATAATAAGCACAAGAATATTCAAACTGAATAGATAGATAATATGTTTTATAACAAATAAAATAATTGTATTAAATATACGAATAAATAGAAATGTAGAAATTTGATGGATAACAACACTGGAATATCAGATAGGATATTTGTTTTTGTTCCCTTTTTTGGTGTGTATTTCTCTATACTTGGTCAGATACTATTATATAGGAATTGAAGAGACTTATTGCAATTTAGTGTTTCCATTGGGGTCCAGTCGATTAGGGATAATTCTTTGGTACAATTAAGATAATCTGTTTTCTTGAAATTGAATAAAATAAAGAAATTAAATATAATAAAGGACGTTCAAAGTTATCATTAAGATTGTGCATTGTATTAATAGTTAGATCCATATTAATTGGTGGATGGTGCATGTCAATTTTAGAAAGAGCGAGGGCGGGTTTAACATTAAGCGTAAAATCAGAGAGAGCTGGATCAAGTATTCTACCGTTAACATTTTTAATACAGTTATACTGTTGTAAGTTTGATAAATGTAGAAATTCTATTAACAATTATAGATTTTTAATTACCAAATGATTCAACATAAGTACCATCATTATTGGCTATGACTTACTTACACAAAGTCTTGAATGGTCATATTGACTGGCAGGCTCTTTTGTCATCAATTAATATTAGAGTCCCGAGTAAGAAAACTAGAGACAAGTCATTGTTTCATGTCGAAATTGTTTCAACTAGTTTCAGGCAAAATTCTTTCTTATTGAGAACTTCCAATCATTATAACAAAAAATATATCGATCCTGATATCTTGTCGTGCACTTTAAGGTAGCGACATACTCGCAGCTCACATGAAAAAGTTATTTATAACACAATAGCGCTCGCCATACAATCCCATGAGACCCGCCAGACGTAAAAAGATGATGCGCTGTGATCGCGGTTTGAATCTTCGCTAATAGGAATTATTTTTCGTATTCGCTACAGTGGCGGTATCAGAAAAGTTATGCGACCCCCTCTCTACGGTAAACAGGAGAGGGGGTCATTTTTAATACACGGAGCATGCACGGAGCTGTCAAGTTAACATATCCAGTACAAAGAAATGATATTCTCTCGACCGCTTCCGATTTCAACTGACCCCTTCTCCTGCCGTAGGAAGGAATATTTTATAACGTAGTGTGTCGGTAGAAAAGATACTTATAACGCAGTATCTTTTTGATGTGAACTTCGCGTTTGTCGCCCGCTTAAAGGTAGCGACATACTCGCAGCTCACATCAAAAAGTTATTTATAACACAATAGCGCTCGCCATACAATCCCATGAGACCCGCCAGACGTAAAAAGATGATGCGCTGTGATCGCGGTTTGAATCTTCGCTAATCGGAATTATTTTTCGTATTCGCTACAGTGGCGAAATCAGAAAAGTTATGCGACCCCCTCTCTACCGTAAACAGGAGAGGGGGTCATTTTTAATACACGGAGCATGCACGGAGCTGTCAAGTTAACATATCCAGTACATAGAAATGATATTCTCTCGACCGCTTCCGATTTCAACTGACCCCTTCTCCTGCCGTAGGAAGGAATATTTTATAACGTAGTGTGTCGGTAGAAAAGATACTTATAACGCAGTATCTTTTTGATGTGAACTTCGCGTTTGTCGCCCGCTTTAAGCTCTTTCAAACATATAGTTAATGGAGCTTTATAATAAATAATAACCAATTCATTACTAAATACTCGTAGATTAATTCATTGTAACCAAAATAAAAAATTGATAAACGTAAATGTAATTATGAGCGTGAAGTATTATCAAATAATGCATATTATTTTAGAAAGCAATGCCTTTGTGGTTGACATCAGTATATATAAAAATAAATCCCTGTTTTCTTTGGTCACTCTATTACTTCAGAACGACTTTACCTATTTCATTCATTTTTTTTTAAATTTCTAATACTTTGTAAAAGGTTCTTACGGAAAAAAATTAAGAAAATTGGATAATTTCAGAAAACTTGACGACCATTTTAACTTCGTACGTTTGACAGTTCGCGCGTTTGATATATTTCCTATATTATTCATCCGATTGCAATAAAAAATTGGTGAGTTGTTGTGGACATGCCCATGAAGGTTTCTATATAGCATGATTTCTATATTGGTGAGTTCCGGAGTTATGAAAAAAATTGCAATAGTGTGCCCACAAGCGAGTTGTTTGAAAAATGAATGTATTTTATGGAGTTTAACGGCAGGGAAAAAGCCGGGAGAGGGAGGGGAATGAAGGAGGGGTGGTTCGTGGGAGGGGGTGAGGGAGGGGGGAAGGTGGAGAAGGTGGAAGGGGAATTCATGAGGGAAGTTAGTGAGAAAAAGGCGGGTGGGGGAAGGGGAATGGAATCCAGGAGGGGTGGAGGGGAATGAAGGAAGGGTGGTTCGTGGGAAGGGAGAAGGTAGAGAAAGGGTAAGGGGAATTCATGAGGAGGGAGGTTAGTGAGAAAAAGGCGGGAGGGGGAAGGGGAGGGGAATCCAGGAGGGGTAGTTCGTGGGAGGGGGACGAGAGAGGGGAATCCAGGAGGGGTGGAGTGGAATGAAGGAGGGAAGGTTCGCGAGAAGGGGGACAGCGGGATAGGGGTGGGTTCACGCGGGGAAATTGAAAAGGGAACGCGAGAGGGGAAGGGGACGATGGCGGGGAAGAGGACACGCAGGGAGAAACAATTTCTTTATTTAAGTGGCATTTCAACGCATGCCGGGTATCAGCTAGAATTAAGTAAAAATTAAATAATGCTAGTGAACAACTGGGCCTAACAATTAACGTCAATAAAACTACATGAATGACATTTGGACGACTAGATCATTCTGGATCAATGATACAGTAAAATGGTTGCAATGTCGAAAAGGTAAAAAGATTTACATACCTCGGAAGCATTCTCACGGAGACTCTTGAACCAGATGGAAAGTTAAGTGCAGAATTGAAGCAGCAAGAACTGCATTCAGTAAAATGAAATCTCTCTTCTGCAATGACAACATAAATTTAATACTGAGGCAGAGATTGTTAAAATGTTATGTGTGGTCGGTCTTGCTGTATGGATGTGAGACATGGACTTTGAAAGTAAATACCATGAACAGGTTAGAGGCTTTTGAAATGTGGCTTCACCGGAGAATGCTCAAAGTCCCATGGATCGACATGATCACCAACATAGAAATTCTCAGGCGGGCTAGAGCAGATAAAGAACGGCTCACATTGGTAAAAGTCAGGAAAATTTCATGTCTGTATCACATACTTCGAGGGGAGAAATATCACTTCCACCAACTAATATTAAAAGGCAAGATAGAGAGTCGCCGAGGACCTGGTTAGAGGCAAATGTCTTGGTTGCGAAATGTACGAGAGTGCACTGGTATTATAAGTGTGGAGGAGCTATTCCGGGCAGCGCAAGATAGAGACATATTCACCAGAGTAATCGACAACGTTGGGGGGACCTGATAGGGCACATGAAGAAGAAGAATAAAAATTAAACACATATTTTGTGTAAAATCATGATTAATGTATTTACCAACCGGTATCGCTTTGGTCAAGCATCATCAGGGTACAAATTAATACTATATACAGGGTGTTAAGGTACGCACTTGACTTATCTTAACCAGTGATTCCTGATATTATTTGGAGTATTTTGTAATTAAATGTAAATATTTTTTTTGTCTCCAATGACAATTTTGCTGTTTTTTTTTTTCTGCAAAAACATAAAAAATAGCAGGTATGTTGAATGTCCGATGACACCCGTGGACTGTAAATTTCTCACCGAATGGAGAAGGTATAAATGAATTGTTTTTTAAATGCCACATTCAAGGGAATGGTGGAGCAAGGGAATCGAAGTTCCCACCTTTTTGTGAGGATCCCAGCTCCACTATCACGAGATGATGGCACACAGCACAGTTTATTATGTCGACGACGATTATATTATTTTTATTTGAAAATAATGATGTTTCTTGCAAGTTAAATTTGATATTACTGTGTTGCATGGAGCGCGAACGAGTTTCGACTTTTTTCCAAAGATACGAGTTACAACTATATTGTGCAGCGCGGTATAAAAATAAAAACATAAAAACATCTTCTTCTTCTTTGCTGCTTCACGAGTAGGAACTTCTATGGAAATGAAGGAAGACAAAGGAGAAGAGATGGAGGTAGATAGTAATAGTGGACAGATGGGGGCGGGGTAAATGGTTGAACGATTACTCGGCAGAGCGACCAGTGACTTCATGAGAAAGATTTTTTTGTTTGATTATGAAGAAAAAATATTTGTATAAAAAAATGTCCTCAAAAAGTCACCAGAGACCAAAGTTTCATTTACATTTTTTACTCCAAATAATGTCAGGAATCACTGGTTAAAGTAAGTCAAGCACATACATTAATAACCTGTATATATACTGAGCATTGATTTGTACACGTATGATGCTTGAGAAAAACTAAACCGGACAGTAAATAAATTATTTAAGACTTGTGGTTTTTCACAAAATACGTGCTTTTATTTTTATTAAATATTTTATATTCTACATTAAAACCCGTTTTATCACAGGAGACCTAATTTTTCCCAGCTCACATAGGTCTCTCATAAATCGTTGTGTCTCCTTTACTATCATAGTGAGAGTATGATTTAAACGGTATTGGAAAAATAATACAACAAGCTGTATATTCCAATCTAAAAGTAAAACAAACAAAAAAATTACACCTTTTGTAAACCAAACTATGAGATTTTTTTTTACATAAAATGACAAACAAGTAAGGTGACAGTAACGTTTATAATTCATTTGTCTAATGAAAATGTATGTGTTGTTAATTTTTTTCATTATCAGTAATTTAAGTTTAAAAAAATGTGAAAACTTTTCAAAGATTTCATCCAAAAATTTTATATTTAAAAAATTATGGTTATTTTTAATAATAAAATTTGAAAGCCTATTTCATTACCTCTCGAAAACAATTTTAAGTTTTCGGATACGTTAACAAATATTCCATTTATTTGGATTTTATTGCAAAGTGGGAATATTTTTAGCCTCTGACAAAAAAACGTCAAATTTTTGAAAGGTTAAATAAAAGGATGAAACATGTTAAATTATAAAAACAATATAAATTTCGGGAATCTTTGGGAAATATTGGCGACGCACTATAAAAATAATATTTAGCTAATTTATTTAAAGCAATTTTCGTGAAAAATCACTTCTGGGGCGATTTATATATCTTACTGATATTATAAACGCGAAAGTTTGTATGGATGCATGTATGTTTGTTACTCTTTCACGCAAAAACTACTGAATGGATTTTAATGAAATTTTACAGTAGCTATTTCAAATATATTATAAATAATAATTTTATGTTTAATAGAACTCGAGAATGACATTGTGCAAACCAATCAAATTTATTTGAAGTAATACTTTGAATTGAATCAAGAGTTATAGATATTTTAAATAAATAGGTTAAGAATTTTGGTATAAACATAGATGGGACCTAGGAAAAGAAAAAAGGCTAATAGAAGTACTAATCCTGCGCAGACGAAGTCGCGGGCAGAAGCTTGTATATAATATATATAATAAGTGCACATTTGGTAATTTTGGCAAATGATAGGAGTTATAGTAAAATATGCCTTTACTAAAATCTATTACCAATCTTCTCAAATAAAAAATAAAACTCATCTTACGGAATAAAAACATAATTTATATTTAAGAAAGCACAATAATAGTTTACATCGACTTCTCATTTATTGATTTCCATATACACGGCACAACATATGATTAAAACAACATAGAAAAACAGTATGAATGTAAAGATAAATAAAAGTAATAAGGCCTGACGGCGTAGTCCGGAGAAAAGGCTTTGGACTCCCATTCCGAAGGTCGCGGGTTCGAACCTTGCATTTTATTTGATTAATTTGTGTTATTTCACAATTAATTAAAAAAATAACATAGACTATACTTGCGGCACGTTCCAGAGTGGAAGATACTCTCAGTATCGCCCTGGTGTAAGACCAATATTCAGAAATGAAACATTGCCTGAAATGGCTTTAGCCGTGTTTAGTGACTAGTACTTTCCCACCTTCCTCTTCCCCAAGTCATTCCCTTCCCCACTTACCTTCAGCCTCACAACATATCCCAATTGGGGATGGCATAGTCTCACTGGCTCTAGACGGGAGCAATTGGGACTCTTGGAAGGTATTCTCTATATATAAAAAAAACAATTAGAATAAATAATTTAATAAAATCAAGAAGTAAAAATAATAATTAATCTTAAATAGATGAATTAAAAATAAAAAATGTTTTAGTTTTCACCATTGTATGTTCCAAAAAGCTTCTCATTAAAGCTCGAAATTAAAGTCATCCTGAGCACGAGAAGTTTCCTAGCAAGGGTGATTTTTGATGAAATGACGTAGTAATTGCCTTCTGTGCACAAACCTGAAAGTGCATTCTGAGCACGAAAATGGTTTCTCCCCAGTGTGGGTTCTGGTATGACTAACCAACCTACTTTTTTGAGAACACCTGTAAGTGCATTCCGAGCATGAGAATGGTTTCTCTCCAGTGTGGATTCTGGTGTGATTAATTAAATAACTTCTTCGTGCGCACCTGTATGTGCATTCCGAGCATGAGAATGGTTTCTCTCCAGTGTGGATTCTGGTGTGTTTAATTAAATAACTTCTTCGTGCGCACCTGTATGTGCATTCCGAGCATGAGAATGGTTTCTCTCCAGTGTGGATTCTGATATGGTCAACTAAATCCTTTTTTTGTATGCACCTGTAAGTGCATTCCGAGCATGATAATGGTTTCTCTCCCGTGTGGGTTCTAGTATGAATAACTAAAGTATTTTTCTGTGTGCACCTGTATGTACATTCCGAGCACGAAAATGGTTTCTCATGAGTGTGGATTCTGGTATGTTTAACTAAAGAACTTCTTTGTGCGCACCTATAAGTGCACACAGAGCACGAGAATGGTTTCTCTCGAGTGTGGATTCTAATATGACGAACCATATTATTTTTCCCCCTACACCTGTAGGTACAGGTAGGACAGGAAAACAATTCATTTCCTGTGACTGATTGTTTTACTTCTAGTTCTCTAGTGCCAATAGTAGATGATTTCGACGAACCGAATTCTGAAAAACAAAATTATAATTGTTGAGAGAACTTAACAGATAAGCAACACATCAAAAGTATTGTATTTCCTGTGAAGGTTAAAAACTTTATCAGTTTACTACAAAGACATAATCGATACGTCTGAACCAATGTTGTATTGTTATCACTGAAATGTCATATGTTAAAGGGTTATCGACTTTACCCTCGTGTGTGGAATGATTTCGTAACCCTTGAGTTTAGTTTGAATTATTTCTTTTTTTACTAATTACATTTCAAATACTTTATTTTTATTTTTATTATAATATTGTTGCAATTATAAACATGATATGATGGCCTAACAAAATAGTGAATATACATATTTCAGTATTTCTACGTCAATGTGTAGCACCTGTCCCTCGGTTACTTATCAAAAAACCTTGCCTCTTGAATATATCAATACAACAGCGAACGGAAAAAGAATTCGTTTGTGGATTATAAGGATTGCTTTATTTATGTTCAGTATCCAGTGCATTGTTCAGGCGGACGATGTGTGTTCTACAAGCACGAAAGAATGGCTACTGTTTCAACAAGGATGCAGAGCAGGTTGCCAATGCATAAGATCTAAAATACCCAAAATAGATGTTCAAATTTCCCATATGTCCCTTAACCTCCAAAATGAAAGAAAATTCAATTAAAATTAGCATTTATGTTGTTTATTATATAGTCATTTTCGGCATTTCTTTTTCATTTGGAATAAGACATGGAAATTTGTTTAATAATTTACTGTACAAGAAACGAAATTTTATTACATTCTAATTTGTGACCGTAAATATTATTTTTCAATTTGGTTAAATAATCTTGAAATGTTCATAATTTGGAAAATTACCCACGAATTGAAAACGCTGATGTATAATTTCCCGGATACCATACATTAGATATAATTTGAGGGCCTTAAAAGCAAAAACGCTACTCTCCAAAAGTACTGTTTTCGGTAAGCGACAAAAAATCTATCAAAGAATGCTTCGAATTTTTAATGTGATTTTTTAGTAAAATCTTTTTATAGTGAAATATTGTAATAAAAAATGTTGTAATAATCTGTTCATTGGTCATGTTGAATTTATTTTGAATTCAGGCTTGTGATATGCTTTTGTGGAGAGTGGTGATTTTGCTTGTTAATCGCTGTGGAGAGTGGTGATTTTCATCTAAACCCTATTTTCATTTCGATTTTTCCATGATTATAAACATTAAATACACTCCTTGACAAGTACAGTACCTATACAAACTACCTATCCGAAACTTGTGAGAGTGAAGCTCAACCAGTGGCTCTAAAAGTTTTAATATTAATTTAACATAAAATTTATAAAAACTGATAAACATATTTTTACTGTCGCAATGGATATCCAGTCATTTATCTCAAACGCAGAGAAGGCAGTCAATGCTATAAATAAGGTACTTCTTGACCCTGGTAATAAATTTAATAAGGACCAAATAGCAAAAATCACTCCAATTTCATGTGAAATCTTGGCTGCAATTGGCAGCATGTCGGCAGCGGTAGCTGCCAAAACCGGCATCTTGGAAGGTGAATTGCAGGCATACAAAAATATGCAAAAAAATATTCCATCTCAAATTCCGTCACCCGTAAACAATGTGACTGACATCTGTGAGATGCTAACTGAGTTGGAGGAAAGGAAGACAAGATCTAAGAACATCATACTATTCAACATCCCCGAGAGCAATTCTCTATCAACTGCAACGAGAATCACCGAAGATATTCAAAAGGTTTCATCTTCCCTGGAGGGTTTTGAAAACACATTTAATCCCAGTGAGATCAAGATTCACCGGTTGGGAATCAAGAAACCTGACCAAACAAGGCCCATCAAGATCGAATTTAAGGATCCATCAACTTCCAAATCCATTCTGATGAACCGATCAAAGTTGAAGAACGGTGTCAAAGCAGCAAACGACCTCACCAGTCTACAAAGAAATGAACTTGCTCATTTACGAAGTGAACTTGAATCAAGATTAAAAAACGGCGAAACCAATATTACTATTAAGTATGTCAACTCTACGCCAAAAATCGTGAATGCGCAAACAAAAAACTATCAAAATCCAGCTCACTGAACCTCTACTATCAAAATGTACGTGGGCTTCGCACAAAACTAGATAACTTCAGAATTTGTATACCATCAATAATATGTGAAGCCGTGGTACTGACTGAAACGTGGTTAGATCCATCCATCAATTCTTCCGAACTAGGATTATCCTCTTATAATGTTTATAGGATGGACAGAAACCGTGATACCAGTTCAAAGTCAAGAGGAGGTGGTGTCCTCGTCGCAATAAAAAAGAAATTTACTTCTAAGAAATTAAACACAAAAAACAGTAACGTAGAACAATTGTTTGTTTTGGTGAAATGTAAAAATGAGAAAATAATAATTAGTTCTGTATACATACCCCCCTCGGCCAACACTGTTGTATTCAAAAACCATTATGAAGACGTAGAAATAATTAAATCAAAGTACCCTGATGCCAAATTTATTGCAGTAGGTGATTATAATCTTCCAAATGTAAATTGGGATTTGCACGACCCCGTATTGTCGAATACTTGTAATACAACTATCTCCGAAAATGAAAGAGTAATACTTGACATGTCAATATACTTAAACCTAACTCAACATAATCTTGTTAGAAACATTAACAATCGTTTATTGGATCTCGTTTTCTTCAATTCTCAAAGTATCAAAGTGAATAAAGCCATAGAAGTTGTCATACCCCCCGATATCCATCATCCTCCACTTAATATTTGTATAACAGACTTTGGCGAAAAAATTCTGAAACCTACGAGATCAAGCTATAATTTCAGAAATGCTAATTATTCAGGTATGTGTGACTCGCTCACATTGGTCGACTGGTCCTTCTTAGAAAGTGATGATTTAAATCATAATATTGAACACTTCTACTTTATTCTAAGTAATCATATAAATCGCTTTGTCCCTTACACTCAATATAAGGAATCTAAATATCCAGTCTGGTTCAATAAAGATTTGATTAATTTAATTATATGTAAAAAAACAGCTCACAAACTGTACAAGAATCACGGAACATCAAAGTTGTACATAGAATTCTCTAAAATTAGGAGTGATTGTAATAAACTTTCAAGGACATGTTATAATGACTATATTAGGCAGACAGAGAATGATATTTTTAGCAATATAAAACGTTTCTGGCGATTCAGTAAAACATTAAGAAGTGGTGACTCTGATATACCAAATACTATGTATTTTGAAGACAGAAAGGCCGATGGTATTAAAAATATTGTCGATCTTTTTGCAGACTTCTTCAAGAACGTTTATGATAAAAGTCAACCCAATCAGTTTTCCTTACCTAACTATACTCCCCGTTTCAATATAAACCTGTCACATGTGCACATCGAACTAAACGAAATTATTAAACAAATTAAACTTCTAGATCCCAATAAAAATGCCGGTCCCGACAACATTCCACCATTACTCTTACAGCAGTGTGTCGTCGTTCTTGCTTATCCCCTGTACACACTCTTTAATCATTCTTTGTCGAAAGGTATATTTCCTGATCTATGGAAACATAGTTATATAACACCCATCTTCAAGAAAGGGGATAAAAACGAGGTAACTAATTATAGACCGATATGCATACTTTCAACAATTCCAAAACTCTTTGAGAAACTGATTCTGGATAAAATAATTAACTCATTTAAAGATAGTATATGTACTGAACAACATGGTTTCATAACCGGCAAATCAACACTAACTAACCATATTCTATATCAAAATTTCATTTCCGATGCAATGGCGAAGAAGCTTCAAGTTGACTCAATTTACACTGACTTCAGCAAAGCGTTCGACAAGGTTTGTCACGCTATTCTTGTAGAAAAACTGTCTAAAGCTGGAGTTTGTGTAAACATGTTGCATTGGTTTATAAGCTATCTTTCAAACAGAAAACTTAGTGTTAAACTTAATGGGGAATCATCGTATGATTTTTTTGCATCCAGTGGTGTTCCGCAAGGTTCCCACATTGGACCTGTATTATTTATCTTTTTTGTGAACGACCTTTGTAATATTTTTAAAGACATCGACGTACTTATGTTCGCAGATGACTTAAAACTTTTTAAAGTAATTCGAAGCCTGAACGACTGTCATATTCTCTCGGCAAACTTGTTAAAATTAGTTGAGTGGTGTAGCGATAACAAGCTATACCTTAATGTCAATAAATGCATAACTATGAGATTTTTTAAAATAAAAAATCCGATTTATTTCAATTACACAATGAATAACATCATTCTCGAATCTGTTTCCGAAATTAATGACTTAGGTATTACTTTCGACACCAAACTTAGTTTCATACCACACATTGAAAATATTGCAAAGAAGGGTTTAAAAATGTTAGGTTTTGTACTAAGAGTGGCTAAAGATTTTACCAACATTAAAACATTAAAACTTCTGTACACATCACTAGTAAGGAGCCAGGTTGAATATAATTCAACTATATGGTCTCCCCACTATAACGTTCATTCACAAACAATAGAAAGAGTACAAAAAAAATTCCTAAGCTTTTTAAATTATAAACTAAAAATACCGAAAGAACAAAAAAACTACCCTTTTCTACTACGATTCTCTAATCTATTAAACTTGAGTGACAGGAGAATTGTTTTTGATCTAATATTTCTATTTAAAATCTTGCATAATATAATTGATAGCCCTGAATTCTTATCGCTCATAAATCTTAATGTGCCAGCCAGAAATACAAGGTCAGTACTACCATTTTATTGTAGTAATACTGCGACCAGGGCCCAATTCAATATACCACTACAGAGAATTCAAAACTTGGGAAATATGTATTCGCACGTAGATGTATGGAATGTGTCACTGATACAATACAAACATGAAATTATTAAATCATTCATGTCAGAATGTGAAATCAGACGTGTTTAATATTAGTTACTGTTATTTAAAAGATTCCATAATATTTTGATGTAGCATATTCTTATAATGTAGGAGCTGTTGCACATATTTTTGTATTATTTCTATTTATCTATAATGTAAAAACTTGTTACTTACTCTCTTTTGTTTTTCTGTATTGTAAACTTTTTCTTGTATTACACATCTGTAAATTTCTAATATTAACTTACACTATATTTTATTATTTTTATGCCATCTGCAATTTAAAAACTGGTTTCAGTTTAATTTATTTTTACTTTTTCTCTTTTATTATAATATAATATTTCTCACTTACTTTTATACTGTTATATTTTATAATGTTAATTGCTATAAGTTTATATTTCTTATTTAAACATACATATATATCACTGTATAATATACTTATATTAAAAGCCCATCAGGGCGTTGAAAATTAATAATAAATAAATAATAAATAAATAATAATGATTTGTGGTTGATTTTTCTGAGGATCTCAAAAACTATCTTGTAGCTACGGACATCGCGCATAGATTGGAATATATAACTCAATTTCGTCATTTATGGAGCATGGCGTTTTTGCTTTTAAATCCCACATTTAGTAGTCTAATGGTTACTATTGTAAGCTCATTGATTTGCTATATTTTAAAAATAATATAAAACCGTACGCTGGCAGTAGTGGGTGCAATTTCACAAACAAGAAAATTTCGATACCAGATTGACATAACCTAATTATCCCAGTAGCCGGTAGTATATAATATGTTTTCCAGAATGAGGAGCCAACTGTTACCATTACCATTTGTTATTTCGGCTACTGGCATTATATCTAGCTCTCTCATTAAAAATTTTGGCGTATTATATTTGTCAAAGAATTTGTACATAAAAATGCAAAAATCAGTCATTTTAAATACATGTAGGATTACGAAAGATTTTTTAAATATTTATATTGAGGGATCAGTAGGATTTATCGGTCAAATTAGGAATTCCACCGAGCCGAACCCTCTGATATGAAAATAACTGGAGTCGGTGAATTATTTTCCCATTTAATAGTTTGGTAGGTAAACATGTTGTTCTTGTATTGATTTGTATTAGTTATACTTATATAATACACTCGCATTGGATTTACTAGATGACCATTTTTATGGAAAAGTGTGTGAAAGGGTTTAGTTTTTCCTATGGGGAAAAACCCGGACCTAAAAGTCTGGTGCGTAAATAAAAATAATAAAATCGTTTATACATCAATAGATTTTTTTGTTGTTTTTTACAATATTACACATTTTTGATTGCTCATTGGTTCTTTAGGAGCAGGATGCGATGTCCTGGATGAGGTGATTTGTGGGCCTCAGGTTGATTGAGGAGATATCGGTGAGCTGATATCTCCGCGTGCTGTAGGTCGGGATAATTAACACGAGGATGATTGTTGATGACTGTATGTATTTACAATATTTACATTGTGCGGTATTTACAAATGTAGAGTATTTACAATCGTAGTTATATTAATCCCGACACGCGAACCGCAGATTGCGAGGTTTAGTTGCTATGTCACCGGCTTGTTGCAGCGAAGACTGATGAAGAACGACTGACTGATTTCGCTTACTCGAGCTCTTATATAGGCGACCCGAAGGTACTCGGAAGGTAGGCCAAACATGCACACGCGAGAAGTTTCTCGATACGGCTAGGCAGCGCTGTGTGTAATGTATGACAGTTCCGAGCTCTTTCCAGAAGGTGGTCGAAATTGAATTGCCTAGCGAAGTAGCAGCTAGGTGCGGCCGAGCGCTGGACAGTGCCAATTAGTGCGGCGTAGATACCGATAGGTAAGCCGCTATATACCCCCTTCCCAGCGAGTAGCGTAAGGGAAAAATGTGACGAAGGAAGGCAGGTTGAATTATGCAGGTCCGCAGTGGAAGGTGAAACTCGACGCACGATGGGCGGAGTGTTGATGTTGAGATTGTTGCTCGACGCACGGTGGGCGGAGGTTTGTTGTTGTCAGCTGGAGCGAGCTGAGCTGGTGCTGGCGCTGGTGATGAAGATCACGGATCTTCCAAATCCCCAGGCTGGTATGCATCACGGTGGGATGCGAGTTGGCCACATCACGGTGGGATGTGGAGGCTCGACGCACGATGGGCGGAGAGATGTTGAAGATATTGCTCGACGCACGATGGGCGGAGGTTGAGGTAGATGCTCGACGCCATGAGGGCGGAGTGTTGGTGTTGGTGCTCGACGCCATGTGGGCGGAGGTGTGGTGTTGGTGCTCGACGCCATGTGGGCGGAGGTGTGTTGTTGTTGCTCTACGCACGATGGGCGGAGGTTGAGGTAGATGCTCGACGCACGGTGGGCGGAGTGTTGGTGTTGATGCTCGACGCCATGAGGGCGGAGTGTTGGTGTTGGTGCTCAACGCCATGTGGGCGGAGGTTTGTTGCTGTGATGCTCGACGCACGGTGGGCGGAGTGTTGGGGTTGATGCTCGACGCACGATGGGCGGAGAGGTGTGTTGATGCTCAACGCCATGAGGGCGGAGTGTTGGTGCTCGCGTTGGTGCTCGACGCCATGTGGGCGGAGGTTTGTTGTTGTTAGCTGGAGCGAGCTGAGCTGGTGCTGGCGCTGGTGATGAAGATCACGGATCTTCCGTTTCCCCAGGCTTCTGACGGCGATGCATCACGGTGGGATGCATGCTGGTTACATCGCGGTGGGATGTGGAGGCTCGACGCGCGGTGGGCGGAGTCCTAGTGTTGAGGTTTAAAAAAAATGAGTCGTCTTGAGTCTGGGCCGTGATGGGTTTGGGTGATGCTGGGTATTGGGCCAGGGCTGGGTGTTGAGCCGGTGCTGGATGCTGGTCCGTATACAAAAAATCTGCAGCCCGTAGCACGTGAACACACGTCGTCGGTCACCACTTTGTAGGGTGATTGCGAGCGACGTGGTAATGAGGAGACGATTCGGGTAGCGTGTTCATATCACGTCGGTGTGTCACCACTTTGGAGGGTGATTGCGAGCGACGTGGTGATGAGGAGGTGAGTCGGGTCACCACTTTAGAGGCAGGATGCGATGTCCTGGATGAGGTGATTTGTGGGCCTCAGGTTGATTGAGGAGATATCGGTGAGCTGATATCTCCGCGTGCTGTAGGTCGGGATAATTAACACGAGGATGATTGTTGATGACTGTATGTATTTACAATATTTACATTGTGCGGTATTTACAAATGTAGAGTATTTACAATCGTAGTTATATTAATCCCGACACGCGAACCGCAGATTGCGAGGTTTAGTTGCTATGTCACCGGCTTGTTGCAGCGAAGACTGATGAAGAACGACTGACTGATTTCGCTTACTCGAGCTCTTATATAGGCGACCCGAAGGTACTCGGAAGGTAGGCCAAACATGCACACGCGAGAAGTTTCTCGATACGGCTAGGCAGCGCTGTGTGTAATGTATGACAGTTCCGAGCTCTTTCCAGAAGGTGGTCGAAATTGAATTGCCTAGCGAAGTAGCAGCTAGGTGCGGCCGAGCGCTGGACAGTGCCAATTAGTGCGGCGTAGATACCGATAGGTAAGCCGCTATAGTTCTATTGACGAAAAGGTCACTGCTCAGCTGCAATTCCGAATTTCTCCTGGAATGCAGCTGGTTTTCAGCAGTGCATAAACAAAACAAGGGTTTTATTTTTATTAAAATTGTTTTTCAGTTAACAAATTACAATCAAATCAAAGGTCAACCTAGTTTAAGTTCATATAGATAGACTTTACCACTTGTTTCCGGTAATTTGTCCATTTATGTAACTTCTGAAACCTCTAGTTAAAGTAATAAAGGGTGATCCAATCAATCACGCACCATGTTTATTAAAAATATGTAGTAATCAGGACGGTTCGTTATTGCGTGTTCTCTTTTCTTCTGTATCATATGAAAATCAGAAAACTTTGCCAAGCATTGACAGGGAAGATTTAAAAACTATACTTTAAAAATTGTATCGGCACACACACACTTGGTAAATGAAGACACCATACCCTATGACATCGAAACTAACGTGACTGGTATAAGTGCAGTTCCGCTGGGTTGCTCCGAGCTGCAGTCTGCATGTTAAACCAACCCAAAAAAGAAGGATTAGTTAATAGCTTACCTCGGCTTTGGTCGGTCTTTTCCAAATGAACAAAGCATTCCTTTTTAATGTCAGGATAGTCAATATCTATTTCAGTGTATGAGCCATATTCCAGCGCATGTTCCTCTGCTGCTAGAGTCCTTGGTTCACAATTGATAGCAGAAGCGTCTTCTGTCTCCTGTTTGACAATCCCGTACTGCAATATTGCATCAGAATGGGGTGTTGGAATCTCTTCTTCGGGGCTTTTTTCCGGTTCGGAATTTATGAAACCGATGTCTGAGGTGGTAAAATCCATTTCAGGTAAACTTTTGTATGATTCTAATGTTTGTGAGATATTCTGGAAAAATGTTATTTAAAAAAAAATGTTTTAAATACATAAAATAATGTTTCTGCGCCAGAGTCCTCGTTTTAGATTGTTATGAGGGATTATTTGAAAAGAGAATATAGATTATATCACATGGATGTAGATTTTTAACACTTTACGATATTGACATCTTTATATTGACACATTATGAAACAAATAAAGGAAATTGCTGCAAACCAATCCCAGGATTGAAACCATAGAGAGAGATATTGACGTCTCGTTACTACTAATAACTTTCGGAGAAGAAGACAGATTGAATGAGTTAACGGTATTTATAGATTTTGACATTTTTAAAACCACAGAAGCACAAATAAACCACTCATCATAGAGTAGCGATGGGCACAATCGATGAATAATCGATTATTTACTCGATCTTTTTTACCATCGAATGATTTCGATTCATTTCCATAGAAAAATCGATTCTCGCTTCTCGATGTCAAATTCATTCGAATGCACAGTCCGAGAGAATCGGTTTGAAACGTCATCGAACTTGGAATCGATTCTCGCTTCTCGATGTCAAAATTCTTTCGAATGCACGGCCGAGACAATCGGTTTGAAACGTCATCGAACTTGAAATCGATTCTCGCTTCTCGATGTCAGAATCCATTCGAATGCACAGTCCGAGACAATCGGTTTTAAACGTCATCGAAGTTGGAATCGATTCTCGCTTCTCGATGTCAGAATTCGAATGCATAGTCTTGAAACGTCATCGAAAGTGATTTTGCTTGTCAAACGAAATATTTTATAGGTACATGTTATAATCAATCTGATGTGTGAATTTTATATTATGAATGAATACTTTTAGGTAACGATTTACGTTTTCAGTATAGTTTATACGTAAAAGATTGCGATGGTGATAGCTTTCAACAATTTAAAAATGTTTAGTATGAGGTTATGTATCATCTATTTGGGTATTGTATATTTAATTTAAAATAAAACAATAACTTAGTATATACCATTTTTATATTTAATGCCGACCGGGTTTCGCTAAAACCGTAGTTTCTTCAGGGCATTAAATAATACTCTACTAAAATCAGCAAGTAGGTAATATGTTTTCATATCTGCTTTATATGACCAAATATATTTAATTTATTTGAAATTAACAGGTGTTTCTTAGTTTGTAATAAAAATGAAACGATTTCTATAGTAAGAAAACTTTATTTAATGATAAACTACAAACATAAAAATATAAATACAAATAATTGCATAAGAAAAGGTGTCCATAACCTACATGTTATTTAGAGGTTATTTTTTAACAAAAACGACATAAAATTATTATCTTACAGACACACTGTCAATATTATTAATGGGAATTTCTACCAACCGGCTAAACTAAATATCTTATTAGTAATTTTATTGTTGTGAGATGCCCACATATTTGAAATTCGTGGAAAATGGAATAACACTAATGTTGCCATCAAACCAAAAGGAATTTGCCAATTTGCCATTGCCAGGAAATAAAAACGGTGATTGAATTATTGTTGCAGTACTTACTTACTAATGTTGCGTTATTTAAACATGTTATTTAGAGATTGTTTTTGATAAAAAATGTCATATAATTATAATTATTTTCATATTATTAAACATACATAAATATTTTTAATGGAAATTTTTACCAATGGGCTAAACTAAGTAGCTTAACAATGATTGTTATGTTGTGAAATGCATACCAAAAAACAACAAATAAAATTACAACAAACAATAAGCGTTGCCATATATGATGCACCATAATAATTTTCGACTTCCTACCCCCCCCCCCCCCCCCCCCCCCCCCCCCCCGTCACAGACAAAAATCCTGCCCCTGACCGTAGCTATTGCTCCCGAACTCCGAGCAAAAAATCGATTAATCATTCGATTATTGTGATGTCTCGATTTAAAAAAATCGATTATATAAAAGTTTCGATCATTCCCATCGCTATCATAGAGGCGACCAAGAGTATTTATTCAAGTTTATGGATCGTGTATACGACTTCTTTCATTTGATTTTATTTTTTTTCATTGGATAAATTTATAAAGTAAAAATAACCGTAAGGTGCGTTGGGGTAAGACCGTGTGGTTTTTTGATGAGATGAACATTTGTCCACTTTGGATTTTTTTATTGAAAAATCTACGGTGTCCTTGCAAAAGTTTGAATTTTATTATGTCATCTAAAGGCCCGTTTATAATAGGAATAATCTGTAATCCGTATTCGATAAGCCCTAGGCCGTAGAAGTTGGAAGATAGGATACCTGTGTATCCGTTTATAATAGAAGGCAATAATCTGTTATTTTTTTCCATAACCGAAAAGATGGTTCAACTTTATCTTTTACGGTTATAGATTACGGAAAGCTTAGATATATGCTGAGATGTATGTATTTTCGATCGATACACTATGGTATTGAACAAATATTTGCGCGGAGTTTGGATATTTTATGGCATTTTACATATATTTGCTGAAGACAAAAGTTATCTAAAATATAATAATGCATATAAATGACGCGGAATTGATTTCTTAGATACAATTTCGTCATTTGACATATACAAGTGACAGCGTCATAGACAATTCAATGGGCTTATTCCTATTCCAATTATAAACGATGATCTAAAATATTACGGATTACGGATTATGGCGACGGCCTATTCTTATCGCTTATTCCTATTATAAACGGGCCTAAAGCTCTTATGTATGCTGGTAAATTTTTATTCATAGAGAACACCTAAAAACTGCCTATTAAAACTTTCTCTAAATTATTTTTCAATGTGGGGTAACATTCGAAAATTGCAATTAAACTTATAAGCCATAAGATTTATGAAACAAAGTACTTCTATTTACCTTTTTTGCCAAATTAGCATATGTAACTTTTGATTGTTTATCCATACAAGAAAAACAGGCCATTTATAATTTTAGTATTCCGGTCTTCCCCCTTACGGGGTAAGATCGGCATAGTATTCTCAAAGTGTTTTTGAAGTAAAGTTTTAAGAATATTTTTTTAAATGCCAACTTATATTATGAATAACTCCATCAAAATCAATTTTTTTGGATTGTGTTAACCAGTTTAATCATAGGAGTCCATATTTGTCCCAGCTCACATAGGTCTCATAAAAATCGTTTTTTTCTCTCTTACTAACATATTGAGAAGTATGATCTAAACGGCATTGGAAAGAGAACACAACACGCTATTTATTAAAATCTAAAAGTTAACCATAAAATAATTAAAATGTACAGCTTTATGAAACCAAAGTTTACGACCGCAATTTGAAAAAAAAAAAGATAAAACTTTTGTGAAATTTTTATTCATTATTTTTACATGAAACGACAAAAGAGTGAGGTGACAGTAACGTTTATAATTTATTTGTATAATAAATTTATGTTTTTTTTTCGTTATCAGTAATTTAAGTTAGAAAAAAGATAAGGGGAGCCATTTTTAAAAACTTTTAAAAGTTTACATTAAAAAAAATTATATTAATTTTCGTGGTTATTTCTAATAATAAAATTAAAAGAAATTTCGAGAAATCGTATTTTAGTTTTCGGATACGTCCAGAAATATTTTGTTTATTTGGATATTATTATAAAGCGGAAATATTACCTTCTGACTTATACCTTCTTGCGAATTATCTTTATTACCTTACATTCTGACCAAATACGCCATTTTTTTAGGGAATAACAATGCAAAACAAAAACTGCACTTGTGGTTTTTATATAATGGTGTTTATATTAATAACATATTCGGGTAATTAATAAATAAAGTTTTTTCTTTATAACTAAATACAATATTAGCGACTGACTTAACTACCGAAAATGAGCACCGTTCGTACCTCTTAGTTTGAAAATATGGTGGCTTTTTAGAGTTGTAAAATTAATGTATTTACCAACCGGTATCGCTTTGGTCAAGCATCATCAGGGTACAAATTAATACTATATACAGGGTGTTAAGGTACGCACTTGACTTATCTTAACCAGTGATTCCTGACACTATTTGGAGTAAAAAATGAAAAAAAAAATTGTCTCCAGTGACAATTTTGCTGTTTTTTTTCTACAAAAACATAAAAAATAGTAGGTATGTTGAATGTCCGATGACAACCGTGGACTGTAAATTTCTCACCGAATGGAGAAGGTATAAATGAATTGTGTTATAAATTCCATATTCAAGGGAGTGGTGGAGCAAGGGAATCGAAGTTCCCACCTTTTTGTGAGGATCCCAGCTCCACTATCACGAGATGATGGCACACAGCACAGTTTATTATGTCGACGACGATTATATTAGTTTTATTTGAAAATAATGATGTTTCTTGCAAGTTAAATTTGATATTACTGTGTTGCATGGAGCGCGAACGAGTTTCGACTTCTTTTTTCCAAAGATACGAGTTACAACTATATTGTGCAGCGCGGTGGGTACTCCATAAAAACATCTTATTCTTCTTTGCTGCTTCACGAGTAGGAACTTCTATGGAAATTAAGGAAGACAAAGGAGAAGAGATGGAACATGGGAAAACGGAAATTTAATCCTAAAACTATTTCAAGATTAAACAAGGTAGGTTAGGTAGATAGTAACAGTGGACAGTTGGGGGCGGGGTAAATGGTTGAACGATTACTCGGCAGAGCGACCAGTGACTTCATGCGAAAGATTTTTTTTGTTTGATTTTAAAGAAAAAATATTTGTATAAAAAAATGTCCTTAAAAAGTCACCAGAGACCAAAGTTTCATTTACATTTTTTACTCCAAATAATGTCAGGAATCACTGGTTAAAGTAAGTCAAGCACATACATTAATAACCTGTATATATACTGAGCATTGATTTGTACACGTATGATGCTTGAGAAAAACTAAACCGGACAGTAAATAAATTATTTAAGACTTTTGGTTTTTCACAAAATAAGTGCTTTTATTTTTATTAAATATTTTGTATTCAACATTAAAACCCGTTTTATCACTGGAGACGTAATTTGTCCCAGCTCACATAGGTCTCACATAAATCGTTGTGTCTCCTTTACTATCATAGTGAGAGTATGGTTTAAACGGAATTGGAAAAAGAATACAACAAGCTGTATATTCCAATCTCAAAGTAAAACAAACAAAAATTACACCTTTTTGAAACCAAAGTATGTGAATTTTTTAAGATTTTTTTTTACATAAAATGACAAATAAGTAAGGTGACAGTAACGTTTATAATTCATTTGTCTAATGAAATATGTATGCGTTTTATTTTTTTTTTATTATCAGTAATTTTAGTTTAAAAAAATGTGAAGTTAGCCATTTTAAAAACTTTTCAAAAATTTCATCCAAAAATTTTATATTTAAAAATTATGGTTATTTTTAATAATAAAATTTGAAAGCCTATTTCATTACCTCTCGAAAACAAATTTAAGTTTTCGGATACGTTAACAAATATTCCATTTATTTGGATTTTATTGCAAAGCGGGAATATATTTAGCCTCTGACAAAAAAACGCCAAATTTTTGAAAGGTTAAAGAAAAGGATGAAAACATGTTAAATTATAAAAACAATATAAATAAAAACAATATAAATTTCGGGAATCTTTGGGAAATATTGGCGACGCACTATAAAAATAATATTTAGCTAATTTATTTAAAGCAATTTTCGTGAAAAATCACTTCTGGGGCGCTTTATATATCTTACTGATATTATAAACGCGAAAGTTTGTATGGATGTATGTATGTTTGTTACTCTTTCACGCAAAAACTACTGAATGGATTTTAATGAAATTTTACAATAGCTATTTCAAATATATTATAAATAATAATTTTATGTTCAAGGTAGCGACAAACTCGCAGCTCACATCAAAAAGTTATTTATAACACAATAGCGCTCGCCATACAATCCCATGAGACCCGCCAGACGTAAAAAGATGATGCGCTGTGATCGCGGTTTGAATCTTCGCTAATTGGAATTATTTTTCGTATTCGCTACAGTGGCGATATCAGAAAGTTATGCGACCCCCTCTCTACCGTAAACAGGAGAGGGGGTCATTTTTAATACACGGAGCATGCACGGAGCTGTCAAGTTAACATATCCAGTACAAAGAAATGATATTCTCTCGACCGCTTCCGATTTCAACTGACCCCTTCTCCTGTCGTAGGAAGGAATAATTTATAACGTAGTGTGTCGGTAGAAAAGATACTTATAACGCAGTATCTTTTTGATGTGAACTTCGCGTTTGTCGCCCGCTTTAATAGAACATGTCAAAACTCGAGAATGACATTTTGCAAACCAATCAAATTTATTTGAAGTAATACTTTGAATCGAATCAAGAGTTATAGATATTTTAAATAAATAGGTTAATAATTTTGGTATAAACATAGATGGGACCTAGGAAAAGAAAAAGGCTAATAGAAGTACTAATTCTGCGCAGACGAAGTCGCGGGCAGAAGCTTGTATATAATATATATAATAAGTGCACATTTGGCAATTTTGGCAAATGATAGGAGTTATAGTAAAATATGCCTTTACTAAAATCTATTACCAATCTTCTCAAATAAAAAATAAAACTCATCTTACGGAATAAAAACATAATTTATATTTAAGAAAGCACAATAATAGTTTACATCGACTTCTCATTTATTGATTTCCATATACACGGCACAACATATGATTAAAACAACATAGAAAAACAGTATGAATGTAAAGATAAATAAAAGTAATAAGGCCTGACGGCGTAGTCCGGAGAAAAGGCTTTGGACTCCCATTCCGAAGGTCGCGGGTTCGAGCCTTGCATTTTATTTGATTAATTTGTGTTATTTCACAATTAATTAATAAAAATAACATAAGACTATATTTGCGGCACGTTCCAGAGTGGAAGATACTCTCAGTATCGCCCTGGTGTAAGACCAACATTCAGAAATGAAACATTGCCTGAAATGGCTTTAGCCGTGTTTAGTGACTAGTACTTTCCCACCTTCCTCTTCCACATGTCATTCCCTTCCCCACTTACCTTCAGCCTCACAACATATCCCAATTGGGGATGGCATAGTCTCACTGGCTCTAGACGGGAGCAATTGGGACTCTTGGAAGGTATTCTCTATACATAAAAAAACAATTAGAATAAATAACTTAATAAAATCAAGAAGTAAAAATAATAATTAATCTTAAATAGATGAATTAAAAATAAAAAATGTTTTAGTTTTCACCATTGTATGTTCCAAAAAGCTTCTAATTAAAGCTCAAAATTAAAGTCATCCTGAGCACGAGAAGTTTCCTAGCAAGGGTGATTTTTGATGAAATGACGTAGTAATTGCCTTCTGTGCACAAACCTGTAAGTGCATTCTGAGCACGAGAATGGTTTCTCCCCAGTGTGGGTTCTGGTATGACTAACCAACATACTTTTTAGTGAACACCTGTAAGTGCATTCCGAGCATGAGAATGGTTTCTCTCCAGTGTGGATTCTGGTGTGATTAATTAAATAACTTCTTCGTGCGCACCTGTATGTGCATTCCGAGCATGAGAATGGTTTCTCTCCAGTGTGGATTCTGGTGTGTTTAATTAAATAACTTCTTCGTGCGCACCTGTATGTGCATTCCGAGCATGAGAATGGTTTCTCTCCAGTGTGGATTCTAATATGGTCAACTAAATCCTTTGTTTGTATGCACCTGTAAGTGCATTCCGAGCATGATAATGGTTTCTCTCCCGTGTGGGTTCTAGTATGAATAACTAAAGTATTTTTCTGTGTGCACCTGTATGTACATTCCGAGCACGAAAATGGTTTCTCATGAGTGTGGATTCTGGTATGTTTAACTAAAGAACTTCTTTGTGCGCACCTATAAGTGCACACAGAGCACGAGAATGGTTTCTCTCGAGTGTGGATTCTAATATGACGAACCATATTATTTTTCCCCCTACACCTGTAGGTACAAGTAGGACAGGAAAACAATTTATTTCCTATGACTGATTGTTTTACTTCTAGTTCTCTAGTGCCAATAGTAGATGATTTCGACGAACCGAATTCTGAAAAACAAAATTATAATTGTTGAGAGAACTTAACAGATAAGCAACACATCAAAAGTATTGTATTTCCTGTGAAGGTTAAAAACTTTATCAGTTTACTACAAAGACATAATCGATACGTCTGAACCAATGTTGTATTGTTATCACTGAATGTCATATGTTAAAGGGTTATCATACGTCATATGTTAAAGGGTTATCATATAAATGTCATATGTTAAAGGGTTATCGACTTTACCCTCGTGTGTGGAATGATTTCGTAACCCTTGAGTTTAGTTTGAATTATTTCTTTTTTTACTTATTACATTTCAAATACTTTATTTTTATTTTTATTATAATATTGTTGTAATTATAAACATGATATGATGGCATAACAAAATAGTGAATATACATATTTCAGTATTTCTACGTCAATGTGTAGCACCTGTCCCTTGGTTACTTATCAAAAAACCTTGCCTCTTGAATATATCAATACAACAGCGAACGGAAAAAGAATTCGTTTGTGGATTATAAGGATTGCTTTATTTATGTTCAGTATCCAGTGCATTGTTCAGGCGGACGATGTGTGTTCTACAAGCACGAAAGAATGGCTACTGTTTCAACAAGGATGCAGAGCAGGTTGCCAATGCATAAGATCTAAAATACCCACAATAGATGTTCAAATTTCCCATATGTTCCTTAACCTCCAAAATAAAAGAAAATTCAATTAAAATTAGCATTCATGTTGTTTATTATCATTTTCGGCATTTCTTTTTCATTTGGAATAAGAAATGGAAATTTGTTTAATAATTTACTGTACAAGAACCAAAATTTATTACATTCTCATTTATGACCGTAAATATTATTTTTCAATTTGGTTAAATAATCTTGAAATGTTCATAATTTGGAAAATTACACACGAATTGAAAATGCTGATGTATAATTTCCCGGATACCATACATTAGATATAATTTGAGGGCCTTAAAAGCAAAAACGCCACTCTCCAAAAGTACTGTTTTCGACAAGTGACAAAAAATCTATCAAAGAATGCTTCGAATTATTTATATGATTTTTTAGTAAAATCTTTGTAAAGAGAAATATTATAATAAAAAATGTTGTAATAATCTGTTCATTGGTCATGTTGAATTTATTTTGAATTCAGGCTTGTGATATGCTTTTGTGGAGAGTGGTGATTTTGCTTGTTAATCGCTGTGGAGAGTGGTGATTTTCATCTAAACCCTATTTTCATTTCGATTTTTCCATGATTTGTGGTTGATTTTTCTGAGGATCTCAAAAACTATCTTGTAGCTACGGACATCGCGCATAGATTGGAATCTATAACTCAATTTCGTCTTTTATGGAGCATGGTTTTTTGCTTTTAAATCCCACATTTAGTAGTCTAATGGTTACTGTTGTAAGCTCATTGATTTGCTATATTTTAAAAATAATATAAAACCGTACGCTGGCAGTAGTGGGTGCAATTTCACAAACAAGAAAATTTCGATACCAGATTTACATCACCTAATTTTCCCGGCAGTCAGTGCCGGATTAGGCCCTAAGCAAATTAAGCAATTGCTTAGGGCATCACGTCTTGGGGGGCACCAGAAACAGCACCAAAAAAAATCAAACTGACAGTTCAACATGATAAAATTGAATCAGCGTTCCCTGATGTGGACACAGCCCTGTGTATATTAGTATGCCTGATGATATCAAACTGCACAGTGGAATGATATTTTTAGAAATTGAAAATAATAAAAAATGAAAAAAGAACCACGATGTTGCAGGAAAGGCTCGATTCTTTATCAATATTATATAGATATGCTAAAAAGGTTGGATAAACTATTTTCCCCGAATTTAATGCCCGAAAAAGTAGCAAATCGCATTTCAATGGATAAATAAAAAATGCTTTGGTTTTTATTGTATGTAATACCTTCATACATATAATCTATCTCTTTGTATTAAATAGGTATTTTTATTTTTTAAAGACCAACACTAGTTTACTTATGGATGGGGGCCCACAGGCGTGGATTGCTTAGGGCATCAAGTAGTCTTAATCCGGCACTGCCGGTAATATAATATGTTTTCCAGAATGAGGAGCCAACTGTTACCATTACCATTTGTTATTTCGGCTACTGGCATTATATCTAGCTCTCTCATTAAAAATTTAGGCGTATTAGATTTGTCAAAGAATTTGTATATAAAAAAGCAAAAATCAGTCATTTTAAATACATGTAGGATTACGAAAGATTTTTTAAATATTTATATTGAGGGATCAGTAGGATTTATCGGTCAAATTAGGAATTCCACCGAGCCGAACCCTCTGATATGATAATATCTGGAGTCGGTTAATTATTTTCCTATTTAATAGTCTGGTAGGTTGACATGTTGTTCTTGTATTTCTTGTATTAATTATACTTATATAATACACTTGCATAGCGTGGATTTACTAGATGATCATTTTTATGGAAAAGTGTAAAAGTCTGGTGTGTGAAAAAAAATAAAATCGTTTATTCATCAATAGAATTTTTTTGTTGTTTTTTGCAATATTACACATTTTTGTTTGCTCATTGGTTCTATTGACGAAAAGGTCACTGCTCAGCTGCAATTCAGGATTTCTCATGGAATGCAGCTGGTTTTCAGCAGTGCATAAACAAAACAAGGGTTTTATTTTTATTAAAATTGTTTTTCAGTTAACAAATTACAATCAAATCAAAGGTCAACCTAGTTTAAGTTCATATAGATAGTCTTTACCACTTGTTTCCGGTAATTTGTCCAATTATGTAACTTCTGAAACCTCTAGTTAAAGTAATAATGGGTGATCCAACCATTCACGCACCATGTTTATAAAAAATATGCAGTAATCAGGACGGTTCGTTATTGCGTGTTCTCTTTTCTTCTGTATCATATGAAAATCAGAAAACTTTGCCAAGCATTGACAGGGAAGATTTAAAAGCTATACTTTAAAAATTGTATCGGCACACACACACTTGGTAAATGAAGAAACCATACCCTATGACATCGAAACTAACGTGACTGCTGTAAGTGCAGTTCCGCTGGGTTGCTCCGAGCTGCGGTCTGCATGTTAAACCAACCCAAAAAAGATGGATGAGTTAATAGCTTACCTCGGCCTTGGTCGGTCCTTTCCAAATGAACAAAGCATTCCTTTTTAATGTCAGGATAGTCAATATCTATTTCAGTGTATGTGCCATATTCCTGCGCATGTTCCTCTGCTGCTAGAGTCCTCGGTTCACAATTGATAGCAGAAGCGTCTTCTGTCTCCTGTTTGACAATCCCGTACTGCAATATTGCATCAGAATGGGGTATTGGAATCTCTTCTTCGGGGCTTTTTTCCGGTTCGGAATTTATGAAACCGACGATATCTGAGGTGGTAAGATCCATTTCAGGTAAACTACTGTATGATTCTAATGTTTGTGAAATATTCTGGAAAAGGGTTATTTTAAAAAGTTAGTTTTAAATAGATAAAATAATGTTTCTGCGGAGTTCTCGTTTTAGATTGTGATGAGAGATTCTTTGAAAAGAGAATATAGATTATATCAGATGGATTTGCATACACTTTATTTAAAACACTAGATTTTTAACACTTAACGATATTGACGTCTCGTTACTACTAATAACTTTCGGAGAAGAAGACAGATTGAATGAGTTAACGGGTATTTATAGATTTTGACATTTTTAAAACCACAGAAGCACACATAAACCACTCATCATAGAAGCGTCCAAGAGTATTTATTCAAGTTTATGGATCGCGTATACGACTTCTTTCATTTGATTAAAAAAAAAATCATTTGATAAATTTATAAAGTAAAAATAACCGTAAGGTGCGTTGGGGTAAGACCGTGTGGTTTTTTGATGAGATGAACATTTGTCCACTTTGGATTTTTTTATTGAAAAATCTACGGTGTCCTTGCAAAAGTTTGAATTTTATTATGTCATCTAAAGCTCTTATGTATGCTGGTAAATTTTTATTCATAGAGAACACCTAAAAACTGCCTATTAAAACTTTCTCTAAATTATTTTTCAATGTGGGGTATCATCGGAAATTCGTGGGGCAAGACCGGAATTCATTCGAAAATTGCAATTCAACTTATTAGCCATAAGATTTACGAAACAAAGTACTTCGATTTACCTTTTTTGCCAAATTAGCATATGTAACATTTTGATTGTTTATCCATACAAGAAAAACAGGCCATTCCCTCACGGGGTAAGATCGGCATAGTATTCTCAAAGTGTTTTTGAAGTAAAGTTTTAAGAATATTTTTTTAAATGCCAACTTATAAAAACTAAACCGGACAGTAAATAAATTATTTAAGACTTGTGGTTTTTCACAAAATACGTGCTTTTATTTTTATTAAATATTTTATATTCAACATTAAAACACGTTTTATCACAGGAGACCTAATTTTTCCCAGCTCACATAGGTCTCACATAAATCGTTGTGTCTCCTTTACTATCATAGTGAGAGTATGATTTAAACGGTATTGGAAAAAGAATACAACAAGCTGTATATTCCAATCTAGAAGTGAAACAAACAAAAAAATTACACCTTTTTGAAACCAAACTATGAGATTTTTTTTTACATAAAATGACAAATAAGTAAGGTGACAGTAACGTTTATAATTCATTTGTCTAATGAAAATGTATGTGTTTTTATTTTATTTCATTATCAGTAATTTAAGTTTAAAAAAATGTGAAAACTTTTCAAAGATTTCATCCAAAAATTTTATATTTTAAAAATTATGGTTATTTTTAATAATAAAATTTGAAAGCCTATTTCATTACCTCTCGAAAACAATTTTAAGTTTTCGGATACGTTAACAAATATTCCATTTATTTGGATTTTATTGCAAAGCGGGAATATTTTTAGCCTCTGACAAAAAAACGCCAAATTTTTGAAAGGTTAAATAAAAGGATGAAACATGTTAAATTATAAAAACAATATAAATTTGGGGAATCTTTGGGAAATATTGGCGACGCACTATAAAAAAATTATTTAGCTAATTTATTTAAAGCAATTTTCGTGAAAAATCACTTCTGGGGCGATTTATATATCTTACTGATATTATAAACGCGAAAGTTTGTATGGATGCATGTATGTTTGTTACTCTTTCACGCAAAAACTACTGAATGGATTTTAATGAAATTTTACAGTAGCTATTTCAAATATATTATAAATAATAATTTTATGTTTAATAGAACATGTCAAAACTCGAGAATGACATTGTGCAAACCAATCAAATTTATTTGAAGTAATACTTTGAATTGAATCAAGAGTTATAGATATTTTAAATAAATAGTTTAAGAATTTTGGTATAAACATAGATGGGACCTAGGAAAAGAAAAAAGGCTAATAGAAGTACTAATCCTGCGCAGACGAAGTCGCGGGCAGAAGCTTGTATATAATATATATAATAAGTGCACATTTGGTAATTTTGGCAAATGATAGGAGTTATAGTAAAATATGCCTTTACTAAAATCTATTACCAATCTTCTCAAATAAAAAATAAAACTCATCTTACGGAATAAAAACATAATTTATATTTAAGAAAGCACAATAATAGTTTACATCGACTTCTCATTTATTGATTTCCATATACACGGCACAACATATGATTAAAACAACATAGAAAAACAGTATGAATGTAAAGATAAATAAAAGTAATAAGGCCTGACGGCGTAGTCCGGAGAAAAGGCTTTGGACTCCCATTCCGAAGGTCGCGGGTTCGAACCTTGCATTTTATTTGATTAATTTGTGTTATTTCACAATTAATTAAAAAAATAACATAGACTATACTTGCGGCACGTTCCAGAGTGAAAGATACTCTCAGTATCGCCCTGGTGTAAGACCAATATTCAGAAATGAAACATTGCCTGAAATGGCTTTAGCCTTATTTATTGACTAGTACTTTCCCACCTTCCTCTTCCCCATGTCATTCCCTTCCCCACTTACCTTCAGCCTCACAACATATCCCAATTGGGGATGGCATAGTCTCACTGGCTCTAGACGGGAGCAATTGGGACTCTTGGAAGGTATTCTCTATATATAAAAAAACAATTTGAATAAATAATTTAATAAAATCAAGAAGTAAAAATAATAATTAATCTTAAATAAATGAATTAAAAATAAAAAATGTTTTAGTTTTCACCATCGTATGTTCCAAAAAGCTTCTAATTAAAGCTCAAAATTAAAGTCATCCTGAGCACGAGAAGTTTCCTAGCAAGGGTGATTTTTGATGAAATGACGTAGAAATTGCCTTCTGTGCACAAACCTGTAAGTGCATTCTGAGCACGAGAATGGTTTCTCCCCAGTGTGGGTTCTGGTATGACTAACCAACATACTTTTTTGTGAACACCTGTAAGTGCATTCCGAGCATGAGAATGGTTTCTCTCCAGTGTGGATTCTGGTGTGATTAATTAAATAACTTTTTCGTGCGCACCTGTATGTGCATTCCGAGCATGAGAATGGTTTCTCTCCAGTGTGGATTCTAATATGGTCAACTAAATCCTTTTTTTGTATGCACCTGAAAGTGCATTCCGAGCATGAGAACGGTTTCTCTCCAGTGTGGGTTCTAGTATGTCTAACTAAATAACTTTTTAGTATGCATGTGTAAGTGCATTCCGAACACGAGAATATTTTCTCTCCTGTGTGGGTTCTGGCATGAATAACTAAAACTTTTTTTACTGCGGACTTGAATGTGCATTCCGAGCACGAGAATGGTTTCTCTCCTGTGTGCGTTCTAGTATGAATAACTAAATTATGTTTCTGTATGCACCTGTATGTGCATTCCGAGCACGAGAATGGTTTCTCTCCCGTGTGGGTTCTAGTATGAATAACTAAATTATTTTTCTGTGTGCACTTGTATGTACATTCCGAGCACGAAAATGGTTTCTCTCCACTGTGGATTTTAGTATGATTAACTAAAGTATTTTTCTGTGTGCACCTGTATGTACATTCCGAACACGAAAATGGTTTCTCATCAGTGTGAATTCTGGTATGTTTAACTAAAGAACTTCTTTGTGCGCTCCTATAAGTGCACACAGAGCACGAGAATGGTTTCTCTCCAGTGTGGATTCTAATATGACCAACCATATTATTTTTCCCCCTACACCTGTAGGTACAAGTAGGACAGGAAAACAATTTATTTCCTATGACTGATTGTTTTACTTCTAGTTCTCTAGTGCCAATAGTAGATGATTTCGACGAACCGAATTCTGAAAAACAAAATTATAATTGTTGAGAGAACTTAACAGATAAGCAACACATCAAAAGTATTGTATTTCCTGTGAAGGTTAAAAACTTTATCAGTTTACTACAAAGACATAATCGATACGTCTGAACTAGCGATGGGCACAATCGATGAATAATCGATTATTTACTCGATCTTTTTTACCATCGAATGATTTCGATTCATTTCCATAGAAAAATCGATTCTCGCTTCTCGATGTCAAATTCATTCGAATGCACAGTCCGAGAGAATCGGTTTGAAACGTCATCGAACTTGGAATCGATTCTCGCTTCTCGATGTCAAAATTCTTTCGAATGCACGGCCGAGACAATCGGTTTGAAACGTCATCGAACTTGAAATCGATTCTCGCTTCTCGATGTCAGAATCCATTCGAATGCACAGTCCGAGACAATCGGTTTTAAACGTCATCGAACTTGGAATCGATTCTCGCTTCTCGATGTCAGAATTCGAATGCATAGTCTTGAAACGTCATCGAAAGTGATTTTGCTTGTTAAACGAAATATTTTATAGGTACATGTTATAATCAACCTGATGTGTGAATTTTAAATTATGAATGAATACTTTTAGGTAACGATTTACGTTTTCAGTATAGTTTATACGTAAAAGATTGCGATGGTGATAGCTTTCAACAATTTAAAAATGTTTATTATGAGGTTATGTATCATCTATTTGGGTGTTGTATATTTAATTTAAAATAAAACAATAACTTAGTATATACCATTTTTATATTTAATGCCGACCGGGTTTCGCTAAAACCGTAGTTTCTTCAGGGCAGTAAATAATACTCTACTAAAATCAGCAAGTAGGTAATATGTTTTCATATCTGCTTTATATGACCAAATATATTTAATTTATTTGAAATTAACAGGTGTTTCTTAGTTTGTAATAAAAATGAAACGATTTCTATAGTAAGAAAACTTTATTTAATGATAAACTACAAATATAAAAATATAAATACAAATAATTGCATACGAAAATGTGTCCATAACCTACATGTTATTTAGAGGTTATTTTTTAACAAAAACGACATAAAATTATTATCTTCGTATTAAACACAGACACACTGTCAATATTATTAATGGGAATTTGTACCAACCGGCTAAACTAAATATCTTATTAGTAATTTTATTGTTGTGAGATGCCCACATATTTGAAATTCGTGGAAAATGGAATAACACTAATGTTGCCATCAAACACAAAGGAATTTGCCAATTTGCCATTGCCAGGAAATAAAAACGGTGATTGAATTATTGTTGCAGTACTTACTTACTAATGTTGCGTTATTTAAACATGTTATTTAGAGATTGTTTTTGATCAAAAATGTCATATAATTATAATTATTTTCATATTATTAAACATACATAAATATTTTTAATGGAAATTTTTACCAATGGGCTAAACTAAGTAGCTTAACAATAATTGTTATGTTGTGAAATGCATACCAAAAAACAACAAATAAAATTACAACAAACAATAAGCGTTGCCATACATGATGCACCATAATAATTTTCTACTTCCTACCCCCCCCCCCCCCCCCCCCCCCCCGTCACAGACAAAAATCCTGCCCCTGACCGTAGCTATTGCTCCCGAACTCCGAGCAAAAAATCGATTAATCATTCGATTATTGTGATGTCTCGATTAAAAAAAATCGATTATATAAAAGTTTCGATCATTCCCATCGCTAGTCTGAACCAATGTTGTATTGTTATCACTGAAATGTCGTATGTTAAAGGGTTATCGACTTTACCCCCGTATGTGGAATGATTTCGTAACCCTTGAGTTTAGTTTGAATTATTTCTTTTTTTTTACTAATTACATTTCAAACACTTTATTTTTATTTTTATTATAATATTGTTGCAATTATAAACATGATATGATGGCATAAGAAATACTTAATATACATATTTCAGTATTTCTACGTCAATGTGTAGCACCTGTCCCTCGGTTACTTATCAAAAAACCTTGCCTCTTGAATATATCAATACAACAGCGAACGGAAAAATAATTCGTTTGTGGATTATAAGGATTGCTTTATTTGTGTTCAGTATCCAGTGCATTGTTCAGGCGGACGATGTGTGTTCTACAAGCACGAAAGAATGGCTACTGTTTCAACAAGGATGCAGAGCAGGTTGCCAATGCATAAGATCTAAAATACCCAAAATAGATGTTCAAATTTCCCATATGTCCCTTAACCTCCAAAATGAAAGAAAATTCAATTAAAATTAGCATTTATGTTGTTTATTACATAGTCATTTTCGGCATTTCTTTTTCATTTGGAATAAGACATGGAAATTTGTTTAATAATTTACTGTACAAGAAACGAAATTTTATTACATTCTAATTTGTGACCGTAAATATTATTTTTCAATTTGGTTAAATAATCTTGAAATGTTCATAATTTGGAAAATTATCCACGAATTGAAAACGCTGATGTATAATTTCCCGGATACCATACATTAGGTATAATTTGAGGGCCTTAAAAGCAAAAACGCTACTCTCCAAAAGTACTGTTTTCGGTAAGCGACAAAAAATCTATCAAAGAATGCTACGAATTTTTTATATGATTTTTTAGTAAAATCTTTGTAAAGTGAAATATTATAATAAAAAATGTTGTAATAATCTGTTCATTGGTCATGTTGAATTTATTTTGAATTCAGGCTTGTGATATGCTTTTGTGGAGAGTGGTGATTTTGCTTGTTAATCGCTGTGGAGAGTGGTGATTTTCATCTAAACCCTATTTTCATTTCGATTTTTCCATGATTTGTGGTTGATTTTTCTGTGGATCTCAAAAACCATCTTGTAGCTACGGACATCGCGCATAGATTGGAATCTATAACTCAATTTCGTCATTTATGGAGCATGGTTTTTTGCTTTTAAATCCCACATTTAGTAGTCTAATGGTTACTGTTGTAAGCTCATTGATTTGCTATATTTTAAAAATAATATAAAACCGTAAGCTGGCAGTAGTGGGTGCAATTTCACAAACAAGAAAATTTCGATACCAGATTGACATCACCTAATTATCCCAGTAGCCGGTAGTATATAATATGTTTTCCAGAATGAGGAGCCAACTGTTACCATTACCATTTGTTATTTCGGCTACTGGCATTATATCTAGCTCTCTCATTAAAAATTTAGGCGTATTAGATTTGTCAAAGAATTTGTATATAAAAATGCAAAAATCAGTCATTTTAAATACATGTAGGATTACGAAAGATTTTTTAAATATTTATATTGAGGGATCAGTAGGATTTATCGGTCAAATTAGGAATTCCACCGAGCCGAACCCTCTGATATGAAAATATCTGGAGTCGGTGAATTATTTTCCCATTTAATAGTTTGGTAGGTAAACATGTTGTTCTTGTATTGATTTGTATTAGTTATACTTATATAATACACTTGCATTGGATTTACTAGATGACCATTTTTATGGAAAAGTGTGTGAAAGGGTTTAGTTTTTCCTATGGGGAAAAACCCGGACCTAAAAGTCTGGTGCGTAAATAAAAATAATAAAATCGTTTATACATCAATAGATTTTTTTTGTTGTTTTTTACAATATTACACATTTTTGATTGCTCATTGGTTCTATTGACGAAAAGATCACTGCTCAGCTGCAATTCCGAATTTCTCCTGGAATGCAGCTGGTTTTCAGCAGTGCATAAACAAAATAAGGGTTTATTTTTATTAAAATTGTTTTTCAGTTAACAAATTACAATCAAATCAAAGGTCAACCCAGTTTAAGTTCATATAGATAGTCTTTACTGCTTGTTTCCGGTAATTTGTCCATTTATGTAACTTCTGATAAAGTAATGAGGGGTGGTCCAACCATAACGCACCATGTTTATAAAAAATATGTAGTAATCAGGACGGTTCGTTATTGCGTTTTCTCATTTCTTCTGTATCATATGAAAATCAGCAAACTTTGCCAAGCATTGACAGGGAAGATTTAAAAACTATACTTTAAAAATTGTATCGGCACACACACACTTGGTAAATGAAGACACCATACCCTATGACATCGAAACTAACGTGACTGGTATAAGTGCAGTTCCGCTGGGTTGCTCCGAGCTGCGGTCTGCATGTTAAACCAACCCAAAAAAGATGGATGAGTTAATAGCTTACCTCGGCTTTGGTCGGTCCTTTCCAAATGAACAAAGCATTCCTTTTTAATGTCAGGATAGTCAATATCTATTTCAGTGTATGCGCCATATTCCTGCGCATGTTCCTCTGCTGCTAGAGTCCTCGGTTCACAATTGATAGCAGAAGCGTCTTCTGTCTCCTGTTTGACAATCCCGTACTGCAATATTGCATCAGAATGGGGTGTTGGAATCTCTTCTTCGGGGCTTTTTTCCGGTTCGGAATTTATGAAACCGATGTCTGAGGTGGTAAGATCCATTTCAGGTGAACTACTGTATAATTCTAATGTTTGTGAAATATTCTGGAAAAGGGTTATTTTAAAAAGTTAGTTCTAAATACATAAAATAATGTTTCTGCGGAGTTCTCGTTTTAGATTGTGATGTGAGATTCTTTGAAAAGAGAATATAGATTATATCAGATGGATTTGCATATACTTTATTTAAAACACTAGATTTTTAACACTTAACGATATTGACGTCTCGTTACTACTAATAACTTTCGGAGAAGAAGACAGATTGAATGAGTTAACGGGTATTTATAGATTTTGACATTTTTAAAACCACAGAATCGCACATAAACCACTCATCATAGAAGCGTCCAAGAGTATTTATTCAAGTTTATGGATCGCGTATACGACTTCTTTCATTTGATTAAAAAAAAATTCATTTGATAAATTTATAAAGTAAAAATAACCGTAAGGTGCGTTGGGGTAAGACCGTGTGGTTTTTTGATGAGATGAACATTTGTCCACTTTGGATTTCTTTATTGAAGAATCTACGGTGTCCTTGCAAAAATTTGAATTTTATTATGTCATCTTAAGCTCTTATTTATGCTGGTAAATTTTTATTCATAGAGTAACGCACAGTAAAACAACTAAAAACTGCCTATTAAAACTTTCTCTAAATTATTTTTCAATGTGGGGTATCATCGGAAATTCGTGGGGCAAGACCGGAATTCATTCGAAAATTGCAATTAAACTTAGTAGCCATAAGATTTACGAAACAAAGTACTTCGATTAACCTTTTTTACCAAATTAGCATGTGTAACATTTTGATTGTTTATCCTTACAAGAAAATAGCGATGGGAATGATCGAAACTTTTATATAATCGATTTTTTTTAATCGAGACATCACAATAATCGAATGATATAATCGATTTTTTGCTCGGAGTTTGGGAGCAATAGCTACGGTCAGGGACAGGATTTTTGTCTGTGGGGGGGGGGGGGGGGGGGGGTAGGAAGCCGAAAATTATTATGGTGCATCATGTATGGCAACGCTTATTTTTTGTTGTAATTTTATTTGTTGTTTTTTGGTATGCATTTCACAAAATAACAATTATTGTTAAGCTACTTAGTTTATCCCGTTGGTAAAAATTTCCATTAAAAGTATTTATGTATGTTTAATAATATGTCAATAATTATAATTATATGACATTTTTGTTCAAAAACAATCTCTAAATAACATGTTTAAATAACGCAACATTAGTAAGTAAGTACTGCAACAATATTTCAATCACCGTTTTTCTTTCCTGGCAATGGCAAATTGGCAAATTCCTTTTTGTTTGATGGCAACATTAGTGTTATTCCATTTTCCACGAATTTCAAATATGTGGGCATCTCACAACAATAAAATTACTAATAAGATATTTAGTTTAGCCGGTTGGTACAAATTCCCATTAATAATATTGACAGTGTGTCTGTGTTTGATACGAAGATAATAATTTTATGTCGTTTTTGTTAAAAAAATAACCTCTAAATAACATGTAGGTTATGGACACTTTTCGTATGCAATTATTTGTATTTATATTTTTATATTTGTAGTTTATCATTAAATAAAGTTTTCTTACTATAGAAATCGTTTCATTTTTATTACAAACTAAGAAACATCTGTTAATTTCAAATAAATTAAATATATTTGGTCATATAAAGCAGATATGAAAACATATTACCTACTTGCTGATTTTAGTAGAGTATTATTTACTGCCCTGAAGAAACTACGGTTTTAGCGAAACCCGGTCGGCATTAAATATAAAAATTGTATATACTAAGTTATTGTTTTATTTTAAATTAAATATACAATACCCAAATAGATGATACATAACCTCATAATAAACATTTTTAAATTGTTGAAAGCTATCACCATCGCAATCTTTTACGTATAAACTATACTGAAAACGTAAATCGTTACCTAAAAGTATTCATTCATAATTTAAAATTCACACATCAGGTTGTTTATAACATGTACCTATAAAATATTTCGTTTGACAAGCAAAATCACTTTCGATGACGTTTCAAGATTATGCATTCGAATTCTGACATCGAGAAGCGAGAATCGATTCCAAGTTCGATGACGTTTAAAACCGATTGTCTCGGACTGTGCATTCGAATGGATTCTGACATCGAGAAGCGAGAATCGATTTCAAGTTCGATGACGTTTCAAACCGATTCTCTCGGCCGTGCATTCGAAAGAATTTTGACATCGAGAAGCGAGAATCGATTCCAAGTTCGATGACGTTTCAAACCGATTCTCTCGGACTGTGCATTCGAATGAATTTGACATCGAGAAGCGAGAATCGATTTTTCTATGGAAATGAATCGAAATCATTCGATGGTAAAAAAGATCGAGTAAATAATCGATTATTCATCGATTGTGCCCATCGCTACAAGAAAAACAGGCCATTTATAATTTTAGTATTCCGGTCTTCCCCTTACGAGGTAAGATCGGCATAGTATTCTCAAAGTGTTTTTGAAGTAAAGTTTTAAGAATATTTTTTTAAATGCCAACATGGCAAAAAATTATGGATAACTCCATCAAACTCAATTTTTTTGGATTGTGTTAACCAGTTTAATCATAGGAGTCCATATTTGTCCCAGCTCACATAGGTCTCATAAAAATCGATTTTTTTCTCTCTTACTAACATATTGAGAAGTATGATCTAAACGGCATTGGAAAGAGAACACAACACGCTATTTATTAAAATCTAAAAGTTAACCATAAAATAATTAAAATGTACAGCTTTATGAAACCAAAGTTTACGACCGCAATTTGAAAAAAAAAAGATAAAACTTTTTACAAATTTTTATTCATTATTTTTACATGAAACGACAAAAGAGTGAGGTGACAGTAGCGTTTATAATTTATTTGTATGATAAATTTATGTTTTTTTTTCGTTATCAGTAATTTAAGTTAGAAAAAAGATTAGGGGAGCCATTTTTAAAACTTTTAAAAGTTTACATTAAAAAAAATTATATTAATTTCCGTAGTTATTTCTAATAATAAAATTAAAAGAAATTTCGAGAAATCGTATTTCATCGCCATTCGAAAACAGTTTTTAGTTTTCGGATACGTCCAGAAATATTCTATTTATTTGGATATTATTATAAAGCGGAAATATTACCTTCTGACTTATACCTTCTTACGAATTATACCTTCTGACCAAATACGCCATTTTTTTTAGGAAATAACAATGCAAAACAAAAACTGCACTTGTGGTTTTTATATTATAATGGTGTTTATATTAATAACATATTCGGGTAATTAATAAATAAAGTTTTTTCTTTATAACTAAATACAATATTAGCGACTGACTTGACTACCGAAAATGAGCACCGTTCGTACCTCTTAGTTTGAAAATATGGTGGCTTTTTGTATGGAAATCGAAAACGCGGTAAGATCGAAAGGGTCTTATTCCGATCTTCCCCCGGAAAAATATCAAGGGAAAAGATCGAAAAGAAAGCTACAGCCATTATGGCGGAATCAGTTGACTTGAGTGAAGGTTTACGCCATGTTTTTTCGGCATAATGTTCCATCTTCGTTTCATTCCATGTTCAGACGGTGCTATAGAAATAAGCGCTCACTCGTCCATTCCCACCACAGCGTCGCCGAGCGAGGTCAGGCGCGCTGGAATTCGTTTGATTTCCAGCGCGGTCCGGCCCCGAATTTTAAGGAAAAACATGTCAGATGCATCGATTTTTACGCAATTTTGTTGACACCATTAAATAAAAAAAATTTAAAAAAACATTATTGTTTCGGCTTATAAACCTTTTTATTTTTCATGGCACAATAACACAATTTGATTTTACTTTTTTATTACGAACATTTACGTACAAATTAATAATCTTACATATATTTGAAAAAAAATATGTAGTACGTGGTAATAGTAAGGGAAAGCCAAAAATTTCTATGAGACGTGTTCCCAAAAGCAAACAAATTAGCCGAACGAATACCATATTGACGTTTTGCGTGCGACGTGATAGCGTCCTTCCAGTACAGGTCGCGAAACGGACTGATAGAGAGTTCACTCCGTGTTCAGACGTTTCACTTTGCTCTCTTCCGCGCGCGAGTGAAGGATGTCGAATGAAAATATCCAACATTGTTGGATCGGTTCACTTGAAGATTTCATTCGGCAGTATTCGGCGCCTGACCTTGCTCGGCGACGCTGCAGTGGGAATAGACGAGTGAACGCTTATTTCTATAGCACCGTCTGAACATCGAATGAAGCGAAGATGGAACACTCGCTCGAGTAAAGATGGCGTAAACCTTCACTCGAGTGAACTGTCTGATTCCGCCTTAAATGTCAAATGTACTGCTAAATTAAATGTAAACTGCACAGCTAAAAGTAAAGGTAAATGAAAAAACCCTCCCATAGCAAAAATACACTTGAAACTCCGTATGGCCCTTGTTACTTTAACTGATGGTTAAAATTTAAATTTAGTTCACGATTTAGCTTTCTGTTCAGACAGGCGGCCTCTAGCCGAAAATCGGTCAAAGTTAGGGTATTGTTAAAAGTCAACTTTTTTTGATAATTTCTGAATTGTTGAACTGGCAACACTCCAGACGAATTGTGAGCTTGGTGGGGTTACCAGGTCGTGGGAAATTCCCCAAGTTATGGGGAATTTTAATTTCTTAAACCAATTGGGTATTTTGAGGAGAGGGTTCCATGACAGCTCAACAAGGTGGCATTAAAACACCCTTGTGTGACTAAATAATAAAAAATAAATTTAAAAAATTGTGTATACCGCACAAGAGTCCCAACTGCTCCCGTCTGGAGCCAGTGAGACTATGACATCCCCAATTGAGGTATCTTGTGAGAGTTGTAAGGCTGAAGGTAGTGGGGAGAGGAGAGGAAGGAGATTGGGAAAAGAAAGGTGGTGAAGTACCTGGCTACTCAAATCTGGTCACCAAACACGTCTAAAGCCATTTCAAGCAACGTTTCAATTCTGAATATTGGTCTTACACCAGGGCGATACTGGAAGTATCTTCCACTCTGGAATGTGCCGCAAATATACTATATATATATTTAACTTATTCGTATACTAGATATATTTTTAAGTTTAAAAAACGCGCGTGCGTTTTTTTTACTTAATGTAAAAAATGTAACCCTTTATTGGATAACACCCCTACCATATGACCCTCCAAGTGGTTCACCACGTTTGTTGAGTTAGCAGGGGTGCCCGGGTTCATAGGGTGAGATTTATTTATCTAGATCTTGGTGGTGTACTGCTTGGCAGGCTGGATCAGCAGATACTGTTTGAGGGAGACCTAACCTAGACCTCTCCAACCGGACTCCTCGATCCGTCGCCTTGCAGTTGGTGGGATGGATTCATACATCCGTAACTTCTGGACACATTGATCCCCAGATTTCTATACACCACTCATACCTTTTCTATTCCCAGAACTCCATTTCATTAAAAAAGCCATCCCCAACGATGACATAGGCCTTGAGGCAGTTTTTTTCTCAGTGCCTCCTGTGTGGCAACGCAAGCAGTGACTCGAAACTCGCCGTGCTAGTTGCTACGATGACAGCTGATTGTTCTTCGTCTATGGTTAAACAAGCTGAGATAATTACTGAAATCGTAAAATTGAGTAGCGCCGTGATAGAATTTTGGTTGAAAATCATAGCAACAAGCCAGTTTTATTTGGTTTCAGCTTCTCCAGTGAGCGGAGCGCCTAAGAAGAAAAAAATATATATTGTGGGTATTATTTTTTTATTTATTTAATATTTAAAGGTTTTTTTACAATAAATACACAATTTTTACATTTTATACAGTGGTAAATTAGTAGATAAGAATAGCTTTTCCTCACCATAAAGAGACGAGGCTCTTGTGTTTGGTGAGGGAATTTTAGTTCAATTAAAAAATATCATATGAAAATAGATAATATAATATGGCAAAAAACAAGGGATAATTAAGAAAATGCAAGAAATGTAGAAAGCAGTTACTTTGTGGTTTGACATATTTAATAAAAATAAAACACTTTTTTTTTTTAAATCACGATATTTATTAATTTACTTTGCCGACCGGTTACGCTTTACTCAAGCATCTTCACGGTACAAATTAATACTAAACAACTACAAAATGTGTATATGTATAAATAAGCATACATTTTGTAGTTATTGTTTAGTATTAATTTGTACCCTGAAGATGCTTGAGTAAAGCGAAACCGGTCGGTAAAGTAAATTAATAAATATCGTGGTTTTAAAACAAAAAAGTGTTTTATTTTTATTATATTATATATTGTGGGTATTTTAGATCATATGCACTGGCAATTCTGCTCCTTCGTTTCCTTGGAGAATAACAGAAAAACTGTGGTCAAAACAAAATTTAACAAAAACGTTTCTCCAAATACACGAGAATGTCGGTGAGTTTTTACCAGATTTAAATAAAATTAATAATTATTACGATGGGACATGTTTTAGACTTGTCGCGTTTGGAATATTTATAAACACACATTGTTTTGGACACTAGTGAAAAACATGACATATCGATTTTTGAGGTTATCTTCCGAAAACATACCGGCTTTTTTTATTCAGTTTTCCTTTATTACGACGTGGTTTTAATTATGAATCGTATTTTAAATGCGTAAATGAGGATTGAATATAATATTTCTGTTTATAATCTAACCTACTCATTTGTCTGTCATCCGAGTTGATAATATAAAATTCAAACGTTTTTTTGTTTCTTTTTAGTATCCATGGGATATTTTATTGACAACTAGCTGACCCGGCAAACTTCGTACCGTCTCAAAATCAATAAATGTTGTGTTTAATTTTTTAGCTGTTCGAATTAATCCAAATTATGTCGACCAACGCACATTATTTGAAAAGCCGTTCTATACAAAATGTTAAAAAAATATATTTTCTTCATAATATTTTTTCGCGTGATTTTTTTCGATGTTTTATTAGTTATTCTGTTAATCGGGACGGAGACAAATCCAACAAATCAAAGATCATAAAAATCGGTCCAGCCGTTCTTGAGTTATAAATGGTGTAACTAACCCGACTTTGTTTTATATGTTTAATTGTTGAAGGCCAGCATACAAAAAATATATTTTTTCAATACGACATAAAATATTTGACAGTTCTCACCTTTCTTACGAATTCAATTTTTATAACATTGCTTTTGTGATATATTACAAAAATTACATCAAAATAATGTAGATTTATATTTTATTTATTTATTTATAGATAGATACAAAAGAAAGTACAAGTTACACATTAGGAAGCTTTGCCTGTCCAACTAGGAAAGTTTCCCGTTCCAGGACAGACAAATTGATAGGTTTAGTTCATATTATTCCTTAAGTACATAATTGCAAACAAAAATAAAAACAAAGATATAAACAAGAAAATTAATTTTTTTTTAAAATTGAGTTGTGTTATGAAGAAATATATAAAAAACATACATACATTTTTTTTTGTGACTATGCAAAAAAGTAATCTGTTAGCATATGTGCTATTCGGATTTACCGAATTAACCTGGTAACAAATAATATATTCAGAATTACAGAGTATGAGATAAGTAGGTAAGTTGGGAGTGTTGAAAAGTGTAAACAAGGTATCTGATAACAAGATAGAGGAATAACAATAAGATTTACAATATAAAGATATAGAAATGTGTTGAGAAGTGTGAACTTATAATACATATAGATATAAGCATGATTATTTTCACTAATTTAAAACATGTTTTCAGTACAAAATATATTATACGACAATACGAGTATACATCGCGCTCATGTCTTGAACATCTCATGCTGAAATATAAAAACAATAACTATAAATATAGAATATAAACAGAAACTATGAATACAAATAAATAGTACCTGATTTAGAGCTACTTCGGTAACGATATTGTGAAATAGTTGCATTGCTTCGTATGTCATACATGCTGTGTTATGTATTGTTTATTTATTATAAAAAATCCAAGGTACCAAGTTTCACACAGCTAGTCTAGTGTGTGCGTGCATGATACGCCGCAGTGATTTACCTACTCTGTGCAACAGTATGAAGAGGCGCACAACCATAAAATCCCAGGTATAAAAACATCAAAAAGGATGATGGAACATTGCGAAGCAATATCGGACTCAATGAAGTGTGGTAGGAATTTTGGTATAGTTATCTGGAAAGTTAGGTGATTTTGTTTATCAATTAAACAGTCTATGTTCACTTTCAACTCTCCCTAAGTCCAGAATCCAATCATTGACTAATTTACACAGGACGTTTGCACTTTTCAATTTCCAAGAACCGGGTAGAACGAATATAAAACGAACTATATACGAATATAAAATAATAAAACGAACTTCCTAATAATTAATCAAATCTATGCTTTCCACAGTGGATTTATATCAAAAACAATGAATAAATATAGACTTCGAATATGACAGCGTTCATATTATCAAGCGGCAGCCATTTTGTACTCCATCTTTGGTGCCCGGCGCGTCATTGGCAATTATTATGAATTTTTCGGAGTGGCTAAATGCTATCCAGTAATTCGTAATGTCAAGAACGAGAATGGCCCAAGCGATTCTGACCTTGTTCTTCATACAATTTCTTTATACGTAAGGGACAAAATCGCTTCAAAAATCCGGACCGCCGGGGGGGACTGCTGCCTACAAGAGGTTAAGTATGTCAACATCATCTAAAGGCCTCCGCTGACGAGGCAACTGAAAAAAGTCTGCAACTAAACTCGCTATCCTGTGTATATCAATGTGATGGCCCGCACACTACACAACTTCTCGAAAACCCGTTGTCAATGGCAAATCAAGCAGTGACTCGCGACTCGCCCTGCTAGTTGCCGTGTCCGGCCGTTGCTAGTTGCTAGCTGCCAGCTGATTGTTCTTTGTCTATTGTCTATTGTTAAACAAACTTTTTGACCAATCAAACCATAGAAACCAGCCGGTTTTAGTTTGGTTTCAGTTGCCTCGTCAGCGGAGGCCTTTAGTATTGATTTCCCATAATGTGAAAACGTTGTATCGGAGAGTGGGCAATGTAGTTACTACAGTAGAATAGTGTATTTTGTCGTGTTTTTACTATGAGTATTTGTAAGTCTATGAGTTGCAGGAGTTCGCAACAGTCGAATTTAGAGTTAATTATTTTGAATAAAAACGTTAAGTTGTTTATTAATATTATGATATCTCTCATATTCTGTTTCAGATTCAAGTACAAGAAGTGCGCAGTATCGCGCGTATCGAGCGAATTGGCGCTCATTCTCATATCCGCGGGCTGGGCCTGGACGAGGAGCTCCAGCCACGCGCCGTGTCTCAGGGCATGGTCGGCCAGAAACCAGCACGCAAGGCCGCCGGCATCATCCTGCAGATGATCAAAGACGGTAACAATGCACTTCTCTAATCCTTTTATAACTGAGGATTTTTTTTTTAATAACTGATGAACTAATCAAGTCTCATATTTTATATAAAATTACAACTCTGGTGTTAATTAGTAAAACATTATATTTATCCATGATAAAAATAAAACCCTCATTCATTACGTTGATATTAACATTGTCTACTAAATATCTTTGTTTATTTTAATAACTCAGGTACGGGCCATACGTCATTCCTATGTCTACCTATGTTAAATTATCGTGAAAACAAGCTTATGTGTCCAAGCGGTTAATAGAATCTGGAATTCACCTTTTAATGGTGTTTTAGGCCATCGTTTCAAATTATGGAGAAAGGTGAATTTATGTTTTGATTTTATTTAAATGGGCAAATTTCAATATTATATAGAAGATTGGAGTCGAGTTCAGACTTAAAAGAGATGAGATATTGAATGGAGGGGAGGCAATTTTAGACAAGGCTTGATAGAAGAGAGGATATTTGTTTAGAGAGGGACAGCCAAAAAATATGTGATATAAGGTTCTCACTTCTAGATCACCAAATGTACAATCTGGAGAGTCAAGCATGTGATTTTTTAAAAGGTGAACATAACAATGTCCAATTCTCATTCAAATAAGTGAAACGATGGGGGAATTATTGAAACCATTGTTTTAAGAGGCTAGACTTTGAACGACACGCGGAACACCCGCGTTTGTCATTCTGTCCCGCTCACAATAAGCTCACGCACACTTACAATACGTATAATAGAAAAGGGGTTTATGGAGAATACACTTTTCTACACCGAAACTTTCACGAAATTGAAATTTAAAAAAATATATTTATTTTAGAAAGAAGAAGCTACGTCGGTAGCTTTTTATAATTTTATAATTCTTTATGAGAGTTGAGTTAGCAGCACTTCTCCCTTAAATAATATTTTTTGATAAATCGTACATGTTTGACAGTGAATGTTTACGTTAATACGAAACGCATCGAAAATTCGAAAACATACCGACTTAGTTTTCACCCTCTAGAAGGCAGTATAAAAAAAATATATTCATTTTGTGCAATTTTCGATGTAGAAAAGTGTTTTTTCCCGGGCGTCCTTTTTGTATGGGCCGAAAAGCGAAGTCTATCGTCTTAATGGAATAGTCCTTTGTATTAAAACGTACCGTATTTTTCTTTTTTCATTAATCTGTTGAAAAGCCAGCATACAAAAAAACATTTTTTTTCAATACAATGTGAAATATTTGACAGTTCTCACCTTTCTTACGAATTCAATTTTTATAACATTTTTTTTGAGATATATTACAAAATTACATCACAATTATGTATATAAAACGAACTTCCTAATAATCACTCAAATCTATGCTTTCCACAATTTTTTTTACATTAGGTCCACACAGGAGGCCTTGAGGAAAATAATTTCCCTCAGGACCTATGTCATCTTTGGGGATGCTGTGAGGAGGGTATTTTAAGGAGAGGAAGTTCTGGGAAGGAAAAAGGTATGAAGGTTGGCTAGGAATCTGGGGTTCAATGTGTCTATCATCCGCCGCTAAGACCTATACAATGAACCCGGGCACCCCTGCTAAGTCACCAAACGTAGTAAACCACTGTGGGTGACCTATGGCAGAGGTGTTGGTTATCCAATAAATGGTTCCCGGGCGGCGGTACCCATTCCCGCCTCCCAAATTTATATCAAAAACAATGAATGAATATAGACTTCGAATATGACAGCGTTCATATTATCAAGTGGCAGCCATTTTGTCCGCCATCTTTGGTGCCCGGCGTGTCATTGGCAATTAATTTGAATATTTCGGAGTGGCCCAAGCGATTCCGACCTTGTTCTTCATACAATTTCTTTATACATAAGGGGCAAAATCGCTTCAATAATCCGGACCCGCCGGGGGGACAAGAGGTTAGTGCGTAGCAGTTTTTTTTTTTTTTTTCTTTATTTATTAAATTGCTAGTTACATGTTTTGAGAATTTTACGACCACCACGCTAGGCACATGCCCGTGTTGTGTGTTATTGTTACTAGCAATGTGCCAATATTTATTAAATCAAATATTGAAATGAATATGTGCTATTTTATTTATATTTGTCTTAAATGATATTGTATATAGATAATTGAAGAATTTAATTTTGCTTAATTTTTGAGACAACTTTGGTATGTTTATCAATTGAACCGCTCTCCTTTGCCCAGATAAATATTTTTAATGGATTTCTGTTTTTTTTTCCAGGTAAGATAGCCGGACGCGCCGTGCTTTTGGCCGGACAGCCCGGCACCGGCAAGACCGCAATCGCCATGGCTCTGGCACAAGCTCTTGGACCTGATACTCCGTTCACAAGCATGGCAGGTTTGTACACGTCTCCGTTACCTATCCCCAAGTCAACATCATCGTTATGTACATCCCGGGGTGGTATTGGATCTACTGTTGTTTCCCTCTGTAGCTGGATAGTGTGGATGCGAGTACAAAGCAAATTCAAATAAAAACCGGCGGTTTGTTTGACAGTTTCTCCTATCTTAACCCTTCAAATTTGGTGTATTTTGTCAGATGTTAAAAATATTTCCGCTTTGCAATAAAATCCAAAAAATGGAATATCTGTGAACATGTCCGAAAACTAAAAACAGTTTTGGAAAGGTGGTGAATTACGCTTTCAAATTTTATAATTCAAAATAAACTTATAATTTTTTAAATATAAAAAGAACATTAAAAAAAATTTGAAATCTAAAAAAAACATAAAAAAATATTAAAAATGGCTCACCTTAAGTTTTTTCTGATTAAAATTACAGATAATGATAAAAAAAGTAAACACACACATATTTTATTAGACAAATGTATTATAAATGTTTGTTACCTCACTTTTTTGAAGTGTCAATCGGGTGACTGACAGCGTCACTCGGTGGCCGGTCCTTAAACTTTTTGATCAGGGTGGTATAGAAAAAAAGTTGTTATCTAATGATTTGAAGTATGTACAATGATGGTTTATTTATTTAAAGGTTCGGAGATTTACTCCCTGGAGATGAGCAAAACGGAAGCTCTGACGCAGGCCATCAGGAAATCCATTGGAGTCCGCATCAAGTGAGAAAAAATCCAGATGAAACATTAAATATTTTTCAATTTTATTTATTTAGTCGCTGCATTGGGTAATAATATCCAAAACTCCAACGGTAACGCTGTGTTACATCATGGCAAGGAAAGTTACTAAAATCAGTGTTGTGTATATAATATGTGTGTTGTGACCTATGATTGCTTTCACTATCATTACAAAAGCGGCTTTGTGCACATTGCAGGGAGGAGACGGAGATGGTTGAGGGGGAGGTGGTGGAGGTGCAGGTGGAACGGCCGGCCACGGGCGCCGGAGCCAAGCTGGGGAAGCTGACGCTGAAGACCACCGACATGGAAACCAACTACGACATGGGCAGCAAGATGATTGACAGCTTCGTCAAGGAAAAGGTACCCAAACACTTATCATTGTATTTTGATCATGTGTATTATCCGACTTGCATAATAAAAAAAAACAGTGTTTTTATTATGCTGATCTGGGTACCAGGACATAAAGGTCTTGAGAGCAACGAGCGGACTGACGAACTAACAAGGAAAGGGGCGAAAGCACCACTTGTGGGATCCGAGCCGGCCGTAGGAGTAGCAGCTTGCCACTCAAAATTACATATTGATAGGTGGGTCAAATCCCAGCACTGTAAAGAATGGGAGAGGGCACCCGGAATGAGACAATCCAAAGTTCTCATAAGAACTTTGGATTGTCTAGACGAACCAGGAAACTACTCGATATGGACAGAAACTCGCTGAGGGAACTGGTAGGACTACTAACGGGACACTGCCATCTCAGGAGACACATGCAGATATTGAGAGTGGAAAACACCAATAGATGCAGGAAATGTGAAGAGGATGAAGAGACTCCAATTCACCTATGGTGCCAATGTCCTGCCCTGGGGGCCTAGTCTCGATCTTTCGGTTTCACAAACAAGCACGTTTGCCGTTTAACCTTTCTTGACGGTGCTGTCAACTAAGCGGTCGCGGTTTGTATTTACTGAAATATCTTTGTAAATATACTAAACATAGAGTTAACATTTTAGGTATTCCTCCACAATACATTTATGTATTGGATTAAATAAATACATTACACTAATATTTACTGAGTGTACAGCATCGGAGCGCGAGAAAGTTTTTAGCACGGTCAGAGGAGGGTTAATACGGATTCGTGACGTAGCTAAACCCGCGTTACGGGCGCTGTGAGAGATACAGACTAGGCCCCCTGGTGGGAACTAGGCTCAGATACCTGGGGAGACATACAGTAGAACCAGAAGACATAGCCACATATTCAATGACAACCCTGGTGAACTTTATTAAAGGGACTGGGTTGTTATTAAAGGATTGAGGTAAAATGGGAGATAGCACAATGGGCCTATGGCCTGAGTGCTCACAGAAACTACTTGTAACCGTCTCCGCCTTTTGAATTTTTTTTTTTTATTATTATACTATTTAAACACAATATTTTTTTAGTTTTTCCGTCTGGTGCATACACAATTAAATCGGAAGGTTTTCTGATGCGTGAGCAGGCCATTCACAGCTGTCCGTGTGACAAGCATGGATTATCCAAATTTTCCCCTGCTATCCCCTAATGCTACTATTCTCCTTTGCCTTCCATCCCCTCTACCCTTCCCTCGTTCACCACCCCTCCCCTGCGTGTCCTTTCCCATTCTTCCATCTTGCCCCCCTCCAGCATTCCACTTCCACCTTCCCCGCCTTCACCCTTCCCTCGTCCCCCCTGCCACTAACCCCCTCTTCCCGGATTCCTCTCCCCTTTTTTCCCTGCTGCTAAACTATATGAAATACACAATTCTCACGGCTGTCAGTGTAAGAAGCATGGATTTTTAAAATGTACTCTCTGCTTCCGCTACCTTTAATTATCTGGTGCTACTTTTCAGATCCAAGCGGGAGATGTGATAACCATAGACAAGGCCACTGGAAAGATTACGCGGCTCGGACGAAGTTTCACTCGGGCACGGGACTATGACGCAACTGGTCAGTCTAAATTATCTATTATTCAATTCATGTTTTGTTTTTAAAATGCATTGTAGGCAGATAGTTGAAAGCCTATTGTGGATGTCTATCTCTTCCAGAACGGACACATTTGTGTGTCTGGTTGTCCATGGAATCCTAAACATTTTTTCCAGCACCTGAGATTCTAGTGTAGACCAAAGGGATCTAATATACCAATAATAATAATAATATTTGGCTGATTTATGTATGTAGCGCCGTTTTTTTGTGAAAAATCATGGCCAAGGACGGCATGATTATTTTCAACTAAGCTAATTTTTTATATTATTTTTTTTATTTTTTATTTATTGGCTCGCCAACAGAATACATCACATAATTTTTACAGTAATTTACATTTATACATGGTTGTAATGATGTTTCTAATTATAGGTGAGCACAACATTCATCTCAATATTCTTTATGTAATAATGATTGGTTAGTTACAAGAGTGATAAATTTAATTTCAAATATGTATATAAAAATAAGGAGGATCGAAATCAGTTATTAGGAAGCAAAATGCATACATACTTATAAATATAATATACATACACACACATACATACATACATGCATACACACACAAATATACCCACATAATCATATATGCATATATGTGCACAACATACTCATATATATATGTGTATGCATACATGTACTTACACTTGGACATACAAATACATTTCTTGTGGAGCCAATGCACAAGTAGTAATTGTTAGAAATTAAAAAAATAAAATGGCTTAAGTAAGGAGATCATCTGGTAAAAGTATGTGTAAGTTCCTTCTGAAGGTATTAATTGAGTTTGAAAATATATGTAAGTCTTGAAGATTGCAGTACCTATTATACAATCGAGTCATTTTTGATGTTGGTTTGAAAAAACTTGTACATATTACTACGACAAGTGTCGATCCAAAAGGTTACCGGATTTCTTGTGGATTTCGGCCTTATATTAAAATTAATTTGATTAATTAAAGATGAATCATACACATTGTTAATGATTTTAAACAGAGAGATTATATCTGATACGTTTCTTCTTTTGGCGAGTGAGACTTCTCTAAAGTGAGTAAGTCTTTCAGTATAGTTACCGAGATTGCGATGTACTCCAGATTTGTAAGCTAGAATTCTTACATATTTTTTTTGAACGGACTCCAGTTTGTTGCTGTGAATTGCATAGTGTGGTGACCAAACCACAGAGCCGTACTCTAAGATGCTTCTTACCTATGAGTAGTACAAGATTCTGAAGCTACTGATGTTCTTGAACGATTTGGTGATTCTAGTGATGAAACCGAGCATTCTATTAGCCTGATCATAACTGTTTGATGTTTGCAGGAGCTTCGTGTCGCTTTGTGCACTGCCCCGAGGGTGAGCTCCAGAAGAGGAAGGAAGTGGTGCACACGGTCACACTACACGAAGTCGACGTCATCAACTCGCGAACTCACGGCTTCCTCGCTCTCTTCTCTGGTAACTATTCCTTTCTTTCTTTAACAATCCACAATGGCGTGGAACTGGCGGAGAAAGGATGAAAGTTGACTTAAATGCTGTAAAATATACAAAAATACTCAGCAAGCCAAAACTTTGTTCTGATATTCCACACGGCATCTCCAATGATTACATTGGCCCTGAGGGATTTTTTTTCGACAGTGTTTCCTGTGTGGAGCAAATGTAACTAACTAACTAACCATCATGCCGTTTCTCCGCAGGGGTAGGCCGAGAGGATGGACCGCCAAACAACTCGGTCTTGGCACACACTCCTTGCTTCATTCACATTCATACATGCTAAAAGAATGCTAGGCTGATGTAAGCGTAATGATTAAGATTAAGAAAGGGTTTGTTAAAGGGTTTATTTGTTTTTAAATTGTCTCAGATGGTTTGGGCATGTAGAGCAAATGAACAAAGAAAGGGTGTAAGGAGGATATGTGAAGCAAAAGTGAATGGAAGAAGAAGTTGTGGACGCCCGACGAAGACATGGCACAATCAAGTGAATCAGATACGTGAGCCGGGACATTTATTTTATTTATTTTTTTATTTACACATATACGGCACAACATGTGCCATTAACATAATTGACATACAATATAAATAGTACAACATGTCAGGAGTCGGAATAATAGAAGAGCTAATGTAAAATTATCGTATTTAAGGATTTTGAAAAACTATTAACTTTTTATACACGGCGTCCGGAAACTCATAGTACAAGCGGGAAACTGGCGAATCTACATCACATGGAGAACCAAAAAAAAACTTTTTTATTTTCAATAAGAGCATTTAATTTTTTTTTTTCCTTTTTTATTTTTTTTAAGCAAAAAAAGGTTAAAAATACTTGATTGTTGGGTCTAAGCTAAGACTCATTCTAAAATATTTTAAACAACTGTTAACCTATCTCCTATGGCATGATGTTAGTTAACGACAGGTATTCTACTCTCTTTTTCCTGACTCCAATAGTCTTCCTGATGGCCTGCGTCAGGTCTTCTGTCTTGCTCGTGGGATCCTGAGATAATTTAATCGTCTGGCATTTGGTAGCTATTAGGTGACATTGGTAGGATTCCATCCATCCTAGTAACAATGTGTGTTGTCTGCGTGTTCCAGGCGACACGGGAGAGATAAAGTCGGAGGTCCGCGAGCAGATAAACGGCAAGGTGGCCGAGTGGCGCGAGGAGGGCAAGGCGGAGATCATCCCGGGGGTGCTGTTTATAGACGAGGCGCACATGCTGGACATGGAGTGCTTCTCCTTCCTCAACCGCGCCCTGGAGACCGACATGGCCCCCGTTGTCATTATGGCCACCAATCGGGGCATCACCAAGATTCGCGGCACCAATTATAAGAGCCCCCACGGTAAGTCTACGCAAATATACTAGCTGAGTTCACGGGGGTTATCTTTTTGAAAAGACCTCTTCCAATTTTAACCCGTTTAATCACAGGAGACCATATTTGTCCCAGTTAGGTCTCATATAAATCGTTGTATCTCCCTTACTGTCATGGTGACAAATATGATCTAAACGGCGTTGGAAAGAGAAAACACCACACTTGTTGCATCCGAAACTGTTTCCGAATTTCAGCTTCAGATGCACTTGATAAATAAATGAAACTACGGCTAAACGAAATGGTGTTGGCTGGTATTGGGTGGTAGTATCGACAGTCCCAATGAACAATGTCGGATCAGCTAAAAATTGGTAATCGTTTTGTTGGCTTATTTTGTTGATTTAAAAGTCTGTATTTTCGGAATTTTGAGTGAAATGCCAAATTTCAAAATAACACTATATTTCTTATTCTCAAACAATCTTTAACCTCTTGTAGGCCGCAGTCCTCCCGGCGGATCCGGATGTTTGAAGCGATTTTGCCCCTTATGTATAAAGAAATTGTACAAAGAACAAGGTCAGAATCGCTCGGGCCATTCTCATTCTTGACATTACGAATTACTGGATAGCATTTAGCCACTCCGAATAATTCATATTAATTGCTAAAGACACGCCGGGCACCAAAGATGGCGGACAAAATGGCTGCCGCTTGATAATATGAACGCTGTCATATTCAAAGTCTATATTTATTCATTGTTTTTTTATATAAATCCATTGTGGAAAGCATAGATTTGAGTGATTATTAGGAAGTTCGTTTTATCTACATTATTTTTATGTAATTTTTGTAATATATCACAAAAGAAATGTTATAAAAATTGAATTCGTAAGAAAGGTGAACTGTCAAATATTTTACGTCGTATTGAAAAAATATTTTTTTTGTATGCTGGATTTCGTCACGTCAAGAACGAGAATGGCCCAAGCGATTCTGACCTTGTTCTTCATACAATCTCTTTATACATAAGGGACAAAATCGCTTCCAAAATCAATGGTACACCGGAGTACGTACGACCAATGACAGGTTAAAATTTTTTTTTAAAACACAGATGGCAGAAATTGTACCGTTTTAGTAAAAGATAGTCAAAGAAATTTTACTTTAACCGCGCGTAAAGGTTAGACGCACTCATTTATTTTACCCATAACACTGTTTTTCCACATAAGCCCTCAATAAGGAAGTTGAGTCCTTTTTTTTATTTTTTTTTATCAATGTTCACATGCAAACTTAAATACCACTATTTTTTTTTTTTTACATTCGTTTTCATAATTAAATTAATTCTACAAGTTTGAATTTTATTAAGCCCGCGAAAACGGCGGCAAGGGCATAATACCGTGCGCGCAGAGTTCGCGACGTAAGCCGGCCCTTGCGTGTGTTAAATATAAGGGAAAATATTTACAAAACCGGGACACGCTTAATATGGACGAAAAAAAATAAATTAAAAAATTGTAGTAGTTAGATATTTACTGGTACTAATCAATTCAGTTATTGGAATTTCGAAAAAAGTGCATTTTAACCTGTTTAATCACAGGAGACCATATTTGTCCCAACTCACATAGGTCTCACAGAAATTGTTGTTTCTCCCTTACTATCATAGTCAGAAATGTGATCTAAACGGTATTGGAAAGAGAAAACAACAAACTATACATTCAAATGTAAAAGAAAACCACAAAAAAATTAAAATTTACCCCTTTCTGAAACCAAAGTTTCCGATAGCAATTTGAAAAAAAATTATGGAACTTTGTGAATTTTTTTTGAATTTTTTTTACATGAAACAAAAAAAAGTGAAGTGACAGTAAGGTTTATAATTCATTTATCTAATGAAATAAGTATGTGCTTTATTATTTTTTCATTATCAGTAATTTTAGTTAGAAAAAAAAGTAAAGTGAGCCATTTTGAACACTTTTTAAAGTTTTCGCAAAAAAAAAATTTATTTCAAAAAATGCATAGTAATTTTTAATGTAGAAATTTGAAAGCCTATTACATCACCTTTCGAAAACAGTTTTTAGTTTTCGAATACGTTAACAAATGTTCCATTTATTTGAATTTGATTGCAAAGCGGGAATATTTTTAGCCTCTGACAAAATACGCCAATTTTTTTAAGGGTTAATGGTTATTTTTTAAATTTAAAAAAACGAAATGTAATTTTTCAACGAAGCTTGCAACAGTTCCTAACATAGCGGTTGGTGAAAAATAACATTTCGTGTTTTTAAATTTTAAAAATAACCATTAAAATGCACTTTTTTTGAAATTCCGGTAACTGAATTGATTAGTACTAGTAAATATCTAACTACTACAACTTTTTAAATTTGTTTTTTTCGTCCGTATTAAGCGTGTCCCGGTTTTGTAAATATTTCCCTTATATTTCATGCAAGCAAGGGCCGGGTTACGTCACGGACTCTGCTGTGCTCTTGCCGCCGTTTTGGCGGGCTTTAATAAAATTCAAACTTGTAGAATTAATTTCATTACGAAAACGAACTTTAAAAAAAAAAAAATACTGGTATTTAAGTTTGAATGTCATCTACATGAACATATTTTTTATAATTCAAAATATTTTTCACTCAACTTCCCTATTAATAATTTTTTTTAATATATTTACAGGAATACCCATCGATTTACTGGACAGAATGATCATAGTTCCAACCTCTCCGTACAGTCAGGCAGAGCTAAAGGAAATTCTCAACATAAGGTGAGTGTTCCATGTCTAATCGGACTATGAGATCTCAGCGTCTGAATTCCCATAGTAAACTTATTCAGACACGATACTTCCTCACATGATAATTCATCACATCATAACTCACATTAACCTAACCTAAGGTTAACCTCCCGATGGCCGTTCGCCCACCGGTGGCCGCGGGTCGAAATTAAAAAAAAATAATTTTGAAGCGATTTTGTCCCTTATGTATAAAAAAATTATATGAAGAACAAAGTCAGAATCGCTTGCGCCGTTCTCGGTCTTGACATAGCAAAAATCCGCATAGCGCCAACCCATCTGAATAATTTATAATAAATATCTATGGTCAACTTGGCGTCACTTTTACAAACGGTTTTCAACTGTCATTTTAGATTTTCAAACAAGTATTTATGTCATTACTTCTTCGAAAACACCTTTGAATTGGTTTTTTTCATGTAGGGTGTCTATTCAGGTTTGTAGAGAAATTAAAAAAATTGTTCATTTTCATATGAATATATTTTATTTACATTTTTTTGTGGAATGGGAAATATTTTCATACTTTTTTCGAGGTATAACAGTTTTGGAATATAATATTGCTCTTACACTAAGGACGGGTTGTTTGATTTGATAATTTGAACAATTAATTAAATATTTGAAGTTAATTTTCATGTTCTGTGAAAGTTCTATTCAAGTTTTGTGATTAACTTGTTGAAAGCCAGCATACAAAAAATTTTTTTTTTCAATACAACGTAAAATATCGACAGTTCTCACCTTTCTTACAAATTCAATTTTTATAACATTGCTTTTGTGATAAAATACAAAAAATACATCAAAATAATGTAGATAAAACGAACTTCCTAATAATCACTCAAATCTACGCTTTATATCAAAACCAATGAATAAATATAGACTTCGAATATGAAAGCGTTCATATTATCAAGCGGCAGCCATTCTGTCCGCCATCCGGCGCGTCATTGGCAATTAATTTGAATTTTTCGGAGTGGCTAAATGCTATCCAGTATTTTGTTATGTCAAGAACAAAAATGGCCCAATTTATTCTGACCTTGTTCTTCATACAATTTCTTTATACATAAGGGGCAAAATCGCTTCAAACATCCGGACCCGCTGGGGGGACTGCGGCCTGCGAGAGGTTAATTCAATTTTTTGAAGCTACTGGTCTATAATGCTATAATAACAGAACTTACACAGAACGTGAAAAATAACTTCAAATATATGACGAATTGTTTAAACATCCATTCTAAGGGTTATTGAATGTTTGGGTGAGATTCCGACGTCCATGTTTGATATTTGTTTGTTGTACGCAGGTGCGAAGAGGAAGACTGCCAGATGTCGTCTGACGCACTGACCGTGTTGACGCGCATCGCCACGGAGACCTCCCTGCGCTACGCCATTCAGCTCATCACCACGGCGTCCCTGGTGGCTCGCAGGCGAAAGGCCACAGAGGTACGTTTAATGTGTAATTCATCTATTAACCTGTCACGTGCCAGGCGTATTTGGAAAAACCGCGCGGAAATTACCTTCCTGACTTTTTTGCCAAATACCTGTATAAAAACAAAGCCAAATAAATGGGATATTTACCCGAAAACTTAAGACTGTTTTTGAAAGGTGATAAAATACGCTTTCAAATTTTATAATTCAAAATAAACATACAATTTTTTAAATATGAAAATTTTGTATGCAAAAATAAAAAATTTCTAAAAACGGCTCACCTTACGTTTTTTCTAACTAAAATTACTGATAATGAAAGAAAATAAAAATATGTAAATATTTTATTAGACAAATGTTAAATAAATAAAAGTTATTATCTTCTCACTTTTTTGTCGTTTCAGGTAAAAATAATTTATAAAAAAAATCACAAAGTTCGTAAACTTTACATACATTTTACTTCTTTTGTGGTTAACTTTTATATTTGAATATAAAGAGCGGTGTTTTCTCTTTCTAACACCGTTTATATCATACTTCTAACCATGATAGTAAGGGAGACACGACGATGATTTCTGTGAGTCCTGTATGAGTTGTTCCGAAAAGGTTTTTCCACAAATTATTATTGTACCTAATTTAGATAATTTGTAAATTGTTTTAGGTTGCCATGGAAGACGTAAAAAAAGTCTATTCCCTCTTTCTGGATGAGCAGCGATCTTCCCAATTCCTCAAGGAGTATCAGGATGAATTCATGTTCAATGATATGGGTGAGTTCCTCTCCTGATGATGCTAGACAACCTCCCATAATCATATCCATATCACATTCCCATCTATCGTAATAAATGGATTTCAATCTTTAGAATGCAAGCGTCAGATGGGAATGCTGTCCTTGTTCTACCGGCATTTCAATGGTAGATGCTCAGAGGAAGGTGCACAGTCGGAAACAAGCCAAACACACATCCAACATTTGTACCCGGTTGACATTTGTCACATGAAAACGGGTCGTTTCTACGACGCATTCTTGACTTTGAAAGGATTTGCTGGCCTCTGTGTTTCCTCCCTCGTACAACATGGATCTCTTCAAAGACCCCCATTCACTTCTTCCTCTCCTCAAAATAACCCACTACACAGCATCCCCAAATATGTCATTGGCCCTAAAGGAAATTATTTTTTAATTTAATAAATTACATATTTGATTTACTTAATCGTGCCACGCTTTCCTAGACTGTCTCCGACTTCTTCTACCATTCATCTTTGCATTGTATTTTCTCTTTTACACCCCTTTCTTTAATCATCCGCTCTACGTGTCCAAATTATGTCGCTTTCTTAAGCCCTTCAATCTTCCAGAGTCTACACATTTTCACACAGTCATACATGATTTTATCACCCATTTGTCTCAGGAATCTCATTTCAACAGCATTCAGTCTACTTTCATCCTTCGTCTGCTAGTTGCATGCTTCTCTGCCATACATCAGGGTCGGTACCAGCACTCCATCATGGACTGCTAGCTTCGCTTCTTTGGATAACTTTTTATTACCGACTGCCCCATTCAGTCCTGTATTAATCGAGTTACCTGTATTTACCCTTCCTTCAACAATCAGCCTTCTCATCTCTCGTAAATATACTACCCAAATACACAAACTCATCCACCTGCTCCAAGTATTCAACATTCACAACTATATTGCACACTGTTTTCGTACTCTCTCTTTCAAACACCATGACTTTAGACTTACTTACATTCATCATTAACTCATTCTTCATACATACTCGGTTCATCCTAGATTCTAGAGACTGTAGATCTTCCATACTGTTAGAAATCAGCCCCGCATCATCAGCACACAACAGGTGACATACTTTCAGATTACTCATTTTCGCACCCAATCCCTAAATATTTATTTTTTGTTTCAGATGAAAAGGATAACACATCAGATATGGATATCGTAGTTTGAATTTCAAGATGTTAATGTAATTATTATTTTAAGATTAAAATTCTTGTTTGTTTGTAAAAAGGATAAAATTCAGTACTCTCACTATAATCCTCATTGTTCAAGTTGTTTGCTACATTTGGTGACTTAGCAGGGGTGCCCGGGTTTGTGGGGTGAGGTTTGTCTAGGTCTTGGCGGCGGATGCAATTGCCCACCTGTTGAGACTGATCAAGGTAGACCTTTTGATTTCTCCAGCCGGACTTTCTCGACACATCGCCTTGCAACGGGATTGCAACGAAATATCGGCTTTAATTTTTAGCATATATATGCACTTTAATTCGCCGATTAGTGAGAGAGTACTGTATTTATAAATCACGGAACAGGTAATACGATAGAAGTTTTGGACGTGTCATTATGTCCGAAGTGAGCAAAATTTTTCATAACTTTTTCAAATTTCTCAAACAGATTTGTCAATCTCATCGACTTGTCTGGGGCCTAGGTATCGAAGGATCTTGTGTAAATTTCTGTGGATCTGAAACAAGCGAAAAGTTTTCTTATTTTAATGCTAATTTGTTCAATTTTCGGAACAACTCTTAGAAATATGATTTAAACAGTATAAGAAAGAGAAAACACCATGCTTTATATTCAAGTCTAAAATTTAATTGTAAAATATTTAAATTTACACCTTTTTCCACAGGAGCGACCATGCGAAATAAATAAATTTGCCTTGATTGCTCGAGATTTCCAGACGATAATTTTTTTTAATTTTTTGCCAACATTAAAAAAATCATACCTTCGAATTTTAATGTGACATAAAAACTTATTAAATTGCTATATAACCAATGAAATCACCTGTATTTTACCGTTTATCTCATATTTGTAGGATTTATAAAACAAATATTAAAAAATCGTAAAGTTTATAACCGTGCGGTTCCTACGTGTTTGATACTTTGAATCTGCCGTCAGAGGTACTTATTTGAGTCAAGACAGAATATTTTCGGTTTCTGTATGTTGTCTGTGGTGTACTTGGTAATGAAAGGTACATATCTCTGGAAAAATGACTTATTTTAAACCGTAAATAGCTCATCAGAAATTCTGCACGAAATTTAAAAAATTTTTTTTTTTTTTTAACATCGTTCTAAAATAGTCTACGAAGTTCGGATTTGCGACATCTATGATTTTAATAGATAAAGCATTTCAATAGCTTCGTTTTAAGACCAAAATAACAAACGTGGGAGCTACAAATATTTAAAAAAAAAGCCGAATCAAGAGATAATGGCTGTTTTATCCGAAAATCAATCGTAGACATTTAAAATGGCGCATATATAAGCCAAAAATCGCTCCAGTGGATAAAATTAATGTTTCCAACTGCAAGATAAATTATGAAGGAATTATGAAAAGCAAACAAATTAACAAAATACTAAAGGGCGACATGATAGTAGCTTTGTAACAAACTTCTCGCTCGAAGATGGTTTTGCAAAAGGCATGGCATCAGAGATGTACTCAAAGTCGGTTTCTTAAATTTCAACCGTACGGTCGCTAGCATATTAATAATATAGATTGATCTAACACTTTAGTATTTTGAAATTCTTTCTCAAAAAGATTATTTATTTTGTGTGATTTGAAATAAAACTGATGTCACTAATTCACAAATTACTTTTTGTCACTCCTAGGGCCCAAACAGGCTGACGGAATTGATTAGGTTTTTGAGAAATTTTTCGATATTTTGTTAAATTTCGATCCCCAAAGTAAGGGATAAATGAGCTTACTTGGGCTATGCGGAAACGCCTGCAACACACTTCTAGGGGAGTTTTTGTTCAGTGTTATAAGTTAAATGATAATCTCATTGATATGAAAATGAACTGTACCAAAATTGAAGAATTTTCAATGAATAAATTTTAAGTTTGAAATATTTTGTCTGTTTTTTTTTATTAATATTGTTAATTGATATAAAATTTAATAAATTTATGTTTGCCAAAAGGGTATGCAGAGAGAATGGAATGTCACACAGCTATACTCGCATATAATCCACAATCATACTTACACTTATTATTTTTACTGAATAGTATGTTTTACTTGATCTTGCCATGTAGTTCTGAGCCTGGTCCAAGCTTTGATACATTTAAAAAAAAAAATTAAACAAAACAAAAATTCCAAATTTGACTTTCCAATTTGATTCCAGCTTTTTTTACTTTAAAATGAAAGCACAATTCAAAAAAGTATAAAATATTATTTAAAAAACTGGAACTGATTTGTCGAGAATTCAGATTATCCTGTGATTTTTTACGGGTCTGTCTTTTTTTAATGCCAATATCGCACAAGAGTCCCAACTGGTCCCAACCGCCTGGAGCCAGTGACACTATGGCATATTCCCAATTGGGATATGTTGTGAGGTTGGAGGTAGTGGGGAGGGGAACGAGAAGGGAAAGAGGAAGATTGGGAGCTGCCTGGCTATTCCGACCTAGTCACTAAACACATCTAAAACCATTTAAAACAACGCTTCAATTCTGGATGGTGGTCTTGCACCAGGGCGATACTGAGAGCAGCTTCCACTCGCAAATATACCTTGTATTATTTTTCAAAATGATTTAATTGTGAAAACACAAATAAATCAAATAAGATTTATATGCGCACGATGTTTGAAGCGGTTTTGCCCCTTATGTATAAAGAAATTGTATGAAGAACAAGGTCAGAATGGCTTGGGCCATTCTCATTCTTGACATTATGAGTTACTGGATAGCATTTAGCCACTCCGAATAATTCATATTAATTGCTAATGACCCGCCGGGCACCAAAGATGGCGGACAAAATGGCTGCCGCTTGATAATATGATAGCTGTCACATTCAAAGTCTATATTTGTTCATTGTTTTGATATAAATCCATTGTGGAAAGCATAGATTTGAGTGTTTATTAGCAAGTTTGTTTTATCTACATTATTTTGATGTAATTTTTGTAATATATCACAAAAGAAATGTTATAAAAATTGAATTCGTAAGAAAGGTGAGATCTGTCAAATATTTTACGTCGTATTGAAAAAATATATTTTTTGTATGCTGGCCTTCAACAAGTTAAGGTGCAGAATTGAGAATGTAGAACTGGTTCCAGACGACAGTTGGGCCTTTTGTGCGGCATTCATATTTGGCGTATCGGGATTCGGGGAAAATAAAAACAGAAAAATGCATACAAAATTATAGTTTGTAATATAAAAACCTCCATCACATTTACAAAATTTGATCACAATTTTAAATTTTCTAACAAATTACTTAATAATAATACACTCCATTAGCAAAATTGAATACACAATGTTACATTAAAAAGTCTGTTTTATTCAAAACTAGACTAATAAATACTTAAATTAGCATAAATCAGCAATCCTTCTCATTGAAATCCCCATTTTGCAATCTTTACAACGCAGTTATCCTGTGTCTGTTCTACTGCTATTTCAATGGAAGGTGCTTCACTGTTGAAGCAGCCACCTGTTGAAACCCGCAGAAAACTGACAAAATAAGACATACATTGTAAACTTTGAAAATTTGATGAGCTACGTTTATGATACGGGTATTTCAATGGGAGGTGCCTCACTGTTGAAGCAGCCACCTGTTGAAACCCGCAGAAAACTGACAAAATAAGACATAATTTTATGTTAAGCTACGTTTACAATACGGGTATTTCAATTAGAGGCGCTCTAAGCTAACAATATAGATCCTTTCGACACATGTCCAACGTGGGAATGGGTGATTTCTCTCTTCAAAACCCTCCACACAGCATCCCCAAAGATGACAAAATGTGATAAAAATCAATTGGCAGACGTCGCATGATGTATTCAAAATTTGCCAATCCGAAATACACTGGAAATCTCAATGGAATATACCATCATATCCTCTGTTCCTACTTCTTAGGTTAGGAGACTTAGGGTGAGTTGTTTCACAGAATTTTAACAATTCAAAGTTAATATTCAATTTTGTATTAGAACAACTCTCTTTTTATTACTTTTGAAGGTTATTCCCATCAATGTAATATATCATTGAAGAAAAGATAACACTAATAATCTAAATGAAAATATGAAAATGAACAAGACACAGAAAAATAAAAGATAACGGTAGCAACTGGGACTCAAACCCAGAACCTCTTGTCTAACCGGGACAAATGCCATACCAATTAGGCTACTGCCACCAATTATTTTAATGTCATATTTCAGAATTAACAATATTATCTTCAACTAATTTTTTTCCATATTATTGGCAGCTATCTTTTTCATTGGAAACAGTTCTCGTAGCAGTAGACTAATTGATAGAGACGTTTGCTATCGCTATCTTTTATTTTTCTGTGTCTTGTTCATTTTCATATTTTAATTTAAGATTATTAGTGTTATCTTCTTCTTCAATTAATATATTACTTTGATGGAAATAACCTTCAAAAGTTATAAAAAAAGATTGTTCTAATTAAAATTGAATATTAACTTTTAAAATGTGATAAATTGTTTAAATTCTGTGAAACAACTAAACTAAACCTTAGTTTGGAGTGTTTCACAAAACTTCAAATGTAAAATTGTAATAAATTTGAAAGGCTTCCATTAAACGCCGATTTTCGGTCTATTTCAGCTTTTGAACAAATTCTGATAAGCGTAACAACACAGTTGTGCTTTTCTGCTCATCACAATTTGTTCAAAAATTCAAATGGACCGAGAGTCAGCCTCTAACGGAGGTTTTGATCATTTGATGACATTTACATTTGAATGTTTGTAAAACAACTGGCCCTTAGTGACGTATTAACACAGTCAGTCACATTATTGAATTAAAAAATACATGGCGTCTGGAAACTTGTTGCACAAACTAGGAAACTGGCGAATTTATGTCTCACTATGGGACGATTTTATAGTTTTTAAGTGAATCAAGCCAGAAGTTGAAATTTTTTAAGCTCCACACAGTAGGCCCTGACAAAAATAATTCCCCCTCGGGATCTTTTTGGGATACTGTGTGGAGGGTCTTTTTAGGAGAGGAAGTTCTGGGAAGGAAAAAGTTATGAGGGTTGGTTAAGAATCTGGGGGTCAGTGTGTCCAGGAGTGACATAAGTAGGAATTCATCCCTCTCATCAAAAAGATCTACCTAAATCAGTCTCTCCCGATCCTGCGACGCAGTTGGTGGACAGATGCATCCGCCGCCAAGTTCCCAACAAACCCATGAACCCAGTCATCAAACGTAGCTTGCCAGTTAGGGTCACCGGTAGCAGAGATGTTAGTAATCCAATAAGAGACGGCGGTACGCAAACCCGCATCCCAAACTCTCTCTAATCTGATCTGAATATGTCTGTGTGATGTCGAATCACCAGTTTTCCATTTTTGCAACTAGTTTCCAGACATTATAGTACAAGCAATGTTTCAAAAATAAACAAAAAGCATTATTTGACATAGAAACATTTCTCACATTTCAACAAGTCAAAATATTTCACATTTCAAATACACTGCCAAAAGTAATTTTAAAGAATCAGATATTGACCTTATAGCAATGTATTTGGTAGAGTTTGTTTTATGTAACCGTCTGAAGTAATTTCAATACATATTATATAAAAAAAATTTAACTTAATAACATATTTGTCATAGTAGTTATATGTAGGTGATTTTGCGCGGCAAATATAAATGTGTATTCACTTTGAAATGTAATATGTTGGCGGTATAAATATTATTTAATATTTGTGTCAATGCCATCTGACGAAGCTATGTGATGCAATTGAATTGATTCAGACAAAAGTTTACAATATTGACGAGAATCTGACAGAAATTCACAATATTGAGATGTGTTTGACAGAAGTTTTACAATATTGATCACTGGATTATGGAAGAAATTCATTATATTGATATAAATTTCGCAATAGTCTAACAAAAATCAACAATATTAAAATGATTTGTACAGAAATTCACTATATTGACAGGAATCTGACAGAAATTCATTCAAAACTTCTGTCAAACATTTTTGAAGTTAACAATATTGACAAACATCTGATAGTAATCAACCATGGGATATTGGTATAAATTTTGCAATAATCTAACAAAAATCAACAGTATTGAAATGATTTGTATAGAAACTCACTATATTGTTGAGATGTGATAAAATTTAGACATTTTTGGAAAAGTTTCCAATACAGTGAAACCCTCTTAAGAAGTTCTCGCTTAAGATGTTTTCCTGCTTAAGAAGTTTGGTATTTTCGGTCCCTTGAAGACCAAATGGCCCAATTTTTCCCGCTTATAAGGTTTTCCCGCCTAAGAAGTTTTTTTTTCGGGTCCATTGGAAAACTTCTTAAGAGGGTTTCACTGTATTGACAAACATCTGACGGCCATGGGATTCTGACAAATTCATTATATTGATATAAACTTTGCAATAATTCAACAAAAATCATCAATATTGAAATGATTCATATAGAAATTCACTTATTGACAGGAATCTGATAGAAATCTACAATATTGGGACATGATTAAATTTAACGATTTTTATCTTACAAAATTGACAAACTTCTGACAGTAATTAACCATGGGATTCTGACAGAAATTTATAATATTGGTGTAAATTTCGCAATAATCTAACAAAAATCGACAGTATTGAAATGATTTGTACAGAAACTCTATATATTGACGAGAATCTGACAGAAATTCATAATATTGAGAGATGTGATAAAATTTAGACATTTTTTAAAAATGTACAATATTGACAATCTGAGCCATGGGATTCTGACAGATTCATTATATTGATATAAACTTTGCAATAATTTAACAAAAATCATCAATATTGAAATGATTCATACAGAAATTAACTTATTGACGCGAATCTGACAGAAATCTACAATATTGGAACATGATTAAATTTAACGATTTTTATCTTATAAAATTGACAAACTTCTGACGGAAATTAACCATGGGATTCTGACAGAAATTTATAATATTGGTGTAAATTTCGCAATAATCTAACAAAAATCACCAGTACTGAAATGATTTGTACAGAAACTATATATTGACGAGAATCTGGCAGAAATTCACAATATTGAGAGATGTGATAAAATTGAGAGATGTGATAAAATTTAGACATTTTTTAAAAATGTACAATATTGACAATCTGACAGCCATGGGATTCTGACAGATTCATTGTATTGATATAAACTTCGCAATAATTTAACAAAAATCATTAGTATAGAAATGACTCGTACAGAAATTCACTTATTGACAGGAATCTGACAGAAATCTACAATATTGAGACATGATTAAATTTAACGATTTTTATCTTACAAAATTGACAAACTTCTGACGGAAATTAACCATGGGATTCTGACAGAAATTTATAATATTGGTGTAAATTTCGCAATAATCTAACAAAAATCAACAGTATTGAAATGATTTGTTCTGAAACTCTATATATTGACGAGAATCTGGCAGAAATTCATAATATTGAGAGATGTGATAAAATTTAGACATTTTTGGAAAAGTTAACAATATTGACAAACATCTGACAGTAATTAGCCGTAGGATTCTGACAAATTCATTATATTGATATAAACTTTGCAATAATTTAACAAAAATCATTAGTATAGAAATGACTCATACAGAAATTCACTTATTGACAGGAATCTGACAGAAATCTACAATATTGAGACATGATTAAATTTAATGATTTTTATCAGAAGTTTACAAAATTGACAATAATTAACCATGGGAAAATGAACTGATTCTGAAGTTCACAACACGAATCTTAGAGAAAATTACATGAATCTGACAAAAATTCACATCAATTTGATGGAAACTGATGAAAATTCGCAACATTGACACGAATCTGACAGTCATTGACACGAATCTGACAGTCATTCACATCCATCTGACGAGTTGACGCAAAAATGTATGAATGCAAAATACATAATAAAATAGAATATTTTTAAATTGCACTTGTAAAACATTTTCCTATATCAAAATAAAACCCTACAAAATAAAGATATTTAAAAATTGAAGAATTTTTTTGCCTTTTTTCTTGCATTAGTAACAAGGTTTAAATCGATTGCTTCCCACAAATCCAAATGCCAACATTCTCATCAAATTGTCAATCAAATGACACTTGAAAAACAGATGATAGGCCCGTTTCAGCTTTTGAACAAATTATGACGAGCTGACAAGCATTATAACATGACAGTTATGCTTTTGTGTTGATCACAATTTGTTAAAAAAAACTGAAACGGGTCTAAAAATAGCTTTAACGGAAACTTTTCAAATTTAAAAAAAAAAAAAAAAAAAAACAGATGTACCGAGGGAAATAATATTTCATTTCCTTCAGGCCCTATGTCATTTTTTAGGATGCTGTGTGGAGTTAAGTTATTTTTTTTTAGTAAATGAAGGAGATAAGATTCTTGAAAGAAAAAGGGTTTAGAGGGGTGGGTAGGGAGATCAAAGAGTCTCCTTCAACCGGTCTCTCCCGATCCGGCCCGCAACACAGCTGGAAAAAAGCATCCGCCACCTGGACAAACCTCTCCCCATGAACCCGGGCACCCCTGCTAAGTCACCAAACGTAGCGAAACACTTAAAGTGACCTTTGGCAGAGGTGTTATCCAAAGGATGATTCCCGGGGTGACGGTATCCATACCGCGCTCCCTAATTGAAATTTGATGACAATGTCGCATTTAATCTTTGTGAACATTGTACCTTCCCTATCGGAGGTTGCACAACCTCACAGTTACGGGTACATTAGTCAGACAGTCACTATAAACAAAAAGCCAGACACCATGTATAAAATTTTTACTGCAATTATACAGGGTGTATCAAAATGTACACGTTAAGACTTTAACCGGTGATTCCCGAGCTCAATTCCAGTAAAAAAAAATATATAATTGAATGGCATTTTGGTCTATGTTTACATTATTTTTCAGTTAAAATCAGTTCATTACATAGATATCAATAGATTAAATATACAGTAGATTCAGTGATTAATTTCCGAGTTATTATGCCATGTTGCGCTTTCTCCTTTTTAAGCGACGATTCGGACAGCGTTAACCTCTTGTGTGGTCATTATAGATTTATAGACATTTCGGAAACGGAGCGAAAATTACCTTTACGAGTTCTGGTCAAATATACGCAAAAACAAAGCAATTGTTTTCTGTTTACCAGATACATAATAATATATCTTATAATCATATATATTAAATGAAAAGAAAAATTTTAATTTAAGTAACGATAGTAGGTACATTGAAAATTAAAACTCTTCAAAACAAAATGTCTAGAGATTGTTACATAGTTAATGCCCAAGAAATACAAAAAATGTATTAAATGATACTATCGTACAAAGTTTACCCAAAAAAGCTAAATTTAACAAAAAAAAAAAAAATTCACTAAAAAAAATCTCCCATTTGGGAAACAATTGTTGAAACAATATATTCATACGAATATAAACTGATTTTATTATTTCTACACAAACTTGAATACACACCCTACATAATAAATAGCAATTCAAATGTAAAATATATTTATTTTTTCTCAAAACGCTCAAAACCGTTCACGAAATATGAAGGCTGTTCTCCATAGAAAATTAATTTAAAGCATTTCGAGAAGTTACATTACTGATATTAAAAGCAACGTGTAGAATGATATTGGCGCAAGCGATTCTGACTTTGTGCTAGTGCAGTTTCTTTATACATAAGGGTTAAGGTTAAAATCGCATAAAAAAAAACAAAAAGCCACAGATGACACTGGCCATCATCTGCCATTGGACAGCGATACAGTGTCCATCATCTGCCATCGGACAGCGATACAGTGACCATCATTTGCTATCGGACAGCGATGCATTGTCCATCATTTGCCATCGGACAGCGATACAGTATCCATCATTTGCCATCGGACAGCGATACAGTGTCCAACATCTGCTATCGGACAGCGATACAGTGTCCATCATCTGTAATTGGACAGCGATACATTGTTCATCATTTGCCATTGGACAGCGATACATTGTCCATCATTTGCCATCGGACAGAGATACATTATCCATCATTTGCCATTGGACGGACTGATGACGGACACTGTAAAGCTGTCCGAAACATTGGCTAAAGAAGGAGGAAGCGCAACACGGTATAATAACTCATAAATTAATCACCATAACTACGGCATATTTATATATAATTGACTGGACTATCGGTAGCACTGACAAGAACCTAATGCCAGCACGCTTGTACCACATGATAGTAAGAATGCTGATCTGTAAACATCTACGTGACTTTATAAAAGTAACTGTAAAATTTCCGTACTTAAAATTCACAAATTATTCAAATAACACTTCGTTTCAACTTAATTACAACAAGAAACAACTATTTACATTGGGAGAGATGGTACAACCAAAAGTTCAACATTTCCTGTGTTTTGATGTGACATTCAGCGAAAGGCTGTGCATCAAACTAAATACGGACAAATTATTTAGATAACCCAAACTAAGAACCTAATAACCAATTTTGTGCAAGGTTTTTTCATCTCCACTGATGTGAGTAGTTCCAATAAGTTAAAACAAAGCGTTACTTCAATAATTTGGGCGCATTTGCAGAATAAGAACGCATTACCAAAATAACAGTGTTTTAAATTTGCTGTATCAAAAGAGAGAAAAATAAATTGGAATGTTTTCTCAAAATAAACACAAAATATTGCGTGCGTAACACACTAAGGTTGATCTACCATTACATTGATCCCATGACAGTTGATCCCATGACAGTTGATCCCATGACAGTTGATCCCATGACAGTGGATCCCATGACAGTTGATCCCATGACAGTTGATCCCATGACAGTTGATCCCATGACAGTTGATCCCATGACAGTTGATCCCATGACAGTTGATCACATGACAGTTGATCCCATGACCGTTGATCGCATGACAGTTGATCCCATGACAGTTGATCGCATGACAGTTGATCGCATGACAGTTGATCCCATTACAGTTGATCCCATGACAGTTTGCCCATCCAGCACACTAATATACAATATGCAGTAAGTTTAGGCAAAATTCGGTATACCTACTAACACAAAATATAACTAAGTGTCTCCAAAGGAGTGGCAGACAGTATAAAACAATATATTTTTATTCCAATGCATCAAGGAAAAAACTACATGTCTATATACTGTATATACCAGCAAAAAATTGACACTGCAAATAAATTCATTTGATATCCATACCAACTCATTATTAAAGACATTTTTTGAAGTCAAACTTAGGTTTGAAATTGGTAAAAAGTACTGTCGGGTCACCCGTTACAGTACAGAGTAACTCATTAGATAAACTAGCAGAAGTAAAATTACTTCCAATGAAATTGATTCAAATATTTTTCAATAAGCGATGGCCTATTAGCTTTAAAATTGTGAATGTAAAATAAAAAATTGATTGCATTTGTCTATCTAAGAAAATGATGCCATGTCACATCAGCGAGCACCGAGTTTGGACATTTTGGTCATGTGGTCGAAGGAAAAGATGTGATGGAATATCTCGGAGCGCGTCACCGGGCCTGTACCGCAAAACGCACAGTCGTACGTCCCGTTTGCAAGTTCCAAAACTCCGTTTCTTTGCAAGAGAATTCCCTCGTCAGTTTTGGGCGTCTCCAATTGATAAGGGACATTGCTCTTGTTCTGTTCGCCTTGATAAGAAGCATTCTTTTCGTCTTTCTGCTTCTTGACTTGCGCACGAGAGAAGGAAGGTGCCGAGTTTGATTCAGAGTTCGTTCTCTGTTTGCTCGGCGCCGGAGCATTATCGGAGCTTGCAAACGACTTGTGCTTAGGCCCCATCACGTGCTGCCCCACGTTGCGCTCTCCGTTGATCTTCACCATGCAGTACGAACAGTAAAACTGCGTGGCCGTCGTGTATTTAACACCGTCAACAGAATCCTCGTGTCCCGGAAGCTTGACATGCTCGAAAGCCGCGCCGATGTTAGGCAGAACCATTCGGCATTTGAAACACCAGAATTCCGTGCCGTTTCTATGCAAGATGACGCGGTTGAATCCCTTGTTGTTATTTTTCTTCACTGGGACGGCTTGCTTGCTGCGTACACGAGCAAGATTTTGGACATGCTGTCCGTTGAAGTGGCGCAGCATCGTCTCGTAGTTTGCGTACGAAGCGTTGCACGCAAGGCACTCGAATATCAACGGTAGTTTTCCGTACGATACGGCTATACCGTTTTGCACCATCAAGGCTTGTTGGTCGGGATTCAGACCATTCCTCACGTTCTTTGAAGCTTCTAGATTCTTCTTATGCAGCGCTCCCCCGTGATGCGCATCCAATGCGTTCTGATTGGGGATGTTGCGCGAATCACAGATCAGGCAAACGTGCTTTCGGTCCGGCGTGCGATAGATGTGATCGTATTTACCGTCGGAAGAATTGGAAGCGATCTCCATGTCGTCCGAGTCTTGCTGCGGACTCTTTTTGCGCGCTTTTGTCTCCAGGAGTTTCTCAAGCTGGGAAATATCGATGGCGGGCTGCTCCGTCATATCCAACATCTGGGCTATTTTGACTTCTGCACCATCGGAAACTGGATTACGAGTAGAAGCGATCGTCGGCTGCTTTCCTTCCAAGAAGTCCAAGAGCAACTTATCGTGCCCTTTAGACTTGATATGCTCTTCGACGTTTTGCTGCCTCGGAGGAAGCTCCTTCTTGCAAAGTCCACAGTAAGCATACTTAGACATGGGATCAACGAAAATCTTATTCATTACAATGTGTAAATCGGTCAAATAGAACAGTTTATTAGGCCCAAACAGATCCGGATTCTGAATGATCAGTTCTTTCTGCACCCTGGTGTTGTACTGATTCAGGTTTTGCACGTGAGTTTCGCTGTCCATATGATCGGCGAGCACGGCGTTATCAGACTCGAGGTTTACACCGCACGGCAGGCAGTTGACGAGGTTATCGTCGATAAGATTCGGAACCAACTTATTCAAGAACATGGCGCGTTTATGCTTGGCCTCGTTGGCTTTGCGCTCCTTCTTGTCGACGACTTTAGTCGAAGACTTGACGATTGTCCCGGCATTTGTTGAGTTGTCGTTGCCGTGCGTATGTTTCAAGAGCTCCTCTTCGAGATTCGAGTCTTGCGCCACAACAATTTCTTCGTTGCAGTCAATGCAGATGTGCACTTGGTTGCCGTCTTGCGAAGCGACGATTTTCTGTTCCTTTCCTTGAAGTTTCTTCTCATTCGGATAAACATATTCCACTTTAACACTCGACACTGATTCTTTAACAATTTTTTCCGCCGGTTTCTCCCGGATATCTCCTTCCAAGTTAGAACTAATGAACACATCGATATCACCTTTCAATTTCAACAATTCATCCTTGACTTTCTGGCGTGCGTCCAAAACACGGATGGGATCCAGACTGTATTCCGTGTCGCGCATATCGGACCCGGCACGGTCCAAAATCTTTGAAAAATACCCGACCTCCCGCGTGATTTTAGCGGAAGCGATTTCAAACGACGTGCGTGACTTCTTGACGTCATCCTTCTCGTACTGCTTGTTTAAATTCTGCGTCATAAACACAGTTTTAGAAGCGTCTTCTTTATTGTCTTTGAGCATCATTCCTTCTCTCCAAACCTTTGGTTTCTCCTCTTCAAACTTGATCGGGCCAACGATCTCGACGATATCATCGGCGGTGAGCGGAGCCTTTTTAGAATCGCCGTCCAAATCTTCTTCGCTTTGCGGTGTCGCGATATCTTCAATCTTCCTGAAAGCTTGCGTCAACGAAAGCACGGTGCTAACCAACCCTTCGATATTCGTGCTGGGCTGCGTTTTAGAGTCAAAATTCGCTTCCAAGACTTGCGCTGCGGCGTTTTCGATTGAATCCGGAATAGCCGAACGGGAAAAGTCGGGCTGACAGCGCACGCTCATGATAGGAGAAGAGATGCAGTCGCTCACACGAACATCGCCGTACGTCTTCAACGTGAGATTCTTGACGAGCGATGGTATGACTTGATAACGCATGTCCGGCGGAACTCTAGACAGAGCTTTGAAGACGTATTCAGCTTCAGACATACCCGGAGCTAAGCTTGTGGAAGCTGCAACAACAGGCAAACAAACTTTTGCTGGAGTAACTGTTTCTCTAATTTGGATAACTTCTTCAGTTTTGTTAGAATTTTGGGCCGGTGTTTCAGATTGTGCGTTATTTTGTAAAGATAGATTGGTGAGAGTCGCTGCGATGAAGTCTTCAGCACGTGAGAAGACAACTTTGGATGGACTGCTTCCGTTTCTTGCGTGTTCTTCGAGAATGTTCACTTCCGGTGTCCTGAGGACTTCTAAAGGTGCACCCGGAGCCCTGGAGGCCTCGGAGAGTGTCCCCTGGGGGCGGGGCAGCTGGGAGGAAGGCGGGGAGAAGGGGGCTACACCTTCGCCAGCTCTGCTCTCTTCCTCCGGCTTGGCCGCTATGTCCATCAGGAACTTGTTGAAGGAGAAAGACATTGCTGAGAATTGCCTTGTCAATCTGGAACAATACAATGTTAAAATTTGATTAACCCTTCAAAAAATAAAATTTGTAAATCGAAAAACTTTTCGCCATTTTGTTTGGCGTGCAAAATTCCCGATTCTTCCCGTGGATTTTAAATGTATCTTTATATTGATTATTTTTTATCTCTTCGCAAAAACAAAAACTGCTTTAAAATCTAGATAAAATAAAGTTTCCTATGTGTATGTTAGAAATTAACATTTTTGTTTGTAAACATTAAAATTTTTACTTTGAAAATGCAAATTCGTTAAAAAAATACTCACCTGAGGATATTCGCGTAAAACGTATCAAAAATATTTGAAACTTTGATTTTTAAATACACATTCTTTTTTTTAAATAATATTGTAACAAAACTGTCACTTCACATTTTATCACATTCATACAAATTTATTTTTTAAATAAATGTTAAACTTTGTCGTTTGTTTTGAGCCTATAAAACTTTCTAAGGAAACCATTTAAATTTTGTATTAGTTTTCTTCGCAATTTACGACGAATTTCCGAAAAACTTTACTATCCACATATGCCTAAGGCATTTATGTAATGGATTATTATCACTTTTGTTCATTTATAGCCCAATTTAATATAGTTTTTTACATTTTTTGACACCTCAGGAAATAATAACCTCAAAACATCACTTCACTAAACTTCAAATAACCTCGTAATTTTGCAATAAACACAACGGTGAATACGTAAATCCTATAGTTTATGGAACATTATAGGTCATTTTGTTAAAAAGAGCTGATTAACTATTATAAATACATTAATACAGTATTCCGTTTCGGAGCGTAAAGTTGTACGTTGTGGACCAAAAACACTTGGAAAGAAAACAAAGATGGCCGCCCGTTAGAGATGTGCAAGTCGTGTTTCGAAACATTAATCGATGCTTTTGGCAAAAGTGGGGTTGGTTGAAGATATTTTGAATAAAATGTATAAACTGATTTTAAATAGAGTTCTTCAAATTAAACCCGATAAATATAAATAAGTACGTAAGATAAATAATATAAAATGGAATTTACTTATAATCCATGCATTATTCAGTGTAGATCGTACCTTTTTTAAATAATTAAATAAAACAATAACTTTGTTAAAAACAACGAAATTTTATTTTTATAACAAACCGGTTTCGCTTAGCCGAAGCTTCTTTGGGTTATAAATTTAAAATATTAATAAAAAAATTGTTCGAGCATAGTATATATTTAAATATACAAAAAGGGGGAGACACATGTAAAGTACCTAACACAAAAGATTAACGAGATAGAAATATATTACACATAAATTATAACAAAGGGACAATAGATACAGATTATTGCACATTTTTTAAATATGCAGATTATTATTTTTATTTTATGGGAAAAACACGCGAAGAAATTATCCATCATTTTCAACAACATTTATTTCAGCTTAACAAAATTATAAAGTATCTCAACATAGGAGCCATGTTTTCAGCATACTCGTAGATAGATATTGTACTAATTGGAAATTCACACACTTTTATTACTTGTTAACATTTCCGTGATAGTGCTTTGCCGTCCAACTAGGAAGATATTCCCGTAATAGGACAGTTTCATCGCATTCATAATACATAATATAGAATAAATTTAATAATGGTTATAAAATTACAAGAAAACAAACTTTAAAAACCTTTACATTCGATATAATAGATAAAGAGGCCATGCCCAAGGTTCGTATAAAATTAATTTAACAAAGTTCGCTCATACCAGTCCAGTTGGAGTTCGAAAGGAACGATCTCTTTCACTTTTCACAAGATTTATAATATTATTTTTGTGCAGTAGTGAATGGTAGAAAAAGTCGCCTTAGGAAGACTTAACGCATAATCCACGCACTGGAATAATAAATGGAGTCGGATTAAAGTCATTTTAAGCAATATTTCGTTTCTGAATGGTGGTCTTTTATGATTTTCACAAAGGAAATGCTGAGAGTATCTGCAACCATGTGTGTGCGTCTCTTTGTATGAACACAATGTCTTCAAACGCAATTTATATAAGGCGCTAATAAGTAATGTTGCAAATATTCCTGGGATATCAGTTTATAGGATATCCCTTTCATTTCGAACATAAATGTAATGTTTTTATAAAATTTAATATAATAAAAGCGCATTAATAATATAAACGCATTCAGAGTCGCTTGAGGCAAATTGTATTGCAGCAAATTCAAATCTCCCATGGAAAATGGACTGAACGCTACGTCACGACTTTCTAGCCAATCACCGCACTACCCCCTCGATATACTTACCTTGTTAAACATTTTCTACGAACCTTGGGCCATGCTAATAGCCATCACAACCATCGGGACGTCCTGTGCCAAGAATACCAGAATTTTAGAAAAGGTATGATTTATTCGAGTAACATGAAATGAACAAAATGATATTAGCGTAGCAGATAAAAATAGATTCGTGTCTCCATTACCTAAGCGTACATGAATGATCACAACGGTAATAAGAAATTGATTCTGTTAGTTTTTTTGTGACAAGTACATTCAACACCAAAAGCAGTCGACACTTAAGACATGTTTAATCCCAAAAGTTTTGACACCTATTGCATTAGAAAAAACATTTGACTGAAAAACTTTAATACAACTTGCCATCAAAACAAGAAACTTATAAAAACGAACCTACAACAACTGCCTGGATGATAAATATCTTTTAATTTACTAAACCAAAAAAGATTCAAAAAGAGCCCGTAACAAGATGAAATGGAATATTGGTTTTCGAAATACATAAAAATTATGCCGCTAGATTCGGAAAACTAACTATTGAAACTATTCGGGACAAATACTGAGATAATTTTTCTTATTTATTTCGTTGTCAATATCGACTTGGTTATAGACAGCGCAATCGTGCTCTGGAAACCAATATAAAATCGTCGTCAGTTAAGTTTATCGATCCCATATTGTTAATTTATCGATTTGACCGTGCTAAGTTGCGCCAGTTTTGTTGTGAGTTTTCCAGATTTTTCAATTTGACAGCGACAGATGACTACGATGACAGCTTTGACCGTGCTAAGCGTGATCGTTCTAATGTACAGAAGCTAGTTTAGTTTGCAACTAAACTCGCTTCCCCTGTGTATGTCAATGTGATGACCCACACACTACACAATTTCTCAAAAACCCGCTGTTAATGGCAACACAAGCAGTGATTCGCGACTCGCCCTGCTAGTTGCCGTGGCCAGCCGTTGCCAGTTTGCTCGGTTGTCATGGTTGCGCCAGTTTTGTTGTGAGTTTTCCAGATTTTTCAATTTGACAGCGACAGATGACTACGGTTCTTCGTTTATGGTTAAAAACAAGCTAAGATAATTACAGAAATCGTAAAATTGAGTAGGCCGTCATAAAAGTTTGATGGAAGTTTGGTTGGAAGCCATAACAACCAGCCGGTTTAGTTTGGTTTCAGTTGCCTCCTCAGCGGAGGCATTAAGTGAATTGCAGGGAGCAGTGCTGAAGATAATTCGACAACATTGATAAGAAACACGCATTAGACGGACTAATTAATTCAAACCTCCATAGTAGCAAAATTTTCCTCAAGAGAATCACGACGGGCGGTGATGACAACGTAGCATTATAATGTGCAAAGCCAGTGTTGGACCATCCGTGGGTGGGAAATATACGCACGATAAGCCATTCAGATGATAAACAACAATAGATGATCAATATTGACAAGTAGAAATCGCTGTAACCCTAGTCCACAAAATATGAGTATTCAGTCAGATTTATTTATATTTGAAAAACGAATAAGATTCTTTTCTGCACAAACCACGGTCGCCGCTCTAAATACATCATACCTGCAAAACTAAATGCAAGTATGATAATATTTAAAGCATGGTTCCATGCAGAGTGGTACCTCACAGAGTTCACAAACATAAATGGTTCTTTTTTCAACCCTGTTGCGGTCGGTACACCAAATGCACCGTAATCGCCGTTTCTTTATTGCCGGCGGAGGTTGTTGGTCGTTTGTCGCAGTCTGTAAGTCAGTAGTTGTGATATTAGTCTTTAGGAAATGGTTGCCAGGAAGGAGGCGGGCAGGGTTGGAAAACTGGTCAGTCACTATTTGTCGTCTCGGCATCAGGCGCTGTGCCAACAGGAGGTGCTTGTCCGCCAACTGCGAAACAAGCGTCGTCCTGAACATCAAATTGGATTCCTCAGATTGAGACGCCTGGCGATACAACACAAGAGAGTTGTGAATACTCACGTTAAGCAAACGCTTGAACATCTTGTGGAACCATCTGAGGCACCTCTTGCGTTCAATCAAGTAGGGTTCCAGCATCTGATCTTTTTTGTCAATACCTCCCATGTATTTATTATAATCTCTGACTACCTTCGGTTTGTATATATTCGGCCTCCCCCTGGAAGGTCCGATCTCCATTTCCGCGCCATGATAAGTCGATATTGTCGTCACCTTTTTCTTGTCTTGCCACGATAGTACGGCGACATCACCAGCGTGACGACCGAAATAATGTCCGTCCGCCATGTTGATACGACTGAATTCTGGTGGAACATTGACCCTATTAGTGCGCAATGTCCCGACGCAGTCAGTCTTATTTCTCTTGAGGTACCTAGCGAGTAGAGGAGAGTTGAACCAACTGTCCATCCAAAGCGTGTAGCCCTTGTTCAACAACGGCTTCATAAGTCTAAGCACTGTAGAAGTGGATTTCAAGACCCCCGGTATTGTATCATCTACAGCAGTTGTTTTTCCAGTGTATACAAAGAACGACCACAAATAGCTAGTCACGGAATCACAAAGTTCAAAAGTTTTTATTCCGAATTTAGCAGCTTTTGTTCTAATGTACTGCTTCATACCCAACTGACCTTTCCATAATGTTAGGGACTCGTCAATTGAAATATTTTGGTTTGGAACGTAAAGTTCTTGAAATTTAGCATTCAAATGATTTATTATAGGCAATATTTTGGAAAGTTTCGTGTCTTCAGGACTAGTGTACGTTCTGTCATTGTCGTTGTAATGTAAACACCTCGACAACTCACAGAACCGCTTGAAAGTCAGCAATTTTCTAAACACATTGGTTTTCATTACCCAATGAGTTGAAAAGCATGAATTGAGTGTTGGCATGCGAATAATGCCTAGCATCATGAAAAATGCAAACAAAATCAAAATCTCATTCCTATCAGTGTTCCTCCACGTTAGACTCAGGTTATTAGGACGTCGAACGTCCACCGCATATCTATTTGTTTCTGCTACAATTAAATCAAGGATCTCATCCGTCCAAATTGCTCGAAATGCGTCATATGGAGAATCATACACAGCGGTAGGCCCTGACCGCTCGGGCGCAAATGTTTCCCTTTGACCGGTATACGTACTGATGCCAGTCCAAGCGAACTCCGGTACGTTCTCATCATCCGTCAAAAAATCAACATCGGTACCCGAAAGAGGGTCATCAACTTCTTCACCATCTGTCCCATCCGTTGACGGATGATCGGAACGCGCTGGCAACGGTGCACCTCGCCCTTGGACAATGCGCCCACCGCGAGCCATACGGGTTATTTGCGCCCGAGATAAAGCCGAGAGCTCAGGAGGTACCTGGTCATCTGTATTATAAACCTCAATTGGTAAATTTCCGGACAACCAGGTATCTCCCGCTCCAACAGGACGTACCCTCCGGCGGCGTTGCTGGACGGCGTCGCGAACGATATTGTCGCTTTCCGGTCCACCTCCACGTCCATTTCCACCTCCACGTCCATTTCCACCTCCACGTCCATTTCCACCTCCACGTCCATTTCCACCTCCACGTCCATTTACACCTCCACGTCCATTCCCACGGGCGCGTCTGTTTCCCCGGCCACGTCTACTTCCGAGTGAAGTGACGCCTGTGATGCCCCCTGACGCTTCTAGTGGAGCAATGAACTGGAACTCTAAAAACAACGATAGAACACATACATTTTTATACTTTTTTCTTATTTTCTTAATAGTTTATACAAAATAAAGACAAATAGATAAAATAAATATATTTACATATAAATAGGGTGTTAAGATCATACTTGACTTACTTCAACTAGTGATTCGTGACATTATTTCGAGTAAAAAATGTAAACGAAATGTTGATCTCTGGCGATATATTTCTTTCAACGTGAAGAAGAAAAAAGTAGGTTTTTGGTCGGTTGGGGGTAGTATAAGAGGTTGGGCGGTTGCTCGGCTGAAGTGACCAGTGACAAAATAAAAAAATAAAAGAAAAAATGGTTGACTTTGAAGAAAAAAATTGAAAAAAAGTAATTGAAAAAGTCACCGGAGAGCAAAATTTCATTTACATTTTTGACTCCAAATAATGCGAGGAATCACTTTTCGTTGTTTGTTTTTGGGGTGTTAGCACAACACGGCATAACACCCCAAAAACAAACAACGAAAATGCTTTTGGCCGTGAAAATCTAAAAACGTATCCGAGGAATCACTGGTTAAAGTAAATCAAGTACGTCCCTTAACATCCTGTATATAAACTTACCATCTGCGACGCTGCCGCTCGCCTGGTTAGTTTCTCCACCACTAATGCCGGACATCAAATCTGAAAATATAACAAACTATTAGAATACAAGCATATAACTCAATATACATATCTTCATATATATGTAAAATAAAAGTACCATCTGTGCAGCTGTCGCCCGCCTGGTCAGCTTCAACGTCTCTGACGCCTGTTATAAATTCTGAAAATATAACAAACCATTAGAATACAAGCATATAACTCAATATACATATGTTCATAAAAATATATAAATAAAAGTACCATCTGCGCGGCTGATGCTCGCCTGGCCAGCATCACCCCCACTGACGTCTGTCATCAATTCTGAACATATAACTAACTATTAGAAAACAAGCACATAACTCAATTTACATATCTTCATAAAAGTATATAAGTAAAAGTACCATCTGCGCGGCTGCAGCTCGCCTGGCCAGCTTCTCCGCCTCTAACGTCTGTCATCAATTCTGAAAATACAGCAAACTACGTATTAGAATGCAAAAATACACAATTTCATAAAAAAACCGTGCGTATGTCGCGTATTTATTACTACAATAATTTTGACTAGCACTCTTACCGTCGTCCGTGGTATCAAAAATGATATCCAGCATTCCCACATCCTCAGTCTCCATGAAAAATGTTGATGACTGTAAATAAAGCAATTATATTATTGCTATGCATTATTCACCGTAATATTACACGAAGAGTGTTAAATGAAAAACATAAGAAATAATTACCTCTTTGAAAACTTCAACCGGATCGACGACATCCTCATTTACTTCGGCCTCTTCATCGCTGCTGTAGTAAACGTCATTGCCCATCATCATGAATTCTAATAGCTCGGTAGGTGGAGCTGCATCGCTGCCGCATTTCCAAATATTCCTAATGTAATTATAACAGTAATGACTTTTATATTCTACCGCTGAATTTTGGTAGCAAAAACATGTTTACAAATAGTTTCCTAACATTTTTCTTCATAAAATTCAAAATATGTATTGTTTCCAATTATTTATCGTATTTTATAATATTACGTATTTATTATACTCTAAAAAACAAATACTTATAATTATTCGAATTTTGCACAAATTAATTTCGAATCAATTTTAATTTGTATTTTGGTGATCCCATCTCTACGGATCTAAATGAATAACTTTGACATATTTAAAAATGTAAACGTTAAGACATGTTATAATCAAAGAAATCTTTAAAAATACGTTAAAACAGCACTAATGTTTTTCTAGAATATTGAATAGAAATATATGTTTCTACGATATGCACAAAAATATTCATCAAATACAGAAAATTCAATTAGTAATGATGAATTTAAAAATGGGTTTACGGTGATTTTAGAGATTACTATTTTTCTATATGGGATTATTGCATTAATAAATAACCAAACCAATGAAATTTCACGTAAACACGTGGACAATATATTGATTAACAAATAAAAGTTAGCTTACCTGGACATTTCGAATTATTTTTTGTTAAAAACGTATTTTTACTGGATGGAACCGCGCTGTCAAAATCACCGATATGCTAGAAATTGGCGCGAAATAAAACGGTCATTTATCATCGGATTTCTCAATATCTGAGCAAAAAAGCTTGTATATTTGAAAGGCAAAGAGATGCATTGTTTCTTTCTCTTTCTAACGTAAAAAACTTCACCAATGTTTGCATGACAGGAAGAGAGATATCTAACTTTTAATGACGCACGGTCGTTTTGGGACAATATGGGTCTCCTGTTATTATAACGGCATATGATGTTTTGGGACAATTTGGGTCTCCTGTAATTTGACTGGTTAAATTTGTAAAAGACCATTTAGAAACAGGAGATTATACAAGAGACGATGCATGAAATTATTTATCTAATAACAGAAATTCTCAGTAAAAGTCAGGAAAATTTCATATCTGGGTCACGTACTTCGAGAGGAGAAATATCACTTGCTCCAATTAATATTAAAGGCAAGATAGAGGGTCGCCGAGGGCCTGGTAGGAGCTAAATGTCTTGGCTGCGGAATGTACAAGAGCGGTCCGGTATTAGAAGTGTGGAGGAGCTATTCCAGGCAGTGCAAAATAGAGATGGCCTGCTAGGGAACACGAAGAAGAAGATGCATGAGGGTAAAACTCATTGAAAAGTGTTCGCACTACTGTCAAGTAGAGTTCATTAGTAAGCAACGCTTCGCAACATGACGGGCTTCAACGCAATAAAGTAAATAAGTACTGATTGTAACGCTCATTTTAGAAGAGGTGGAAGAATAAATAAACTGACAATAATAACAATGACAAATAATAATGAAATGACACGAAAATAGATTAACCCCTAAAAAAATTGGCGTATTTTGTCAGAGGCTAAAAATATTCCCGCTTTGCAATAAAATCCAAATAAATGGAACATTTGTTAACGTATTCGAAAAATAAAAGCTGTTTTCGAAAGGTCATGAAATAGGCTTTCAAATTTCTATATTAAAAATTACTAAGTATGTATTTTTTTAAATATAATTTTTTTTTTCGAAAACTTTAAAAAGTTTTAAAAATGGCTCACTTTTTTTCTAACTAAAATTACTGATAATGAAAAAAAATAAAACACATACTTATTTCATTAGATAAATGAATTATAAACCTTACTGTCACCTCACTTTTTTTCGTTTCATGTAGGTAAAAAAAATTCTAAAAAAATTCACAAAAGTTGCATAATTTTTTTTCAAATTGCTATCGGAAACTTTGGTTTCAGAAAGGGGTAAATTTTAATTTTTTTGTGGTTTTCTTTTAGATTTGAGTATATAGTTTGTTGTATTCTCTTTCCAATACCGTTTATATCACATTTCTGACTATGATAGTAAGGGAAAAACAACGATTTCTGTGAGACCTATGTGAGCTGGGACAAATATGGTCTCCTGTGATTAAACGGGTCAATAGCCGCAAAAATAAAGAATTTTAAAGTAGCATTTTCGTTCCAATGTGACAACATATCGCGCGTGCCTATGTCTACGAACGAATTGCGCATGTCAATGCGCAGGGACGCGTGGAGGGGGACCGAAAAAATAGAACCAAATGGATTCAATCTACTAAAGAGCTGACTGGTCTACTCTACTAAAATTGTTATGTTCGGACACGTTTAGTTACTAATATACTCGCTACTGGGCCTTATTTAGCAATGCAGAAGCTAGACACGTGTACAATGAGTTTATATAAACACATACACAACACCAATGCAGCAAATAACTCACCAATCACTCGCGCAATCACAACCTATACCCATTATGAAAAATTATTACAATTAGACATTTTTCACGATTCATTGCGAACATACAAAACAAAATTATTAAATTTCTTATCATTTTATTAAACTTTAGTGAGCAAATAATTTTTGATTTTAAAATGTAAAATTTTCTCCACCCATACTCTTTCATTAATGTTTTATTAGTCAACCAATGTTTGATTCTTTTCATTAGTTTCATCATAATATAGTTTTAAAACCCAGGCGAAATTACCTATTGATATTTTACAGATTTACGTAATAGGTACAAAACCATGTAATTTATTTAAAATACCTTACAACTTATATTTAATGTACTGTGTAAATCTTATAAACAAATAAATAAATAAATAAAATAAATAATCAGAACAAAGGACTTTGTCTAAAGTAGCACCATAGAATGAAATAAATATGTTTATCTTATATAAATATGTTTATACATGAATAAACAATCTTTCTTAACCCCTTATCATGTCCCTTACTATCATGGTGAGAAATATGTTTTTTTTTTTAAATATTAACTCCACACAGGAGGCCCTGAGAAAAATAATTATGTCATCTTTGAAGATGAAGGGGTCTTTTTGGGGAGAGGAAGGAGTGAACACCGGTGGCGAGGGAATCAATTTTATTTATTTTTTTTTTTTTTTTTTTCTTTATTCCAGAATGTGGGGAGGTGAGTGCAATCCCACACATCCCATAATATTATATGTACATATAATATTAAAAAGCATAAATATTTTATAGATATGAAACGTAAAAAAAAAAAAACAATGACGCTAGTTCCTCTGAGCATCTTCCATTACCGGTAGAACAAGGATAGCATTCCCACTCGATGCCTGTGCTCTAAAGATTGCAATCCGTTTGTTAAGACGGGAGAATCTATCAAACGGACCGCCCGTTTCTGCATAGGGTGTTTTTCAGGTACTTTGGGGCTCCAGACCAGAAGTGGCTGCCAAATTCAACAGTGGGGCGCACTTGCGATTTGTACAGGGTTAGCATTTGTGCAGTATCTGCGGGCCCTGTACAGTACGCCCAGTTTCTGTGAGGTTAACTTAACTCTGGCTTGGATGGAGCCCCCGTACCTGAGATGGTCACTTAGAGTTACACCGAGCATATCAATGGAGGGCCTGATCTGAACGCCATCAGAAAAAGAAAACAGTACGCTTTATATTCAAATCTATAAGTTTATTAAAGAATAATTAAAAAGCACACCTCTGTGAAACCAAAGTTTCCCACTGCAAAAAAAAAAAATAAAGAAACTTGGGGATTTTTTTTAATAATTATTTTTACATGAAATGATAAAAAATAAGGTGAGGATAAAGTTTATAATATATTTGTCTAATATAATATTCTCAACTCTTGTGGGATCTCCACGTAAATCATGTTAAGGAGAAAATTACTCCCATAACTGGTGTACTATATGGGCTTCAAGGATTACTACCCATTCCTTTATTAACTTCAGTCTACTATGCCATGGTACACTCACATCTTTCCTATCTCTGCTGTATCTGGGGCTTTGTCTCAAAGAAATTGATAGCCGACCTGCAGGTGGTTCAAAACCAAGCTCTCAGTTTATGGACTTCCATGGGACACTCATGTCAGGGCATCTATTCAGTTTCCGGTATCCTTCAAAATCAAAATCCTTCCTAAACATGAAATCACAAGCACCATCCTATAATTACCCAACAATCAACTCATACTAACACCAAGCCAATTTACAATCAAGACATCCACAACCACAATACTCGAAATAACAATAAAATCTGCGTTCCTCAAACACAAACTACAAAATATGGGATAAAATCTCTGAACTATATTGCCTATACACTATATAATTCGCTTCCAGATATATTACAAAAACATCCAGCATAATAAAAAATTGCAAAGCTTTAAAAGAATATTTATCAACTACATTTAAAAATGAAAATACGTAATTGTCTTGTCATTTTTTGTTCTATCTTATTTACTCATATCCTTGTTTTTTTCTTTCTTTACTTGTTTTCTCTTGTTGTTTGTTCTACTTAACCTGTCCTTATTTTTATTTTTATGCTGTACTGAATGTAAAACTTATATTTTGATATCAAAATACCTTTGTAAAATTGTAACTACTACCTCCTACCTATGAATTGTAAGTTCCTTCTGTCCTAAAATGAGTTTTGTAACTCATCGGGATTGCTCTAGCAAGAAATAAAAATAATTTACAAAAAAATTGTGTGTTTTTTTTTTCATCATTGGTAATTTAACTTGTTGAAAGCCAGCATACAAAAAATATATTTTTCAATAAGACGTAAAATATTTAACAGTTCTCACCTTTCAGTTTTCTTACGAATTCAATTTTTATCACATTTCTTTTGTGATATATTACAAAAATTACATAAAAATAAAGTAGATAAAACAAACTTCCTAATAATTAGATACGTTTTTAGATTTTCACGGCCAAAAGCATTTTTGTTGTTTGTTTTTGGGGTGTTATGCCGTGTTGTGCTACTTCCTTCTTTAGCCGACGTTTCGGAAAGCGTTGCAGTGTCCATCATCAGGGCAGATCCGGCAGATCCGACGATGTGATCATCGATGTGACATCGTCGAATCTTCCGGATCTGCCCTGATGATGGACACTGCAACGCTGTCCGAAACGTCGGCTAAAGGAGGTAGCACAACACGGCATAACACCCCAAAAACAAACAACGAAAATTCCTAATAATCACTCAAATCTGTGCTTTCCACAATGGATTTATATCAAAAACAATGAATAAATATAGACTTTGAATATGACAGCGTTCATATTATCAAGCGGCAGCCATTTTGTCCGCCATCTTTGGTGCCCGGCGCATCATTGGCAATTAATTTGAATTTTTCAGAGTGGCTAAATGCTATCCAATATTTTGTTATGTCAAGAACGAGAATGGTTCAAGCGATTCTAACCTTGTTCTTCATACAATTTCTTTATACATAAGGGGCAAAATAGCTTCAAAAATCCATACCCGGCGGGGGGAGTGCGGCCTGCAAGAGGTTAAGATTAAAAAAAGCCAGGAACTTCCCGACCTTCCTCTTTTCCACCTCCTTCCGATCCCCACAACCTTCAGCCTCACAACATACCCCAATTGCCTAAGAGTATGGATATTAGAGAGACGGCATGTGAAGTGTGCCCGCGCGCTCCAAGTGTGCCTTTTCGAGAATTTTATTCAGACGACTGACATTGGCTGCTGGTTTTTGGCCGTTTAATACGTTCCGACATTTTTACGACAGCAGCCAATTTACATGGTGACAGCCAATGTCAGCCGTGTGGGTAGAATTCTCGAAAAGGCACACTTGGAGCACGCGGGCACACTTCACATGCCGTCTCTCCAATATCCATACTCTTAGCCAATTGCGGATGCCATAGTCTCACTGGCTCCAGACGGGAGCAGTTGGGACTCTAGTGCGGTATACATGTAAAAAAATGCATATGTCATTGCATAAATGGCATACAACATTAAATCACACGCGAAACCAGTTTGCAATTATACTAAATTACGTTGAAATACATTATCTTTTGAAGTGTCATTCAAAATGGTTGCAAAATATATAATTATAGACTAGCTTCTGCCCGCTACTTCGTCTGCGTAGAATTAGTACTTCTATTAGCCTATTTTCTTTTCCTAGGTCCCATCTATGTTTATACCAAAATTCTTAACCTATTTATTTAAAATATCTGTAATAATTCTTGATTCAATTCAAAGTATTAGGCGAGTACTTCAAATAACTTCACTAATTTTCTAAAATAGAATTTTGATTTAAATGAAATATGATTGTTATTATTAACAATTACTATTATTTATGTTATTCTGATGTATGAGCTATATTATTGTAAAGTTTCATTACAATCCAGTAGTTTTTGCGTGAAAGAGTAACAAACATACGTACATCCCACAGACATATTATTCATAGACTTGAGAATCAGGGAGAGGGGTAATAACCATCTGTAGCGGGGCGGAGAGGGATGAGTTGACGTTAACGATATGTGATTCGTTAATCCTTCAATATGACAGTATATAGGCATCACGCATTATAATATCACCATTTAGCTCTTAAAAGTAAAATCTGCTTTTGAATGAATAGACCTTTTTACATGGGAGCGCGAATTGTTCGCCCGGTTTGAACAAACTTGTGTAATCCATATAAAATGAAGAAAGGTTCGCTTGTTTTGAGAGTCGAATATTTTGTTACCGTGTTAAGTTAAGACACTTTTACAAATGTTTCATAGTTTACTTATCACAGTAAACTGCAACGTGCACACGACGGGACCGGGAATTTCGGTTGCTTCCGCTTCATGTCTAAAACTGATCATATTATATGATGTGAATAAGCTTAAAATAATGACAAATAATGCCTGCATATGGAAGGTAATACGACAATTGGGTTTATACTCTTTTTCACTTCTATTTTTACATGTTTTAATAGCACAAGTTACCATTTTTGCCGTGTTATTTCGTAAAATGTACCGATAAGAGCTCGACGCTAGTCCGCACAAGAATGATGACGTCACATTTTCTAGATTCACGCGTACCTATACGCCAGCCGGGCCGGTTCCATGGAACCCAGAATTAAGGAGGGGGAAATAATATGCTTTTATCACTTAGGGCAGGTCTATACATATTCATATGTCTATGGTACATCCATACAAACTAATTAGCAAGTAAGATAATAAATGAGGAAATTTATTAAAAAAATTATAAACCAAATCAAGAATTGATAATTTTTTAATGACATGAGTCTAAAAATACCATACAAAACCACAAAATGTAAAATTATATATCATATTGTACACGGAACAAGGAAATCAGTTTCATGCCAAAAAATTCGAAAGCGAAAATTACATTTCAGATTCGTACAGAAAATCTGACCTAAATATACTCAAAAAGTACAATAAAATATTACCTACAATAAAGTATATTATTCTGCAAAATTATTGCGCAACATATAAGCATATTTTTGCATAAAACTTCATAAAAATATACAATTTATTATAATATGTTAAAAGAATTAAGAACAACATGATTTTTTTCGTAACTACTTTTCGTTTCAAATGTATTTATAATTCGAGTTCGTTAAACTGATGTGTCAAAGATGAATACAAAAAAATGTCTCATAAAATAAACAAACTAAATGACTCAACAATTTATTTCGTTTCTTGTAATTGTCGAACCGGTGACCGATTCTACGATAGTAATTAGGTACTGGGTAATTTATAAAGTGTATTTTTTGTTAAATTTTACACCAAGGCCGCTAGAAAATAACTTTAAATTACACATAACCTAAAAAATGTTTATTATAAATGACGCACGTATCTTGAATAAAGGTTAGAAAGGACAACGGAGCTAAAAGTGGCAGAATAATAGATTTAAATGTTAAATTTGTAAAGGAAAACCGTCACTGTTGTATTACAAATTGTAAATTATTGTATATTTACATAAACTCATGCATCTTTGTGTTAAAATTGGTTACATGCTTTCTCTTATTGGTGTGGTATCGTAAAAACGTAATTTTAAATCATAAAAAATAAAAGTAACAATTTCATCAGCTTTTTTTCGCATAAACAAAGTATCACGTACAAAAATGAGGTAGCACACTGCAGTTGCGAAAAACCGCCAAACAAAGGGACTATATGCGGCATAATACAGTAAAGATACTATTTTAAGTAATACACGAAGAAAAATAACAAGTTTATAATCTAAACTGCATTTTTTTCTCATAAACATTTATAGGAAAAATGAGGTTAAAACGGATCTCTCAGCGGTAGACAATACAAAGGGCCGTTAAAAACTTACCTATGGAAGAAAGAATTCGCCTACAAACTGTCAGATAGTTTGTTCTAGAAATTCTAGGCGGGATGCGAAGATCTGTGTGATCTAGGGCGGAATTCAGATGTTCCAGGATTACGTGGAGCTCTCGGGCGAAAATATGGGTATATTCGTGCCCTGAAAACTCGTTATAATCACTTCGATGGGAACAAGAAATCCCCTGTTGTCGGTGGAGATGACTCAAGACGGGCTGCTGGTGGAATTTTGCCTATGAGAATCAAGAATGATGGCGGATGGCAGTGTTGCCATGTTCCAAAAATTAAAAACCATGTTTAAGGGAATAAAAAAACATGTTTTAATGGAGAAAAAAACACGTTTTAGTAAGCTTTTATAGAGAATACGAAAAAAAAATTCCAGTATGTAATATTCCGGTAAAGAAACTACAATGCTTTATTAAAAACTATCATTTAATAAAATTAAGAAAGGAACCCTCAGATGGTTTGGGCATGTAGAGCGAATGAACAAAGAAATGAGCGTAAGGAGAATATATATGATGCAAGTGTGAATGGTATAAGAAGTAGGGGACGTCCGAGAAAGACATGGCACGATCAAGTGAATCAGATACTTGAGTCGGGCCATGTCAAGAGTCAGAAAAATAGAAGAGTATGTATGAGACGATGTATGAATGTGAATGAGGCAAAGAGTGTGTGCCAAAACCGAGGTGTTTGGCGGTCCGTCCTCTCTGCCTACCCCTGCGGGGAAACGGCGTGATGGTTAGTTAGTTTGTTATCATTTAATAATTTTGGTAAATATTTACTACTCCGCTTACCGGATAAAACATTTCCTTTGCAGCCATTTCTTTGATTTGATATTTGCGTTTTTTTTTTCAATCTAAATACGCATGCATTACTAACTTAGTTTACCAAGCCTAAGAACTTAATAACCTATTTTGTGCACGTAAATAGTTGTATATTCGCTGCCAGTGCTTGTATGTTCAGTAGACCATTTTGCAAATTTTACAGGGGACGTTTTTTTTTGTTTTTTACAGGCAAATTCTAAATAATTCTGGTTTTTAGTCATTTCGTTTTATACATGTCTTTGAATACGGTATAAAACGAAATGACTAAAGTCGAGAATTATTTAGAATTTGCCTGTAAAAAAACAAAAAAAACGTCCACTGTAAAATTTTCAAAATGGTCTATTGAACATACAAGCACTAGGGCAGCGTATTGTAATAATTAATGTTGTGTAAGTCCGTTTCACTTGGCCAAACGTGGCTGTCAAACACTTCGCGCGTAAGTGAAATAATCTTATAAAATTGAAAAATAAAATGCATATTTTTTCGTCTCCCCCGACATAAATACTCACTTTTCGTAATAATGAAGCAAAATCTAACTGTTTGTATAAAAAATATTCCGTATTAACCAGTAGGCGGAGTACGAAACTATTAATATAATTTTCTTTGAAAAGCACCACAAACAGTTTTTTTAAGAGGAATTTTTATAAGTAAAACTTCTTTGGACGCGATATGAATAATGTTTTCAACGATAGTAATAATGTTTTCAAACGGAAATGACGTTCGGATATCGGTGCAATTACTGCCTTATGTGTTTGTTTTTATTTTTAAAGAGTTCTCGCCTTTGCTATAATAGTAATACCTTCCTCAACAGTCAAATAAAATTTACTTCAACCGCGCGTAAAGGTTAGACGCACTCATTTTTCGTATTTTTAATTTTGAAAAAAAAAATTGTTTTTTTAGCGTTATCAATTTTAATTTGTAGTACCATGTAGTAACTGCTCCCGTCTAGAGCCAGTGAATGGTCTTACACCAGAGCAATACTGAGAATATCTTCCACTCTGGAACATGCAGCAAATATAATGAATTGTGAAATAACACAAATTAATCAAACAAAATTTATTTGCGTACACCGGGTTCGAACCCGTGACTTTCGGATGGTAGTCGAGAGCTTTTATCATCGATCACAGAGGATGTCGTCTTACGTTTAGAATATCAATACCTTTTTGTGACCGAAATGACTGAAAAAACCATGAAAACGTGGTAAAAACCATGCATATGGCAACACTGGCGTAAAGTGCTGCAAATTGCAAGTCGGTAGAAAACTTTTTTACCCAATTATTTTTTTAAATAATAATAGTTCTTATTCAGTTTTAGTTGACCCCATACACGCTATAAAATATTTCAATAATGATAAAAATAAGTCATTTATTACTTTTTCCAACCATTTTCTTTTGTTAGCGCCAATTGCGTTAAATATAGAAGTGAAGGTAGCATTCGACAATGGTAGGGCTGGTACCAAACCTAACGTCTATGGCAGTGAGTGTGATAACCGTGGCCGGTTATCTCATTGAGTTTCTGGACTCCCGTGGATGGATCCAGATTCCTTGATATATCCATACTCTCAGTACAGGAGTGACTTGCAATAATAAGTCGTAGGTAGACTATTGATGATTATTACGAGATTTGTACAGTGTTCCTTCTTAGGAAGTCTAATATGGCAAAAGAGGACAAATGGACAACAATTATACCTTTTATGCGTTACTCATGCTGTCTCACTCATACGCGCATGTCTCTTTCATACCGCAAGACATACGTTCATCACAGTGAGGATGAAATTAGACTGAATGCTGTAGAAAAAATTAAATCCCTCAGACGTATGTGTGGTAAAAAGCATTGATTCACTAATAATACTAGGCTGATAGATGTAATGTAATGAGTAAGACTAAGACGCTAAGACGATTTGTGCACGTAGAGCGGATGAATGAAGAAAGGAGTGTAATGAGAGTTTATGACGCAAATGTGAATGGTAGAAGAAGTCAAATACGTCGGAGGAAGACATAAAATACATTGAGTCTTAAGTATTAAATTATATAAAATAAGTAAAAATAGTGAATAAATTATTTTCAAGAATTCAATCCAAGAATCATGATAAATTAACTATTTAAACCAAAAATCATAATAATAATATCATTTTGTTTTAAAAATTCTCGATAAAAACCTAATCAGGCCAAAAATTAAGATATATTAACTATTTTCCAAAAATCATGAAAAATTAACTATTTTAGTAAAAAATCTTGATAAAATAATTATTTTAGACAAAAGTCATGATAAATATAACTATGTTGGGCCCCCTGTGGCTGAGTGGCGGTTGCGATCCTCGACTATGAAACCGGAAGTCTCAGTTTCAAATCCAGACGTGCGCAAAAAAAAGAGCTTAATTTGTGTTATTTCACAATTTATTTTTGAATTATCTGAATAGTGAGGTATTCCCATCCACCTTTCTCTTCTTCATATTTTACCCTTCCCCGCTACCTTGAGCCTCACAACATACCCCAATTGGAGATGCCATAGTCTCTGATGTTAGCAGGGAGCAGTAGTTGTTTATTATTAATATATATTTTTAAAAAAAGACAACGACAGTTTCCTTAATTATACCATTAAAAAGCATTTTCAAAACCAGTGTGCCGCCACTATTTTAATGATAATAAGATGATGGCCGAAACCGACCAGAAAATATATGTTTTTACAATGTGTGAGATGGGAAGGCTGATAGGGATATTGAAATAAGGGTACATGCAGATCATTCCATTAATGGGGGAGTGAACGCCGTTGGCCCCAATAAAACGCTGTCCAAAGAAGCGAAGCTAGCAGTCCACAATAGAGTGCTGGCAAGGGCGTCGCCAAGGGGGGGCAGGGGGGGGGCAGCTGCCCCCCCCTAGAGATTCTAAAAAAGTTCTGGCCATGGTGAGTGTACACAGAAAACTTATTCATGGAAACAATCGCCGTAGATGTAAGGCTCGTGTTACAAATGAAAAGCTTCATGTGCTCTCGAATTTAATACAATTTAGCTCGAATTTTCATACTTTTCTCATTCTCCATATCAACTTGCCTCCCCTCTAGACTATCGGCTGGCGACGCCCTTGGGTGCTGGAACCTACCCTGATGTGTGGCAGTGAAGCACGGAACTGGCAGAGAAAGGATGAAAGTAGACTGTATGCTATAGAAATAAGATCCCTGAGGCGAAAGTGTGGTAAAACCATGTATGGTCATGTGAGAAATGTGGATAATCGAATAGAGTGCAAGGCTAATGTGAGCGTAATAAGTAAGATTAAGAAAGGGACGCAAGTGTGATTGGTAGAAAAAGTCAAGGAGGCCCAAGAAAAACATGGCACGATCGAGTGAGTCAAATACTTGAGTCGGGTCATATCAAGAGTCAGAATAATAGAAGAGTATGTATAGAGACGATGTATGAATGTGAATGAGGCAATGACAAACATACGGAGTCCATCCCTCCCACTGCGGTGCAAGGCGATGTTCCGGGAGATTCCAGCTCGAGAGATCAAAAGGTTTCCATCAAACATCATCTCCCGATACGGCCTGCCACGCAGCTGGCGGGCTAATGCATACACCGCCAAGACCCGGAAAATCCTCACCCCCCATGATCCCGGGCACCCCTGCTAAGTCACCAAACGTACCGAACCACTTGGGGTGACCTATGGCAGAGGTGTTGGTGTTGTTATATTACAAATGTAGTTAAATACGAATGTGATAACGTGAGTGGATTCTCTTATACCATTGTAATTTTTTCTATGGTTAACTCACTTGACGTTTAGATTGGCGCGAACGAAGAACTTTTTGCAACTGTCAAAGCTATCATTTTATGCTTGTTATTATTATTTTATTGCAAACCATTTTTTTTATCGTTATCTTATTATTGTGAATGTTGACACTCCTTCCTGTTATTATAGCTGTTATCTCGTGACCGAGTGTGTTTATTCATGCATGCATTGTACAGTTTGTTATCTGTCTATACAAAACATATATTATATATATATGATATATTTACACATTTACCATTAACGGTTGATGACTTGATGAACAAAGGAATGGCGACGTTTTTTAATTCACGTAAAATATTCAACCATTAGCAAATGACTAAGTACTATATCTACCGGTGTCTCTTTGAGTTTTATTATTTAATCAAAGCTGCAAACCTTAAGATTTATAATTAAAGAATTAAGCGGGCGACAAATGCGAAGTTCACATCAAAAAGATACTGCGTTATAAGTATCTTTTCTACCGACACACTACGTTATAAAATATTCCTTCCTACGGCAGGAGAAGGGGTCAGTTGAAATCGGAAGCGGTCGAGAGAATATCATTTCTTTGTACTGGATATGTTAACTTGACAGCTCCGTGCATGCTCCGTGTATTAAAAATGACCCCCTCTCCTGTTCACGGTAGAGAGGGGGTCGCATAACTTTTCAGATTTCGCCACTGTAGCGAATACGAAAAATAATTCCGATTAGCGAAGATTCAAACCGCGATCACAGCGCATCATCTTTTTACGTCTGGCGGGTCTCATGGGATTGTATGGCGAGCGCTATTGTGTTATAAATAACTTTTTGATGTGAGCTGCGAGTATGTCGCTACCTTTAGGGTAATTTTTCTAACTGTCAAAAAAAAGTGTTGAAAGCAGAGTTGCCATGTGCATGGCTTTTACCACGTTTTCATGGGTTTTTGAGTAATTTCTACTTATTTTTTTAGCGGTCAAAAAAAAAAATGAAACAGAGGCCGGCAAATCATTCCACCGCAGAACTGTTGAACTCAAGAACAAGTCGTAGAGGCGACCCGTTCTCCTGTGAAAAATGTCAACCGTGTACAATATTATGTTTGGCGTGTTTCCGACTATTCACCGGTGCCGAGGGGATCAATAATGCTAGTTCCTCGGAGCATCCTCCATTGAAATACCGGTAGAACAAAGATAGCATTCCCACCCGACGCCTGAGCTCTAAAGATTGCAATCCGTTGCTTGTTATGACAGGAGAATATATCAAACGGACCGCCCGTTTCTGCACAGAGTCGATGTTTTTTTTGGGGGTTCCAGACCAGAGGTGGCTGCCAAATTCAACCGCAAGGCGCACTTGCGATTTATACAGGGTAAGGTTGGGATTTAAATCAGTGATTAAAATCGCAATTAAAATCCAGTGTTTTTTTTTTTAAATCAACACTTTTTTACTGCAACCATATCACCCGCCTGAAGTGCAAAGGGACTTCCCCCTTCCCTAAAATTCCAAGGCACTTCCTCTGGCGCTCACACGCGTGCAATGCTAAAACTACTGTTTCCACAATTTGGAGATTCCCTGAAATATAAACTCGCTACTTAACTAGTTTTCGCCTGGTCGTTTAGCTGTATTATTGTTGTTGGTGTATCTTTATGGTGTTGTTGTTGTTTTATGATGTTGCTGTCGTTGTGTTGCTGTTTTTGTGTTGTTATAGTTGGGTTGTTGTTGTTGTAATGTTGTTTTGTTTTCTAGTTGTCGTTGTGTTGTGGTTGTTTTATGATGTTGCTGTCGTTGTGTTGTTGTTTTGTTATAGTTGGGTTGCTGTAGTTGTGATGTTGTTTTGTTGTCTAGTGGTCGTTGAGTTGTTTTTGTTTTATGATGTCGTTGTGTTGATGTTATAGTTGGGTTGTTGTAGTTGTGATGTTGTTTTGTTGTCTAGTTGTCGTTGTGTTGTTGTTGTTTTATGATGTTGCTGTCGTTGTGTTGTTGTTTTTGTGTTGTTATAGTTGGGTTGTGGTTGTTGTGATGTTGTTATGTTGTCTAGTGGTCGTTGAGTTGTTTTTGTTTTATGATGTCGTTGTGTTGTTGTTTTTGTGTTGTTATAGTTGGGTTGTTGTGGTTGTGATATTGTTTTATGGTCTAGTGGTCGTTGAGTTGTTTTTGTTTTATGATGTCGTTGTGTTGTTGTTTTTGTGTTGTTATATTTGGGTTGTTGTAGTTGTGATGTTGTTTTATGGTCTAGTGGTCGTTGAGTTGTTTTTGTTTTATGATGTCGTTGTGTTGTTGTTTTTGTGTTGTTATAGTTGGGTTGTTGTAGTTGTGATGTTGTTTTGTTGTCTAGTTGTCGTCGTGTTGTTGTTGTTGTTTTATGATATTGCTGTCGTTGTGTTGTTGTTTTTGTGTTGTTATCGTTGGGTTATTGTAGTTGTGATGTTGTTTTGTTGTCTAGTTGTCGTTGTGTTGTGGTTGTTTTATGATGTTGCTGTCGTTGTGTTGTTATAGTTGGGTTGTTGTTGTTGTAATGTTGTTTTGTTGTCTAGTTGTTGTGTTGTTATTGTTGTTTTATGATGTTGCTGTCCATGTGTTGTTTTTGTATTGTTATAGTTGGGTTGTTGTTGTTGTGATGTTGTTTTGTTGTCTAGTTGATGTTGTGTTGTTGTTTTGTAAAAAATAAAACAATTTATTTTTGTAACAACAATGTTATATTATCTACATAATAACAAAAGTACAAAGAAATAACAATATAAATTTGCACTTAAAAAATATGCCCTGATCTGTTTATACAGTTTATTTGTCCACAATAAATGTGTGCCTATTTATTCCTTACACACTATTGTAACAATTTACTAACATAAATATATTTTTATAACATCTTTTAATAAATACAATAGATTAAATAAATTGTTTGGTACAAGAAAAGGAACTGCAGAAGAACTGAATTTTCCACATTATACAATAAAACCCTTAAAAATTATATCAAGACAAGCCGCGTAAGTCTCAAAAATGACACCGGAACTAAAAATGTTGATTTACGAAAACATTCATCAAAAAGAATGTGCATTATCACAGTGAATAGATTGCATAAAGCATTGGTTTGTACCTTTTGTTGGTCTGCGTGGAGAAAATTTGTTTTCCAGTAAGTTCGCGGCAACGGAATGACTAGCTTTGAAAAGATCATTATTAAAACACAAAATTGAGGCAGTTAGAAATAAGTTAGGTATGGGCTATCGCAGACTTTATTATTAACAATTTAATCAGTTATATGATTATTTAAAAAAAAGACACACACACATAATAGATTCGAGGCAGCGTATTGACCAAAGTAACATTGAATAAAAATATTTAATTTCTTCCTAGCAAAACAACTACGTCACGCAAGAGAGGTGACTGAATTTGATGGATAGTTTGTATTATGGAATTACTCATAGATGGTGTTACTTTTGGACCTCTTCCCACTACCTTCAGCCTTACAACATACCCCAATTGGGGATGCCATAGTTTCACTTCTTCCAGACGGGAGCAGTTGGGACTCTTTTGCGGTATCCACATAAAAAAAGGAACCTTTCGATTCTGTATGGTGGTTTTTTCTTAGAATATCTACCACTCTGGAATGTGCTTGGAAGGTTGAGTTTAGTTGAAAATAAGTTAGGTTAGGTTAGGACATGACTACAGGGTGTAGTGCGTTGTGGGCAGGTCGCGCAGCCTGCTGGCGGCCTGTTCTGGCGTGAGGTCGCGCTGGGCCTGCGCCAGGAGTTCGTACCCCACGAAGAATTTGCGCACGCTGGCGGAGCGCAGCAGCGGGGGCACAAACACGGCGTGGAGCAGCCAGTGGGGCGCGGGGCCTGACATGGCGCCGGTAGGGGCACCTGGAATAGTAATACAATTATATGGATATAAATATAATGCCTTTCACATGTCCTCTTTTGTCTTTCTTGTTCATTTACACTCATTATTGTCTTCTTGTAATTATTTTCCTGTTTTGTCCATGTTCTTTCACCCTTGTCCTCTTTTGTCATTTTTGTCAATTTCCATTCATTCTTGTCCGCTTTTGTCAATTTCCATTCACTCTTGTCTGCTTTTGTCATTCTAGTCAATTTCCAATCACCCTTGTCCTTTTTTGTCATTCTTGTCGATTTCCATTCATTCTTTTCCGTTTTTGTCAATTTCCATTCACTCTTGTCCGCTTTTGTCATTCTAGTCAATTTCCAATCACCCTTGTCCTTTTTTGTCATTCTTGTCGATTTCCATTCATTCTTTTCCGTTATTGTCAATTTCCATTCACTCTTGTCCGCTTTTGTCATTCTAGTTAATTTCCAATCACCCTTGTCCTTTTTTGTCATTCTTGTCGATTTCCATTAATTCTTTTCCGCTTTTGTCATTTTAGTCAATTTCCAATCGCCCTTCTCCTCTTTTATCATTCTTGTCAACTTCCATTAAATCTCATCCTTTTTTGTCATTCTTGTCCATTTCCACCAATTATTTTCCTCCTTTGTCACTTCTGTCCATTTTCTTTCAACCTTGTCTCCTCTTTTGTATTTCTTGTCAATTTCCATTCACACTTGTCCTCTTTTGTCATTCTTGTAAATTTTCATTCACTCCAATCCATTTTTGTCAATCTTGACCATTTTCACCAATTATTTTTTGCTTTTGTCACTTCAACCTTGTCTCCTCTTTTGTATTTCTTGTCAATTTTTATTCACTGTCGTCTTCTCTAACTTTTCACCTTCATCCTCCTTTGCCATTATAGTCAATTTTCATTCACTCCTATCCTCTTTTGTCATTCTTGTCCATTTCCATTCACCTTTCTCCTCTTTTGTCATTCTTGTCAATTTTTACTCAACCTTGTTTTCTTGTGTCTTTCTTGTCAAATTTCGATTCACTCTTGTCCTCTTTCATCAATTTCTATCCAACCATGCCCGCTTTTGTCTTTCTTGACCATTTTCACTGACCTTTTATCGTTTTTCATCATTTCCATTCACTCTTATCCTCTTTTATCATTCTAATCTATTTATTTTTATTTTTTTAAAGAGACCTCACAAGAGTCTTAACTGCTCCCGTCTGGAGCCAGTGAGACTATGGCATTCCCAATTGGAGTATGTTGTGAGGCTGAAGGTAAGTGGGGAAGGTAAGGAGATGGATAAGATGAAGGTGGGGAAGTACCTGGCTATTCAGATCTAGTCACTAAACACGGCTAAAGGCATTTTTAAGCAACGTTTCAATTCTGAATGGTGGTCTTACACCAGGGCGATACTGAGAGTATCTTCCACTCTGGAACGTGCAGCAAATATAGTATATATTATTTTTATTAATTAACTGTGAAATAACACAAATTCATCAAATAAAATTTCTTTGCGCACGCCGGGTTCGAACCCGCGACCTTCCGATTGGGAGTCAAGAGTCTTACCCATCATCAGGCCGTCATCATCCAACCTTTTCCAACCACCTTTCTCATCTTTCATTCAACCTGGTCCTCCTATATTAAATTCCATTCACTCTTTTTGTCATTCTTATCCATTTAATTCACCTTTCTCCTGTTTTGTAATTTTTATCAAAATTCATTCAACCTTGCCGTCCTTTGTCAATTTCCATTCTCCTCTATCCTATTTCATTCACCCTGGTCTTCTTATGTTAATATCCACTTACTCTTGTCTTCTTTCATTCTTCACTTGTCCTCTATTATCATTCTTGTCAATTTCCATTCACCCTTATCTTTTTTTGTCAAGTTTTAGTCTCACCATGCCAGCCCATGCTGTAGGGGAAGCTGCATTTGAACAGATTATCATATCGCGTGGTGAGCTCCTGAATAATGCTGGCCAGACTCTGCCTGCGCGAGTCGTCAAGCTCGGTCAGGCGCTGAGGCGCGTGCCCGCGTGGTAACAACATTGTCTCAAACGGCCACACGGCCCAGAACGGTACCACAACCAGCCAGTCCTTGTTGAGGCAGACTATTCTCTCCTGAAACAATGTAATAATTATTATTATAATGACGTCAACAAGTTCAAAGTCGTGGAATTGGCAGTGAGGCATGGAACTGGCAGGGGAAGGATGAAAATAGACTGAATGATGTATAAATGAGATTGTATGACCGTGTTACGAATGTGGACAACCGGATGAAAAGAAAGTGTAAGAAGAATATATGACATAGAAGGATGACAGCAAATCAAATACAAGAGTCAGAACAACAAAAGATTAAGATTGTATGTACGAGGCGATGTATGAATGCGATTGAAGCAAGGTTTACCTTAGCTGTTAGTTCTTTTTCAACATAATCCAGTAGAAGAGATTTGCCGTATTTCTTGTAGTACTCGAGCTGACATCTGAAAATACAATAACTTGGTTAACAACTGAAGAATTTTTGGCCACATTCTGGTCAATTTCCAAACACCCTCGAGCATTTTCTCTCCAAAAAGTGGCCAATTTGAAGAGATATTTTAAAACATCCATTGGAAATATATCAAAAGTTCCTGCGCTTTGCATACTTCCATTGGTCACAAAGATAACTTGAATTTTTCCCTCTTTAACAAGAGATGTCTCGCTCTCTTATGAATTATTTTTTATTGACATTTCGTGAACTAAAATTATTGAAATATTTTTTATTACATCATTGATCATGTGTTCATGTACTAACTAAAATTGCATGTTCGATTTAAATCTGTGATTATCAACTAGGCCATGGCCATAGACAACTCACAACTTCAACAGAAGTCATAATCTTCTTACTAATATTATAAACGCGAAAGTTTGTATGGATGTATGTGTGTTTGTTACTCTTTCACGCCAAAACTACCGAAGGGATTTTAATGAAACTTTACAATAATATATTTCATACATCAGAATAAAAAATAGGCTATAATTTATAATGAGTTCTGGCGTTATGAAATTTGTATAAAAAATTTGAAATGGGTCAAATGCGAGTTGTTTGAAAAATGGGTGTATTTTATGGAGAACGGCAGGAAAAAAGGTGAGAGGGGGGGGAATCCGGAAGAGCCGGAGGGGATGGGTTCGCGGGAGGTTGGACGAGGGAGGGGGGTAGGCAGAAAAGGTGGAAGGGGAATGCGTGATGGAAGGTGAAAGTGGAAAGCGGGAGGGGAAGGTGACGCGGGAGGGTAAGAGGAGGCGGAAGGGGAGCGGGGACATCAACAGCGACGCGTGGCCGGTTCACCTAGTATTTGATATTGCTCCCAAGTTGGTGCCACAAACGGCAACTTTACGGTAAACAATACATATACAGAATTCAAGTGTTTATAAATTGAATAATTTTTTAATTATTTTTTTATGCATCCTAAAAATATGGGATAAATGTTTAAATAAAGGTGCATTCAATGGCTCTCAACACTATAAGCAGTTTAAAATTAAACATTAAAATTCGTAGTTAAAGCAAAAAAAATGTCCGAAAATCCAAAATGGTGCAGTAAGTACATAAAGGCAAATATTTAACCTGTCCTTGACGCTGAGTTCGTTGGGAAGAAAGGAGGATGCCCATATCTGACAGTGCGGGTGGGGGTTGGAGCACCCCATGCTGGCCCCCTTGTTCTCAAAGATCTGGACCCACGTGTAACGGGGCCCTAACTCCAACATCTGGTTCACCCACCTAAACACACAAACATACAATAGAAACTTTGTACTTCAGTAATATGTAGCACTAGCTGGGGTACCCGGCTTCGCTCAGGGAGTTTATATGAGATTGTATGGTATCCCTCTATCCCAAAACCATATAAAATAGGCTTCAAATGGTCCATACAGACCTTGGTTACCTTGGTCTTACATTTGATCAATATCTTAAGTGGAATACACATTGCCTACTTATCACAAATAAGCTTAGAAAACCTATTTATTTCTTTAAAAACATTAGAAACATACTAGATTCCAAATCTATGAAAATTATTTATTACTCTCTTTGGCAATCAATCATTGAATATGGAATAATCGCATGGGGAGGTGCAACACTATCAGCTATAGATTCATTATCGAAGGCACAAAAATTAATTATGAAAGTTATTCTTAAAGTTCCCATAATAACAAGTACTGTAGATATATTCAACAAATTCCATGTATTAGATATTCGACAAATTTACACAAAAACTATCTTAACTCATTTGTTTAAAAATAAAACACATACATTTTATAAAAATACCCAAAGTATTGTAAACACGCGGCACAAAACCAAAGAACTCATACAAATACCTAAAACAAACACAACATTTGGTCAAAGAAATTTCAAATACACTGCGTCTAAAATATACAATAACCTACCTGACAAAACAAGACAATCGAATAATATTAAAAAATACAAAATCCTGATCAAACAATGGATCATCGAAAAAGGTCGTGCAATAATTAGTCACCTCATCCAAATATAATTGTATATCTCATTATTGTTACCACTACCTACCAACCTGAAAATTTTGTCAAATATTTTTGCTTTATTGAAAAATGTACTTTATATAATAATTAAAAAATATTTGTAAACTAGTCTGTCTCGACACAGGATTTCCTAGTGATACAGGCAAGGCCAAAAAAAAAATGTAAACCTTATGATATAGATTCAATAAATGAATAAAAAAATAAAAATACGCAGTGCCGGATTAGCCCCTAGGCAAATTAAGCAATTGCTTAGGGCAACACGTCTTGGGGGGCACCAAAAAATCAAACAGACGCATAATTCTACAAAATAGTTCACTATGATAAAATTGAATCAGCGTTCCCTAGTGTGGACACAGCCCTGTGTATATTTTTATGCCTGATGATATCAAACTGCACAGCGGAATGATCTTTTTCAAAATTGAAAATAATAAAATATGATAAAAGAATGACGATGCTGCAGGAAAGGCTCGATACTTTATCAATATTATATAGATATGCTAAAAACGTTGTACTTATAAACGATTTACCGCGAATTTAATGCCCGGAAAAGTAGCAAGTCGCATTTCAATGAATAAATAAAAAATGCTTTGGTTTTTATGTAATATGTACCTTCATACATATTTTATGGTGCATAATGAACTATCTCGTTGTATTAAGTAGGTAAATTTTTTTTAAAGACCGATACTAGTTTACTAGGATAGGGGGGCCCACAGGCGTGGATTGCTTAGGGCATCATGTAGTCTTAATCCGGCACTGCACATACGCCTCAGGGATTTGTGTGGTAAAACCATGTATGATTGTGTGAGAAATGTGGAGATTCAAAAAGAATCTGATGTAAGCGTAATGAGTAAAATTAAAAAAGGAACCCTCAGATGGTTTGGGCATGTAGAACGAATGAACGAAGAAAGGAGCATAAGGAGAATATATGATGCAAGTGTGAATGGTATAAGAAGTAGGGGACGTCCGAGGAAGACATGGCACGATCATGTGAATCAGATACTTGAGTCAGGCCATGTCAAGAGTCAGAAAAATAGAAGAGTATGTATGAGACGATGTATGAATGTGAATGAGGCAAAGAGTGTGTGCCAAGACGGAGGTGTTTGGCGGTCCGTCCTTTCTGTAGAATATGCTGCAGTAGAATAGTGTATTTTGTCACTGTGGGTATTAGTGTATTTTGTTACTGTGGGTATTCGTAAGTTTATGAGTTGCGGGAGTTCGCAACAGTCGAATTTAGAGTTTAGCATTTTGAATAAAAAGGTTAGGTCGTTTATTTTACGTCTGAATATAATAAGAAATTTTGTAAACAATATTGCATTGGTGATTCAATCCAATATTGTATTTGTTAGCCTTTCTTGAAAGATTAGAGTTTTTTTATTGACAAAAATATTTATTCATATTCATATTGCATGTGTACGGGCGCAAATAATTAATAATTTTTAATATTTTAAAGCGTAACTTGTAAAAAGCGTTTTTCGTGAAATAATTATACATGCGCCATCTATGTAAGATCAAATTATGAATTGAGTATCACCTTAACCTCTTGTAGGCCGCAGTCCCCCCGGTGGGTCCGGATGTTTGAAGCGATTTTGCCCCTTATGTATAAAGAAATTGTATGAAGAACAAGGTCAGAATCGCTTGGGCCATTCTCGTTCTTGACATTACGAATTATTGGATAGCATTTAGCCACTCCGAATAATTCAAATTAATTGCTAATGATGCGCCGGGCACCAAAGATGGCGGACAAAATGGCTGCTGCTTGATAATATGAACGCTGTCATATTCGAAGTCTATATTTATTCATTGTTTTTGATTTAAATCCTTTGTGGAAAGCATAGATTTGAGTGATTATTAGGAAGTTCGTTTTATCTACATTATTTTGATGTAATTTTTGTAATATATCACAAAAGAAATGTTATAAAAATTGAAATCGTAAGAAAGGTGAGGAGAGGGAATCTACCGAACAATACTTACTCATCTATAACTGCTGTGATTTCCTTAACAGTCATTAGAGGCAGAGTTACGTCAGAGTTCGGATGGAAACACATTACCCTGAAATATAAAATACAATCAATAAATTATTTATCTAATCAATGTACTCGATAATCTCATCTCAATGTAGGTACATGCTGTTATACCTTGTACAAGGTGGCGCAAAAGCCATCACCCTATCGGAAGATTCCATAATTTTTGCAAATGGCGGCAAATGTCAGTTCTGCTTTGATATTTATGAAGTAAACAGATACAAAATACATGTCAATAAGACATGAATCGCTATATCTTTCAAGAACGCGGAAAATATGTTTTTTTGATTGACACCGGCCAGTACAAATCATTAAAATTCTCGTTTGGTGATTTGCATTAGCCGGCAAGATCGTCCAATTTATCCATTCCAGACTTCTTTTTGTGGGGTTTCTTGAAATCACTAGTCTATGTCAGATTCTTGAAGCCCTCAAAGAGAATATCCATCAAGAATGCGAGAACCTATCGCCGGAAGGGTGATGGAAAATGAAATAAATCGGGCCCGTACGGTCACAATAGAGTATTTTCACAAACGAGGTATTCCGTTGAAAATGTATGGAATATTTAAAGATCATTTTTCTGATTTTAATCATCCTACTACAAATGTTTGTTTTTTATGTTTTCATTCAAATTTATTGATTTTAAAAACATTCAAAAACTGTCAAAACCAAAACGACAGGTGGTTGGCAACGAGCTACATACGCACGTCAACAAACAAACAAACTACTACCGTCAGAATTTTTTCAAAGCCGGGCAACGCTTATGACGTCACGCGTCCAAAATGTCGTTTTGGCAGTAATACAACAATGGGAAACTTAGACCCGCTGTAGAAAGTTTATTCGTCAACATAAAAATAAAATAAAAATGCCATAATAATCGTAATATTTTTGCTTAAATTTTGCAATAAAATAAATCGTGGAAATATCGTATTCTGGCGGCGGCCACTTGGCCAATATAATATTTTCAACTGAATGGAAAAAAAATTAAGACATCAAGTAAACACAATCCAAAAACAGAAACAAAATTTTATATTTATATTAAAAAAATGACACCTAAAGAACATTGGATGACAACTTTTGCGCCACCTTGTATATATATTTACATAGTTTTAACACCTCTGGGTTCTCATTTGTACAGCATTCAGTCTACTTTCATCCTTCAGTTCCATGCCTCACTGCCATACATCAGGGTAGGTACCAGCACTCCATTGTGGACTGCTAGCTTCGCTTCTCTATATATCATAATATAATTATTACCGACAGGTCCCCTTTGCGGGGGCCATCCGGAAGAGGGGATCAACCGATGCGGGGGGATCTGGAATGTCCTCCAGGAGCGCTGGGAAGTCATTATTGAAGACAAAAGTTGATGTGTACATTGGATTCACCTAGAACAATAATCATTTTTACACACTGTATTGTAGATGATTCTACGACAGTATTTCCACGACAGTATTCCCCCGGCATATTTACATTTTACAAATATGTTTAACTAAGTCAATTGTCTCTCTACGCATGCCTCTCGTGTTTCTTATGTCTCTTGCCTCTCATCGTAATATGTGTTACTTGAGTGAGCTTGTATATAATAAGAAAGTTGAGTGAAAAATATTTTCACTTATGAAAAATATGTTCATGTAGATGACATGCAAACTTAAATTACAGTTTGTTTTCATAATTAAATTAATTATGAAAACAAACAATTTTATTGAAGCCCGCCATAACTCCCGGTAAGTGGCGGGAGAGTGTGTGACGTCGTCTGGACCCCGTTTGTGTGAAAAATAAGTGTAAATATTTACAAAACGGGACACGCTTAATACGGACTAAAAAAATAAATTTAAAAAGTTGTAGCAGTTAGATATTAACTAGTACTAATCAATTCAGTTACTGGAATTTCGAAAAAAGTGCATTTTAATGGTTATTTTTTAAATTTAAAAACACAAAATGTCATTGTTCACCGAAACTTTTTTAAACAGTTCCTACATAGCGGTCGTGCATTCAGCGTGTCCCGTTTTTGTAAATATTTATCCTTATATTTCACACAAACGGGGACTAGATGAAGTGAGACGACATCATACGCTAGCTCGCGTCTTACCGGGCATTGTAGCGGGCTTTAATAAAATTCAAACTTGTAGAATTAATATAATTATGAAAACGAACTTAAAAAAAAAAAAATACTAGTATAGTTTGCATGTCATCGACATGAACATATTTTTTATAAGTCAAAATATTTTTCACTCAACTTCCTTATTATCTCTCTATGCATGCCTCTCGATTTTCCTATGTCTCTAGCCTCTCATTGTAATATGTGTAACTTGAGTGAGCTTGTATATAATTTTGTATTTTTATTTTGTATGTTTTTGTTTTTATAATTGTATGTATCTGTATTTAATTATATGTACCTATTTGAAACTGAGTTTTTATAAACAATGGAGCGACCACGCAAAATAAATAAATTTGCCTCAATTGCTTGAGATTTCCAGACGATCATTTTTTAAATATTTTGCCAACATTAAAAAAATCATACCTTCGAATTTTAACATGGAGACATAAAAATTTATTAAAGTGCTATAAAGCCAATGAATTAACCTATATTATACCGTTTATCTCATATTTGTAGGATTTATAAAAAAAATATTCCAAAAATCGTAAAGTTTATACCACCCGATCCAGAGTGTTTGTTACTTTGAAACTGCCGTCAGAGGTACTTGTTCGATTCAACACAGAATATTTTCGATTTCTGTATGTTGTCTGTGGTATACTTGATAATGAAAGGTACATATCTACGGAAAAATGACTTAGGCGCTCCGCTGACGAGGCAACTGAAAACAAATTAAAACTGGCTGGTTTCTATGTCTTGATTGGTCAAAAAGCTTGTTTAACCATAGACGAAGAACTGACAGCTGGCAACTAGCAACGGCCGCCCACCGCAACCAGCAGTGCAAGTCGCGAGTCACCGCTTGAGTTACCATTGACAACGGGGTTTTGTGTGATTTTGTAGTGTGCGGGCCATCACATTGTCATACAAAGACAATTGACAGTTGAGAGTTTTCAGTTGCCTCAGTGGGCGGAGGCGCTTCTGCGCGAAAATTTTTTTTAAAAATTATTTTTATCATCGTTCTAAAATAGTTTACGAAGTTTGGATTTGCAACATCTATGGTTATAATAGATAAAGCATTTCAAAAGCTTCGTTTTGAGACCAAAATAACAAACGTGGGAGCAAACATTATTTAAAAAAAAATTTAAGCCGAATCGTTAATCGATAATGGGCTTTTTTTATCCGAAAAGCAGTCGGAGACATTTAAAATGAAGCATACATATGACAAAATTGCTCCAGTGGATAACTGGATTGTTCTCTGAAGTGCGAACATCTGTAAAAACCCAGTATAAATAAATAAATAAATATTACCGTTCCATTAGGCCTGGTGGCTCCTGGACACAGTGGATTGTCCGCAGCCTCTCCTTTGACCCTTTCCTTGGTGGGTTCCACCTGTCCCGCCCAAGGTCTCAGCATGCGGTGCGGTGAAACCAGCACCCACTCATCCTTAAGAGGGTTAAAGCGTATATGCTGGTGTTCTGCAAGCAGACAGATTTATATTTTTAATCACTGAAGACAATATTTATTTATTTATTTTACATATTTATAGGGATATTGAAAGAAGGGTTACTCAATTAATGGAGGATTGAACGCCGTTGGAGCCAACAAAAAGTTGTCCACAGAAGCGAAGCTAGCAGTCCACAATGGAGTACTGGTACCTACCCTGATGTATGGCAGTGAAGCATGGAACTGGCAGAGAAAGGATGAAAGTAGACAGAATGCTGTAGAAATGAGATCCCTGAGACGTATGTGTGGTAAAACCATGTATGATCCGAGATCCGAAAAGAATGCAAGGCTAATGTGAATGTAATAAGTAAGATTAAGAAAGGGACGCTTGGATGGTTAGATGGTTTGGTGTAAAGAGAATTTATGACGCGAATGTGAATGGTAGAAGAAATCGAGGACGCTCGAGGAAGACGTGGCACGATCAAGTGAATCGGATACTTGAGTCGGGCCATGTCAAGAGTCAGAATAATAGAAGAGTATGTATGCGAAGATGTATGAATGTGAATGAGGCAAGGAGTGTGTGCCAAGACCGAGTTGTTTGGCGGTCCGTCCTCTCTGCCTACCCCTTACGTTAATTATAAAAAAGTCTTAAATCTTGTAGAACACCAAAACTGGAAGAGAATCTTCCAATGCTGTCATCAAAAGTGAGAGATAACAAAGAAATCGATGCGGCCACATGGAATGATATCCAAAAATTGTTACCATACCTGGATGAGGTTTTTTGTGGAATTTTTCAGTCTCAAAAAAACACTCATATGCTCTGCTACCTTTTCTTTTCAATAATAATTATTATTTAGTTACTTTATATATTTAAAAAAATGTTTAATTTGTTTGATTAAATAAAACAACAAGAATATAACATGTTCTTGACTTTCAATTCTGTATCTTCCTCACCTATCCCTGTAGATATCTAGATGGCATGAACATGTTAACTACATTTTTTTGTAGAAAACGTGTTTATTTTAACTTTTAGACTGCAAAACTACTTAATATTACTAGATATAATAAATTTGGTTTGTTTACAACACCATGAAGGATCAGTACATTGTATATGACATTCAAATAAAAAAATATAAGGCAAAACGCAAAAGTCTAAATATCTCAGAATGCCTTCAATGTAAGTTAACAACTTCTTGCCTTGGGGTCTTCATTTATACTTTTAATCACTGAAGAGAATATTAGTGACTATCAATCGAAAATTTGAAACAGTAACATCAGAAAAAGATACGGTCACATCAAAGCAACTGAGCGGGATGATGCTCTACCACTGAGCTAATTTGCCCTATCCTCTTCGGTCATATTTAACTATATTATACATCGACTAAGAAATACCAAGATTATCTTCATTTTCTTAACGCATATAACTTCAAAAGTTTAAATTTTTTAGAACGAATTTGAAAAAGTCAGTCATTAGGGGATAAACATACAACATCAAAGCGTAGATCTGGCTGCAAAAGTTTTTTAATCGAAACGAAAGCGTTCGATCTTGAATACATGTAGCGCGGCCAACATCTCGCCACAAACTGCACCCGCTACAAACGTGTCCTTGGTGTGCATGCTTGCGCACAAATATAGGGGAGCGTTAAATGTATCGCGTTTCAAATGTGGCACCACAGTTATCGTAATACAAGTGGTGTACGGCCTTGCTTATTTCAAGCAAAAATGTAGCATGCATATTGTGACGACGTAAATGTCGCATGCATGTAGCGTGTGGCTCCGGTGTGCGGCTGGCTTTAAAGGACAGTAGGTTCTGTGAAATGAGAAATGCACTCTGATGGATCGGGCGCTGACCACTGATCAGCCTGGGTGGTCGCCGGGTCGCTTTAATTCTTTGTATTTTATTTCTGCAAAATTTTAATTGCTTTTATGTTTAGAGAATTCATTTATTTTGGTGAAGAGTGTTATTTCTTTTAGTAGGTTTCTAGTATAACTGGTGAAGACTGTCCCCACTGTCCCCCTGTGAAGAACCACCACTGGATATTAACAAAATTAAAAATGTTCAAAGCATCCGTTAATCAAGGCTTAGTTGATACGCAGTGGAGATGCTACTTGTGAAATGACAAAAAATAACATTAACGAGTTACAATTAAGTCGTATTATTATTATAATTCAAGCTAACGTACCCGTTGTATCGAATTCCTCCATATTGAAAAAAAGGTTAGCTCTCGGCAAAATTATCACAGCGAATGAAACACGAATAATAAAACACAACAATAAAAGGCTTAAATATGCTAGTAAAAGGGATACATTGTACCTACAAATTAAAAACAGTAGTGAAAATTGAAAATTTAACTCAAAGGCTTGGAGCATACATTGTCAGAAGGTCAAAATATTTCCCCTTTGCAATAAAATCCAAATAAATGGAATATTTCTAAACGTATTCGAAAACTAAAAATTGTTTTTGAAAGGTGATAAAAATGCTTCAAAATTTTATAATTCGGAATATATAAACTTAAATATAAAAATTTTGCAGGCGAACATAAAAAAAAATTAAAAATGGCTCACCTTACGTTTTATTTTAACTAAAATTACTGATAATGGGAAAAAAAACACCTGCATAGTTTATTAGATAAATGTATTATAAATATTATCATCACTTTTTTATGGTTTCATGTGAAAATCTTAGTATATACAGTCGGCGGCGTAGTTCGGCGGTAGGGCGTTGGGCTCCCATTCCGAAGGCCGCGGGTTCGAACCCGGCGTGCGCAAATAGGGGTGAGTAGGAATCTGGGTTCAATGTGTCCAGATTATCCGCTGCCAATACCTAGACATATCCCACCCCATGAACCCGGAACACTCAGAACACCCAGAACCCCATGAACATCCCACCACTGCTAAGTCACCAAACGTAGTGAACCACTTGGGTGACCTATAGCAGAGGTGTTGGTTATCCAATAAATGGTTTCCGGGGCAGCGGTACTCTTTTCCGCCTCCCAAATTGATTATTATATAATTGATAATTTATGTTTAATAAAAAATAAAATGGGTCAGAATTTCTGCAAAACAACGTGTCTCTAATGCCTTGTTCTGACCTGACAAGCAGTAAGTCGAGTGGCGAGTAACTCGCTACTTGACTCACCAAAAAGTGTTCGCACTGCTGTCAAATAGAGTTCATTAGTAAGTTGCGCGTCGCAACATGACGGGCTGCAATGCAATAAAGTAAATACGCTAATTAAGCTGATTGTAATGATTATTTTAGAAGAGGTCGAAGAATAAATTAGTGAGATGAAAATAAATAAACTATGGTTACGAAAATAGATTAATAGCTGCAAAAATAAAGTATTTTAGAGTAGCATTTTCGCTCTAACGGGACGATATATTGCGCGTGTCTGCGTCTACGAATGAACTGCAAACTGGGACTCTACTCGCAGAAAAAATAGAACCAAATAGATTCATACTTTTGAAATTAGCTATCACTTTGTGGTTATCCATTTTATAATTAAATGAAACAATATAACTTAGTTACAACCACTGATTTATTTAGTTAAACGCCGACCGGTTTCGGAACAACCGTTCCTTCTTCAGGGCAAACATATAATGATGACAATTACAAAATAGTGGGTGGGTACAATTTATCAGTAGGTGTTGTGGTAGGGGTGGGGGCGTGGCTAGGAATTGATGAAGAGTAAGTGGGGACAGAATGGACACCGAATGGGAAGAGATTTAATATTGGGCTATAGGTTAATATTTTTTGTTTATTGATAATCGACTCATTATTTTTAAGGGATTTTTTTATTTCTAGAGCTTCTAAGTTATCTAAGCGTTTTCCTTTATTATTAATGTGAAGAATATTTATCCCTGTATTTTTTTCAAAACTATGGTTATTTTCAATTATATGGTTAGCGAAATCGGAGAAATTATTATTATTAAGACACCTTAAGTGTTCTTTGATTCTAATTTCGAAATTACGCGTTGTTTTCCCGATATAAAATGAGGAACAGTCATTACATTTGAGTTTATATATTCCGGAATTAGTTAATTTGTGGTCTTTATCTTTAGCGTTCCTCAAAAAGTTACCGATATTATTTCTTGTATAAAAAGCTGGTTTAATATTAGAAGGGAGATTTTTGCAACATTGAACTGAAAAATTATTGATATATAAAATTTTTCGCCATTCTTTATCGTTATTATTATTAGAATTGTATAGATATTTATTTCTTGAAATTTTGTTAAGTTTTTTATTTAAGATGTTATCAATTAAATTTGGTTCGTATCGGTTATTTACAGCAATTTGTTTTATTATCAATTCCTAGCCACGCCCCCACCCCTACCACAACACCTACTGATAAATTGTACCCACCCACTATTTTGTAATTGTCATCATTATATGTTTGCCCTGAAGAAGGAACGGTTGTTCCGAAACTGGTCGGCGTTTAACTAAATAAATCAGTGGTTGTATTGTCTTGTTATATTGTTTCATTTAATTACAAATAGATTCAATCTACTAAAGAGCTGACTGGTCTACTCTACTAAAATTGTGGTGTTCGGACACGTTTAGTTACTAATATTCTCGCTACTAGACTAAAATACTCTCCCAGTCAGAACAAGTACGTATATCAATTAAAGGCCGGTCGGGAAGATTGCTTCCGTTGAAGGAGACTAGATTGTCATTTCGATCCCTTTTAGAAATAATCAGATATGATTGGGTCTTTGAAACATTTAAGATTTAATCTCAGAACTTGTAATAGTAATAATTTGTTCACTAGAATATTATGATAAACGATTATGACATACTTCTTAATGGAGGTTATATAAATAATGTTTTCATCTTTGGACTGCATATTTCACTTTGCTTATACAGGTAGGCGCAAAAGTTATCACCTGATGTTCTTTGTCTGTAATTTTTTTAACAAATGAAAATTTTTAGTTGTGCTTTTGAATTGTGATTATTTGATGTCTTAATTTTTTTTCTGTTAAGTCGAAAAAATTATATCGGCCAAGTTCCCGCCAGAATTGTGACCATATGGGCCCGATTTATGGCAATTTCCATCACCCTTCCTGCGATAGGTTCTCGCATTTTTGAAGGATATTCTCTTTGATGGCTTCAAAAGTCTGAGGCTTGTTGAAATAGACTCGCGATTTCAAGAAACCCCACAAAAGGAAGTCTAGAATGGTTAAATTGGGCGATCTTGCGGGCTAGTGCAACTCACCCAATGAGAGTTTTGGTGATTTTACACTGGCCAGAATCAATCGAAAAAACATTTTTTCCGCGTTCTTGAGGAGTATAGTGATTCATGTCTTATTGACATGTATTTTGTATCTGTTTACTTTACAAATGTCAAAACAGATCTGACATTTGCCGTCATTTGCAAAAATTATGGCATCTTCTGATAGGGTGACGACTTTTGCGCCACCTTGTATTAAATAATATTAATATATAAAACAAAGTCGGGTTAATTACACCATTTATAATTCAAGAACGGCTGAACCGATTTTTAAGATCTTTGATTTTTTGGATTTGTCTCCGTCCCGATTAACAGAATAACTATTAAAACATCGGAAAAAATCACTGGAAAAATAATCATGAAGAAAATTAATTTTTTCATATATTTTGTATGGAACGGCTTTTCAAATAATGTGCGTTGGTCGACATAATTTGAATCCATTCGAACTGTCAATGGTGTAGTGTGCCGAACATTTCATGCTTAGTCAACAGCTTAATTTCATTTTTTGAACTTAGAGTAGGTACCTATTTATTTTAACTTAATAAAAAACTTAATTTATTTCAGCTAATAAATTAAACACAACATTTATTGATTCTGAGGCGGTACGAAGTTTGCCGGGTCAGCTAGTAATATATATTACAAGAAATAGGGTAATCTAGAAAAAATCTTTAAATCGAATGCATAAGTTTAAAAATAAATGTTTTTGAGAAATGTTCTAGAATGAATTAAAAATTGTATTGTTGCTTGAAATGGCTTTAGCCAATCGTGTTTGGTGATCAGACCTGAATAGTCAGACACTCTCCACTTCCCCATTTCTTTCCCCTTCTCACTACCTTCAGCCTCACAAAATACTATTTTTATGTTTTTATTTTTATTTACATAATTTTTTATTTTTTTTACAATAGCTCCACACAAGAGGCCCTGAAGAAAATAATTCCCCTCACGGCCTATGTCATCTTTGCGTATGCAATGTGGAGGATTCTTTTTAGGAAAGGAAGGAAAAAGGTATGAGGGGTGGGTAGGAATCTGGGGGTCGGTGTGTGAAGGAGTGACGGAGGAATGATTCCATCCCTCCTACTGCGGTGCAAGGTGATGTTCCGAGAGAGCCCTGCTGGAGAAGTCAAAAAGCCTCCCTCGACCAGTCTCTCCCGATCTGACCTGCCACGCAATTAGTGGGCAGACGCATCCGCCGCCAAGACCCGGACAAACTTCACCGCATGAACCCGGGCACCACTGCTAAGTCACGAAACGTAGCTTCCCACTTGTGGTGACCTATGGCAGAGGTGTTGGTTGTCCAATAAATGGTTCAAGGAGCGGCGGTACCCATACTTGCACACCAAATTGAAAAATTGGGGATGCCATAGACCTACTGAATGCCTCTGGACAGTTGATAGTAGTTGTGTAATAATAATACCCACTCGGTTATAAATAATATATAGTTTAGTAGTTACGCCAGTTATAAGGTTACACACGTAAGTTTTTTCCAGTAAGCCACTCACCTAAGCGACTTCTGGCCAATGGGCACATTCATGTTTGCTTATGTGAGCGACTTACGGGAAAAAACTTATGTGTGTAAAGGCAGCCTAAATATTAGTTGTAAGTCACAAGTTATAAGTCTTATTTGTAAGTGACTAGTTGTAATTCTCTGTTGTAAGTCACAAGTTATAAGTATTATTTGTAATTCTCACTTGAAAGTCTCAAGTTATAAGTCTTATTTGTAAGCCACTAGTTGTAATTCTCAGTGGTAAGTCACAAGTTATAAGTATTATTTGTAATTCTCACTTGTAAGTCTCAAGTTATAAGTTTTATTTGTAAGTCACTAGTTGTAATTATCACTTGTAAGTCACAAGTTATAAGTTTTATTTTTAAGTCATTAGTTGTAATTCTAAGTTGTATGTCGCTAGTTATAAATCTTAGCTGTAAGTCACTAGTTTTGTGACTTATTAGTTAGTTGCAGGCTGTCGTAGTTGTAAGCCACTCGTTATAAATCTTAGTTGTAAGTCACTAGTTATAAGACTTATTAGTTAGATGCAGGATATAAGTCGTAATTGTACGCCACTCATTATAAATCTTATTTGTAAGTCACTATTTAGTTATAACACTTAATAGTATGTTGCAGGCTACAACTCTAAGTATTAAGTCATTAGTTATAAATCTTAGTTGTAAGGCGCAAGTTATAAGACTAAGTAATTATTTTCAGGCTATAAGTCTGAGTTGTAAGTCACTAGTTATAAATCTTAGTATAAGTCACTAGTTATAAGATTCAGTAGTTAGTTGCAGGCTACAAGTGTTAGTTATAAGTCACTAGTTATAAATCTTAGTTGCAAGTCACTAATTAGTTATAAGACTTAATAGTTAGTTGCAGGCTTGAAGTCTCAGTTGTAATCCACTCGTTATAAATCTTAGTTGTAAGTCACTAGTTATAAGACTTATTAGTTAGATGCAGGATATAAGTCGTAATTGTAAGCTACTCGTTATAAATCTTAGTTGTAAGTCACTAGTTATAAGGTTCAGTAGTTAGTTGCAGGCTACACGTGTTAGTTATAAGTCACTAGTTATAAATCTTATTTGTAAGTCACTAGTTGGTTATAAGACTTAGAGTTAGTTGCAGGCTACAAGTCTTAATTTTAAGTCACTAGTTATAAATCTTGGTTGTAAGTCACGAGTTATAAGACTAAGTAATTAGTTGCAAGCTATAAGTCTTAGTTGTATGTCTCTAGTTATAAATCTTAGTTGTAAGTCACTAGTTTTAAGACTGAGAAATTAGTTTCAGGCTATAGGTCTGAGTTGTAAGTCACTAGTTACAAATCTTAGTTGTAAGTCACTAGTTTTAAGACTGAGTAATTAGTTGCAGGCTATAGGTCTGAGTTGTAAGTCATTAGTTATAAATCTTAGTTGTAAGTCACTAGTTAGTAATCATTTTCTTCTTCTTCGATGGCGTTACAGCCCATATCGAGCTTTGGCCTCCCGCAACATTCGCCTCCAACTCCTCCTATCCTCAGCAGTTGACTTCCAGTTTGTTACCTGGAGAAGCTGTGCCGCATCCCCTCTTACCTCATCTTCCCACCTCAGTCTGGGCCTTCCCACTTTTCTCTTTCCACCTGGGTGTCCAGTCATAATTCTAGTCTCCAGTTATTTTTTTTTATTTATTTTTTTTTTATTTCTATATAATATTACAGCGTTTACATAAAGTTATTAATATTTATACATAATAGCTAATAACATAATTTGTGAACTTTTTGTTGTGTTGTGTGTAAGGTAGGTTAGTGACTGTGAAACTGTGGTTGGGTAATGTTGTTTGTTTCGTGAACACCTCACTAGGAGAACCTGTGCTGAGGAATCATAGTTTAAATAAATTACGTTATGAAGAGCCCATGTGGTGATTTTCTCATGAAAACGGCGCTTTACATACAATCCAATCTTTATTATTAATTTATAATGTTAAATATGAGAAAACTGAGAGTACCTATCGATACTTTGTTTTGAACACAACAAAAAGCTATCATAAAACGATAAATCTATTACAAATATCACGAAAAATCGACAAATAACTCACCGATAGCATTAAAAGTAGCCATTTTCGTCAGGTTTTCTTTAATTCACTACGCAATGGCCGTTAAAAAGATATAAAATGCACAATATAACTTATATTTAATGGTAGGAGAAGTATAAAACATGGATACTACTTCTCCAGTCAACTAGAGATAGGCCACTACTTAAATTATCACGAATTCTGTGCAATATTACATTAATAACAGATAAGGTATTCGTATCCATCATTTCTCCTTCGTTAATATAAGATAAGAAATGACGGGTTATAAGTTATGTATATATTAAAAGGACGTAAGTTTTGTTGACATTGGTTCGAACGGATCACAGATTGAAGAATCAACAGTAATTTACAATCAGTAATGTAGGTAATCAATATCAATTTAAGATGTTGATCAATTTAAACTGACGCACTGACAGATGACAGGGATGACAGCATGTGTCGGTGTTGCAAGGTGCAAGAAAAAATTACTCGCTAGAAGAAAAAAAACTCCTTAAATTACGGTAAAAGGTTTTACCTGTTAACGAAAAAAAAATTGTAATAAAAAAAGGAGTGTGCTTTAGGCCACACGACTGAAGTAAAACTTCTTTAGCTTTATCTATATATATATATATAAATGTGTTTATATGTATAAAAGATACACATATACATATATTAATTTTCTACAAATATTTAATTTATTATCGTTCGCCTCGCCCAATTAAACTTTTCGTAATGTGAGTAAAGAAGTTTTGCTTCAATAAATAATGGTTTGTAAATTGATCGACGTTCATCGTACATCCATTATCTTTATTCTACAATAAGAATTAGCTCGATTAATGCTTTATTTATTGAAAAATATCCATTTGCAAAGATCGCCATTATGAGCCATCAATTGGATGGTATAAACCCAAATCCACTGTTTTAAAGATATTTCACTTCATTTTTAATTATTTTGACATGTAAATAGGTTAAAAACATAATAATTACACTGATATACAAATATATATATTAGAAAAAACGACAAAAAACACGTAAATTCGACATTTTAAATGAACACACAGTTTGACAAAAATATTTGCTATCAACTGAATTAAAATGAATGAGAAATCAAAAGTGAAGGGAAAAACAGTGACATATTTTGATCATTAATTGTAGATTTTCAGTTCTCAAACAGCGTTTTTTCAGGACGCGGGAACATTTGAAAAAAATTCAAAAAAATGTTTTATGAATGTTAGGAAAATGTGGTCCATTTTGGGACCGAAATCAATCCTAGAAAAATTAAATTGGTCCAAATTTGGACCGAAATCGCACGCCACATATTATTTTGCATAATGGGGCCAACAGACCTAGCTATAAAAGCTCAAGCGTTATTTGTCTTGGCCTACTTCAGCACATCACTCGTTATATGACGATGATGTACGACGCATGCCGGGAACTCGCTAGCAACTAAATTAATATAAAATGAAAAATCACCATGGAAACCGCCACCATTTTTATATAATCTTTTGGACAGAATTATCGGTATGAATTTGGATCAGTATAATAAAACATTCTCTTTGTTATCTTGTTTAGTCATTGCCCTAGCCAAAAAATAAAATCTTTTATATTTCATTTATAATATATTTTTAATGATTTAGATTAAAATTCGACAAGATATCTGCAAACTTTTATCGGTACGACTTGCAACACCGATTTGTACTAGTTTAGTTTGAAATATGGTACCTAGGTATATACAATTTCAAAATAATATTTTTTTTAGAAAGACATACATTTTCCCAGTTACCATAATAAATTCTTATAGATGGAAAAATTAGTTTGTGTTGTTATGGCGGACTCTAGCATATAATAGAAGCAATGACGTCGTACTGATAATCTTACTAATATTATAAACGCGAAAGTTTGTATGGATGTACGTATGTTTGTTACTCTTTCAAGCAAAATTTACTGAATGGATTTTAATTAAAGTTTCCAATAATATAGCTCATATATCAGAAGAACATATAGGCTATAATTTATAAAGCTAGGTATTTATTTTCAATGTATTGTAAATAATAATTATTGTTAATAGAAAATGTCAAAATTTGAGAATGAAATTTTGCAAAACAATGATTGTTAAATCAAATTTCTATTTTAGAAAATATTTAAATTAGTGAATTTATTTGAAGTACTCCACTAATACTTTGAATCGAATCAAGAATTATAGATATTTTAAATAAATAGGTTAAGAATTTTGGTATAAACTTAGATAGGACCTAGGAAAAGAAAATAGATTACTCTAAGTACTATCCTGCAGACGAAGTAGCGGGCAGAAGCTAGTGGATATATAAAATATGTAGAAAATTATTACCATATTATATTTGTTATTCAATCGAAGGTATAACATTCTCTTTTGTTTAATTTGGGAGGGGAAACGGGTAGGTACCGCACCCCCGAGAACAATTTATGGATTACCAACACCTCTGTCATAGGTCGTCCCAAGTGGTTCGCTACGTTTGGTGACTTAACAAATGTGCCCGGGTTCATGAGGCGAGGTTTGTCCTGGTTTTGGCAGCGGACGCGTCTTCCCACGAATTGCGTGGCAGGCCAGATCGGGAGAGACGCTGAGGTAGAAGCCGTTTTGGTGACCAGATTTGACTATTTTACATTAGCTCCACACAGGAGGCCCTGAGGGATAAATTCCCTGAAGGTATTGGGAGGAGAAGGAGATGGGGAAGATGAAGTACCTATACATTTCTCAATTTGGGAGGCGGGTATTGGTACCGTTGCCCCGGGAACCGTTTAATAGACGACGAACATCTCTGCCATAGGTCACCCCAAGTGGTTCGCTACGTTTGGTGACTTAGCAGGGGTGCCCGGGTTCATGGAGTTAGGTTTGTCCGGGACTTAAGGGCGAAAAAGTCCCTGAGGGAAAAAAGGGGACTATGTCATCGTGGTGGGTTTTTTAAGGGAAAGAAGGAGAGGAAGTCCTGGGAAGGAAAAAGGTTTGAGGGGTGGGTAGGAATCTGGGGATAAATATGTCCTAGAGTGATGAGCGTGTGAAACCATCCCTCCCACTTCGGTGCAAGGCGGTGGGTCGAGAGGGTCCGGCTGGAGAGATTAAAAGGTCTCCCTCAACCAGTCTCTCCCGATCCGGCCTGCTGCGCAGATAGTCGACAGACGCATCCGCCCTTAAGTCTCTTCTACTTCTCCTCAAAATACCTTCAGCGTAACAATATACTTTTGGCTGCAAACGTTTGGAAGCAGTTGGGACTCTTTGCGGTATTCACATTAAAAAAATATCATATTATATACAAAACGTCGATTTTTAACACGTTGAATCTTAGAGGGACATTTTAACACTGCATAATGAATAAATGCATTTTGAACACGCTGTATATTATTAATGGATTTACCTGCATTTACCCTTGTTTAAATATCCCTACCAGCCTTCCCATCTCTCGTAAACATACTTCCCAAATACACACACTCATCCACCTGCTCCAAGTATTCATCATTCACAATTATATTGCACACTGTTTTCGTACTCTCTCTTTCAAACACCATGACTTAAGACTTACTTACATTCATCATTAAATCATTCTTCATACATACTTCAGACAGACTGCAGATCTTCTATACTGTTAGAAATCAACACAAAAAAAAACAATTTATTTAAAATGACGAAATGTATTTTAAACATGCTCTACATTTTAAAATAATTATGTGAAATTGTTTATGTTTTTGGTAGGTGCGCGAATTTTGAATGATGTACATTTTAACACTTTACAATGAATAAACGCATTTTAAACACGCTGTATGTAATAACATAATGATAAAACGGTTTGTGGAACACGCATTACAACACTCTGTATATTATTATCAAGATAAAATGGTTTGTTTTTAGTTTTTGTTTGAACAGTTTGCGATCATATGGCAAAACATATGTTCCGATATTAGCGCCACAAGCGAAATTTTCCCGAAGCTATTTCCATAAGGTTGCTTTTAGTCTAAAATACGATTTACGCATGTCTACTACAGTATCGACCGATACAGCGCGGAAAAACAATAAGTCCACAAATTTACAAGCAAAAATATACCTTAACGCAAAAATATTTGCGTATTAATATCATGTATGCGTTTTATCTTACTTACGACGTTTTATCAGAGATATGCGAGCCGATAACGTTGTCTGAATGCTGTTCAAGCAAAAATGACGTTTATTATTACTAAACACAAGATCTAATTTTATAAGTAAAGTGCACTGTTTTACGTTGTTCTGATTCTGAGTTGCTGACGCAATTTCGAATACATAGCGTAGCAAGTTGATATTTTTTTCATGCGATTTTACGCTTTGTTCAAGTAGGATTAAGGTTGTTTTTCGCGTGCTTTAAAATACGGATGGAAATAGATTTGTTAGTTTCAGGTGTTACCACCTGACAGCGCTGCTAGGAAAAACACATTTATATGAGAGCTCCTCTAGCGGCCATTTCGTAAAAAAGTATTTTCGTTTGTATTGATGGTTTTGTTTCGTTTTTGTAGTGAGTTTTAACCTGTTTGCGAAGTGGACGATGTAGCAACGAGTCATGCGCTGCTTTCCATCGTGCTTTCAATAATGGCTGAAAAATTTGTCGCAGTCGCCTTTTGGTAGCGGAAAACTGTGCCCGATTCGTCGCGGAGGGAAGTGTTGTAAATCTATAAACGTCCGCCATTAATGTAGTACATTTCGAAACGAAAACCCAACAAGAATAACAACCAACAGTTCTGCGATAACCCGACATTGTAATTCCCGTGAAAATATCTTCAGAAATAACCAGAAAAAGCCGATTTTCCGAACGCAGCATATTTTAGTATCACAAACTTAAAACCATAGATAAAAAGTGATTACAGTGAGCAAAAAAACCACGAAATCAAATCATTTATGATGTATTCTTTTCTATAGTACATACTTACTACTAGAATAGTAGCTAAAAAGTGTTTGTTTTAATTTTTTTTATATTTTTTTTTATTGTTTTTAAATAATATTATATTATAATGGGAGAGTTTAAATTCGGCGGCGATGAAAACATTGAAGAAGACCAGGTTGTTTTGTTTGATGGGGCAAATGGTGGTGCCAGAAGAGGGAATAACATTTCTCAAGGCAGGGGGAATAACGGGGGATTTCGGCCTTGGGCTGGGGGCCCTTGGGGCTCCGGCAACAATTACTCAAGGGGGCGGGGCGGAGCACCCACCCAGGGTAATAGATCGTCCGGAACTTCGCCTCCGAAATTCAGGAGAAGCACATCTTACCCTGGAAAACCTCAAAATCAACCGCACAACATTGAAGGCGAATTTCAGGTAGAAAAAAAAAACAAAAAAAAACTATGTGTTGTGTGATTTTTTTATTAGATAGTGTTCTTTTTTTAATAATTATTGTGCCACACGTGTTTTAAATTTTAAACAACTGATAAATAAGTTGTAAATGTAAAATTTAAAACACGTTTATTAGTATCTATGGGTTTTGATAGATTTATTTTTGTAAACATAATATTTATATCATTTTGTTTGAGCTTTATATCTACGTTTTCGTGATAATCCAACTAACTAACCATCACACCGTTTTACGGCAGGGGTATGCAGAGAGGATAGACTGCTACACAACTCTGTCTCGGTACACATTCAACTGTTTGGAGCTAGTGAGACTGTGGCATCCCCAATTTGGGAATGTTGTGAGGCTGAAGGTAGTAGGAAGGAGAAGTAGAAGTGAAAGAGGAAGGTGGGGATTCAGATTTGGTTACCAAACACATCTAAAACCATTTCAAGTAACGTTTTGATTTTTCAGAATGGTGTCTCTTTCTTAATCTTACTCATTACGTTTACAACAGCCTTGAATTATTAACGGATCGCAAAATTTTTAACAAGGTTTTACCACACATATGCCTCAGAGATCTCATTTCAAAGTAAAAAATGGCACGATCAAGTGAATCAAATGACTGAATAAGACCATGTCAAGAGTCGATGAGACGATGTAATAATGTGAATGAAGCAAGAAAGAGATGTTTGGCGGTCTATCCTCAAAACCTACCCATAGAAGCTATGAAACTGTGTGACGGTTAGTTTTTTTTTTTTTAAACACTAATATCTATTATAAGAATAGTACGTAGGCACCCATTTACCTAATATATGCATTTATAAAAAAATGGCTAGAAATTGTACGAAATAGTATTTTTTTAAATTGTGCAAATACTTAGGTACCCACCTAGAAAATGTTTTTAAATTATCCAAATTAAAACATTTTTTAAATTATTACTTAGGTAAGGTACTTCTACCAACCCTTGTGTGCCCTTGAGGTGATTTTTTTCAAAAATGGCGCTCTAAAACTTTTCCAATTATTATTATTATTATTACGTAAAAAAAACTATTTAAAATTGAGATAGATTTTCAAATACAGTTGGTAGGTACCTAACTTCAAACAATAAAAAAATTGAGATAGATTTTCAAATAGGGTAGTACCTACCTCCCTAACAAACCTAAAAAAACTAGTTTAAAATTGAGATATATTTTCAAATAGAAACTATATTAATTTCTATGTGTGTATATTTTGAAGTATTTTATTATCAAATTCCATAGTTAAGATATTTAACTAACTTACTGCGTTATCAAAATTTCTACATCATAAAATATTTTATATTGAATCTAGTTTACATGTAAACTTGACTGCATATATTATATAAAATCGTAGCTACATTTACTATGGTCTGACTACATTATGATATATTATTATAAAATTATTTTATTTGTTACAATTTTTATATAAAATATTTACTGAAATATTACAATAGGAATCACAGTCAGAGTTGACTCGAACACACTACACAAACAGATGCATTGCATGCATACAGCACGCTTCAATAAAAATAACTGTCGCGCGCCAAACATTATATGTACACGGTTAATATTTGTCACATGAGAACGGGTCGCTTCTACGACTCGTTCTTGAGCTCGGCCGTGAAACGATTGGCCGGCCTCTGTGTTTCCTCCCTTCTACAACATGGGTCTCTTCAAGATTCATGTTCACTCCTTCCTCTCCTCTAAAAGACACTCCACACAGTATCTTCATAAATGATATAGGCCCTGTACACGGTTGAACGGGTCGCTTCTACGACTCGTTCTTGAGTTCAACAGCTCGGCCGTGGAACGATTTGCCGGCCTCTGTGTTTCCTCCCTTCTACAGCAAGGGTCTCTTAAAGACCCATGTTTATTCCTTTCTCTACTCAAAAAGGCCCTCCATATAGCAATTTTCCTCAGGGCTTCCTGTGTGAAAAATGTAAAAAAATAAAAATAAAAAAAAAAAAAATTCACACGTACTAGCGATGGGCACAATCGATGAATAATCGATTATTTACTCGATCTTTTTTACCATCGAATGATTTCGATTCATTTCCATAGAAAAATCGATTCTCGCTTCTCGATGTCAAATTCATTCGAATGCACAGTCCGAGAGAATCGGTTTGAAACGTCATCGAACTTGGAATCGATTCTCGCTTCTCGATGTCAAAATTCTTTCGAATGCACGGCCGAGACAATCGGTTTGAAACGTCATCGAACTTGAAATCGATTCTCGCTTCTCGATGTCAGAATCCATTCGAATGCACAGTCCGAGACAATCGGTTTTAAACGTCATCGAACTTGGAATCGATTCTCGCTTCTCGATGTCAGAATTCGAATGCATAGTCTTGAAACGTCATCGAAAGTGATTTTGCTTGTCAAACGAAATATTTTATAGGTACATGTTATAATCAACCTGATGTGTGAATTTTAAATTATGAATGAATACTTTTAGGTAACGATTTACGTTTTCAGTATAGTTTATACGTAAAAGATTGCGATGGTGATAGCTTTCAACAATTTAAAAATGTTTATTATGAGGTTATGTATCATCTATTTGGGTATTGTATATTTAATTTAAAATAAAACAATAACTTAGTATATACCATTTTTATATTTAATGCCGACCGGGTTTCGCTAAAACCGTAGTTTCTTCAGGGCAGTAAATAATACTCTACTAAAATCAGCAAGTAGGTAATATGTTTTCATATCTGCTTTATATGACCAAATATATTTAATTTATTTGAAATTAACAGGTGTTTCTTAGTTTGTAATAAAAATGAAACGATTTCTACAGTAAGAAAACTTTATTTAATGATAAACTACAAATATAAAAATATAAATACAAATAATTGCATACGAAAAGGTGTCCATAACCTACATGTTATTTACAGGTTATTTTTTAACAAAAACGACATAAAATTATTATCTTCGTATTAAACACAGACACACTGTCAATATTATTAATGGGAATTTGTACCAACCGGCTAAACTAAATATCTTATTAGTAATTTTATTGTTGTGAGATGCCCTCATATTTGAAATTCGTGGAAAATGGAATAACACTAATGTTGCCATCAAACAAAAAGGAATTTGCCAATTTGCCATTGCCAGGAAATAAAAACGGTGATTGAAATATTGTTGCAGTACTTACTTACTAATGTTGCGTTATTTAAACATGTTATTTATCAAAATTTATTATTGTTATAATTATTACTATAATTATTTATTGTTTTTGACAAAAATGTCATATAATTATAATTATTTTCATATTATTAAACATACATAAATATTTTTAATGGAAATTTTTACCAATGAGCTTTTACTAAGTAGCTTAACAATAATTGTTATGTTGTGAAATGCATACCAAAAAACAACAAATAAAATTACAACAAACAATAAGCGTTGCCATACATGATGCACCATAATAATTTTCGGCTTCCTACCCCCCCCCCCCCCCCCCAGACAAAAATCCTGCCCCTGACCGTAGCTATTGCTCCCGAACTCCGAGCAAAAAATCGATTAATCATTCGATTATTGTGATGTCTCGATTAAAAAAAATCGATTATATAAAAGTTTCGATCATTCCCATCGCTAACACGTACACATAATACATATCTACATCTATTGTCAGTTTCTCTCTGACAAAACAATAAGCAGGCGTACGAAAGACAAAATGCTGTTTTTCAGTGACGCTTCACAAGGACATCACAGAAATAGTACAATCAACATAAAATATGCACCAATAAACAGTACACTTCTAAGTTTGTGTTGTTCGTGTCAAATCTATTGCTCTGCCTAAAAATAATGTTTCTCAGTGACGTTTCACAAGGACATCACTGTGGGAAAGAAAATGAACCAATACACACAATCCTAATTTTGTGTTGTGTGTACAAAATCTAATTGAGTGACCTAAACTAGATTTTTTATTAAAGTTAAAAAAAAAAATTTTTACGAGTAAGTAGGTGACTACGTAAAAAATATTTTTAATTATTTTTATTTTTTGAAGGTAACTGATATATGTATAGAAAAAATATTGTTTTTCTTCTTATGTTGTACTTTTGTTAAAATTTAAATATAATACTGGTTTCACGCGAAATTTCGATAGGTTTTAAAAAAAATATATTACATTAAAAAAAATTAGGCTTCTCTTTTAAAGTTGGAAAGTTGCTACAGCCCGGTTTCGCATAAGTTGACACTTTTTTTTCTAATTGACAACATATTATATATGTAAATAGCATGGAACCAAAAGGTAACAAATTCGCTCAGGGCCTGTGTCATCTTTGGATGATTTGTGGAGGGAAAGTAATGAGATAAATAAATGAGATAAGTTGACACTTTTTTTTCTAATTGAAAACATATTATATATGTAAATAGCATGGGACCAAAAGGTAACAAATTCGCTCAGGGCATGTGTCATCTTTGGATGATTTGTGGAGGGAAAGTAATGAGATAAAGTTCTGGGAAGGAAAAGGGTATGAGGGGTTTGTAGGAATCTGGAGTTTAATGTGTTCAGGAGTGACGGATGTATGAATGCATCCCGACCACTGCGGAACACGGGTCGGGAGAGTCCGGCTGGAGAGGTCAAACGGTATCTCTCGACCAATCTCTCCCGATCCGGCCCGTCATACAGTAGATGGGCAAAAGCATCCGCCGCCAGGACCTAGACAAACTCCACTCCATGATCCCGGATACCCCTGATAAGTTACCAAACGTAGAGAACCACTTGGGGTGACCTATGAATGGTTTCTGGGGCGGCGGTACCCACACTAATCTCTCAAATTCAAAATTGTTGCGTGGACCAAGAACTTCTGTGTAAATTCCACTACGCCAGAACTCACAGTTCGAGAGTTTTTTTTTTACCCAACGCACATGTCTGTTTCCCATTTACAAAAAACTATGAGTTCTAGCGTAATAAAATTAGCGCGTAACTTTTTCAACCAACGCAATCATTTACATTTAAATAAATAACATTTGAAGGCTATAAAAACACCTGCTAAAATCAATGTGCAAATTGTTTCGCTGACCTAGAAATTCCATGCAGAATTATATTCTGGGCAAATTTCACTACGTCATAGCTCACCGTTTGAAAGTTTTATAAAATGAAATTATTTTGCTCAATCGCAAATAAATGGTGAGCTCTTGCGAGATATGAAATTTGCACAGAACTTTACGTCCTAATTTTCTATTGCAGCTTGCAATAGGTGTATATTAACTCGATATTTTTCTCAAAAAGACCTACATCACAGCATTCCCAAAAAATGACATAGGTCCTGATGAAAATTTGTTTTTCTCGGGTAACCTGTTTAAAGCTATTTTTTTAAAATTACATAATTTTTTTTTTAAATCGCCTATCTGAAATTAGTACCGTGAAACCGGTTTGTAACTTTTATGTTTATTTGTGAGGTTCACGGCAGCTTGCTTGTTTGTGTTTTGTTTTCAGCTTGCTATGTATACTAGAACACGTGGGCGTTTTACGTGATCATAAAGTCTGACCAATGTTTGGTTAAATTTCATGTAATATATTATAAGAACAGTGTTTCGACGTCATTATGATATTCAAATGGGATGCCGATATATTATGTCGGGCAAGTATAAGAGAGACAGAGCGCGTGCTAAATGGGCTAGAACTAAAAGACGCCAAGTCGGTGGCAAAATAAATTGATTTCAATGAAAACCTATGTGGAATGTATTTTTAATTTTGTTTATTTATTTAATACAAGCTTCTGCCCGCGACTTCGTCTGCGTAGGATTAGTACTTCGAGTAATCTATTTTCTTTTCCTAGGTCCCATCTACGTTTATACCAAAATTCTTAACCTATTTATTTAAAATATGTATAATTCTTGATTAGATTCAAAGTATTAGGCGAGTACTTCAACTAAATTCAGTAATTTAAATATTTTCCAAAATAGAATTTTGATTTAACAACCATTGTTTTGCAAAATGTCATTCTAAATTTTGACGTTTTCTATTAAACTATAATTATTATTTTCAATATATTGAAAATAAATAGCTAGCTTCATATATGAGCTATATTATTGTAAAGTTTCATTAAAAATCGTTCATTAAATTTTGATTTAAAGAGGAACAAACATACATATATCCATACAAACTTTCACATTTATAATATTAGTAAGATATGTATATTTACTTTTTACAATCAATATACCAATTATTGTAAAAAATAAATACCTGTTGGATTTTAACCGGCGATCCTGACCATATTTAACGTACAACTAGTAGATTTGAAAATTGAAATGATGCTTGAAATGGATTTAGCCGTGTTTATTAACGAGATCTGAATAGCTAGGTACTTACCTTCAGTCGATGAAGGTAGAAGCTTGGGGAAGGAGATGGGGAACAGGAAGGTAGGGAAGTACCTGGCTATTCAGATCAGGTCACAACACATGGTTAAAGCCAATTTAAGCAATGCTTTAATTCTGAATGGAGGGCGATACTAAGAGTATCTTCCACTCTGGAACGTGCCGCAAATATATTTTATATTATTTTTTAATTGCTATATTTGCAAAATAACACAATTAAATCTTATACCTAGCAGGTGATTTAGCAGGGGTGCCCGGGTTCATGGGTTGAGGTTTGTCCAGGTCTTGGCGGCGGATGTGTCTGCCCACCAATTGCGTGTCAGGCCGGATCGGGAGAGACTGGTTGAGGGAGGCTTTTTGACTTCTCCAGCAGGACTCTCTCGGAAAGGACTTTGCAACGCAGTGGGAGGGATGGAATCATTCCTCCGTCACTCCTGGACACATTGACCCCCAGATTCCTACCCACCCCTCATACCCTTTCCCTTCCCAGAACATCCTCTCCTTTCTTTCCTAAAAAGAACCCTCCACAAAACATCCCCAAATATGACATAGGCCCTGAGGGGAATTATTTTCTTAAGCGCCTCCTGTGTGGAGCTATTTTAAAATTTATATATTATTTGCGCACGCCATAATTTGAACCCGTGACCTTTAGATTGCTAGTCGAGAACCTTACCCCTTGACCATTGAGGTCCTAAGTAGCTACTAGTGCATTAACTATCTTTTTAATTATATGTTTGACATGTTTAACTTTGCAGTTTTTCAATGGAAAAAATGACCAATTAAGAGACTAGACTTTGCACCACACGCGGAACGTTTATGTATTTCATTGTTTGTCATTCTGTCCTGCTCTAAATAAGATAACACACACTTACGATACACGCGAACGCTAAACGTGTGAATGAGACGTCTCATATTTACCCACAGAAATTGTTCGAAAAAGGGTTTCGGGAGATAACATTTTTCTACACCCAAACTTTGATGAAACTGTAATTTAAAAACAAAAATGTGTTCTCGAAAGAAGAAGCTATGTCGGTATATTTTTATAATTTTGTAATTCTTTATGAGAATTGAGTTAGCAGCACTTTTTCCTTAAATAATATTTTCCGATAAAATATGCATTTTGACAGGGAATGTTTACGTTAATACGAAACACATCGAAAATTTAAAAACATACCGACATAGTTTTCACCTTATAGAAGGCAATATAAAAAAATATTCATTTCGAATATTGACACTTGGCAGTTTGAAAAAATATTTGCTATCAACTGAATCAAAAAGTGTACTAACTATATCAAAAGTGAAGGGAAGAACAGTGACATCTTTTAATCATTAATTGAAGTAGATTTTCAGTTCTCAAACAACTTTTTTTGCAGGACGCGGGAACATTTGAAAAAAATTTCAAGTAATGCTTTACGAATGGTAGGAAAATGTGGTCTATTTTTGGATCAAAATCAAGCATAGAAAAATTAAAGTGTTCCAAATTTGGACCGAAATCTCTCCAGTGGTGTTAAAAATAAAAATAAATATACTATTATCGATTATTCCCGTCATTTATACTTAAATATGGATTTACGTCACGTAAACTTGTTACGTTTTTACTGTGTAATCGAACGAACGGTTAACGAACTCGATACCTTGAAATATTCTCACATGAATGTCCACAAAGATATATATATATATATATATTTCCAACATTATCAATGACCTACATACAAGCACTTTTAAATTGGCTAAGAAAAATTCACGTGAAGAGACTTTTCTATTTTTTTTACACCAATCCCAAACGGATTACCTAAAATAAAATACTTTTCCTCAGGGAGTATCTCTTATTTGGGGATGCTGTGGAGGGTATTTTCGAGGAGATGAAAGAGTAAACATGGAACGCAAAAACGTCGATTGAGCAGAACTTTAAACTTTAAATTTTAAAGTCCCAACTGCTCTCGTCGTCTGGAGCCAGTGAGACTATGGCATCCCTAATTGGAGTACATTGTGAGGCTAAAGGTAATGAGGAGGGGAAGGAGATGGGGAAGAAAAAGTTACAGAAGATCTGGTCATCAAACATGTTTTTTTTTAATATAAAAAAGGTTTATTCTAATAAATATTCGTATAAAGGTGATGCACTACGTCTTGTTTAAATTCAGGATCAAGCCGCTAACAATAACACTCCTTATGTAGATGGCAATAGGGTTTAAATTCCAGTTTAAGACCAGCCGCCTGTTTTGATTTATTCGCTAAAAAAACATCGCTAAAAAGCGTGTTTTATTTTATTTTTCGAAGCTCAGGCACAGATATTAATGTGTTTGTCAATAATTTTCTAAAGAATTTTAATTTTCCGCATTATACAATAAAACTTTAACCGAATAGGGGTTAGTGAGTGAGAGATTTATTTAAATTAAAAGCAATACAAAAATTACCCGATAATTTCAAAGAAAATTAATATGTGTTCTATACACAGTATTTAATTAAAGCATTTAAAATATTTCAATGCGATCTAATTTTCAATTCACTTGATTTTGCATTCCTTAGTAGTGCGTCACCTTAAGGGAGTATTAACAGAGAATACCGGAAATTAGTCTCTTTTAAATCATATTCCAGACATATTGATTCTTTTTTTTTCAAAAAAACATAAATTGATTTTGAAAGATTGTTATTTTATCTGGTACACGCAGTTTTAAAATTTTTAAAAACTAAGTGCAATTTTTCAATATACTAAGGTTATACCGTTGGTCATTGGCAGATTTGTTCAATTTTCAAACAATAGATTCTATTAAAAAACACAAATTTCAAATTGTATAATCATACAACAAAATAAATCAATACATAATCCGGCCAACACAGTTTTAAAAAAATTAATTTTAGTGAAATTCAAATCCTTAAAAAATAAATCCGAGAACGTGTTTTGTGACAAAAATACCGCAGTTTTTCTATTTATTTAAGGTCTTACAAACTAAAATATTTCAAATAAATTATAAATACTTATGATCAAAAAATACTTACAAGAAGTACACGATTATTAATAATTTATCATCGTGCGTTTTGAGCATTTTTATTGCTTACTTGAATGTAGGTATATATTAAAGCAAGTTTTGAATGAAATAAATCGATATTAAATTTTTAATTTAAAAAATTTGATACGCGGAATAATCGATCTTTCTCCCGAACCTCCCTGTACAGTTGCAAGCATTTTTAAACTTTTATTCTCAGCCGCTGGTCAATCGCTCTTAAGCATGTCCAGCCATTCCCAAAGTTAAGGCCCGGTAGTAAGCATTTTAAAAAAGAAGAAGGGGAGATATGTAAATACGAATTTATTTAAAAATACATTATAATTAAGCGAAAATAGTGAAAATATTAATTAAAACACGAGTCGTTTAAAATAGAACAAAAATCTCTTGACAAATGCTTCAGTTGCATTTAATGATACACTGTGAATTTTTCCGTATCTATTACATGTTTAATAACATAACAAAATGTGTTTTTATTTCTTCACAATTTTTTTCTTTCGAGTGAATTTCATATAATTACCGTTTCGGCTTGACAATACACAAATATTATCTTAAAAAATAACATTTGTTTTTTAGGAATTTAAAAACTGAGAGTAAATATGTTATAAATCGGTAGATAACAGGATTTTTTTAAATATATATTTTTTTATAGTGAATACCTCACTGACTCCCGTCTGGAGCCAGTAAGACTATGGCATCCCCAATTGGGGTATGTTATGAGGCTGAAGGTAAGTGGGGAAGGGAAGAAGACGAGGAATATGAAGGTGGCGAAGTACCTGGCTATTCAGATCTAGTCACTAAACACGGCTAAAGCCATTTCAAGCAACGTTTCAATTCTGAATGGTGGTTTTACACCAGGGCGATACTAAGAGTAATTTTCACTCTGGAACGTGCCGCAAATATACTATATATATTTTTAAATATTTAATTGTGAAATAACACAAATCAATTAAATAAAATTTATTTGCGCACGCCGGGTTCGAACCCGCGGCCTTCCGCTGGACTACGCCGGCCGTCAGGGAATGCCGCGGCTTAAGAGGCTAGACTTTGAACGACACGCGGAACACCCGCGTCTGTCATTCTGTCCCGCTCACAATAAGCTCACGCACACTTACAGTACATGCGTATGCGAAATGTGCGAATGAGACAACGCTCAAATTTACCTACAGAAATCGCTCGATGGTGTTTATGAAGAATACACTTTTCTACACCAAAACATTCACGAAATTGAAATTTGAAAAAAAAAATTTTTTTTAGAAAGAGGAAGCTACGTCGGTAGCTTTTTATAATTTTATAATTCTTTGAGAGTTGAGTTAGCAGCACTTTTCCTTAAATAATATTTTTTGATAAATCGTACATGTTTGACAGTGAATGTTTACGTTAATACGAAACGTATCGAAAATTCGAAAACATACCGACATAGTTTTCACCCTCTAGAAGGGAGTATAAATATATTCATTTTGTGCAATTTTCGATGTAGAAAAGTGTATTTTCTCGGGCGTCTTTTTTGTATGGGCCGAAAAGCGAAGTCTATCGTCTTAAGAGCTTGAATTCCGATTTTTCTACCGATTTATAACATATATCCCTTGAAAACTTTCTAAGTTCTAAAAAAAATGTTATTTTTGAAGATAACTTCTGGAGCAGAAACGGTAATCATATAAAATTCCGTCGATAGAAAAAAATCGCAAAAATAATCCGTAAATTAAAAAAAACACACTTACACGGTTTTGTTATTTAACACATCATAGGTTTGAAAAAATTCACAGTGTTTCTTATTGTCACATTGCGTCGGTATTGGCAAGAGATTTTTGCTCTATATTAAACGACTCGTGTTTTATTAAAAAATTTCCCAATTTTCGATTCAATATTATCGTTTTTAATATAAGCGTGCTACCTCTAACATTCGTATTATTCGTATCTCTCCTTCTTATTTTTGAGCGTGCACTACCGAGCCTTAACCAACGATCATAAAGAGTAAAATTTCTTCTTCCTCGCACTGTCCCAACTCATTGCCTAGGTAGGCTGTTGGGGTCGGCTCTCCTCGTTCTCAAGTTGTAGCATCTTCGGTTCTGGGTATCGCTCTCTTCCAGGCCATTTCTTCTTAGGATTTTGGAGCATTGAGTCATCCAGGAGTTCTTTGGTCTTCCTCTGGATGACTGTCAATGAAGCTCCATAGACATTGCCTGCTTCACTGTGTGGTCTGGTGGTCTCCGTTTTATGTGACCATACCATCTCAACTGTCGTTCCTCTAGCTTATTGTTTATGTCCGTGACACCCAGGCTACCACGAATGCGTGAACTTTTAATTTTATCTTTTAGTGACACTCCTGCCGACCATCTAAGCATTCGCATTTCTGCTGATTCAAGTTGAAAGAGTAAAATTTTTAATCCGTAAAAATAATTCAGATCTCTAAAAACATATTTTAAATTGACTTATTTAGTATGTGTAAGTAGCTCATTCGCCTGATGCAATGCAAACACTTGATAAATTATAATTTCCACCTGTCTCAGAAGTAGGTTAAATGAAGGAAGGGACCGACTACGTGATGCGATAGAGGGGTACCTACTCAATACAGTAGTAGCTCGGTTAATGAAGACGCTAGATAATATGAAACCCGGTGGTGGAGAAATTTGAAAAATAGATTTTACGAAATTGTTGTTGTCACTGTTGCTCTTACTCCACCGGATATTGAATAAAAGGGACAATGCACCTCGGGTTACTAATACCTAACTAAAATCGAGGTTTTGTATTCCCCACTTTTCTCCTCCAAAAGTGGACTGATTTTCAATTTTTTTTACCAAATACATAAGAAATAACTATTTTATGTCTGTTGCTTTAAAAAAAAAACATTGTCTAGTTTGTATAGTGAACGTCTTTTGACGGCGTTTAAACCAGTCAATTTTATTGATTTTTGGAAGGTTATAACTTCTAAATTCGAAGTAAACTGCCTTAATTAGAAGTAAACTTGAATATGGAAGCACTATTTGGAATCCACATTACTGCAAATATGAAAACATTGTAGAGTCAGTCCAAAAAAAAATGCTAAGAATGTTGTCCTTTAAATGTACGTCGTGATTACTTCAAGATTGATACACTTAAAACTAGAAGGCAATTGACTGATCTAATATGTTTACATAAAATCATTCACGGCCATCTTGATACTACACTATGTCTTAGCAATATTGAAATAAATGTTCCCAATTCCCATTGTTTAAGACGTCATAACATTTTTCACCTGAATACATTTAAAAATAATATCGCTCACTTTAGCCCTCTGACCCAGATGTGTCGACTATATAACAAGATAGAGTGTGCTGAAGTAGATATTTTTGTCGATAATTTGTACAGATTCAGAAAAAAAGTTCTGGCGCTGTTAAAAAATATGCTAAACTAATTAAATTGTGTCATTTGTCTCTGTATGCATGCCTCTCGTGCTTCATATGTCTCTAGCCTCTCATTGTAATATCTGTTACTTGAGTGAGCTTGTATATAATTTTGTATATTTTTTATTTGTGATGTTTCTGTTTTTCTAATTGTTTGTATCTGTATTTAATTGAATGTAATTGTAGATTTTTTGTAATTGTATGTCCCTATTTGTACAATAACTGAGTTTTTATAACTGGATTGTTCTCATGTAAATGCGAACATCTGTAAAAACCCAGTATAAATAAATAAATAAATAAAAAAAGTAACCTATAAAAATAAAAAAAAAAGTACCGACACCACGCTAGTAGTTGATATCTATTTTATGTAAAAACAATATTTTCTCTAGGGTTAAAATCCAGAGAGATAAATAGGGAATACGTTTGTATGGAAAAATTAGCGCCGAATCTTAACGATTACGATAGAATATTTTGTATGTATAATAAAAAAAATATTATTTTATTGAATTTTTTCGTCACAAATCCTTTTTTAAATGCATCTATGTATTTGAATTTCAAATTTTGTTTGGGCAGAATCTTGGAATTTAAAATTAACTTACTTCCCGACATACGATTGAGCTGAAACTCGACAAACGGGCTGGTTGTCGACTACAATGGATTCCATAAAAAAAAATATTTGAAATCACACGTACACACGGACTTAAACGCATTTATCTGAATATAGCAGTTGCTAGGCCCTGCGGGCGGCTTTTGGTTAGCCTTCGTTTGGTTTACGTATTGGCGACCGTTTATAAGGCTTTGCCCTTTTGCAAAACCAACAAAAATGAACATAAACCTACATAACACTTACATTATACATATAATAGTAGAAATTCTCTATATTAAGACCGCGAATAATAATTATAATACTCTTACACTAACATAAATCTTGAAATATAATAATTTTAAAACTTCAATATTTCGATTTTAATATTACAGATGGCGGCACTTCCATTTGCAACTCGCACGTTGAGCTAGTGTCTTCGACAGACGTTAGAACTATAATAATATAGAAAACTATAAAAATTTATCAAATTTATTTCCACGGGAAAAATAATAATATGAAAACTTCAATAGTTCGCTTTAAATATTATAGATGGCGGCACTTCCATTTGCGTCTCGCTCAATGAGCGAGTGATAAGTTTAGTGTTAATATCACGGCAGTAGCTCAGTGAAAAATTTCACGTACACGGATGGGTCAGAATGATTTCCATGCAGTGCGGCGTCAGAGATTTACTCGGAGTCAGGTTCTTAAATTTCAACCGTACAGGCATTAGGGTAATAATAACGTCAGATTGAGTTTATAAAAAAAAAAAAATTACATTTGCAAGCAAACGGCCGTCATGGTCCAGGGGTAAAGCACTTGACTCCCAATCCGAAAGACAAGATTTCTAATCCGGGGTGCGCAAATAAATTTTATATTTTTAATGTGTGTTATTTCACGATTAATTAATTAAAAATTATTAATAGTATAGTTGCGGCACGTTCCAGAGTGGAAGATACTGTCAGTATCGCCATGGAGTAAGACCTTTATTCAGAATTGAAACGTTGCTTGAAATGGCTTTAGCCGTGTTTGGTGACCAGATCTGAAGAGCCATTTTTTAAGAACTTCCCTACCTTTCTTTTCCCAAATTCATTCCCCTCCCCTCTTACTTTCAGCCTTACATTATACCTCACTCAATCAGGGATGCCATAGTTTCACTGACTCCATGCGGTTAGGAACAGTTGGGACTCTAGCAAAAAAATTATAATCGAAGTATATTAATACGGTAATGCTCGTACAGTTCAAATTAAGGAACCCGACTCCGAGTAAATCTCCAACGCCACACTGTATGGAAACCGTTCTGACCCTACCGTGAACGTGGCTTTTTCCACGGAGCTGCTGCCTTAATATGCACACTTATCACTCGCTCACATGCGATTTGCAAACGGAAGTGGCGCCATCTATAATACTATATTTAAGGAAAAAAAAAAGTAAGAAGAAGAAGAAACATTATTCGATTTCATTCAATAATAAGAATATTTATGTTCCTCTCATTATTGACGGTCTTAATGTAAGAATGTCTACTATTATATATCTACCTATTAAATATAAGTATTCTGTAGTTTAATGTTAATAGTAGTTAGTTTTGCAAAAGGGTGATGCCTTATAAATAGTCACCAACACTTAAACTGGGCGAAGTAGAACGAAAAGCAGCGAGTTTTTCACTGCTAGCAATTATTATTAAACTAAAAAAAGCAGATTTTATAAAGATTTATAATTGTATATAATGTAACTAAACTATTTTATGACTTAAAATTAATAAAATTTGTATAATTTTATGATTTTTTTTTTCTTTTGAACATTTTGAACATTGACGACCGTCCGTGGTCGAGTGGTAAGACACTTGACTCTCAATCGGAAGGTCGCGGGTTCGAACCCGGCGCGCGCAAATACATTTTATTTGATTAATTTGTGCTATTTCACAATTAATTAATAAAAATAATATATACTATATTTGCGGCACGTTCCAGAGTGGAAGATACTGTCAGTATCGCCCTGGTGTAAGACCACCATTCAGAATTGAAATGTTGCTTAATAATGGCTTTAGCCGTGTTTAGTGACTAGATCTGAAGAGCCAGGAACTTCTCCACCTTCCTTTTTCCAATTTCCTTCCCCTCCCCACTTACCTTTAGCCTTGAATTTTACCTCACTCAATCAGGGATGCCATAGTTTCACTGACTCCATGCGGTTAGGAACAGATTATAGCTTATATGTTATTCTGATGTATGATCTGTATTATTATAAAGTTTCATTAAAATCCATTGAGTAGTTTTTAAGTGAAAGAATAACAAACATACATACATCCATACAAACTTTCGCGTCTATAATATTAGTAAGATATAATGTAACTAAACTATTTTATTACTTACTTAAAATTAATTAAATTTGTATAATTTTATGATAGTAGTGCAAGGCGGGTTTTGTCTATATTTTAATTTACATTTTGCGGAAAATCCTTACCATTGGGTCGAAATGGATGTCATTCTCGAATTCAACATACCGAAATACATATAACTCACTTACTACCATTTAAAAATAATAATAATAAATGTCAATTTGCAGACCCGTGTAATTAATAATTGGTCAATATTTTAGACGATACAAATTTTTTTTATGCTTTATTTTTATCGGGGCTTGGTTTATCGATTTTCTACTGTATAACAGCTATATCGTATATGTATAATATATATCTATATATAACACTTGTAACGGTACGATAAGAATTTTTCTTATCGCTTACATTTTATATATATAGTTTTTAAGTGAAACACACCAAATGTAAGCCAGTTCACAATTGTATACCAGATGATTTAAATCAACGATATTATTATAAAAATAGTATTTTTGTTTGTCTGTGCGTGAGTTATTATTAGTCCTGCCTGAAATCTGGTTGTATCAATTTGTGAGGCGTGTATAGGTACCGCCACCCCGGGATTTATTTATTGGGTAATCAATACCTATATGCCTTAGGTCATCCCAAGTGAAAAGCTATGTTTGGTGATTTAGAAGGGGTTCTCCAGTTCGTTGAGAGGTTTGTCTAGGTGCTGTTGGCGAAAGCGTTTGCCCGCCTACTGCGTGGCAGGCCGGATCGGGAAAGACCGGTTTAGGTAGGCCTTTTGATCTCTCAGACGGATTCTCTTGATTGATCGCCTTGCACCGCAGTGGGAGGGATGGATACGTTCGTCACTCCTGGACACAAGAACCTCCAGATTCCTACCCATTCCTCTTAACCTTTTTTCCCCCAAGAACTTTCCTTCCTTTCTTTCCATAAAAAGACCCTCCACACAGCATCACCAACGATGACATTGACCCTGTGGGGAAATATTTTTGAAGCTAACGTTTTTTTAATGTTATTTGAATACCGCACAAGAGCTCTGGGGCCAGTGAAACTATGGCATCCCCAATAAGGAAGTTGAATCAATTTTTTTTGTCAATGTTCACATGCAAACTTAAAGAATAGTATTTTATTTTCATTTTTTATGTTTGTTTTCATAATTAAATAAATTCTACAAGTTTGAATTTTAATAAACCCGCAAAAACGCACGGTAAGAGGCGAGAGTGTGTGTGACGTCATTTGTACGTTTGTTTGTATGAAAATTAACGGTAAATATTTACAAAACCGGGAGACGCTTAATATGGACTAAAAAAATAAATTTAAACAATTGCAGTAGTTAGATATTAAGATCCATTGACCAGCGGCTGAGAATAAAAGTTTAAAAATGCTTGCTGTACAACTGTACAGGGAGGTTCCAATGAGAAAGATCAATTATTCCCCGTATCAAATTTTTTAAATTAAAAATTTATTATCGATTTATTTAATTCAAAACTTGCTTTAATATATACCTACATTCAAGTAAGCAATAAAAAGGCTCAAAAAGCGAGATGATAAATTAATAAATAACGTGTACTTCTTGTAAGTATTTTTTGATCATAAGTATTATGATTTTTCAATAATTTCTAAGAATGTAATGTCTTAAATAAATAGAAAAATTGAGGTACTTTTGTCACAAAACACATTCTCGGATTTATTTTTTAATGATTTTAATTAAACTAAAATTTAAATTCTTAAAACTGTGTTTACTAGATTATGTATTGATTTATTTTTTTGTGAGATTAAATGATTTGAAATTTGTGTTGTTTAATAGAATCTATCGTTTGAAAATTGAACAAATCTGCCAACAACCAACGGTATAACTTTAGTATATTAAAAATACACTTAGTTTTTCAAAATTTTAAAACTGCTTATACATAAGATAAAATAACAATCTTTTAAAATCAAATTATGTTTTTTTGTAAAAAAAGAGTCAATACGCCTAGAATTTGATTTAAAAAGGACTAATTTCCGGTTTTCTCTGATAATACCCTCGTAACTAGTAAGTTAATCAATTCAAATACCGGAATTTCGAAAAAAATGCATTTAATGGTTATTTTTTAAATTTAAAAACACTTAAATGTCATTTTTCACCGACCGCCTCAGAAACTATTGCAAGTTTCAGTGAAAAATAATTTTAGCGTGTTGTATTCTCTTTCCAATACAATTTAGATCATACTTCTTACTATGATAGTAAGGGAGTAACAACGATTTCTGTGAGACCTATGTGAGCTGGGACAAATATGGTCTCCTGTGATTAAACAGGTTTTAATCAATAAACGTAATTAAAACTAAAAAATAATCAATTAATTTATAATTAAAATGGCGTCACAAAATAAGTATTTTGTGTTTGAATAAATTTGAAGTAAAAAAAAATATTATTTACTCATTCATAATAATATAACCCCGAGCAATGCCGGGTACGCATCAGCTAGCATGTAATAAAAATATAAATGAATGCATCTAGTTGCGTATTGCAGTCAGTTTGCAGTGTTACCACGCCATACTATACGTACATACACGAACACTGCAACCATTCAACTACAATACCACCGCATACAATTGCATACAACTGCAGCGTGTGGGTGCATCATTGGGCGTGCTGTACAGCGTACAGTCTCGCACACTTGTAGATGCACCGCCGCATTGCCACGAATCTAGGTCTAGCGCTACACGGATTAAATAATAGCACTCGTGTTGCTTTTTAGGCCGACCGAATAAATGATACAGACATGACGGTCGGTGGTAGAGCGGTAAGGGTCTCTACTCTCAATTCGAAGGTCGCGGGTTTTGAACCAGGTGCGCAAATTAATTTTATTTCTTCAATCTTTGCAAAATTACGTTGTGGCATCATTTAAATTAAATGAAACAAATTACTTTGTTTAAACCTGTATAATTTATATTTTATAAATTATATATTATTAATTAATTTGTGTATTAATTAATATTGTGTTTTTAATGAATTAATTTGTGTTATTTCACAACAAGCAAACACCAATGTGCCCATTGGCCAGAAGTCGCTTACGTGAGTGGCTTACTGGAAAAAACTTACGTGTGTAAATGCAGCCTTATAACCGAGTGGGTATTATTACACAACTACTATCAACTGTCCAGAGGCATTCAGTAGGTCTATGGCATCCCCAATTTTACAATTTGGTGGGCGGGTATGGGTACAGCCGCCCCGGGAACCATTTATTGGATAACCACAACTCTGCCATAGATCACCCAAAGTGGGAAGCTACGTATTGTGATTTAGCAGGGGTGCCCGAGTTCATGAGGTGAAGTTTGTCCGGGTCTTGGCGGCGGATGCGTGGCAGGCCAGATCGGGAGAGAGTGGTTGAGGGAGGCCTTTTGACTTCTCCAGCAGGGCGCTCTTGGAACATCACCTTACACCGCAGTAAGAGGGATGGAATCATTCCTCCGACACTCCTTGACACACCGACCCCCAGATTCCTACCCACCCCTCATACCTTTTTCCTTCCTTTCCTAAAAAGAATCCTCCACACTGCATACCCAAAGATGACATGGGCCGTGAGGGGAATTATTTTCTTCAGGACCTCTTGTATGGAGCTATTGTAAAAAAAAGATAAAAAAATTAGAGAGGGGAAAGAAATGGGAAGAGGAAGGTGTCTGGCCATTCAGGTCTGATCACCAAACACGATTGGCTAAAGCCATTTCAAGCAACAATACGATTTTAAATTCATTCTGGAACATTTCTCAAAAACATTTATTTTTACGACTTAGCGCCTCCGCCCACTCAGGCAACTGAAAACTCTCAACTGTCTTTGTATGACAATGTGATGGCCCGCATACTTCACAATCACACAAAACCCCGTTGTCAATGGTAACGCAAGCAGTGACTTGCGACTTGCTCTACTGGTTGCCCCTGGCCGGCCATTGATAGTTGCCAGCTGTCAGCTGATTGTTCTTCGTCTATGGTTAACCAAGCTTTTTGACCAATCAAGACAGAGAAAACAGCCGGTTTTAGTTGGTTTCCAGTTGCCTCAGTGGGCATTCGATTTAAAGGTTTTTCTAGATTACTCTATTTCTTGTAATATATATTTCTAGCTGACATATATAATATATATTCCCCACTTACCTTCAGCCTCACAACATACCCCCATTTGGGGATGTCACAGTCTCACTGGCTCCAGACGGGAGCAGTTGGGACTCTTGTAAGGTATTCTTTATAAAAATAAAAAAAAAACGACTGAATATTGTATATAAGTGCATCGGGGGGCCAACTGTAGGGAGATCAACAGTCATTAAACCGTCCTAGACTTTTTTTATTTTTTTTTATAGAGAAACCTCACAAGAGTCCCAACTGCTCCCTTCTGGAGCCAGTGAAACTATGACATCCCCAATTGGAGTATGTTGTAAGGCCGAAGGTAAGTGGGGAAGAGATGGAGATGGGGAAGAGGTAAGTGGGAATGTGGGAAAGTACCTGGCTATTCAGATCTAGTCACTAAACACGGCTAAAGCCATTATTAAGCAACGTTTCAATTCTGAATGGTGGTCTTACACCAGGGCGATACTGAGAGTATCTTCCACTCTGGAACGTGCCGCAAATATAACATATATTATTTTTATTAATTAATTGTGAAATAACACAAATTAATCAAATAAAAATTTTATTTGCGCACGCCGGGTTCGAACCCGCGACCTTCCGAATGGGAGTCAAGTGTCTTACCACTCGACCACGGACGGTTGAAGAAAAAAGACTGCTCGAATTGGAATACACCGGCAGATTTACTGTCGGTACAGTTACTACAGTAAAAGAATCGGTATAGATTCTATGCCAGTAGGGATACCGCCCCAGTAGGGTTACTGTGCCAGACCCAGTGGAGTTGTGAGTGTCGTATCGATTGACCCAGTTCCCTGCGAATAACTGCCGGCTGACCCAAATCACCGGCAAGCTCTCGTACACACATAATATAAAGGCCAATTATACAACGGACGCCACTGCATAGCCAACTTAAAGTTAAATCACTATTATATTAGATTAATCTTTACTACGAACCGGATTATATTATAAATACAAAAAATGTTCATTTTTTAATAAATTGTAGCTTTTACTATGGTTTCGCTAAAATTTAATTGTTAATTAATTTTTTAAAAAACTAGCTGACCCGCCCACGCGTTGCTGTGGCTAAAGAAACACAACGCCTTCTACTTGATGGTTACCTAACCCAGGTAACTAAGTGTTGTGTCAAAAAATTAACTTACACCGCCATCTATCAGAAACCTATGGAACTTAGAAATAATTGCAAATATTCCATAACAGACATTTAATTCGCAATAATAAATATTGAGGTAAATAATCGAGATAAAATCTATCCTATCTCAAGGTGGACCAAATTTCATCGAAATCGGTTGAATAGTTTCGGAGTTTACCCTGGACAAACATTTATATATAAACATCTCGTGTCACAATGTTCGACCGAGGTAAACTCCGAAACTACTTAACCGATTTTGATGAAATTTGGCTTGCTGTGTGTAATTTGGTCCAACTTAAAAGATAGGATAGTTTTTTTTTTTATCTCGATTATTGACCAAAATATTTATTATTGCGAATTAAATGTTTTGTTATGGGACAATTATTTGTAAGTTCCATAAGTTTCGGACAGATGGCGGTGTGAGTTAATTTATTGATACAACACTTGGTTATCTAGATTAGGTAACCATCCAGTAGATGGCGTTGTGTTTTGTTAGCCTTGCAACGCGTATGTGGGTCAGCTAGTTTTTATATAAAAAAGAAGATATAAGCGTAAACTACAACAACAAAAAATATTTTTCTTTAAATGTATGAACGTATTTAAGAAATCACTTTTTTAATTGAAATTTTATTGCAAAAATTACTTGCGAGTTTCCATTGCCACTCCTTCCACCTTTTCCGCCCCACCCCTTCCCTCGTCCCCCCTCCTTAATTCCCCTCCGCCCCTCTCGGAGTCCCTCCCCCCTCCGGCCTTTTCCCTGCCGCTAAACTCCATAAAATACACCCATTTTTCAAACAACTCGCGCTTGACCTATTTCAATTTTTTTATGCTAATTTCATAACACAAGAGCCCATTTCTTCTGCTATTCGGGACGGAGATAAATCCAATAAATCAAAGATCATTAAAATCCATTCAGTAGTTTTTGCGTGAAAGAGTAACAAACATACATACATCCATACAAACTTTCGCGTTTATAATATTAGTAAGACGATTAGGATGAATTGAAGCTTTTTCTATTGTTTCGCTTGAGCAGAATTCAAATAATGTTGTTAATTAATTTATAAAAAATATAAGCGTAAACTACTGAATGTTTTTTTTCCTCTGAATTGGTAGAGACGCTACCCGGAAAGCCGAAGGTCCTGGGTTCGAGTCCCAGATGTGACTTGTATCTTTTTCTGATTTTTTTGTTTCAGATTTTCGATTAAGTTTCGCTAATATTGTCTTCATTAATTAAAATATGATAAAATCTGAAGAATGTTTTTTCTCCCATACCATTTATTGGATTACCCCATGTGGTAAGCTACGTTTGGTGACTTAGCAGGGGTTCCCAGGTTCATGGGGTGAGGTTTATCTAGGCATTGGAGGCACATGCGTTTGCCCACCTACTGCGTGGAGAGCCGGATCGTGAGGGACTGGGTGATGGGACACATTTTATCTCTCCAACCGGACTCTCTCGACCAGTGGCGGTTCGTGGTCTTTTCAACAGGGGGTTCAGAAATCCCAACGACTCCAAAGTTCCAAAGAATGGAGAGTTACCTCGAGAGTGTTTTATCTTGGGTACTTAATAGTACACAACTGCTAACCCTCTACAAATCGCAAGTGCGCCCCATGATTGAATTTGGTAGCCACCTCTGGTCTGGAGCCCCAAAGTACCTGAAAAACACCCTCGACTCTGTGCAGAAACGGGCGGTCCGTTTGATAGATTCTCCCGTCTTAACAAACAGATTGCAATCTTTAGAGCAAAGGCATCGGGTGGGAACGCTAACCTTGTTCTACCGGTATTTCAATGGAAGATGCTCCGAGTAACTAGGTGCATAGTCGGGAAACACGCGAAACGTGCGCTCAACATATTATGTACATGGTTGACATTTGTCACATGAGAACGGGTCGGTTCCACGACTAGTTCTTTAGTTCAACAGCTCGGCTGTGGAATGATTTGCCGGCCTCTGTGTTTCCCCCTTCCTACAACATGGGTCACTTTAAGACCCATGTTCACTCCTTCCTCAAAAGACCCTCCACCCAGCATCTTTAAATATGACATAGGCCCAGGGAAATTATTTTCAATTAATACCTATAAAAAAGAAATTCAAGAGGAGATATAGGCAAAAACTTGATTTAATGAGAGCTCAGGACGCGGAGGTCCTTTATTTTTAATTTCCAACCTTTTTTCATAAGTATTAGCATTATTTTTTTATATACACAAATCTGTATTCCGCCATTGTGTAAAACAAATTATGACAGAATATTCGCGACAATCAACAAACGCAAACGCTTTCAATTGGAAATTCGAAACAATACCTACTGAGAATGCAGAACACAAAATTGCATAACTAGCGACGACATGCGGCGTTTGCCGAAGCTTTCGTAAATATAACCAAGGGATATAACGACTTATCTAAAAAAAATATATATATACGAAAACAGAAGTCAAAATCGGTGTTCTTCAATAGTAGATTCACAAATGCCATTGACAAACGGTTGGAGAAATGCAGAAACAAGAAAATAAAAATGTACAAAAATGACTACAAGATTGATATGACTATAAGATAAATACCGTAATATAACGTAAAAAAATTACATCTAACTTGCATCCCTATGGTGCAAAGGTCAACCGTTAGCCGGTCAGTCTGCGGACATCTCGGGCTCGGGAATCATCGGTGAGACTCGTCTATGTTCGCTGTATGTATGGCATTCGCAGGTCACGTGACATCATGAATCGCGATCATACGCGGCGACGCGGCGCACACCTTTGTCCTTATTTTGGTAAGAAATTCCTAGTTTTGTACAAATCACCGCCAGAGGGATTGTACCGAATAGGATTCTTTAGTATGGGGAGTTTTGTGCGGATTTCAAGACGCACAAAATGGGATAGATACCTACCGTATTTTACGGTGGCGCGGGTTTTAAGACGGAATTTTAGTGGCGCGCAATCTATGATGTGCTTATATTATTACAAAACAAGTTTGTTTTATTTTCTCATCTTTTTGATGGGGGTTCGCCGCACAAACGCACTTTAGAGAAAACCGCCACTGCTCTCGACCCATCGCCTTGTAGCGCAATGGGAGGGATGGATTCATACGTCCGTCACTCCTAGACATATTGACCCCCCGATCCCTATCCACCCTTCATACCTTTTCCTTCAATATAGTATTATAGATGGCGTCACTTCCGTTTGCATATCGCATGTTGAGCAAGTGATAAGTGTGAATATCACGGCAGCAGCTCCGTGGAAAATTGCACGTACGCGGACGGGTCAGGACGGTTTCCATACAGTGTGGCGTCGGAGATTTACTCGGAGTCGGGTTCCTTAATTTGAACCATACGCGCATTATCGTATTAATAATATACTTCGATGATGATATCAAATTTAATTCCAAGGCAAAAATAATGATATGAATACTTCAAAAGATGGCACAAAGCACTCTTCTTAGGGTGAATTGCCTATTCCATAAAAAAAAAAAAAAATACTTCAAAAGTATTTTACCCGATGGCGCCACTTCCGTTTGCAAATCGCGTGTGAGCGAGTGCTAAATGTGTATATTACGGCAGCAGGTCCGTGGAAAATTGCATGTACGCGGACGGGTCAGGACGGTTTCCATACAGTGTGGCGTCGGAGATTTACTCGGAGTCAGGTTCCTTAATTTGAACCGTACACGCATAACCTTATTAATAATATACTTCGATGATGATATATAAAAATAATAATATGAAAATTTCAAAAGTATTTTACCTGATGGCGCCACTTTTGTTTACAAATCGCAAGTGAGCGAGTGATAAGTGTGTATATTACGGCAGCAGCTCCGTGGAAAAATGCACGTACGCGGACGGGTCAGAACGGTGTCCATACAGTGTGGCGTTGGAGATTTACTCGGAGTCGGGTTCCTTAATTTGAACCGTACGGGCATTACCGTATTAATATACTTCGATATATATAGCATCCAATAAAATAAATTGCTAAGAAAATGAAGATATTGTTGGTAGTTCGTAGTCGAAGTACCTTCTTATGATACAGTTTAATATGACCGAATCGGATAGGGACACATTAGCTCAGTCAGAGCAGCAGCCCGGAAAGCCGAAGGTCCTGGGTTCGAGTCCCGGATGTGACCTGATCTGTTACTGATTTTTCTGTTTCAGATCTTCGATTGTGTTTCGCTAATATTGACTTCATTAATTTAAAAAAAAAATTCATTATAAATCTTCTCAAGTCGGTTCATAATTGCTGAGGATCGCGTGAAGAGTAAGGACACCCTAGTACCTGACGCCAGTGATACTTGGTCACTCCAGCGCATTGGTGACCTCCTCTGCTTCTTCTGCTAAACACTTAGTCAGTTACCATGAGATTATCCAAGTTGGAGTCCTCAGTTTGGCGACCAACGTGTCCAAGAGTCTTAAGATACTTTGTAGGCAGATATTTGAGAGCCTATTGTGTATGGCTAGCTCTGCCACAATGGACACATTTGTGCGTCTGGCTATCCATGGAATCCTGATCATATTTCTTCAGCCGTTTTATTTCGCTGGCTCCAAGTGTTCATTATAAATCGTGGCTATGGCTAAAATTATCTGTGACAGTTTCTCTTGATGACCTTCTGTTTTTCTCATAAAATTATTCCCAAATTAATAATTTAAAAAAAAAATCAATTTTGGGCTTGAAATCAAGACCTCTAGGCTCCATTTGTCAAGCGATTTTTCCGTCTATAACCTGTATTCGTGGCGATAAAAGGCACACGGAGAAAAATGTTATTCTAAAATACGTTCATTTTATTCGTAAAAGCGGTTAAAAACGGGACTGAAGTTCTTAAGAACAAATTAACAGGGTTTCAATGTTTATTGGCGGGAACATGTAAGAATAACTTGTTGGTATACGTATGAAATTTACGGATACCAACAAATTATTCTTACATTATCCCGCCAATAAACATTGAAACCCTGTTAAATTGTTCGTAAGAACTTCAGTCCCGGTTTTAACCGTTTTACGAATAAAATTAACGTATTTTAGAATAACATTTTTCTCCGTGCACACTACATTTTTAGCTTGTGGTTCATTTGATCATGCCACGTTGATGTTTCAGACGTCCCCCACATCTTCTACCATTCACATTCGCGTGATATATTCTCCTTTCATGCGCAAACCATCTTGGCGTCCTTTTCTTGTACTTTTTTTTTAAAGGCGGAGAGAGTTTACAAGTAGTTGCCGTGAGCACTCAGGTCATAGGCCCATTGTGCTATCTCCCATTTTACATCAATCCTTTAATAACAACCCAGTCGCTTTAATAAAGTTCACCAGGGTTGTCATTGGATATGTGGCTATGTCTTCTGGTTCTACTGTATGTCTCCCCAGGTATCTGAGCCGAGTTCCTACCAGGACAGGCCATTGGCACCATAGGTGAATTGGAGTCTCGTCATCCTCTTCACATTTTCTGCATCAATTGGTGTTTTCCACTCCCAATATCTGCATGTGTCTCCTGAGATGGCAGTGTCCCATTAATAGTCCTACCAGTTCACTCAGCGAGTTTCTGTCCATATCGAGTAGTTTCCTGGTTCGTATAGGGTCTACTTAGAAGTATTTTATTAATCGTACTCAATACGCTTACATCAGCCTTGCATTCCTTGCGAATCTCCGCACATTTCTTACACGATCTGGGATATCATTTCTTCAGCATTCAGTCTACTTTCATCCTTATTCTGCCAGTTCCATGCTTCACTGCCATACAACAGGGTAGGTACCAGCACTTCTTTGTGGACTGTTAGCTTTGCTTCTTTGGACAATTTGTTGTTAGCTTCAATTGCGTCCAGCCCCCCAAAATATATTTTATTATAACTTTACATTCTATTACAGAGGCCCTAGCACGCTTGCTCTATAACGATCGGTAGGAAAACTATCGGTAACTTCTCATCGTTCCCTAGGACAACTGCACATCGCTAATGTACAAACAACAGTTGATGTCGAATATGTTAAGGACACTTAGTCATTGTGAACTGTCACTTATTCGTTGGCTATCTGTAGTCATCATGCTAGGGAACGATGAGAAGTTATCGATAGTTAGATAGTAGTAGACCGACCGTCCGTGGTCGAGTGGTAAGACACTTGACTCCCATTCGGAAGGTCGCGGGTTCGAACCCGGCGTGCGCAAATAAATTTTATTTGATTAATTTGTGTTATTTCACAATTAATTAATAAAAATAATATATGTTATATTTGCGGCACGATCCAGAGTGGAAGATATTCTCAGTATCGCCCTGGTGTAAGACCACCATTCAGAATTGAAACGTTGCTTAATAATGGCTTTAGCCGTGTTTAGTGACTAGATCTGAATAGCCAGGTACTTTCCCACCTTCCTCTTCCCCATCTCCTTCCCTTCCCCACTTACCTTCAGCCTCACAACATACTCCACAATTGGGGATGCCATAGTCTCACTGGCTCCAGAAGGGAGCAGTTGGGACTCTTGTGAGGTTTCTCTATAAAAAATAAAAAAAAGTTATCCTACCGATCGATATAGAGCAAGCGTGCTAGGGCCTCTGTTATATATAGTTAAGTAGCTTATTATCAGTCCTCCTCACTAGGGATTCTTGTTCATAGGCGGACTGTAGTTACTTAGGGAAGAGTAAATTAAATGTATTTTTTTTAAATTTTAATATAATTATTGATCTTATACCTACTACATGAGAAAAAACTTTTTTTTTATTGAGATTCAATTTTTGGTTATTTTTTTGTATAACCAACACCTCTGCCATAGGTCACCCTAAGTGGTTAGGTACGTTTAGTGACTTTGCAGAGGTTTCCGCGTTTATCGATTGAGGTGTTTTTTTTATTATTTTTTATAGGAAATACCTCACAAGAGTCTTAATTGCTCCCGTCTGGAGCCAGTGAGACTATAGCATCCCCAGTTGGGGTATGTTGTGAGGCTGAAGGTAAGTGGGGAAGGGAAGGAGATGGGAAAGATAAAGATGGGAAAGTACTCGGCTATTCAGATCTAGTCGCTAAATACGGCTAAAGCCATTATTAAGCAACGTTTCAATTCTGAACAGTAGTCTTACACCAGGGCGATACTGAGAGTGTCTTCCACTCTGGAACGTGCCGCAAATATAGTATATATTATTTTTATTAATTAATTGTGAAATAACACAAATTAATAAATTAAAATTTATTTGCGCACGCCGGGTTCGAACCCGCGACCTTCCGATTAGGAGTCAAGCGTCTTACAACTCGACCACGGACGGCCGTCAACAGTTGTGTTTAGGTATTGGCGGTGAATGCGCCTGCCCACCAGCTTCCTTAAAAAGACCCTCCACACAGTATCCCCAAATGTGTCATAGGTTCTGAGGGAAATTATTTTTCTCGTGGACTTCCTGTATAGTTTTAATGTAAAAAACACTGCAACATAAATATAATACAACTCAAAAATATCTTAATCTTCATCTTAATCTTACTAACTGTATATTTTTATAACATTAGACAGAAAGAAAAATTAGCTAAGATAGCGTAGGATAGGAGGCCCTTAGTAACACGAGTGCTTTTTGCCATAATATGGCACTATTTCTTAAGAGCGATTGACCAGCGGCTAAAAATAAAAGTTTTAAAATGCTTGCAACTGTGCAGGGAGGTTCCGATGAGAAAGATCGATTATTCCCCGTATCAATTAAAAACTTGACATTCAAGTAAGCAATAAAAATGCTCAAAACGCACGATGATAAATTATTAAATATCGTGTACTTCTTGTAAGTATTTTTTGATCATAAGTATTTATGATTTTTCAATAATGTCTAAACAAAATAAGTGTGTAAAAAAACTTTAAAATATTTTAGTTTGTAAGACCTTAAATAAATAGAAAAACTGCGATATTTTTGTCACAAAACACGTTCTCGGATTTATTTTTTAAGGATTTGATTTTAAATAAAATTTAATTTTTAAAAACTGTTTTGACTAGATTATGTATTGATTTATTTTGCTGTATGATTATATGATTTGAAATTTGTGTTGTTTAATAGAATCTATCGTTTGAAAATTGAACAAATCTGCCAACGACCAACAGTAAACAGTGTTGTAATTTTAAAACTGCGTGTACCAGATAAAATAACAATCTTTCAAAATCAATTTATGTTTTTTTGTTAAAAAGTGTCAATACCTCTTGAATTTGATTTAAAAAGAACTAATTTCCGGTATTCTTTATAAATCCTACAAATATGTGATAATAGACAAAAGATAGGGGAATTCATTGGCTACATAGAACTATAATCAGTTTGTATGTCTCCATATTCAAATTCGGAGGTATGATTTCTTTAATGTGGGTGAAAAAAATTTCTTTAGCAATCCGAGAAAGAAGTTTTAAATTGCTCTGTCGCTCCAGTGGTTAGAAAAATTATTTCCCTCAAGGCCTATGTCATATTTGAGGATGCTGTGTGGATGGTATTTTTAGGAAAGGAAGGAGAGTAATTTCTGAGAAGGAACAAAGTATGAAAGGTGGGTTGGAATTAGTGTGTTCAGGAGTAACGTGGCAATCCATCCCTCCCACTGGAGTGCAAGGCGAGAGGTCAAAATGTTTCCCTCAACCAGTCTCTCCCGATCTTGGCTGCCACGCAGTTGGTGGACCGCCACCAAGACCGAGACAAACCTCATCACATGAACCCGGACACCCTTATTAAATCATCAAACGTAGCAAACCACATGTGATGACCTAGGCAACGGTACCCATATTCGCTTACCAAATTAACGCAACCTTTAAATCCTTGGGATTTATTCTGGCGGAGCCAGTGTTATTGGATTTAAATTAATAAATTCGAAATTAATAAATTATTAGTTCGAATACCCTTAGGCGTAGTCAAAGGCTCTCGACTCCCAATCCGAAAGTCCCAAGTTCGATCCCGGCATGCGCCAATAAATTTTATTTGATTAATTTGTTTTATTTCATAATTCTTCTTCCTTGCACTGTCCCAACTCATTGCCTAGGTAGGTTGTTGGGGTCGGCTCTCCTCGTTCTCAGGTTGTAGCTTCTTCGGTTCTGGGTATCGCTCTCTTCCAGGCTGTTTCTACTTAGGTTTTTTAAGCATTGAATCATCCAGGAGTTCTTTGGTCTTCCTCTGGATGACTGTCGATGAAGCTCCATAGACATTGCCTGCTTCACTGTGTGGTCTGGTGCCCATACCATCTCAACTGTCGTTCCTCTAGCTTATTGTTTATGTCCGTGACACTCAGGATACCACGAATGCGTGAACTTTTAATTTTATCTTTTAGTGACACTCCTGCCGACCATCTAAGCATTCGCATTTCTGCTGATTCAAGTTGCCTGGTGTAGGAGTTGTACATGGTCCAGCATTCGGAGCCGTACATTGTTTTATTTCATAATTAAATAATTAAAAATAATATATAGTATATTTGCTCTCACTATCGCCATGGTATAAGACAACCATTCAGAATTTAAACGTTGCTTGAAATGGCTTTAGCAGTGTTATAGCCAGGTACTTCCCCACCTTCCCCTTCCCCTCTACCTCCAGCCTCACAACATACACCAATTGAGGATGCCATTTTCGCACTGGCTCCAGACGGGAGCAGTTGGGACTCTAGTGCGGTATTAAAATAAAAACGGCCGTAAAGATATGTTTAAATTATTAGTATGTTTATTGACCGGTAGAGCGTTTGTTTGTTGTGTCAAAAGTGTCCCAATTTATCAATACGAGTTTATTTGTTGTGTCGAAGTGGCCCAGTTTATCAGTGCGAGTTTGCCGATAATGACACCATAACAAAACCCGGCCAGGCTGTCGTAGTAACCCCACGATGCCATAGTATGCTATCCGAGCGGAATACTTGCCCGCTATCGATCTTCCCCTCCCTCATCTCCAGTCCCCCCTTACCCCACCGCCCGCCCGGCACCCTGACGGACCCCGCCCGCACGCTACTACGGCAAAATATTATATACAGCGTGTCCCATCGAATACTTTTACCAACTTGAAGTATGGTTCTATGTATATTTTGTGTTATTTTTTACATGTCCTGGAACCATTTATTGGATAACCAACACATTTGCAATAAGTCACCCCATGTGGTTCGCTACGTTTGGTGACTTGGCAGGGGTGCCCGGGTTCTTGGTGAGAGGTTCTGCTTACTTACTGCGTAGCAGACAGGATTGGAAGTCTGATAAAGGGAGATCATTTAACAATTACACACACCAACCCCCCCGATTTCTACTATCTTTCGATTCTCTCACCATATTCCTTACCAGAACTTTCCTTTTTTGACTTAAAATACCCCTCCTCCCCCCACAGCAATCTCAAAGTGTTCAGGGGAAATATTTTTGAATCGGTAGAAATTAGCTTTAGAGCGATTGACCAGCGGCTGAGAATAAAAGTTTAAAAATGCTTGCAACTGTAAAGGGAGGTTCCAATGAGAAAAATCGATTATTCCCCGTTCCAAATTTTTAAAATAAAAAATTTAATATCGATTTATTTCATTCAAAACTTTCTTTAATATATACTTACATTCAAGTAAGCAATAAAAATGCTCAAAACGCACGATGATAAATTATTAAATATCGTGTACTTCTTGTAAGTATTTTTTGATCATAAGTATTAATGATTTTTCATAATAATGTCTTAACAAAATAAGTGTGTAAAATAAATTTGAAATATTTTAGTTTGTCAGACCTTAAATAAATAGAAAAAATGAGGTATTTTTGTCACAAAACACGTTTTAATGATTTTAATTTAACTAAAATTAAAATTATGAAAACTGTGTTTACTAGATTATGTAGTGATTTATTTTGTTTGTCGTTTTGAACAAATCTGCCAACGATAATTATATAACCTTAGTACTTATGTATATTAAAAATAAACTTAGTTATTAAAAAATTAAAAACCGCGTGTACCAGATAAAATAACAATCTTACAAAATCAATTTATGTTTTTTTGTAGAAAAGAGTTAATACGTCTAGAATTTGATTTAAAATGTACTAATTTCCGGTATTCTCTGGTAATAGATGAAGCCATACGCCAAATTGCTATTTAGATTTTTTTGGAATCGGTTTACATTATGAATATGAAAAAATATGCTATTAATACATTGAAGTTTTTCCTACCTTTTCTATTTATTGGACTTAAAATAAATTATTAATTAAATTACAAAAAATATATATATAAAGCGTCATGTACTAAATTATTTGTTTTTTCATTAGATAAATATGTAGTTACATAAAAAAACAATTCTAAATAAATACCCCGTTTATGTCTAAGATTATTTTTGACTAGATCCATAGATTTTATTTCATTCTTGTAAAATTATTCATTAAAAAAATAATAACAAATTTGGCGCTCTTTCCTCGTGCAGATAATTCAAAAAACACGAGGAGTGCTAAAGGGGTAAGAAGTCAAATATTTCTGGCGTTTACATTCCTCTTAAGAGGCTAGACTTTGAACGACACGCGAAACACCCGCGTCTGTCATTCTGTCATTCTCTCACACACACTTACAATACATACAAATGCGAAATGTGCGAATGAGACAACGCTCAAATTTACCTACAGAAATCGCTCGAAAAGGGGTTTATGGAGAATACACTTTTCTACACCGAGACTTTCACGAAATCGAAATTTAAAAAAATATATATTTTTTAGAAAGAAGAAGCTACGTCGGTAGCTTTTTACAATTTTATAATTCTTTATAAGAGTTGAGTTACAGCACTTTTTCCTTAAATAAACTTTTTTGAGAAATCGTACATGTTTGACAGTGAATGTTTACGTTAATACGAAACGCAGCGAAAATTTAAAAACATACCGACATAGCTTTCACCTTCTAGAAGGCAATTTAAAAAAAGATATATGCATTTTGTGCAATTTTCGATGTAGAAAAGTGTTTTTTTCCGGACGTCTTTTTTGTATGGGCCGAAAAGCGAAGTCTATCGTCTTAAATGTCGATTTTGGAACAGGAATCGCCTGTATATAGTAGGCTTGACTGCGGATATAGGCTCTATGCTACATACTGTTTAGTTTTCATTTAATTTCAACCAGGAGACGCCGACACAAGGCATGGTTGATTCCTGATCCTGGTTAGGTCCCAATTTAGGTATTTAGCCGTGTCCCAGGTCCTTAAGACGATAGACTTCGATTTTCGGTCTATACAAAAAGGACGCCCGGGAAAAAACACTTTTCTACATCGAAAATTGCACAAAATGAATATATTTTTTTTAAACTGCCTTCTAGAGGGTGAAAACTATGTCGGTATGTTTTCGAATTTTTGATGCGTTTCGTATTAACGTAAACATTCACTGTCAAACATGTACGATTTATCAAAAAATATTATTTAAGGAAAAAGTGCTGCTAACTCAACTCTCATAAAGAATTATAAAATTATAAAAAGCTACCGACGTTGCTTCTTCTTTCTAAAAAAATATATATTTTTTTAAATTTCAATTTCGTGAAAGTTTTGGTGTAGAAAAGTGTATTCTCTATAAACCCCTTTTCGAGCGTTTTCTATGGGTAAATTTGAGCGTTGTCTCATTCGCACATTTTGCATTCTCATGTATTGTAAGTGTGCGTGAGCTTATTGTGAGCGGGACAGTATGACAGACGCGGGTGTTCCGCGTGTGGTTCAAAGTCTAGCCTCTTAAATGTCGATTTTGGATCAGGAATCCCCCTGTATATAGTAGTCTTGACTGCGGATATAGGCTATATGCCATATGTAATGCCTTCATTAAATTTCAACAGGAGACGACGACACAAGGCATGGTCGATTCCTAATTCTGGTTAGGTCTTATTTAGGTCTGTAGCCGTGTCCCAGGTCCTCCGGTAGGTCCGCTCCCGCTATATTACTGCGCCTCGTGCCTGTACGGTGCTAGAGCCAGGTTGCTAGGAATAACTAGGTCACGGGGACATGACATCGCGCACTGCGCAAGCGCATGCGCAGAATGCTCCCTTTGTTTTCGTGCTGTCTCGCTCTGGCGCAGGGGCCGCAACATCAATTACCGCCACTATGCCGATAATAATAATAATATTAAATTAATTGAAGTTTCCGGCGTTGCCCGGGATTTGCGCAGAGTTTTTCTAAATCAGACATAGATACTTACAAAGTAATTTTCCTAGTATTTTGAATGTCGAGCTTGCAAATTTTCGGCTAGAAATATCAAAATTCTTCTTTAGGGGGTGGAAAAAAGGAAGTTATCGGAAACTCCGAATAAAACTGTAGATTTGTTTAAAAAACATTCCCACAGTATTATATTTATATAGATAATAAAACATAAGTATCTACTAATTTTGGTTGTCTGTACTCTGAACGTTCTTTGCTAAAAATGCTTTAAATTTAAGTGTTATTTTCAAAGTTGCAACTGATTACGTGAAATATTCCTGCCAGCGATATAGTGTAGGTACCTACTTACAATATTAATTTTAACAGAATATTATTTAAATTTTATTTTTCAAAAATGGAATTACAACATCCCGTGATTTTTCATGGGGCTGCTCTAATTCTATAAAATTATTAATCGTTGCGTTTGGTGACTTAGCGGGGCTGATTTTTTCCGGGTCTTGGCGGCGGATGCATCTGAACTCCCACTACGAAGCGGGCCGGACCTAAAGACTGGTTGAGGGTGGCATTTTAACATCTCCAGTCGGACATCTTGCACCGCAGTGGGGGGGGGGGGGGGGGTGGATTCACACGTCTGTCACTACTGAACACACCGACCCCCAAGATTCCTACTCACCCCTACCTTTACCCGTACCTTTTTCCATCCCAGAAATTCCTCTCCTTTCTTTCGATATAAACAATCTCAACACAGCAACCCCCAACCCAATCTAAAAAAATAATCCGCAAAATCCATAAATAAATAATAAATGTACGTTGAAAAAAAAACTCTTGAAAACAAAATGACAAAACATAAAATTTAACAAAACATTTCGGTCTGGCTCAAAACGAAATGTACAAAATTTCATCAGAAATTAATTATACCTCAGTATGTAGGTACCAATTAATTATAATATCTATCGTTTATCACCGGCTGTTTCTATAACCGTTCGTGCATTAGACACGAACAACGATAGTCGACACTCTTCTAAACTACTTAACTGACATCTGTTGAGACACTTAAAAACTATGTATTCTAACGTAATCTGTTGAAGGATGTTGAAACTACATGTAAAATCCTATGACAACCTTAAAAGGGTTTTGTGCTCTAAGTTAGTCTGAAGCTGGGAAACCCAAACACTGTGGGAGCCCAGTTGTCTATCGTGCATCGTCGGCTATTTCCGTAACCGTTCGTGTATTAGACACGAACGACGATAGTCGAAACTCCACCTGACATTTTACTACTTGTTTGACATCTGTTGAGACACTTCAAAACTATGTATTCTAACGTCATCTGTTAAAGGATGCTTAAACTACATGTAAAATCCTATGACAAACTTAAAAGGGTTTTGTGCTCTAAGTTAGTCTGAAGCTGGGAAACCCAAACACTGTGGGAGCCCAGTTGTCTATCGTGCATCGTCGGCTATTTCCGTAACCGTTCGTGTATTAGACACGAACGACAATAGTCGAAACTCTACCTGACATTTTACTACTTGTTTGACATCTGTTGAGACACTTAAAAACTATGTATTCTAACGTCATCTGTTGAAGGATGTTGAAACTACATGTAAAATCCTATGACAACCTTAAAAGGGTTTTGTGCTCTAAGTTAGTCTGAAGCTGGGAAACCCAAACACTGTGGGAGCCCAGTTGTCTATCGTGCATCATCGGCTATTTCCGTAACCGTTCGTGTATTAGATACGAACGATGATAGTCGAAACTCTACCTGACATTTCACTACTTGTTTGACATCTGTTGAGACACTTAAATTCTACATTTAGGACCAGTTGTTTCGGAAAATTTCACGTTTGAATTTCCTTCAAATCGACATTCACCGAAAAATTGGGTTGTTTCAACCTCCGTCAGAAGAAATTTCATCGAAAATTCCATAGGACCAGTTGTTTCGGAATTCCCTTCAAATTTGAATTTCCTTCAAATCGTCATTCACCGAAAAATTGGGTTGTTTCAACTTCCGTCATCAGTAAATAGCAACAAATAACGTTCGATAAATTTGAAAATTTTATTCAAGTGTTCCCCGCCGAATCACAATTTTGACGTCTGCGCATGCGCCTCCCATTATTTCGCTAACCGTCGGGACTCGGCTGATCACATTCACATCACATTTCTATAGTATTTTCACTGCTGACGGAAGTTGAAACAACCCAATTTTTCGGTGAATGACGATTTGAAGGAAATTCGAATTTGAAGGAAATTCAAATTTGAAGGGAATTCCGAAACAACTGGTCCTATGGAATTTTCGATGAAATTTCTTCTGACGGAGGTTGAAACAACCCAATTTTTCGGTGAATGTCGATTTGAAGGAAATTCAAACGTGAAATTTTCCGAAACAACTGGTCCTTAACTATGTATACAAGTGACGTCTGTTGTAGGATATTGAAACTACTTGTACAATCCTATATACCACAAAAGGATTTACCCTTTGTGCACAAAATCATTTTGCGTGTAACCCCTTTCAATATTGATTGAGTGCACAATAATTTTAGTTCTATTTTTAATACATAGGTGTGCTTTGTTCACGGTCAATTTCATTTTGGGGCTTTTCAAGTTCATTACTAACAACCAGGTGGGTAGGACACTCGGCTAGCAGTCGGAAGGGGCGGGTTTCTGGCTCATAGCTACATACCAAAGGATGGTTGATTTAAAAATATATTTTGTTTTATTTTATTTTTTTAATAAAATATTCATCCTGGACTTGCCTAAAACTCAATAGATGTCGCACATTAAATAAAAAATGTATATTTTTAAACAAGACGCTATCTGGGTTGCATTTACGCCCTTCGTTCACGCAGCTACTAACAAGCGACTAAATCCCCGCTACCGGTCATACTATTTTGCTAGTGTAGCGCCTAGCAGCGTTTACAAACACTAATAATAGTATGGAAGGTACAGACGAGCCAGCGGCGATGGCGTCGCTTGAATGTAACTCCATGGAAGAACGATGTTAGTTTGGGAAGAATCTTGCAATCATAAACAAAAAGATATCAGGCTAGAAAATAAAGAAATAGTTGGTAGTTCTTAGTCGAACATGTTACAGTTATATATGACCGAAGGGATTGGGGTTGAATTAGCTCAGTGGTTAGAGCAGACCCTCGGCAAGTTTAATGTTCTGGGTTTATAATATTTTTTTCAGATTTTTCTGTTTCTAATTTTTTAATTGATATTTTTATTTAGTGTTGCCCCCTTTTTCCTATTTTATTCGTTGTATACCGCACACTGCTCTATATTCGGGAGCCAGTGAGACTATGGCATCCCCGAAAAATTGAAGGTGTGTTGTTAGCCTTGTGAAAGGCAAGGAAATATATGTACACGGTTTCATATGTCACATAAGAACGGGTCGTTTCTACGACTCGTTATTGAGTTCAACAGCTCGGCTGTGGAGCGATTTGCCGGCCTCTGTGTTTCCTTCCTCCTACAATATGGGTCTCTTCAAGACCCATGTTCACTCCTTCCTTTCCTCAAACAGATCCTCCATGCACACAGCATTTTCATAGATGACATAGGCCCTGAGGGAAATTATTTTCCTGAGGGCCTATATTATTTCTTTTATTTAAATTTATCTCGGTTAATCTTAACAAATAAAGTCAGATTTCGTGTTTTTTCAAGGTTCTGCGATTTTAAAATTTTCAGGAACGTATAATTTACTACCTAGCTAGATTTATTAACATAACATCCCGTGATTTTTAAGCTTTAGTTTCCTAATGATGGCAAAATTAATTTCTCTATTTGAAATTTAAGCAAAGCATCTTCAGACTTTTTGATCACAAAACATTAGTCACACAATTTCTTGTTTTCATAATTATTATGTGTATAATTTTTATCTCTTACTAATAAACGTGTTATAAATTTTACATAACTGATTACTGTGATTATCTTTATTAATGGTGGTGACTGGACAATTGATACAACCACAGTTGGACTCCAAAAATGTTTTGACCATTTTTAAACTTAAAATCGTCTCCAAAAATACATTTAATAATACGTTGGTAAGGATATCAAGAATTTATTAACAGTGTCGATTTTTTGTACTTATACGCTGGTATATACAGTATATATAGACAAGCAATTTTATCTTTGATGCATTTGAAGGAAAATATATTTTATACTTAGTTATTAGGCTGTACATCCTCTCTGTATACCCCTTCGCAGACACTTAGTTATATTTTGTGTTAGTAGGTATACCGTACATTCATAAACTGACTGCATATAGCATATAAGTATGCCCGGGGGTTGGGAATACCCGGCGGTGATTTTTCCATACATTCCTATTTATCTCTCTGGATTTTAACCATAGAAAAAATATTGTTTTTACATAAAATAGATATCAACTACCAGCGTGTCGGTACTTTTTGTTTTTTTTGATAAGTTACTTTTTATAGAAGTTATTACCTTCCAAAAATCAATAAAATTGACTGGTTTAAACGCCGTCAAAAGATGTTCAGTATACAAACCAGACAATGTTTTTTTAAAAAAAAGCAAAACGTACAGATATAGAATAGTTTTTTTTTAAATAGTTGGTAAAAAATAATTGAAAATCAATCCACTTTTGGAGGAGAAAAGTAAGGAATACAAAACCTCGATTTTAGTTAGGTATTAGTAGCCCGAGGTGCATTGTCCCTTTCGCTCAATATCCAGTAAAATCTATTATTCAAATTTCTCCACCACCGGATTTCATCTAAAAGTACCATTAATCTGTTAAAATAATATAAAATTTAAAACACGTTTATTAGTTAGGTCCTAAATAGTTTATTTTATTTAATAAGTTTGTTTTTAGACGCCTATATTCGTTATATTTAATATTAGTTTTGTATTTTGTTTGTAATAATTTGTTTGTTGGCTTTTGTTGTATTTTTTCATTGTTTGTAATACATACTAATTAATAAAATTGTATTTGTTTGTAAATTGTTTTTGTGCTTTGTTTTTCACCTTTAATAAAAATCATCTGTTTGTTTTTATTGTGTTTGTGTTTTCATTTTGTGTTGGTTTTATTTTTAATATTATTCTAAAAAAAAAAACATTGATAGTAGAAATAATGGAGATGGGTTATGAACATTACTATTGCAACGTGTGTCATGAACATCGTTTAAATTATTATTACTGCTGTTCGGAGCTAACCACAGCTACGCCCCGCCTTTGTTTCTACCTGCACAGAAAACTAATAACTTTCACAGTCAGTTTGGTGGTAGACAGTGGCGTAGCTAGTTTACGTGACTCCCGGTGCGGGCCGCCCCACAGTGGGCTGAAAATCGCCTTTCATAGACATAGAGACTTGAATTTTCATGGGTCTTTTTTTGGCTAGAAATGGATTCTGCTGATCATTACTATGCTATAAAATTTCGTATGAAGCAATTGCATGTACAAATGAAGGAGTTATAATTATTTTAAGAAAAATTTGTATGACACTGACATTAAAAATGAGGCTATCTCTGGAATCATAAAGTTGGCCATTATATCCTTACACACAGATATACTACTATTTATTTGTATTTTTTTGACTTACTTCGTATTGTGGCGCAACTTGCGCGTTTTTTTAAAATCCTCAATGTTGAAAAAAAAACTTTTTTATGTTGATGATTCATTTTAATGCTTAAATTCTTTACATATGAGTATGCTTTGTCTAGTTTACAATATTTTATTGACACTATAAACCAAAATTTTGCATTAAAATGAATCATCAACATAAAAAGAGTTTTTTTTTCAACTTTGAGGATTTAAAAAAAAACCGCAAGTTGCGCCACAACACGAAGTATGTCAAAAAAATAAAATAAATAGTAGTATATCTGTGTGTAAGGATATAATGGCTAACCTTATGATTCCAGAGATAGCCTGATTTTTAATGTCAGTGCCATACAATTTTTTCTTTAAAAAATGATAACTCCTTCATTTGTACACGCAATTGCTTTATGCGAAATTTTATAGCATAGTAATGATCAGCAGAATCCATTTCTAGCCAAAAAAAGAGCCTTAAAAATTCAAGTCTCTATGTCTATGAAAGGCGAATTTCAGTCCACTGTGCGCCCCCTTGCTACGTCGCTTGTGGTAGACCCCATATTTCATGGCATTCCGCAAGTTTCATGGCATATCTTCCATTGTTTTTATTATCTATGGCTAATTATTTCGCTTTTGGGATCAGCTCATATACACAGGTCTCGAAGAAATGGTTGTGTCTCCCTTACTGTCATGGTGAGTAATATGATCTAAACGGTGTTAGAAAGAGAAACACCACGCTTTACAATCAAATCAAAGTTAACCGACACAATAGCTCGCTGGTAGAGATGCAGCCCGTCAATGCGATGGTCCTGGGTTCGAGTCCCAGATGTGACCCGTTTTTTCTGATTTAATAATATAATAAAATTTAAAATAAAACATTGTTAAAAATGCGTTTTTTGGATTGATATTTTAAAAATTATATGCGACAAATTTGTGTTCTTACGTAAATTGGTCGTTTGTAATTTGAATTTACGTCCATCAAAACGCATTCCTTAACAATTTTATTTGTTATATTGTAGTGTTTTTTTAAAAATAAATATCATTAACTCATTAATAATTGCGAAAGTTGGATCTAAAATCATGAAAAATTAAATCAATTAAAATTAAACTGCTTTTATAATTTCCACGGAAACGGCACGGCGACGGTAACGGCAACGGATAATTGCATCTCATTTATTTAATACGAGTGAGGGAGATGCAAAAAAGTAACCATTTTCTTGCCTCTCTTTCACTCGTATTAAAAAAAAATGAGATGGAGCGAGGCATTCTCGTCACCGTTTTATTTCGGCGGAAATACTAAAAGTGTCTATTGGCCTATATTTTATAATTTAAAACACAAATAAAAAAGTACTGCATATCAATGAGTCCGGGTGGAGAGGTCAAAATGTCTACCTCAACCATCCTCTCTCGATACGGTTCGCCACGCAGTAGGCGAGAAGATGCATCCGCCGCCAAGACCTGGACAAACCTCACCCTATGAACTCAAACCAAACGTAGCGAACCACTTGAGGAGACATATGGCAGAGGTGTTAATTATGCAAATTACAGTGAAGAGTTAGAAGTGAATAAAATACAGGTAAATAACATAAAATATTAAGACACATAATATAGGTCAGATAAAATATGAGTTGACAAAATGTAGGCAATACAGAATATAAATAAAGTAAAAATAGATAGCTAAAATAAATATAAATAAAAATAGATAGCCGGCCAATATCCTCCAAATCAATAATAATAGGAATTAATAAAAATCTGTAAAATTGGTATTTACAATAGTTTATGAATTAAGTAGAAATAGTTCGCACATACGGCGTTTAAAGTTTGCCAAATTCAAATTATTGTCAAATACATCAATATTGTTTATATTGGTTACCAAGGCTATGTAATCGTTGTATTGGGGAATGCAATTTATAGTTAGAATGAGATGTGCGTACATAAAATGTTAATGTTTGTCTAAAAGTTCGTGTAGGTACATGTAGATTTATTAAATGCAAGAGTTCACAGCAATCAAATTTAGAGTTTAATAATTTTAATAAAAATGTTAGGTCAGTTATTTTTCGTCTGGTTTCTAAAGTTGGAATATTTAAAATATTCATTAATGATAGGTAATTTATGTGCTCTAAAGGGATGTTAAGTTTAAAATTTACAAATCTTAGAAATTTTCTTTGAATACTTTCAATATTATGGATATGAATTTTGTAGAAGGGTGACCAGACTATTGAGTTATGTTCAATTAGGCTTCTTACTAGGGATATGTACAACAATTTAACGATTCGTAAAGATTCAAAGTTTTCATTAGTTAGTTTCTTAGTTACTTTGACAGCCCACTGTTTTTATATGAGCAACGCACAAGAGTCTCAACTGCTCTGGTCTGGAGCCAGTGAGACTATGGCATCCCCAAAAGGGGTATGTTGTGGGGCTGAAGGTGGTTGGAAGGGAAAGAGATGGGGAAGTACCCGGTGATTCAGATCTGGTCACCAAACACTGCTGAAGCCATTTCAAGCAATTAATCTTTAAATTCTGCAAGGTTGTCTTACACCGATATAGGGCGATGCTGAGAGTATCTTCCACTCTGGAACGTGCCGCAAATATACTACCTATGTATCATGTTTTATTAATTAATTGTGAAATAACACAAGTTAATCAAATAAAATTCGATGGGAAGGCTGATAGAGATATTGAAATAAGGGTAAATGCAGGTAACTCCATTAATGGAGGACTGAATGCCGTTGGCGCTAACAAAAAGCTGTCCAACGGAGCGAAGCTAGCAGTCCACAATAGGGTGCTGGTACCTACCCTGATGTATGGCAGTAAGGCATGGAACTGGCAGAGGAAGGATGAAAGTAGACTGAATGCTGTTGAAATGAGATCCCTGAGGCGTATGTGTGGTAAAACCATGTATGATCGTGTGAGAAATGTGGAGATTCGAAAAGAATGCAAGGCTGATGCGTAATGAGTAAAATTAAGAAAGGAACCGTCAGATGGTTTGGGCATGTAGAGCGAATGAACGAAGAAAGGAGCGTAAGGAGAATATATGATGCAAGTGTGAATGGTATAAGAAGTAGGGGACGTCCGAGGAAGACAAGGCACGATCAAGTGAATCAGATACTTGAGTCGGGCCATGTCAAGAGTCAGAAAAATAGAAGAGTATGTATGAGACGATGTATGAATGTGAATGAGGCAAATAGTGTGTGCCAAGACCGAGGTGTTTGGCAGTCCGTCCTCTCTGCCTACCAATGCGGGGAAACGGCGTGATGGTTAGTTAGTTAGTTAAATTTAGGTTCGAACCCGTGACCTTCGGATTGTGAGTCAAAAGTCTTACCCCTCATCCACGGAGGCCGTCCAATGGTCAATAAAATGTAAAATAATGACACCACAAGGCGCTCATTTTTAGCTGTCAGGATGTGCCAGTACTTGCATCATTGTAACTATGTTAGTAGAGGAACTAGGCCGGCCTAATTGAACGCTAGCTTGCCCATGTAATATGTACTCATGTCGTACAGAGTACAGAGCTATGTAAACACGGCTCGTGTAGGACCGACGAACGTGGATATCTAGTTGATAAATTAGTTAGATAAAATAATTTCTAACTTTCATAATTAGAGACGTTTTACTGAAATTTGGTCCTTCCGAGCCGGATTAATACTATGTTATGAGTGTATCACAAAAAGTCTTTATTTTTTACATTAGCTCTATACAGGTGGCCGTGAAGAAAATCATTTCCCTAGAGGGCATATGTCATATTTGGGGATGCTGTGTGGAGGGTAATGTATGATAAGTAGAAAGGAATCTGGTGTGTCCAGGAGTGACAGAAGTATGAGTCCTTCCCTCCCACTGCTGCGCAAGGTGATGAGCTGAGAGAGTCTTGCTGGAGAGGTCAAAAGGTATCCCTCAACCCGTCTCTCCCGATCCGGCCTGCCATGTAGGTTGGCAGACGCATTTGCCGTCAAGATCCGAAAAAACCTCACCCCATAAACTCGGTCACCCCTGCTAAGTCCAATTGGGGTGACCTATGGCAGTTTTTTTATTTTTTATTTTTTTTAATATTTAAAGGTTTTTTTTACAATAAATACACAATTTTTACATTTTATACAGTGGTAAAATAGTAGATAAGAACAGCTTTTCCTCACCATAAAGAGACAAGGCTCTTGTGTTTGGTTTTTGTTATCCAATAAAGGTTTCCGGGACGGCGGTACCCATACCCGCCTCCCAAATTGCTTACTTGGCGGTCCTATACCCGCCTCAAAGTTGGTATAAATTCCGAAAGATGATGTCTCTCCGAAATTTCACACATCTGCCCTGATGATGGACACCGTAATGGTCTGATACTTTGACTAAAATACAATAGGGACATTTTATTTTTTAAAAATCGGTCTAAAAGAGCCAACGTCAATTTCAGCATATTTTTTAATATTCAGGGACCATTTATCTAATTAAAGCTAAAAATATCAAATTCTGGATAGGCCCCGTGAATTAAAAAAAAAACTCCTTTGTCACTTTAAAAAAAAATGACCCTTTTAGTAAGCAGGTCTGTGATTTTGATTTACTATGTTAATTCCGCACAACAGTCTTAACTCCTCCCAACCATCTGAAACCAATGAGACTATGGCATCCCCAATTTGAGTATGTTGTGAGACTGACGGTGGTGTGGAGAGAGAAAGTAAGGGAGTTCCAGGATATTCAGATCTAGGTACCAAACATGAAGGCTGTCATACATTGCTTGCACAAACCTCACCGAAATTCTGCGTAAAATCACCTGTAGATTGATTATGTACCTTCTCTGTTATATTTCGAGTTTAGACAGTGTTACGAGACAATTGAGGAAAAAGGCAAAATTCGTCGGATATTGGAAGGCGTCCGTCGTGCGTTATCGGCGGTCAAATTCTATGATTTTCAATGGCTTGCCTATGCCTGTCGATTATTAAATGGATTAAGAGGCTAGACTTTGAACGACACGCGGAACACCCGCGTCTGTCATTCTGTCCCGCTCACAATAAGCTCACGCACACTTACAATACATGCTAATGCGAAATGTGCGAATGAGACAACGCTCAAATTTACCTACAGAAATCGCCCGAAAAGGGGTTTATGGAGAATACACTTTTCTACACCAAAACTTTCACGAAATTGAAATTTTTAAAAATATATATTTTTTAGAAAGAAGAAGCTACGTCGGTAGCTTTTTATAATTTTATAATTCTTTATGAGAGTTGAGTTAGCAGCACTTTTTCCTTAAATAATATTTTTTGATAAATCGTACATGTTTGACAGTGGATGTTTACGTTAATACGAAACGCATCGAAAATTCGAAAACATAGTTTTCACCCTCTAGAAGGCAGTATAAAAAAAATATATTCATTTTGTGCAATTTTCGATGTAGAAAAGTGTTTTTTCCCGGGCGTCCTTTTTGTATGGGCCTAAAAGCGAAGTCTATCATCTTAAGAAAACTGTCAAAATGTGTAGTATACGACCAATTTAACACGCGTTACGCTGTCACAAGATATACATAATATCATTCTTCTGGATACACAAAAGTCAGTAAAAACAATAATGTAAAAATATAAAGCTGTTAAAAATAATTAAATCCTACAATGTTTTAACAACACCGCAAATTCACCGCAATCGTAAATAAATATTTATTACTTATTGTATATGGTAGAAAAAATACTTAAATGAGTGATAAAAATAAGTTTGTTTATGGCAGCGTGGTCATGTTTTTATTACAAAAAAAATTTACCGTGCATTTTTAATTATTATTATAGGCAATAATTATCAACCTGAAACACTCATCCATATCGAAAAAAACTCTCGAGAAAAGATACATGCCGCCGCGGGACTTCAGGCTGATAATTATTGCTAATAATAATTGTTACCCTTTGTGATATGCATAAAAAATCTTTTCTTAACCTTTGATAGGCCAGATACGTTTTTAGATTTTCACGGCCAAAAGTATTTTCGTTGTTTGTTTTTGGGATCTGCCGGATCTGCCCTGATGATGGACACTGCAACGCTGTCCGAAACGTCGGCTAAAGAAGGAGGTAGCACAACACGGCATAACACCCCAAAAACAAACAACGAAAATTTGATAGGCCAGGTTTAAAAAAAAATCAAATGTCACTTCAGAATTTTTTTGTGTCGCATTTTATAAGTTTACAGTAACAATTCTTTTTGATTTTGGTAGTATATAAAAACAATCATAATAAAAACTGCATTGAGAGGTTGTGAATGATGAATGCTTGGAGCAGGTGAATGAATTTGTGTATTTGGGAAGTATGTTTACGAGAGATGCAGATAAATGCAGGTAACTCCATTAATGGAGGACTGAACGCCGTTGGAGCCAACAAAAAGCTGTCCAAAGAAGCGAAGCTAGCAGTCCACAATGGAGTGTTTGTATCTACCCTGATGTATGGCAGTGAAGCATGGAACTGGCAGAAAAATGATGGAAGTAGACTGAATGCTAAACTAAATAGAAATGAGATCCCTGAGGCCTATGTGTGGTAAAACCATGTATGATCGTGTGAGGAATGTGGAGATCCGAAAAAAATTCAAGGCCGATGTGAGCGTAATAAGTAATAAGTAAGATTAAGAAAGGGCCGCTTAGATGGTTTGGGCATGTTGAGAGAATGAATGAAGAAAGGAGTGTAAAGAAAATTTATGACGCGAATTTGAATGGTAGAATAAGTCGAGGACGCCCAATGAAGACGTGGCACGATCAAGTGAATCAGTTACTTGAGTCGGGCCATGTCAAGAGTCAGAATAATAGAAGAGTATGTATGAGAAGATGTATGAATGTGAATGAGGCTAGGAGTGTGTGCCAAGACCGAGGTGTTTGGGCGGTCCGTCCGTCCAACCCCTGTGGGGAAACGGCGATGGTTAGTTAGTTAGTTAGTTAGTCGGTTTCGGGAAAATATGGTATACCTACGTGCACAAAATATAACTAAGTGTCCTTAAAGTGGTATGCAGAGAGGATGGACCGCCGAACAACAAAATTATAAAATATGGTTTCATTCAAATCAAGGATAAAGTTACTTGTCTATATACTGTATGTAACAGCGTATAAGTACACTTAGTCATTGTGAACTGTCACCCATTCGTTTGCGATCTGCAGTTGTCCTAGGGAACGATGAGAAGTTACCGAAAATCGGTCGGTAACTTCATATCGACCGATCATGCTAGCACCCCTGGGGTGCTAGCATAGTCCATCGATAAGGATCGGTAGGATAATTGTCGGTAACTTCTCATCGTTCCCTAGAACAACTGCAGATCGCAAACGAATAGGTGACAGTTCACAATGACTAAGTGTCCCTAATATATTAGATATCAACTGTTGTTTGTACGTTAGCGATCTGCAGTTGTCCTAGGGAACTATGAGAAGTTACCGACAATTATCCTACCGATCCTTATCGATGGACTATGCTAGCACCCCAGGTCACCCCAAGTGACGAGCTAAGTTTGGTGACTTTGCAATGATGCCCGAATTCATGTGGGAAGGTTTGTCTAGGTCTTTGCAGCGGATGCGTCAACCCACCAGATGCGTGCCAGAGGCCGGATGGTGAGAAACCGGTTGATGGAGACCCTGCTAGCACACCTGGGGTGCTAGCATGGTCGATCGATAAGGATCGATAGGATAACTATCGGTAACTTCTCATCGTTTCCTAGCATTACTACAGAACGCCAACGAATAAGTGACAGTTCACAATGACTAAGTGTCCTTAACATATTCGACATCAACTGTTGTTTGTACGTTAGCGATGTGCAGTTGTCCTAGGGAACGATGAGAAGTTACCAATAGTTATCCTATTGATCGTTATCGAGCGAGTGTGCTAGGGCTTGTGTGCTAGCATGGTCAATCGATATGAAGTTACCGACAATCGGTCGGTAACTTCTCATCGTTCCCTAGAACAACTGCAGCTCGCTAACGTACAAATGACAGTTGATGTCGAATATTTTAAGGACACTTAGTCATTGTGAACTGTCACCTACTTGTTTGCGATCTGCAGTTGTCCTAGGGAACGATGAGAAGTTACCGATAGTTATCCTATTGATCGTTATCGAGCGAGTGTGCTAGGGCTTGTGTGCTAGCATGGTCAATCGATATGAAGTTACCGACAATCGGTCGGTAACTTCTCATCGTTCCCTAGAACAACTGCAGCTCGCTAACGTACAAATGACAGTTGATGTCGAATATTTTAAGGACACTTAGTCATTGTGAACTGTCACCTACTTGTTTGCGATCTGCAGTTGTCCTAGGGAACGATGAGAAGTTACCGACAATCGGCCGGTAGCTTCTCATCGATCGACTATGCTAGCACCCCAGGCATGGCAGAGGTGTTGGTTATCTAAGAAATAGTTAGTATGGCGGTACCCATACACGCCTTCCTGTTCGTGATGAAATAGAAAAAAAAATAACTTGTCAATATTATTATTGTTAAAAGGGGCGTTGACGTGTCAAATTTCACCTCTAAAACAGATGTGAGGTCTGTTATTCTATGAAGAGATTATTCAAATATAGCAGAGATAGCAAAGGATAAAACACATAATTTTAATGATACGAAGTTTGCACCGGTCTGTGGCCGAGTTAGCAACGCGTCTGGTTCCCCATCCAGGCGTCGTGAGTTCAATTACTCGGCTAATTCCTCCATCTCTCTAATAGTAACTTTTCCGATTATTGTGATGGAAGTAAGAGATTTTCAAATTCTTCTTAAGTCAGTTCCTCATCGCTGAGGATCGTGACGCCTACTTCAAGTTGCATAGTGGAAAAGGCTCATCCACTCCTCGCTGTTCTGCGCTGCATGGAGAGCCATTGACACCCTAGTACCGGACGCCACTGATAGATACTTGCTCACTCCATTTGACAGCAAAATCTTTAAATATTAAATAAAAAATAAAATATATAAATGAATTCCTGTTTCCCTTGGTCACGCCATAACTTTAGAACGACTTTACCTATTTCATTCATCTTTTTTTTAAAGTTTTCTATTACTTTTTAGAAGGTTCTTACGGAAAGCAAAATTAAGAAATTTGCGCAGAAAACTGGAAAAATTCCAGAAAACTTTAACTTCGTTAATTCGACTATTTTAACTTCGTACGTTTGACAGTTAGCGCGTTTGATATTTTTAGAGATATTTCCTACATCATTCATCCGATTGCAATAAAAATTTGGTGAGTTGTTGTGGACAAGCCCCGTAAAGGTTTCTATATAGCAATATTTCTATATTGGTTAGTTCTGGTGTTGTGAAATTTGCAAAACAAAAATTGCAATAGGGCACACGCGAGAAGGGGGTGGGAATCCGGGAGGGGCGGAGGGGAATGAAGGAGGGTGGTTCGCGGGATGGGGGACGAGAGAGGGAGAAGGCGGATAAGATGGAAAGAGAATTCGTGAGGGGAGGTTCGCGAGAAGGGGGACAGCGGGAGAAGGGAGGGGAATCGCGGGAAGTTGAAAAGGGAACACGGGAGGGGAAGGGGATGAGGTTGGGGAAGAGGTGACGGAAGGAGAACGGGGGACGAATGGGAAAGGACACGCAGGGAGAAACAATTTCTTTATTTAAGTGGCATTGCAACGCAAGCCGGGTATCAGCTAGTAAAGACGGTTAAAGGTAGATTCAGACTGGACGACGTACGTACGCATCGCTACGCCAAACAATGCTTAGCAACCCATACATTTTCTATGAAAATGGCCACAGACATCGCACGTCGCGATGCGTGTGGCCAATGTGATTCTAAAACATAAATTTTCATTGAAAATCTATTGTTGCTAAGTAGCCCAGATATTGTTAGGCGTAGCGATGCATACGTACGTCGACCCAGTCTAAATGGTCGAGACTGGGCCGGTCCCCGATTTACAAAGCCTTTAACATTTCAGTCATGGTGGCGACTGGAATAAATCAGCTTTTGTTAGAGCAAAATCATTTACAACGATTATCATTCCTTTTTTTTTATAATAAAAACTCTCTTTTTAACTTTTGAAGGTTATTTCCTTCAATGTAATATATCATTGAAGAAGAAGATAACAATAATAATATAATTTTTAAAAATATGAAAATGAACAAGACACAGAAAAATAATAAAAGATAATGGTCAATCATTGTAAGTAGCATAAAGTGATGCCCGTCACTGCTGTTCAGATGTAGGACCGGATCGTGATTTACAAAGTCTATACCATTTCAGTCACGGAATTAAAAAAATTAAAATCATTTACAAAGCTTTTTTTTTTATTTTCTCTTAGATGACATAGGCCCTGAGGAAAATAATTCCCCTCAAGGCCTACGTTTCAAAGACACAATCATGTTTGATGGCGTCATGACAATATAGTCTCCTTCAACGGTAGCAATCTACACAACAGGCCCTCCATTGATATGCTCGGTGTAACTCTAAGTGACCAGCTCAGGTACGGGGGCTCCATCGAAGCCAGAGTTATGTTAACCTGTCAGAAACTGGGCGTAGTTTAATAGTACATAACTGCTAACCCTGTACTAATCGCAAGTGTGCCCCACGGTTGAATTTGGCAGCCAGCTCTGGTCTGGAGCCCACAATACTTCGAAAACGATCACCTTGAAAAGTCGCGCCCAACATATGAACATGAATCTCTTCAAGACCCATGTTCAATCCTCCATCTCCTCTAAAATACCATCCACACAGCATCTTCATAGATGACAGAGGCCCTGTGGGAAATTATTTTCCCGTGTGGAGTTAATGTAAAAATAAAAATTCGTCTGTTTCCCTGACTCAAATGGTGTTTTTTTTAAATGTGAATAACGCAAGAGTCCCACCAACTGCTCTCGACCGGAGCTATTGAACCTGCGGCATCCCTAATTTGGGCATGATGTGAGGCTGGAGGTAGTGGGGAGAGAAAGGAGAAGGAGAAGAGGAAGGTGGAGAATAACTTCGCTGTTCAGATTTAATCACCAAACACGGCTATAGTCATTTTCAAGCAACGTTTCAATTCTGAATGGTGTTCTTACACCAGGGCGATACGTAGAATATATTCCACTCATGTCGCAAATATACCTTAAATTGTTTTAAATTATTAAATTGTCAAAAAACAAATCAATAAATTGAAATTTAATTGCGCACGCCGGGATTTAAACCTGGGTATAACTGGTCATGGTGGCCAAAAAAAACAACTCTATTATATTCGTCACCCTGATTGAAATGGAATGATGATCATTGAAGAAGAAGATAACCATAATAATCAAATTTTTTTAAATATGAAAATGAACAAGACACAGAAAAATAATAAAAGATAACGGTCGCAACTGGGACTCGAACCCAGAACCTTACGTCTTACCGGGACATACACCTCTACCAATTCAGCCATTGCGATCTATTATGAGACTGTCGTAATTGTCAACTTCATATTTCAAATTTCAGAATTAACAATATTATCTTAGACTAATGTTTTTTTCCATATTATTGGCAGCTACCTTTATTATTGGAAACAAGTATTCAAAGAATGTATTTGTTACCTAGATAGTGTCTCGGAGAAATATATCCGATTTTATTTTTATGGAACACCTATTGACTTTTTATAAAAGTCTAAATGAATATTAATTTTTTTTTATAAGAAAAACTCTCTTTTTAACTTTTGAAGGTTGTTGTTGTTGTTGTCCCAGTTGCGACCATTATATTTTATTATTTTTCTATGTCTTGTTCATTTTGATATTTATTGTTATCTTCTTCTTCAATGATATATTGCATTGATGGGAATAACCTTCAAAAGTTAAAAAGAGAATTTTTCTTATAAAAAAAAGGAATGATAATCGTTGTAAATGATTTTGCTCTAACAAAAGCTGATTTATCCAGTTTAATCACAGGAGACCATATTTGTCCCAGCTCACATAGGTCTCACAGAAATCGTTGTTTCTCCGTTACTATCATAGTCAGAAATGTGATCTACACGGTATTGGAAAGAGAATACAACAAACTATATATTCAAATCTAAAAGAAAACCACAAAAAAAATAAAATTTACCCCTTTCTGAAACCAAAGTTTTGCAATTTGAAAAAAAAATTATGGAACTTTGTGAAATTTTTAAGAATTTTTTTTACATGAAACGAAAAAAAGTGAGGTGACAGTAAGGTTAAAATTCATTTATCTAATGAAATAAGTATGTGTTTTATTTTTTTTTTCATTATCAGTAATTTTAGAAAAAAAAAAAGTAAAGTGAGCCTTTTTGAACACCTTTTAAAGTTTTCGCAAAAAAAAAAATTATTTAAAAAATACATAGTAATTTTTAATATAGCAATTTGAAAGCCTATTTCACCACCTTTCGAAAACAGTTTTTAGTTTTCGAATACGTTAACAAATGTTCCATTTATTTGGATTTTATTGCAAAGCGGGAATATTTTTAGCCTCTGACAAAATACGCTAATTTTTTTAAGGGTTATTCCAGTCGCCATTATCACTGAAATGGTAAAGACTTTGTAAATCGCGGACCGGCCCAGTCTCGATCATTTAACCGTTTACAAATTTGTGTCTTAGCTTCCTTTCTCTAAAAATCGAATCATTTCTTTAATTTCTCGGTTCATTGCTTTTTTAATTAATTCTTCCATTAAAGTGTAGATACTTTCTAAATTACATTATCAGGATGACTTCTCTACAATGCAAATTAAAGTCATTTACATTATTTTCTTCGCCAATGTTAATTTATATACAAATGTTAATTTAAATCGAAAAATCGCATCTTTACTGCAGTAGATTTCTAGTGCCAAGGTTATATTGTAAGTAATGTAACCAATCAAGCGCTTTTTGCCACAATATGGCACTATTTCCAAAACCACGGATTGCTTTGTTGCCAAAATATGGCAAATATTCATTAGATGCTTTAAAATGGTTTAAAATTAACGATTTAATAATATTTTTTTTATAAATCCTACGAATATGTGATAACTACTGGAGCGACAGAGCAATTAAAATATTTTTGCTCGGATTTTTAAGTAAATTTTTCCGCCCACATTAAAAAAATCATACCTCCGAATTTGAATATGGAGACATACAAACTGATTATAGTTCTATGTAACCAATGAATTCCACTATCTTTTGTCTATTATCACATATTTGTAGGATTTATAAAAAAAATATAATTAAATCTTTAACCTTAAAACAATTTAAAGAATCTAGAGAATATTTATTTTGTCATATTTTGAATGTACAATATATTATTTAGTCGTTTTAATAAAAAAATTAAATTTGCCTCATTTTGGCAACAAAGCAATCCGAGGTTTTGTAAATAGTGCCATAATGTGGCAAAAAGCGCTCGAGTGGTTAATAGACAAAAGATAGTTAGTGTGCCGAAAAAATTCCTTTAGCAATCCGAGAAAAATGTTTTAAATTCCTCTGTCACTTCAGTGGTTAAGACGATAGACTACGCTTTTCGGCCCATACAAAAAGGACGCCCGGGAAAAAACACTTTTCTACATCGAAAATTGCACAAAATGAAAATATTTTTTTATACTGCCTTCTAGAGGGTGAAAACTATGTCGGTATGTTTTCGAATTTTCGATGCGTTTCGTATTAATGTAAACATTCACTGTCAAAAATGTACGATTTATCAAAAAATATTATTTAAGGAAAAAGTGCTGCTAACTCAACTCTCATAAAGAATTATAAAATTATAAAAAGCTTCCGACGTAGCTTCTTCTTTCTAAAAAAAATATATTTTTTTAAATTTCAATTTCGTGAAAGTTTCGGTGTAGAAAAGTGTATTCTCCATAAACCCCTTTTCGAGCGATTTCTGTAGGTAAATTTGAGCGTCGTCTCATTCGCACATTTCGCATTCGCATGTATTGTAAGTGTGCGTGAGCTTATTGTGAGCGGGACAGAATGACAGACGCGGGTGTTCCGCGTGTCGTTCAAAGTCTAGCCTCTTAAAGCACAGTGACTTTAATGTAATTATAACACACTATCGCAGACCCATGAAAAATTACGGGATATTATAATTGTGTGATAGATAATAGCATGTTATTACAAAACCAGACTTTACCGGTCTTGACAATCCAAGAAATTTAAACAAAATTATTTTTAACAATCATTTCCATTTTTGAAAATGACAAAAGTTGTACAGTGCTCTGAAAACAGAGTTATTAGACCTAAAACCGAAATCAGCTTATTTCATTATAAATATGTATATATATTTATTTAATATATACTAGCTGACCCGTCCAAGCGTTGCTGTGGCTAACGAAACACAACGCCGTCTACTGGATGGTTACCTAACCTAGATAACCAAGTGTCCTGAAAATAAATTAACTCACACCGCCATCTGTCAGAAACTTATGAAACTAACAAATAATTTCAAATAATTGTCCCATAAAAAACATTTCATTCGCAATAATAAATATTGAGATAAATAATCGAGATAAAGACTATCATATCTTTTAAGTTGGACCAAATTACACACAGTAAGCTAAATTTCATCAAAATCGGTCAAGTAGTTTTTTTACTTGGACGAATATTGTGACGCGAGATTTTTATATATATATTTTATGGAAATACCGTACAAGAGTCCAACTGCTTCCAACCGCTTGGAGCCAGTCACACTATGGCATCCCCAATTGGGGTGTGTTAAGAGAAGCATTAGATTAATCAAATCGGGTCACCAAACACGCCTAAAGCCATGTTTCAAGCAACGTTTTAATCCTAGTGGTCTTACACTAGGGCGATACTGAGAGTATCTTACACTCTAAAACGCGCTGCAAATATGCCTTATATTATGTTTAAATGATTAATTTGTGAAATAACATAAATCATCAAATAGAATTTGTATCCGCGACCTTCGGATTGCTAATCGAGAGTCTTACCCCTCGATCATGGGGACTGTCAAATATGTATGTTATGTAAGGAAGGAGATGAGTTAGTGGAAGGTTGAGAAATATTGGTCACTAAACACAGCTAAAGTCATTTCAAGTTACATTTAGATTTTGAGTAGGGCGATACTGAAAGTTTAAGCTACTTTATAGAAATTCCGAATCGAAACTTTGAGCGTTGCTTCAAATGGCTTTGACCGTGTTTGGTGATGAAATCTGACTAACCAGATATTTTATATATTTATATTAATGAAAGAAAAAATACATTGGTTACAGTGATGAGACAATTCATAGATATTAAATATAATATCATTGAAGAATAAGATAATACCAATAAATCTAAACGAAACATGAAACAGAACAATACAAAGAAAAAATAAAAAAGGTAAAGGTCGCAACTGGGAATCGAACCTAGGTCTTATTGTCTTACCGGGACATAGCGTCTTATGAGCCATTGACCAGCGGCTGAGAATAAAAGTTTAAAAATGCTTGCAACTGTACAGGGAGGTTCCAATGAGAAAGATCGATTATTCCCCGTATCAATTTTTTTAAATAAAAAAATTAATATCGATTTATTTAATTCAAAACATTGTTTAATATATACTTACATTCAAATAAGAAATAAAAATACTCAAAACGCATGATGATAAATAATTATTAAATATCGTGTACTTCTTGTAAGTATCTTTTGATCATAAGTAATTATTAATATCCATACTCTTTGATATTTATAATTTTTCAATAATGTCTAATATTGGTGTAAAAAAAATTGAAATATTTTACTTTGTAAGACCTTAAATAAATAGAAAACTGGGGTATTTTTGTCACAAAAAACGTTCTCGGATTTATTTTTTAATGATTTTAAGTTAAATAAAATTAAAAAATTTAAAACCGTGCTGACTAGATTATGTATTGATTTATTTTTTTGTATGATTATATGATTAGAAATTCGTCTTGTTTAATAGAATCTATCGTTTGAAAATTGAACAAATCTGCCAACGACCAACGGTTTAACCTTAGTATATTAAAAATATACTTAGATTTTCAAAATTTTAAAACTGCGTGTACCAGATAAAATAACAATCTTTCAAAATCAATTTATGTTTTTTTGTAAAAAAGAGTCAATACGTTTAGAATTTGATTTAAAAAGGACTAATTTCCGATATTCTCTGGTAATACCCTCTTAACCAACTCTGTTATATTTAACGATGTGTTTTATGTATTTTTCTAGGAGAGAGGACCTCTCGATGGCATGCGTTCGTTAGAACACTACCTCACAGACATCATGCGAGGCGCAGGCGATACCCCAGACCACTTGAAAGGTAAGCAACACCGACTTCTTTTATCATTCACATCTATCACCATCCTAGTCAAGCTAAAATCGATATTTTTAATTAATAATTTCGACTTTTAAGTCAAACATGTTTTCATGTGCATCAAAATTCTGTTTCACAAAGCACTCTCCTTATGGTGAATTGCCTTTTTCCTAGACATTGTTTATATTGTTGTGAAAGTCAAGTGTACAAAATTTCATCAATCTCGAAATAAAACTGTACATTTTTTTGTCCACTAGAGCGACTTTTCTCGGATTGCTAAAGGAAATTTTTCCGCCCACATTAAAAAAATCATACCTACGAATTTGAATATGGAGACATACAAACTGATTATAGTTCTATGTAGCCAATAAATTCACCTATCTTTTGTCTATTATCACATATTCGTAGGATTTATAAAAAAATATTATTAAATCTTTAACATTAAAACATTTTAAAGAATCGAGAGAATATTTATTTTGTTTTATTTTGAATGTTCAATTTGGTCAGTGGTTGAGTGGGCATAGCATTTGGGTCCCACCCAGGCGTTCCGTGTTCGATTCCTCGGCTGGCTAAGTCCTCCATCACAACACAAGCAACATCTTCCGCTTAGTGTGGTGGTAGTAGGAGATTTTCAAATGTTGTTGGGTTATTCGTAACCTGGGAATGTTTGTCTTTCTTTAAAAAAAAATATATATATATATTTTTTAAGATTGGCCACATTTTGGCAACAAAACAATCCGAGGTTTTGGAAATAGTGCCATATTGTGGCAAAAAGCGCTCGAGTGGGAAAAAATCCTTGAGGAACCATGTTATCTTTAGGGATGCTGTGTAGATGGTCATTTTAGGGAAAGGAAGGAGAGGAAGTTCTGGATAAGAAAAAGTTATGAGGGGTGGGTAGGAATCGGGCCAGAGCGGGAGAGACTGGTTAAGGGAAAACTAACCTAGACCTCTCCGGCCGGACTCTCTCGAACCATCGCCTTGCACCGCCAGTCCCAGATTTCTACCAACCCCTCATAAATTTTTTCCTTTTGAAAAGACCCTCCACACAGCATCCCCAAAGATGGCATTTTTTGGAGGTAATGGAAAGGAAAAAAAAATTATAATTCGAATACTGCTCTCTGCTAACTGATGATATCCGTAATGAGGAATTACAAGCTTCCGCCCGCGACTTCGTCTGCGTAGGATTAGTATTTCGAGTAATCTATTTTCTTTTCCTATTTATTTAAAATATGTATAATTCTTGATTCGATTCAAAGTATTAGGCGAGTACTTCAAATAAATTCACTAAGTTAAATATTTTCCAAAATAGAATTTTAATTTAACAATCATTGTTTGCAAAATGTCATTATCAAATTTTGACGTTTTCTATTAAACTATAATTATTATTTTCAATATATTGAAAATAAATAGCTAGCTTTATAAATTATATTAGCCTATATGTTATTCTGATGTATGAGCTATATTATTGTAAAGTTTCATTAAAATCCATTCATTAAATTTCGATTTAAAGAGTAACAAACATACATACATCCATACAAACTTTCGCGTTTATAATATTAGTAAGATTGTGAGTTTGAATGTTATTAGGAGGGCAAGAAGATGGAAAAGAGGAAAGCGTAGAAGTACCTAATTACCTGTACAATTTTTCACCAGGGCAATACTCGCAGTATCTTCAATTCTAGTTTGCCGCTACTAATACAAGCGAATTGGTCACAGTCCTAATAATATTGTCTGTTGTAAAATGAAGTCTAAGGCAACGTTGTGATCTACTCCGAGAGTCTATTTTAACAGCGCGGCCCCAACAGAACGATCCGACCAACCAACGCAGCAAAATACATAAACACAAATACATGCCATTGATATACAAAGCGATGGGATGGCCCTAACATTGGAAACTAGGCAGGACAGATGGGTTCACGGAGAGTTCATCAAAAACGAGTTCATCCAAAACGAGTTCAATCTAACCTAACCTAACCTAACATTGGAAACTAGGCAGGACAGATGGGTTCACGGCGAGTTAATTGAAAACGAGTTCATCCAAAACGAGTTCAACCTAACCTATCCTAGCCTAACCTAACCTAACCTAACCTAACATTGGAAACTAGGCAGGACAGATGGGTTCACGGAGAGTTCATCAAAAACGAGTTCATCCAAAACGAGTTCAACCTAACCTAATCTAACCTAACCTAACCTAACCTAACCTAACATTGGAAACTGGGCAGGACAGATGGGTTCACGGCGAGTTCATCCAAAACGAGTTCAAACTAACCTAACATTAGAAACTAGGCAGGACAGGTGAGTTAACGGTGAGTTCATCGAAAACGAGTTCATCCAAAACGAGTTCAACCTAACCTAACATTGGAAACTAGGCAGGACAGATGGGTTCACGGCGAGTTCATCGAAAACGAGTTCATCAAAAACTAGTTCAACCTAACCTAACCTAACTTAACCTTAACTCTCGTTGTCGATAAATTTGCTTTCGATGAATAGATTTTCGATGATTACGTTGGTTACTGGACAGATGGACACTTCTCACTTTGCAATAAAAGAAATTAAAGAATTCTATTGAAATCTGGGGAAACGCATGTGAAACGTAAATGAATTACAGATAATACAAACAAGGTAATCAAAAAACTATTTCACTACAGATCCAGAACATATATATTAACAAATCAATTATATTTGCGTGGTCGAGGGGTAACGATCTCGATTCCAAATCCGGGTCGCGGGTTCGAATTCTACGTGCGCAATTAATTTATATTTGATCAATTTGTGTGATCTCACAATTAATTAATTAAAAATAATATTTAGTTTATTTGCGGCACGTTCCAGAGTGGAAGATACTGTCAGTGTTGTCCCGGTGTAGACCGCGATTCAGAATTGAAACGTTGCTTGTAATGGTTTTAGACGTGTTTGGTGAATAGCCAGGTTCTTCTCCACCTTCCTCTTTCTCCATATTCTTTCCCTCTCCACTACCTTCAGCTTCAAAAATCAACCCAGTTGGGCATATATCATATATCTAGCATTTTGGAATTATCAACAAGAAAACTATTTACATTTATTTATTGTTTGAAACATTACGCAAGTTTTAAAAATTATTACAATTTGGATTGTCTGAATTCTTGAAACATCAGTTTCAATTTTGAAAATCACACTTAAATTTTGCAGCGAAGCAAATTTGAGTTATCGAAACAGATTTCATGCAGGACTAACGCACAGCACATAAAACTTAAATTGGTATGATTGATACTAGCGCATACCCGAGAAAAATTATGGAATACTCTGAATTCATGCAATATCAGTTCCAATTTTTAAAACGACACTTACATTCAAAACAAATCATTAAATCAGAGATACGCAGGACAGACGCATAACCAAAATTAGTTATTTTATAATGATTCACGAACAAAATGAAATACTTAAAGAACATAATATTTAAAAAGCACTTTTTTTTCATCAGACAGATTTTTTTTCACAAATGATTATGATAATGTTACGACGCTAAAATACAGCAATTTTACGTAGGCACCATATTTAAAAAAAAATAACTGTGTCATTTTAAATGCCAGTCACCAATCTAGCACAAAACATTTCAACGGAGCCATGTTATCCAATCATACCTAACTATTTGACGGTCACAAATTTCCCTAGTGGAATTACTTCATAGAATAGCTTCAGTTACTTCAGTTGCTTCAGTCACCAGTGTGCAGTGTTCAGTCGCGTATTGCTTCAGTCACCAGTCAATATTCAATGTTTGATGGTCGGTATTCAAAATTCAGTGTTTAATTCATATATTTTATCTTATTTTAAAACAAAGATTTAATTTCATTTTACACAACAGTAACAAGTTGATAAGTGTTTATTTCGTTTGTCAGTTGCTCAGTATTCAGATTGTGTGTTTATCTTACTAATATTATAAACGCGAAAGTTTGTATGGATGTATGTATGTTTGTTACTCTTTCGTGCAAAATTTACTGAATGGATTTTAATGAAACTTTACAATAATATAGCTCACACTTTATAAAACTAGCTATTTATTTTCAATATATTGAAAATTATAATTATTGTTTTATAGAAAATGTCAAAATTTGAGAATGACATTTCGCAAAACAATGATTGTTAAATCAAAATTCTATTTTAGAAAATATTTATATTAGTGAATTTATTTCAAGTACTCGCCTATTACTTTGAATCGAATCAAGAATTATAAATATTTAAAAAAAATAGGTTATGAATTTTGGTATAAACATAGATACTGCGCAGACGAAGTCGCGGGCAGAAGCTTGTTATTCTATACTTTTTTAAAACATTATAGTGTTTATTATCGTTTGTCAGTTGTTCAGTATTCGAGTTATATTAAATTACTAGCTTCTGCCCGCGACTTTGTCTGCGTAGGATTAGTTCTTCGATCTATTTTCTTAATTAATTTTCTTATTAATCTATTTTCTTTTACTTAGTTCCATCTACGTTTATACCAAAATTCTTAACCTATTTATTTAAAATATCCATAATTCTTGATTCGATTCAAAGTATTAGGCGAGTACTTCAAATAAATTCACTAATTTAAATATTTTCTAAAATAGAATTTTTTATTTAACAATCATTGTTTTGCAAAATGTCATTCTCAAATTTTGACATTTTCTATTAAACAATAATTCAATACATTGAAAATTAATAGCTGGCTTTATAAATTATAGCCTATATGTTATTCTGATATATTGTAAAGTTTCATTAAAATCCATTTAGTAAATTTTGCGTGAAAGAGTAACAAACACACATACATCCATGCAAACTTTCGCATTCATAATATTAGTAAGAGATCATTCCTTTTAAAGAAATTAGTTGATAAGTGTTTAGTTCGTTAGTCAGTTGTTCAGACTTCAGTGTTCAATTTAATTACTTTATCCCTTTTTAAAATATTGTAAGATAACTCTTTAAAATCAGTTGTTGTTCAGTAATTAGTTGTTTAGTTTGTTCAGTTGTTTTGTGTTTATTTCGTCAGTTAGTTGTTCAGTATTCAGATTTCAGTGTTCAATTACATTTTATATACCTTTACTGCAAGATTTCTCAGTTTTCAGTGTTGCGTTGTTCAGTAATTAGTTGTCATAAGTTTGTTCAGTTGTTTTGTATTTATTTCGTCAGTCAGTTGCCAATATTCAGTTTTTCAGTGTTGAATTAAATTAATTAATTGTGTAGCGTTTTTCAGTAATTAGTTGAAAAGTTTGTTCATTTGTGAAGTGTTTATTTCGTTAGTTTGTTGTTCAGTGTTTACTTGAAATATTTTATCCTTTATAAAACATCGTAAGAGGGACGTTTTGGAAAAGTTTTCACTGTTAAGTTGTTCAGTGATTAGTTGATAACTTTATTTTGTCGTGAAGTATTTATTTCGTTAGTCAGTTGTTCAGTATTCAGACTTCAGTGCTAATTATAATAAATTGGGAGGCGGGAATGGGAACCGCCGCCCCGGGAACCATTTGTTGGATAACCAACATCTCTGCCATTGGTCACCCTAAGTGGTTCGCTACTTTTGGTGACTTAGCAGGGGTGCCCGGGTTCATGGGGTAAGGTTTGTATAGGTATTGGCGGCGGATGATCTAGACACACTGAACCCCAGATTCCTACCCAACCCTCGTACCCTTTTCCTTCCCAGAACTTCCTCTCCTTTCTTTCCTTAAAATACCTTCAACACAGCATCCCCAAAGATGACATAGGCCCTGAGGGAAATTATTTTCCTCAGAGCCTCCTGTGTGGACCTAATGTAAAAAATAAATTAAATTATTAAGCCTTTTTTGCAAGTTTTTTCAGATTTCACTGAAAAGTTGTTCAGTCTTTAGCAATTAGTTAGATTTATATAGATTGTCCATTTGTTCTGAGTTTACTGTTCACTCTGGTAGTTAGTGGTTCAGTATTTAGAAATTAGTTAAATTATTTTATCATTTTATTTTAACTTTGCAAGATAAACGTTATAAAATAGGTTTTCAGTGTTAAGTTGTTTAGTTATTTACCTTTTAGTTCATACGTATGTTCACTTATTCAGTGTTTTCTGTACCTACATTTCGGTGGTTAATATTTCAGTGTTCAATTAAATTATTTAGCTATTTATAATCACAAAACAAAACTAAGTGTCCCCAAGGGGTGTGCAGAGATGATATACCACTGAATAACAAAATAATAAACCATATTTTCATTCAAATGCATCAAGGATAAAACTTCTTGTCTTTATACTGTATATACCAGCGTACAAGTATCTACAATAATTCGACATTGAAAATAAATTCGTTTGATATCTGTACCAACTTATTATCAAAGGTAATTTGAAGTCAATTTTAGATTTGACGGTCCCCAATTTTGGTATTTTGTTTAGGAGTTGCAAAAGATGAAGACTTTATTACCATAGAATACCAAAAATTAGTCCTTTTTAAATCAAATCGAGACGTATTGACTATTTTTTACAAAAAAACATAAATTGATTTATAAAGACACTTTATCTGCTAAACGCATTTTTTAATTTTTTCAAAATTAAGTTTATTTTTAATATACTAAGGTCATACCGTTGGTCGTTGGCAGATTTGTTCAATTTTCAAACGACATATTGTATTATACAACACAAGTTTCAAATCATATAATCATACAACAAAATAAATCAATACATAATCTAGTCAACACATGTTTCAGAATTTTAAAATTACTTAAATTAAAATCATCAAAAAATAAATCCGAGAACGCGTTTTGTATCGAAAATAACTCAGTTTTTCTATTTAATAAGGTCTTTCAAACTAAAATGTTTCAGATATTTTTTACACACTTATTTTGTTTAGACTTTATTGAAAAATCATAAAATCATATAGACCATGGGTGGCCAACCTTTTCAGCAGCCGGGCCAAATTGAAAAAATGAGATTTCCTACCGGGCCGTACAAAAAAATTTATTTAATTATTCCAAGCAAACAAGAAATATATTGTTTTTTTAACCGCTTGAATTTAACGTAGGTAGACATAGGAATAACGTGTGCCCCGGAACTGAGTTATTAAGAAGATATAACAAAAATGAGAATCAAACATATTTATTAGTGTTTGGCAATACCAAAAATAATAATAAAAAATTAACAAAATATAATAAATTTTAGTGAGATGTCTGATTTTGTTTGTCAGAACTAAGTGCATCAATTTTGATAACGATTGATGTTGTTGCTACACGCAAACAGTTTTCCAAGTGCTCATTAGTGATTTGTGTTCTCATTTGAGATTTAAGCCAGACAGCGCCCTTGAGGTGATTTTTCACAAAAACGGCGCTATACAAGTCAACCAATTATTATTATTATTATTAATGTGTTTCATTCCACTACAAAGCTGTTCACACGTGTTGTTTCAAATAGCGAAATGCGGGATATTTCTCCTTGTCAAAATATGTTTTTTAAAACTCTTCCAAACCAACGTGATTGAATTTCTCCTTTAACCGTGCAGCACAACACATTTCACAATGTTCCATTTGTAAAATTGCAGCAAAAATCACACGATGCACTCGTATTTTAAAATCTTGAAGTCAGTTTTCAAATTCCACGTTCAAGTCGGATATAAACGAAGTGTTTTTATCCGCCGCCATTTATGTGTCGTCTGGCTGCAATAACAATGTAGGAAAGTGAGTGAAGATTTTTGTCCTTAACTGTTGTTCTCGAAGCCCAAGTTTCATTTGGAATGCAGAAATAAGATCATACATGTTATTAATTAGTTGATCTTTCCCTTGTAGACTAGTATTAACAACATATGTATCCTTATCGACCAGAAATGCAAAGTCACTAACCCACTCCTTGTCTTCAAATTCTGGGATACTTTTTGACTTGCTTTAAAAAAAATAATGCATTTCTTCCTTCAAATCAAACACTCTTTTCAACATTTTGGCACGGGTCAGCCTTATTTCTACATAAAATTATGTAAGTCACTATACTGTGAATCCAAAGACTTGAGAAACTCTTGGAACTGACGCTGATTCAACACTTTCAACTTATTACCAACTTTGCAGGCCTCATTTTCAATCAATTTTACCAAACCTTCGTGTTTCCCAACCAATGCTGAAGCACCGTCTGCTGTTAAGATAGGTTGTTGAGTTGTAACGAAAAGCGATTCAATGTCTTTGTAACAGCTCCTAACAAATCTCGTGAGCAAGTAGTATCTTTATGTGGATACAGTGCCACTAATTGTTCTATTTTGTTAAGATAGACATCAACACACCTTTTAAAAATTGCCACTTGGGCGGTATCTGTTGGTTATGTGCTTTCATCCAATGCTAGAGCATAAAATATGAACTTGGATGCTCGATTTTTCAAATTATCTTCAATATGGTTTCCAAGTCGTCGACACGCCTAGTAATATTTTGACGAGACTTTACTTTTGAGAAATCCGTTTTTTTCTGGGCACAGAATTTCAACGACACTCTCCAAACATTATTAAACCATTCACAATCTAAATATGGCTTCGATTTTTTACTTGTATCATGGCTACTTCATAACTAGCTTTTACAAAGCATGCTGACTCTTGAGCCGCTCTAGTAAATATCCGACGTTGTGCAGAACGCTTTCTTTTTAATCATTTACTTGGTCTTGTCAAAATTGCCGTTCGTACTTTCAAATTTATTTGCATGTTTAGCCTCGTAATGTCGTTTAATGTTATACTCTTTCAAGTCAGAAACAGAATTATTGCATATGAAGCATAATTACTTTGTTTTAAATTCGACGAAAAAATAATTCAATTTATGTACTGAGATACTTCCCCATATATGATATTTATATGATACGAACTACGCACTATGGAATGTTCTTTTGGTGGCTTTATATAAACTAAAAGACATCATATGCTCCGCGGGCCACAAGTAGAGGCCCAGCGGGCCGCATGCGGCCCGCGGGCCGCGGGTTGGCCACCCTTGATATAGACGATCGTCCGTGGTCGAGTGGTAAGACACTTGAATCCCATTCGGAAGGTCGCGGGTTCGAACCCGACGTGCGCAAATAAATTTTATTTGATTAATTTATACCTAAGTGAAGCCAATTTTTTTATAATGTAATATAATATGTATGTACATTTTTTACAAAATGTCACTAAATGGTCCAACACTGTCTTTAACTTCTGTTTATGGATTCCTATTACCAAGTAGTTGACGGCCGGTGAAGCCCAGGGGTAAGGCTTTGGACTCCCATTCCGAAGGTCGCGGGTTCGAACCCGGCGTGTGCAAATAAATTTTATACGATTAATTTGTGTTATTTCACAATTAATTAATAAAAATAATATATTTGCGGCACGTTCCAGAGTGGAAGATACTCTCAGTATCGCCCTGGTGTAAGACCACCATTCAGAATTGAAACGTTGCTTAATAATGGCTTTAGCCGTGTTTATTGACTAGATCTTAATAGCCAGGTACTTTTCCACCTTCCTCTTCCACATCTCCTTCCCTTCCGCACTTACCTTCAGCCTCACAACATATTCCAATTGGGGATGCCATAGTCTCACTGGCTCCAGAAGGGAGCAGTTGGGACTCTTGTGAAGTTTCTCTATAAAAAAAAAACTTATGATCAAAAAATACTTACAAGAAGTACACGATATTTACACGGAATAATCGATCTTTCTCATCGGAACCTTCCTGTCCAGTAGCAAGCATTTTAAAACTTTTATTCTCAGCCTCTGGTCAATGGCTCTGAAGGTTTGGAAGTACATATCTGTCTAGCAACACTATCTATAGAGATTTGGACACTTAACACGGTATGCCCAAGTAGATTTAGATTGGCTTGATTTGTTTTAGGAAAAATTATTTTCACTGTTTTTATTTTATTTTTGAGTGTTTTGTATAATATTGTGAGAGTGGTTATTTCGTTCTGTAATTGTTTTAACGCTTGACTTCATATCCGGAGGTTATTTGGTTCAATTTACAATAAAATTGATTGCAAAATACAAATTTGTTTTAGTTCTAGATAAACCAATAGAAATTTGTCCTTTTTTTTAATAAAACAAACACTTAGTATTTAACCACGTATATTTATTATTTGATATATCGACCGGTTTCGAGAAATATGTCCGTTTGCCAGTGAAATCGATAAATTTACAATATCAGAGGCCCTAGCACGCTTGCTCGATAAAGATCGATAGGATAACTATCGGTAACTTCTCATCGTTCCCTAGCATGACTACAGATCACCAACGAATATGTGACAGTTCACAATGACTAAGTGTCCTTAACATATTCGACATCAACTGTTGCTGTACGTTAGCGATGTGCAGTTGTCCTAGGGAACGATGAGAAGTTACCGATAGGTATCCTAGGTAGCAAGCGTGCTAGGGCCTCTGAGGCCCTAGCCCTAGCACACTCTCTCCATAACGATCGATAGGATAACTATCGGTAACTTCTCATCGTTCCCTAGCATGACTACATATCGATTTGTACGTTAGCGATGTGCATTTGTCCTAGGGAACGATGAGAAGTTACCGATAATTATCCTATCGATCGTTATGGAGCGTGTGTGCTAGAGCCCTGGTGTGCTAGCATGGTCGATCAATATGAAGTTACCGACCGATTGTCGGTAACTTCTCATCGTTCCCTAGGACAACTGCAGATCGCAAACGAATAGGTGACAGTTCACATTGACTAATTGTCCTTTAAATATTCGATATAAACTGTCGTTTGTATGTTAGCGATCTGCAGTTGTCCTAGGGAACAATGAGAAGTTACCGACAATTATCCTATCGATCGTTATCGATCGAGTGTGCTAGGTCCTCAGGCGTGCTAGCATTGTCGTAGCATAATTTATTGTCTGTAACTTCTCATCGTTCCCTAGGACAACTGCAGATCGCAAACGAATTGGTTACAGTTCACAATGACTAAGCGTCCTTAATATATTCGATATCAACTGTTGTTTGTAAGTTAGCGATCTGCTTTTGTCATAGGGAACGATGAGAATACGGAAAATTTTCCTATCGATCTATCAGGGGTGCTAGCACGATCGATCGATAAGGATCGGTAGGATAATTGTCGGTAACTTCTCATCGTTCCCCAGGACAACTGCCGATCGCAAACGAATAGGTTACAGTTCACAATGACTAAGCGTCCTTAATACATTCGATATCAACTGTTGTTTGTACGTTAGCGATCTTCAGTTGTCCTAGGGAACGATGTGAAGTTACCGACAATTATCCTACCGATCCTTTTTGATCAACCATGCTAGCACCATCACTTTTGAAACCCTCAAAGAAAATATCCGTCAAGAATGCGAGAACCTAATGCTGGAAAAATGTCATAAATCGGGCCCGTATTGTCACAATTCTGGCGGCCACTTGGCCGATATTATTTTTTCGACTTAACAGAAAAAAAATTAAGACATCAAATAAACACAATCCAAAAGCATAACCAATTTTTTCATTTATAAAAAAAAATAGTGCAAAATAACATGGAGTGACAACTTTTGCGCCACCCTGTATATGAATTAATTATTACATTATAATGTCATCTAAATTTTAATCCGATCAACCTATTAAATAATAATTTTCTCTCTAATCGGCTTGCTAATTAGTTCGAATGTAATATTATTAATCGATAGTTTCGAAATAGCGATGCCGATTTCTATTCTCCCCATCACTAGTGTTGTTATGGTCGAGGATGAACCAATCTAAAATAATTTCCCGCAGTTAGAAGCGACATAGGTACAATTATGTCACAATTTAAATGTCAGAATGGACAGTGAGAGGTAGAATTTTCTGAACAGAATCGAATAATAAAATTTATTACTCGATTTATGTCAATTAAACAAGTAAATTGTTTTTAAACTGTATGAAATACATCCCGTTTTCAAAAAACTCGCGTGCCATCTCTTGCAATTTCTACAAATTTCAAAACGCCAGAGCTCACCAGTAGGCATGTATAGAAAGATTCACAGGCGAGCAAACAACAACTCACCAAAGTTTCATTGCAATCGGATGAATGGTAAAGGAAATAATTTCATAACGCCAGAGCTCACTATTATAAATAGAAATCATCCCAGGAAATAATTTCATTACGCCAGAGCTCACCAGTATATATATATATATAAAGTTTCATCGCAATCGGATGAATAGTATGTAGGAAATAATTGCATAACACCAGAGCTCACTAGTATATATATATAGACCATCCCGGGCATGCACACTTCAAATCCCTAAAGTTTCATCGCAATCGGATGAAAGTATAGGAAATAATTTCATTACGCCAGAGCTCACCAGTATATCTGTCGAATGTTTCATCGCATCGGATGAATAGTATTTAGGAAATAATTGCATAACGCCAGAGCTCCATTCAAAATCCATTCAGTAGTTTTTGCGTGAAAGAGTAACAAACACACATACATCCATACAAACTTTTGTATTAATAAGATAATATTAGTAAGATAAACAATATTGATAATATAACGGCATATCTAAAAAGGGCTTTGGATCCGGTTTCCAAACACATCTAAAGCCATTTCCAGCAACGTTTATATTTGGAACGATGGTCATATGACGGCCTCCGTGATCGATGGGTAAGACTCTGGAATCGCAATCCGGAGGTCACGGGTTCAAATCCCGGCGTGCGCAAATAAATTTTATTTGATTGATGTGTGTTTTCGCAATTTAACCATTTAAAAATAATATGTTGTATATTTGCGGCACGTTTCAGAGTGGAAGATACTCTCAGTTCTGCTCTGGTGTAAGATAACCATTCAGAATTGAAACACTGCTTGAAATGGCTTTAGCCGTGTTTGGTGAGTAGCCAGATACTTTCTCACTTTACACCACCTCCTTCTTTTACTTCTCTCCACTTCCTTTAGCCTCACAACATAACCCAATAAAGAGTCCTGTTGGAGAGAACAAAAGGTCTATCTCAACCAGTGTCTCTCGATCCGGCCCGCCACGCCACGTCCCACGTTCCTGGAAAAATCTCACCCCATAAACCCGGGCACCCTTGCTAAGTCACCAAACGTAGCGTACCATTTGGGGTGACCCATGGCAGAGGTGTTGGTTATCGACTCCTAAATAAGAATTTAGGGCTCTTAGTAAATACTTGTTTAGCTCCATCTATATGTATGTCTATATATATATATATATATATATGTTTATATGTATACAATATATACATAGATATATTAAAATTCTACAAATATTTATTTAAATTTATTATCATTAGCCTCGCTTGATCAAACCGTGCGCATCGACGTCCGCTCCCCCCGCGCTTTGCGCGTCACTGGTATTTCAAAATACTGACTGAAATATTTCATGCACTGGCTATGAGAGGAAGAGAGAAAGAAAATGTGCGCGCGCACTGCTCTCTCTCTTGATTCTACAATCTGATTTCACTTTTCGTAACGCTGTAATTTCCGTAACGCATTCGCCAGTCTACCCCTCGAGTCAAGCGTGCGTAAAGAAGTATTTACTTTAAAAAAATAAAAATAAAATTGCGCAGGCCAGTTATGAAGCTGACTGTCGCTAAAATAACACGCAATCCATTATCATATGTTAATGGCTTTAGCTATACACTTGATAATAGATATTATACTAAGATATGCTGTTACAAAACTTTGTACAAACAATATTCCATACCTACTCGTTATTTCATATTGTGTCCCTGTGACATATCGTTAGATTATATTGTTTGATAGTATATAGGTTGACATCAACCCGTTTAATCACAAGAGACCATATTTGTCCCAGCTCACATAGGTCTCATAGAAATCGTTGTGTCTCCCTTACCATCAAAGTGAGAAGTATGATCTAAACGGTATTGGAAAGAGAATACAACACGCTATATATTCAAATCTAAAAGTTAGCCACAAAAAATTAAAATGTAAACCTTTATAAAATCAAAGTTTCCGATCGCAATTTGAAAAAAAAATTATGAAACTTTGTGAATTTTTTAAGATTTTTTTTTTTACATAAAATGACAAAAAAGTGAGGTGACAGTAACGTTTATGATTCATTTGTCTAATGAAATATGTAAGTGTTTTTATTTTTTTTCATTATCAGAAATTTAAGTTAGAAAAAATCAAAAAAGTTTACATACAAAATTTTTATATTTAAGAAATAACATGATTATTTTTAACAATAAAATTTGAAAGCCTGCTTCATCATCTTTCGTAAACAGTTTTTAGTTTTTGGATACGTTAATAAATAGTAAATTTTTTTGGGATTTTATTGCAAAGCGGGAATATTTTTCGGCTCTGAAAAAATACGCCAAATTTTTGAAGGAAATACTCATATTGATAAAATTGAGATAGAAAGAAAATACTGATGCTGTAGAAAAATGGTCAGGATTCCATGGATAGTCAGAAACACGAATGTGTCCATTCTGGAAGAGCTAGCCATCCACAATAGGCTTTCAACCATCTGCCTACAACGAATATTAAGAGCGATTGACCAGCGGCTGAGAATAAAAGTTTAAAAATGCCTGTAACTGTGCAGGGAGGTTCCAATGAGAAAGATTGATTATTCCCCTATCAAATTTTTAAAATTAAAAATTTAATATCGATTTATTTCATTAAAAACTTGCTCTAATATATACCTTCATTCAAGTAAGCAATAAAAATGCTCAAAACGGACGATGATAAATTATTAAATATATTGTACTTCTTTTAAGTATTTTTTGATCATAAGTATTTATGATTTTTCAATAATGTCTAAACAAAATAAGTGTGTAAAAATTTTTTTTTTTATTTTGGTTTGTAAGACCTTAAATAAATAGAAAAACTGATGAGTTTTTGTCACAAAACACATACTCACCATGACGGTAAGGGAGATACAAGGATTTGTATGAGATCTATTTGAGCTGGGATAAATTTGGTCTCCTGTGATTAAACGGGAAAAAAGTCATTTGTAAATTTAATTTTAAAATGTACACGAGTATTTTGTTTCATCTAATATATAAAAATGGATTCCTGTTTGTCTTGGTCACGCCATAAGTTCAGAACGACTTTATCTATTTCATAAATTTTTTTTTAAGTTTAAGTTTTCTAATACTTTGTAGAAGGTTCTTACGGAACAAGAAAATTCTTCTTTTCTTAAGAAAATTGCATAATTTCAGAAAACCTAAAACTAAAACTATTTTATCTTGGTACTTTTGATAGTACGCGCGTTTGATATATTTAGAGATATTTCCTATACTATTCATCCGATTGCGATACAAATTTGGTGAGTTGTTGTGGACATGCCCATGAAGGTTTCTATATGGCAATATTTCTATATTGGTGAGTTCTAGAGTTATAAAATTTACAAAAAAATAAATTGCAATAGGGCACACGCGAGTTGTTTGTGAAAAATTTGTGTATTTTATGGAGTTTAGCGGCAGAGGAAAAAGGCGGGAGGGGAAGGGGAATCCGGGAGGGGCGGAGGGGAATGAAAGACAAATGGTTTGCGGGAGGGAGGACGAATGAGGGGAAGGCGGAGAAGATGGAAGGGGAATTCATGAGGGGGGGATTTTCGTGTCAAGGAGAGGGAAGGGGAGCGCTACGAAGGTGAAAAGGGAATGCGGGAGGAGAACGGGACGAGGATCGGGAAGAGGTGGCGGAAGGGGAAAGGAGACAAATGGGAAAGGACACGCAGGAAGAAACAATTTCTTTATTTAAGTGGCATTTCAACGCATGCCGAGTATCAGCTAGTTTTGAAATACATAACGGGCTTTTGTAGAACAGTAATCATGAAGAAAAAAAGTATTACACTAACATTGATTACTATAATTGAGGTATGTTATTATACCCTTCTTCTAACTATATTCCGTGCAGTTTAACACATCCACTACTTTCGAAAAGCAGTAATTTATATTGTTACAAAATAGTTTTTTAGAAATTTTATAATCTACAGTAAGGCAGAAATTAAAAACAATAAATAAATATTGATTTTAAAATGCATATTTTGTGTAAAATAAAAAAATAAAAATTGTGAAAAAAAAATTTATGTGAAATATTGTGAAAATGAGTGAACAACTTGTGGCGAATATGAATTTACTTGGTGAGTTTTTTTTTTTTATACTAAATCTGTTTTTTATTTATATACGGTGTTCGGAAATTCGTAGTACAAGCACAAAACCGGTCAATTTACATAACATAAAAACTAGACAAATACAAAACTACAAAAAATGCATTAAGATATGATATTAACTCCTACAGACCGATTTTTTTTTTTTTAAATAAATAATCACAATTTGGACTTGATTTATTTGAAAACGAAAACTCTGAATGTGATGTAGCTTCGATCTACGGCCTCCATGGTTGAGGGGTAATTCTCTCGGTTCAATGTCTAATCGGACTATGAAATCTCAGTGTCTGAATTCTTATAGTAAATTTATTCAGACACGATACTTCCTCACATGATAATTCATCACTTCATAACTCACATTAACCTAACCTAACCTAACCTAACCTAACCTAACCTAACCCAACCTAACCTAACCTAACCTAACTTAAGGTTAAAAACCTTAATTATCAGTTTTCGACCTTCGAGACATGATGAATTATCATGTGAGGAATTAACATCCGATGAAAAGTTTGTACTCAATATTCATACACTTAAAAAGTTTCCACTGAGTAGACCAGTCACCATTCTCTCGACTACCAATCCGAAGGTTGCTGTTTCAAATCCGGCGTGCGCAAGTAAATTTTATTTAATAGAATTATATTATTTCAAAATTTAATCATTTTAAATAATATAAAGTATATTTGCAGCACGTTCCAGAGTGGAAGATACTCTCAGAAACGCCATTTTTTATATGAATACCTCACAGTCCCAACTGCTCCGGTCTGGAGCCAGAGAGACTATGGCATCCCCAATAATTGAGATACGTTGTGAGGCTAAAGGTATGTAGTAATGGAGGAGATGGGACAATGATGGTGGGGAAGTGCCTGGCTATTAAGATCCAGTCACCAAACACGGTTAAAGCCATTTGAAGTAACGTTTCAATTTTTAATGGTGGTCTTACACCAGGGCGATACTGAGAGTATCTTCCACTCTAATCCGCGATCTACGGTTTGCTAGTCGAGAACCTTGCCTCTCGACCACGGTGTAAGACCGCCAATCATTTGGGAGGCGGGAATGGGTACCGCCGCCCCGGGAACCATTTATTGGATAACCAACACCTCTGCCATAGGTCACCCCAAGTGGTTTGCTACGTTTGGTGACTAAGCAGGGATGCCCGGGGACATGGGGTAAGGTTTATCTGTCTAGGCGGCGGATGATCTAGACACACTGAACCCCAGATTCCTACCCAACCCTCATACCTTTTTCCTTCCAAGAACTTCCTCTCCTTCCTTTCCTTAAAAATACCCTCCACACAGCATCCTCAAAGATGAAATAGGCCCCGAGGGAAATTATTTTTCTCCGCGCCTCCCGCGTGGACCTAATGTAAAAAAAAAATCAGAATTGAAACGTTGCTTAAAATGGGTTTTTAGCTATGTTTGGTGACCGGATCTGAATAGCCAAGTACTTCCCCACTTTCCTCTTTCCAATCTGCTTCCCTCCCCACTACCTTCAGCCTCACAACACACCCAAACTCACTACAGGCGGTTGAGCGCAATTGGGACTCTTGTGCGGTTCACACATTAAAAAAAAGTTTAAGGTTAGGTTAGTTTAGGTTAGTCGTGGAGCATGACGATATAGCTACACAAAACTTGCATTTTTACATTTGAATGGAATTTGCGTGATCTTTAAGAGGACACCGGCGTTTTGTCTATATCAGTGATTTCCAAAGTGGTTAGGGGTGCTAGCATGGTCCATCGATATAACCCTATATCTATACTACATTGACAAAATCCGTCATCTTTTGTCACTTATCAATATGTGCTAGCACAGTCACCTATTATTGATAAGACATAATCCAACCGACGATTGACAAAAGCTCGCCAAATCATATGCGATCTTGGCTCTGACCCTAGCATGGTCCATCGATAAAACCCAAGTATAGATATGAAATTCATTAAATTCGTTGTCTATGGTCAGTTAGCAATAATTGCGAGCACAGTGAAAAGATTATTCCGTTAGTCGGTAGATAAAGGTCACTGATTTTAGCGCGGCTTCCGTAGTGTCAGATAAGATATCAATATGCAGTTTTATTTAAATAATGTCGTTCGTTATGCAAGTTAACTGACTTATTAATAATGGAGGTTAACCTAAAAACCTCCTAGTATTTAAAGAAATCGTATATGCGATCCATAAACTTACATGCATTCATTTAAGACGAGATCAATTTATTCATTTTGCTTCGAGATACGAACTTTGATAAAATATGTCTTTGGATCGTATCAACTATTTAACTCCCGTCTAATCGCAAAAAGTAAATGCGAAGCGCCGATGTATATTAAAGTTAGTATTTCAATTCGAAATTGTCAATTTATTAGTATTTTTTAATTTTTAAATAGCTCATTTGAAATTTAGTAACGTAAATTCATCAAAAAGGTGCCAGTGTTGCCATCTTATACCGACTTAGTATTTTTTTCCTTCCGATATCGGTTTCTTTAGCAACGGTGAAAGCGTGCTAGGACATTCGATATAAACGTCGGAACGGTATAATACAACGGAAGATGCAAATCACGGGTGTAAATGTTCGAAGGATGATATTTCAAAGATCTAACTGTATATGGAGCTAAATATTACTTCGTAAAATATAATGAACTATTTATTAGTGAGATCACCCAAAAAAGTTGATTATTTATATTGTTAACACTACTCAAAGCAGCATCCAAAAAAGGAATGCATTTTTCTTCGCCCATTTTGTTTCAAAATCCCGCGCTTTTATTGTCGAGTCCACTTTGGTCGAGTATGTAGAAATGACGCGTTAGCATATGTAAGTGGAGTGGTTCTAAAAGTTTATTTTAATGTTTTTGAAATGTGGATTTGTGTTTTTATTCCTGAATTGAAAGTTTGCTCTTCTATTTTTACATTTAGTTTTGTACGCATGTGTCAGATCCTGCTACTCAAATTGCTGGAGAAAAATTAAATGAAATTCGTGTTCTTGTCAATTACACTGGATAAATTTTTAAGGACTCAGTGGTGCCGTATGAAAATCTATGCTTGACGAGAGCATTATAGAGTTCAAAGGATGTCTTAAGTTTAAGGAGTATATTCCATCCAAACGCCAACGATTTGGAATAAAAATATTTGTTTTGTGCAACGTGCAGACGGATATATTTTAGATGTAATTATTTATTGTGGTGAAGTGACGGATGTTACTGACGAACAATGTCTTGGGGCTTCCGGAGCTATTGTCACCACTCTGTTAAAAGACTACGTAGGTAAAGGCCACAAATTGTATGTAGATAATTGGTACACTAATAAAATATCATTTAAATTTCTGCTTGACTACCAAACCTACGTATGTGGAACAGTTCGAAAAAACCGTAAAAACATATCAAAATTCAATAAATCGAAGAAGGGGTAAATTGCCTCACATTATTCTGGTTCACTTATAGTATTAAAATGGCACGACAAAGGATAAATGCGTATTTTAACAACGCTTCACGATGATACAGTTTCTCCAACAGGGAAAATAAATTTTAGAAGAGGAGAAATAATTTCAAATCCAAATTGTATCGAAGATTATAACAAAAATATGGGCTTAAGAGATAAATCGGATATAACTAGTGTAAATGCCCTACGAAAATCAATTAAGTGGTACAAAAAAAGTTTTCTTTCATCCTACATATTAAAATTTACCGAATTCATACATAATGCCCAAAACCGTTAGTTCAAAAGATATTAGTTTTCCTGATTATCAATTAAGTATATGTTATAAGACAATTATTAGAAAAATATCATATTTCGTCGCACCCTGAAGTTGGTCCACGTGCGTCACAAGATGTTACATTACGGTTATCTGCCAAAATGCTGGCTAAACATATGCCGTGACCTATACCCGCAACGGATAAAAAACAAAAAGCTGTAATGTTTGCTCAAACAAAAAACAAGAAAAATGATAAAATATATTTGTGGTGAATATAACCTGCCGTTACGTATTTGTCCATCTCAACGAAATTCCATGAGAAAAAAGAATAATAATTTCAAATCTTTTGTAAATAAAAAAAAAACTCCAATAAATGTGAAAACAGTTGGAGAATCGTTCGTTGCCTATTGCCCGTTCGTGCTAGCCGATTGTCAGAATCGTTGTTTATTATGCTCACTTCAAATATTCTGTGTTTGTTATGTATCTAAATCGATCTTTAAAATATATCAAAACGGAAATTTGATGATTTTCATTTTGTTGTTAATGTATACTAACCGCTAAGGTTTGAATAAAATAATTTGACATTTGACACAATATGTTTGACGTTTTATGTACATAGACAATATAGAAAATCTTTCCAGTGTTGCTAGCGTGTTTTACCAAACCTTTATCTACCCAATGTCAGTCGGTATAATATTATCGGTAGTTGCCTATGTCTATTCGATATTGTAAAGTTATCGATTTCATTGTGCTAGCACTCCAGGAGGTGCTAGAATAGTCGATCGATATGGATCGGTAGGATAATTGTCGGTAACTTCTCATCGTTACCTAGGACAACTGCAGATCGCAAACATACAAACAACAATTGATATCGAATATATTAAGGACACTTAGTCATTGTGAACAACAACAACACTTTTTGCTTTATTTATTTATACTTCGTGGAAACCAACAAAAACCAACAACAATGATGAGGAAATCATGATCAACACCATACAACAACCTGCAGTCCACCTCGGAACAGGAATACCTAGTGAGGAGGACTGAGGATAAAATACTTCACTTTGTATTCTTAATTTATTTAATATTGTATTTTAATTTTAATTTGTATTGTCATTAAATAAAAAAAAAAATATGAAGCATGTGAAAAAATGCTTTAAAATTCAATTTTCTGGCATAAAATATTTAACGTTTTCCATACATAACTAACCATCACGCCGTTTCCCCGCAGGGGTAGGCAGAGATGACTGACAGACAAACACCTCGGTCTTGGCACACACTCCTTGCCTCATTCACATTCATACATCTTCTCATACATACTCTTCTATTATTCTGACTCTTGACATGGCCCGACTCAAGTATCTGATTCACTTGATTGTGCCATGTCTTCCTTGTGGCGTCCTCGGCTTCTTCTACCATTCACATTAGCGTCATAAATTTTCTTTACACTCCTTTCTTCATTCATTCGCTCTACATGCCCAAACCATCTAAGCGACGCTTTCTTAATCTTACTTATTACGCTCACATCAGCCTTGCATTCTTTTCGGATCTCCACATTCCTCACACGATCATACATGGTTTTACCACACATACGCCTCAGGGATCTCATTTGTACAGCATTCAGTCTACTTTCATCATTTCTCTGCCAGTTCCATGCTTCACTACCATATATCAGGGTAGGTACCGGTACTCCATCGTAGACTGCTAGCTTCGCTTCTGTAGACAACTTTATGTTGGCTCCAATAGCGTTCAATCCTCCATTAATAGAGTTTTTTTTTTTTTTTCATAGAGAAACCTTACAAGAGTCCCAAGTGCTCCCAAGTGAGACTATGGCATCCCCAATTAGAATATGTTGTGAGGCCGAAGGTAAGTGGGGAAGATAATGAGATATGGAAGAGGAAGGTGGGAAAGTACCTGGCTATTCAGATCTAGTCACTAAACACGGCCAAAGCCATTATTAAGCAACGTTTCAATTCTGAATGGTGGTCTTACACCAGGGCGATACTGAGAGCATCTTCCACTCTGAACGTGCCGCAAATATAACATATATTATTTTTATTAATTAATTGTGAAATAACACAAATTAATCAAATAAAATTTATTTGCGCACGCCTGATTCGAACCCGCGACCTTCCGAATGGGAGTCAAGTGTCTTACCACTCAACCACGGACAGTCGTCAAAGTTACCTGCATTTACCCTTCTTTCAATATCCCTATCAGTCTTCCTATCTCTATCAAACTCATCCACTTGCTCTAAGTATTTTATTTATTTATTTATTCTTATTTATCCATAAATAGAATTGTTATTTTCCGTTACATTATTCTTTTAAAACAGATTTTTAGATTTTCTCAGAATGTATTCAGTCTCACATGATTCATATTCTATATGCAATTACGATGTATTACAATTTGAGGTTTTACCTGGTTAAAAATACCTATTTCTGAAATTTCTCTGCGACCAATTTTTCTCTAATGATTCCTCTATATCAATATTCTGTGAGTACGGTTGTTGTCAATACCGAACTGTCCCATCAGCTGTCAAGTCTGTCACGGCGCATTACGACCGGCGGTCAGGCATGACGGACCTTATTGTATTTGACTGCAACCAGCTACCAGCCAACTAACTACCTAACTAACCGAACTGCCGCAATTTATATTATTACTAGATGTTGCTTATAACGGCTGGATTATACCGATTGACAGTGGCGGACTATTAGGCGATACTGTAAAAAACAAATTTAATGATTTTTTTAAATTTAAATAATGCCCGAAAATTATTGATAGTTTCCCAATAACTTCATAAATTAAGAGGGTATAACCAGACAATACGGGAAATTTGTCCTTTTTTAAATTAAATTCTAGACGTATTGACTGTTTTTTACAAAAAAAACATAAATTGGTTTTGAAAGATTGTTATTTTATCTAGTAAACGCGCTTTTTAAATTTTGAAAAACTAAGTTTATTTTTAATATACTAACGTTATACCGTTGGTTTTTGGCAGATTTGTTAAATTTTCAAACGAAATATTGTATTATACAATACACATTTCAAATCATATAATCAGTACAGCAAAATAAATCCATACATAATCTAGTCAACACACTTTTAAAAGTTTTTATTTTAGTTCAATTAAAATCATTGAAAAAAAATCCAAGACCGTGTTTTGTGACGAAAATACCTCAGTTTTTCTATTTATTTAAGGTCTTACAAACTAAAATATTTCACATGTTCGTAATAAGCATTAACTTTGTGGCTCGCCATAATTTACAATAAAATATATAAATTTGTTTTAGACCACTTTAATTTTAATTACACTCTACCGGTTTCGGAAGAACCCTTCCTTCGTCAGGAGAATATTAAAACTAACCTATGATACAAAATATTGATAGATATATACCAAACATTTAGGTGCTGGAGTGGGAGGTCAAAGGGGGATTTTTTCAATAAACCGCTCTGTTATTGCTGGATTTCCCGCAACTACCCCCCTCCCCCTTTGACCTCCCACTCCAGCACCTAAATGTTTGGTATATATCTATCAATATTTTGTATCATAGGTTAGTTTTAATATTCTCCTGACGAAGGAAGGGTTCTTCCGAAACCGGTAGAGTGTAATTAAAATTAAAGTGGTCTAAAACAAATTTATATATTTTATTGTAAAATATTTAAATTTTTATTTACACACTTATTTTGTTTAGACATTATTGAAAAATCATAAATACTTATGATCAAAAATTACTTACAAGAAGTACACGATATTTAATAATTTATCATCGTGCGTTTTGAGCATTTTTATTGCTTACTTGAATGTAGGTAGATATATATTAAAGCAAGTTTTGAATGAAATAAATCGATATTAAATTTTTAGTTTAAAAAATTTGATAGGTGAATAATCGATCTTTCTCGTCGGAACCTCCCTGTGCAGTTGCAAGCATTTTGGAACTTTAATTCTTAGCCGCTGGTCAATGGGTCTTAACCGTAGTATTTTCGTTACACTACCTTCTTCTGTTGTTAACGTTTCGGACTACATTACAGTGTCCACCATCAGGGCAGACGTGTAATTAGGTACACTGGATAGAAAATTGACACTGTCTGAAACGCTGTCCAAAGAAGGAGGTAGCGCAACACGGCGCAATACCCCAAAAATAAATCACTATGATACTTTTGGCCTTGAAAATCTCAAATCATATCAACTATAATACGATCAAAATTTCACCAAGATCTAAAACGGGCCGAGAATCAACGTTCGTTGACCGTTCGAATTTTGAAAATTCAAATGACGCTGAACGTCGGTTGATTAAAATTTATCAATTTTTTTTCTACACGGTATCTGGAATCTCGTAGAACAACAAAACAATCAAATTTTTTGGCATATTTTTTATCATTTTATTTTTATAGTGAATACAGTAAAAGAGTCTGGACTGCTCCCGTCTTGAGCTGGTGGTGAGACTGTGGCATCCCCAATTGGTATATGTTGTATGGCTGAAGGTAGAGGGGAAAATAACGCGTTGGGGAAGTACCTGGTTATCCAGATATAGTCACCAAACACGGCTAAATCCATTAAGCAACGTTTAATGGCTTTTCTGAATAGTGGTGTTACACCTGGGCGATACTGAGAGTATCTTCCACTCTGTGACGTGCCGCAAATTTGCTATATATTATTTTAAATGAATTAATTGTGAAATAACACAAATTATTATTAGTCGAGAGACTTACCCCTCGACCACAGAGGGCGTCGAATTTGATGTTTCAGATACTGATTTTTCTTACATCCTGAATAAGTATTTTTATAATGTCAGTACTGCCCTGTTCAAATTTTAGCACTATTAAACGGCTCGATGCATCTACGACGTTGCCAAACTCAAAGTGCTTACCTACTATATAAAAACCATTAAATATATATTGTTTACTAGTTGAAGTCCCCGGCGTTGCCCGGGCTTTACGCAGAGTTTTCCGAAATCATATGTAGATCAGGCGTAGTCCATTGGTAGGGCGTTGGACTCCCATTCAGAAGGTCGCGGGTTCGAACCCGGCGTGCGCAAATAAATTTTATTTAATTGATTTGTGTTATTTCACAATTAATTATTTAAAATAATGTATAGTATATTTGCGACACGTTCCAGAGTGGAAGATACTCTTAGTATCGCCTTGTTGTAAGATCACCATTCAGAAATGAAACGTTGCTTGAAATGGCTTTAGTCGTATTTAGTGACTAGATCTGAATAGCCAGGTACTTTCCCACCTTCCTCTTCCTCGTCTCCTTTCCCTCCCCACATACCTTCAGCCTCATAACATACCCCAATTGGGGATGCCATAGTCTCACTGGCTCAAGACAGGAGCAGTTGGGACTCTTGTGAGGTAATGAAAAAAAAAATATATATATATATATCAATTTTCTTCTTATTTTGAACGTCAAATATGCATTGACCTCCTGCCATAGTTAGGTCACCCAAATTAGTTCGCTTCGTGACTTAACAGAGGTGTCCAGGTTCAAGGGGTGAGGTTTGTCTAGGTCTTGGCGGCGAATGCGTTTGCTCACCTACTGCGTGGTAGGCCAGATCGGGAGAGACTGGTTGATGGAGACCTAATCTACGGACTCTCTCGACCCATCGCCTTGCACCGCAGTGGGAGAGATGGATTCTTACGCCTGTCACTCCTGGACACATTGACTTCCAGATTCTTATCCACCTCTCATATATTTTTCCTTTCCTGAACGTCATCTCGTTCCTTTCCACAAAAATACCCTCTACACAGCATCCCCAAAGATGATAATATATTTCCTGAAGAATATTTTTAATCTTAAAAATCTCTCAGGCCTGTTGTGTGGAGCTAATGTAAAAAAAAAACACTCTAACCTTCTGACAGAATATATCAGAGGCCCTAGCACGCTCGATCTATAACGATCGATAGGATAACTATCGGTAACTTCTCATCGTTCCCTAGCATGACTACAGATCGCTAACGAATAAGTGACCGTTCAAAATGACTAAGTGTCCTTAAGATGATAGACTTCGCTGTTCGGCCCATACAAAAAGGACGCCCGGGAAAAAACACTTTTCTACATCGAAAATTGCACAAAATGAATATATTTTTTTTATACTGCCTTCTAGAGGGTGAAAACTATGTCGGTATGTTTTCGAATTTTCGATGCGTTTCGTATTAACGTAAACATTCACTGTCAAACATGTACGATTTATCAAAAAATATTATTTAAGGAAAAAGTGCTGCTAACTCAACTATCATAAAGAATTATAAAATTATAAAAAGCTACCGACGTAGCTTCTTCTTTCTAAAAAACATATATTTTTTAAATTTTCAATTTCGTGAAAGTTTCGGTGTAGAAAAGTGTATTCTCCATAAACCCCTTTTCGAGCGATTTCTGTAGGTAAATTTGAGCGTTGTCTCATTCGCACATTTCGCATTCGTATGTATTGTAAGTGTGCGTGAGCTTATTGCGAGCGGGACAGAATGACAGACGCGAGTGTTCCGCGTGTGGTTCAAAGTCTAGCCTCTTAACATATTCGACATCAACGGTTGTCTGTACTTAAGCGATGTGCAGTTGTCCTAGGGAACGATGAGAAGTTACCGATAGTTATCCTATCGATCGTTATAGAGCGAGCGTGCTAGGGCCTCTGATATCTAAGGGGCTATCCGTGTTTGGTGACTAGAACTGAATAGCGATTTACTCTCACACCACCCTCTTCCCCATCTCATTCCCTTCCTCTTAAGAGGAATATAAATGGCAGATATATTTGACTTCTTACCCCTTTAGCGCCTTTGTTTTGTTTTTGGTATTATCTGCACGATGAAAGTAGCGCCAAAGTTGTTTTTATTTTTTTTATGAATAATTTTACAAGAATGAAAAAAACTTAGTCAATGGATCGAGTCAAAAATAATCTTAGCCTTTTCGGGGTATTTTTCAAAATTTGTTTCTTATATAATTTACGCAATTAATAATTTTATTTTAATTCCAATAAATAGAGAAGATAGGAAAAGCTTCAATGTATCCATAGCATACATATGTAAACCGATTCCTAGTAAAAATCAGTCTCAAAACTTAACCTATCAGAGGATGCCACCGTCTTACTGGCTCCAGATGGATGGGAGCAGTTGGGACTGTTGTGCGAATTTGTAAAAAGTTGTTTTATACGGTGTATTCATTGATAAGTGGTGGCGTCAATTTTATTTTAACCACTCAGGACTCGGTCATATTTTGTCAGAAGATGAAATTATTTCCGTTTTGCAATAAAATCCAAATAAATAAAAACATTTCTGAACGTATCCGAAAACTAAAAACTGTTTTTGAAATGTGATGAAATATTCTTTAAATTTTTATTATCAGAAATAAACAAATTCTTTCTAAAATATATGTTTTTTTTAATGCAATTTTAAAAAGTTTTAACTCGACTTAAGTTTTTTCTTACTAAAATTACCGAAAAATAATTTATATAAATTTACACACTTTATTTGACAAAATGTGTTATCGTCAACCATTTTGTCGTTTCATGTAAAAATTATTAGTAAAAAAATTGCAAAGTTTCATAACTTTTTTTTTAAATTTCTGTCGGAAACTTTGGTTTTATTCAGGTGTACATTTTAAATTTTTTTGTTAACTTTTTTTGAATTTGAATATAAAGCGCGGTGCTTTCTCTTTAAAAAATATTACGATCTCACCACGATAAAAATGCTCAAAACGCACGATGATACATTATTAAATATCGTGTACTTCTTTTAAGTATTTTTTGATCATAAGTATTTATGATTTTTCAATAATGTCTGAACAAAATAAGTGTGTAAAAAAAATTAGAAATATTTTAGTTTGTAAGACCTTAAATAAATAGAAAAACTCAGGTATTTTTGTCACAAAACATGTATTCGGATTTATTTTTTAATAATTTTAATTTAACTAAAATTTAAATTTTGAAAACTGTGTTGACTAGATTGTGTATTGATATATTTTTTTGTATGATTTTATGATTTGAAATTTGTGTTGTTTAATAGAATCTATCGTTTGAAAATTGAACAAATCTGCCAACGACCAACGGTATAACCTTAATATATTAAAAATACACTTAGTTTTTCAAAATTTTAAAACTGCGTGTATCAGATAAAATAACAATCTTTTTCAATTTATGTTTTTTTGTAAAAAGAGTAAAAACTTCTAGAATTTTATTTTAAAAAAGACTAATTTCCGATATTCTTTGGTAATACACTCTTAAGAAGGTACCCTGAGGAGTATCGGTGTTGATTTTTGTTCAGTGATATCATCTTTCATCCCTCATCACTTCCACTGAAATAAAATCTTCTAGAATGGCTTCTTGCTAAGCTGGGTTCGTTTTTTTGTTGCAGGATTTATCAACTGTAACACTGGCCCCCTACAGAATCTCAACAATATTCATGGAGGTAATGCTAACTTACCTAACCTAACCTAACTTAATCTAACCCAACCAATCTAACCTTACCTTACATAGCAACAATTTAGCCTATTCCTTAAGATGATACCCAGTGGTGGAGAAATTCGAAAAATAGATTTTAGTAAATTTTTGCTGTCACTTTTGCTCTTACTCCACCGGATATTGAGCGAAAGGGAAGCGAAAAGCATCTTGGGCTACTAATACCTAACTAAAATCTAGGTTTTGTATTCCCCACTTTTCTCCTCCAAAAGTGGACTAATTTTCAATTTTTTTTTACCAACTACTAACTAAGAAAAAACTATTCTATGTCTGTATGTTTTGCTTTTTTTAAAAAACGTTGTCTAGTTTGTATACTGAACGTCTTTTGACGGCGTTTAAACCAGTCAATTTTATTGATTTTTGGAAGGTCATAACTTCTATTAAAAGTAACTTATCAAAAAAAAAACCAAAAGGTAGACACGCTAGTAGTTGATATCTAATTTATGTAAAAAAAATATTTTCTCTAGGGTTAAAATCCAGAGAGATAAATAGGGAATACGTTTGTATGGAAAAATCACCACCGGGTATCCCCTTAAGCCGCGGTATTCCGGATTTATAACATATGTCCACTCTAAAATCCGAAGGTCGCAGGTTCGAATCCGGCGTGCGCAAATAATTTATTTTGTGATTAATTCGTGTTATTTCTCAATTAATTCATTAAAAATAATAAATTTATACTATTTTTGCGGCACGTTCCAAAATGGAAGATACTCTTAGTATCGCCCTGGTGTAAGACCACTACTCAGAATTGAAACGTTTATTGAAATGGCTTTAGCGGTGTTTTTTTATTATTTTTTTTTTAAATATTAACTCTACACAGGAAGCCCTGAGGAAATAATGTCTATCAGTGCCTATGTCATCTTTGAAGATGATGCGTGGAGTGTTTTTTTGAGGAAAGGAAGAAGTGAACATGGGTCTTGAAGAGAGTTGTAGGAAGGAGGAAACACAGAGGCCGGCAAATCGTTACACAGCCGAGCTGTTGAACTCAAGAACGTGTCGTAAAAACAAACCCGTTCTCATGTGACAAATGTCAACCTTGTACATATGTTGGACGCGCGTTTGGCGTGTTTCCCGACTATGCACCTGTACCGAGGGTATCAATGACGCTAGTTCCTCGGAGCATCTTTCATTGAAATACCGGTAGAACAAGGATAGCATTCCCACCTGACGCCTTTGCTCTAAAGATTGCAATTCGTTTGTTAAGATCGGAGAATCTATTAAATGGACCGCCCGGTTCTGCACAGAGAAAAATAAAAAAATGCGGGAATTGAATTTCTAATATTTTTCAAGAATTTGGTTTTTTTTGGGAGAACCTTTTTGTTAGAAAAACGCGAGGATTCTGGCAATTTTTTGTTTATTCAACCATGTTGAAAAATAATACTTAATAATAATAGGAGAATGTACTAACTAACTAGCTCTCTTATAAAAAATTTAGGCATATTAGATTTGTCAAAGAATTTGTAATTAAAAATGCAAAAATCAGTCATTTTAAATACATGTGGGATTACGAAAGATTTTTGAAATATTTATATTGAGGGATCAGTAGGATGTATCGGTCAAATTAGGAATTCCACCGAGCTGAACCCTCCGATATGAAAATATCTGGAGTCGGTGAATTATTTTCCCATTTAATAGTTTGGTAGATTAACATGTTGTTCTTGTATTGTTTTGTATTAATTATACTTATATAATACACTTGCATAACGTGGATTTACTAGATGATCATTTATATGGAAAAGTGTATGAAAGGGTTTAGTTTTTCCTATGGGAAAAACTAAACCCGGACCTGAAAATCTTGTGCGTAAAAAAATCTATTTCTAAAACCCTGAGGAGGTATATATGTGAGGTAAAACCATGACGTATGCTCGTGTGAGAAATGTGGATACCCGCAAAGAATGCAGAGCTGATGTAAGCCTACTGAGTAGGATTAAGAAAGGGAACCTCAGGTGTTTTGGGCCTGTAGAGGTAGAGAGAATGAATTACCTGCCGTCATACAATGATAAACAGTATCACCTGCCAATTTTTCATTTTCCTAAACTGACAATTTGCCGGTTAACCTAGAAACGCTAGCAATGTCCTAGTTCATCCTAAATCAATAAATGGCGCAGTAACTTCCTACCCAGGACAGCTGATCGCCTATTTCTGATTTCCTCAGGCACTTTTCGTCAGAGAAGGTAAATATCCTACATTAGTTACATTTGTTAATTAATTGATGCCTTCATAATTACCTTTAATTGTACTGAAGCCCCGGCATTGCTATGTCTACCCGGCAGTGATTTTTCCATACAAAGGTATTCCCTATTTATCTCTCTGGATTTTAATCCTAGAGAAAATATTGTTTTTACATAAAGTATATATCAAATACTAGCGAATCGGTACTTTTTGTTTTTTTTTTATAATTTACTTTTTATAGAAGTTATGACCTTCCAAAAATCAATAAAATCGACTGGTTTAAACGCCGTAAAAAGACGTTCAGTGTACAAACTAGACAATGTTTTTTAAAAAAAAGCAAAACGTACAGACATAGAACAGTTTTTTATTATGTAGTTGTAAAAAAAATGGAAAAATCAGTCCACTTTTGGAGGAGAAAAGTGGGGAATACAAAACCTCGATTTTAGTTAGGTATTAGTAGCCCGAGGTGCATTGTCCCTTTCGCTCAATATCCGGTGGAGTAATTGCAATAGTGACAGCAACAATTTAGTAAAATCTATTTTTCAAATTTCTCCACCACCGGGTTTCTTATCTTATCATCTTGATTCTCTATTTAATGTCCACATAAGAGTGAGTGCCAAGACTGAGTTTGGCGGTCTGTCCTCTCTGCCCACCCCTGCAATGAAACGGCATGATGGTTAGTTAGTTAGTTTTAGTTGGATACATTGAATTTGACCCGAATAATTTTAATTTCAGGTCACATACTGCACTGCGACTTAAATTTTCCCCCTTAAACGACGAAAACACGCGTAAAATTGGGATAGATTTCTCGAAGAGAAATAAAAATAAAAATGGGATAGATTTTTAAGTGCGCAGTGCGCGGAAAAGGGATACGTACGAAAACGTTTTTCCTTTTGTGTGACAGCGATGGCGATATGATGAAAAACCAAGCGCGAAAAAGAGAAAGAGTAATAAACGTACGTTGGGAAATTCATTCAGAGGGAAAGAGAGAAATGTGCGGGGTTTGATGAAGAAAAAGAGGGATGGGGGATGAATTGGTTCAAAACTCAATGTTTGGGGTTCAGTGAACCGGCACGTGGCTAGGGGGGGACGAAATGTGGCACGGAAAATAATATATTAGTTTGACCTATTTCTTTACGTGCCGCTAGATGGCAGGCGTGTTGACAAATTATTATTATTTTTATTACTATTTTGTGGTTTGTGTCTAAGCTAGAAGAATGAATGAATCAATAGTAACAACAATTTGGTTAATATTGGAAATAAGTCAGTTATTTGAGACTGGGATGTGGGTACCGCCGCCTCGAGAACCATTTATTGGATAAACAACACCTCTGTCACAGGTTACCGTAAGTGGTTCGCTACGTTTGGTGATTTAGCAGAGGTATGCAAATTTATGGGGTTAGGTTTGTCTAGGTGTTAGCGGCGGATGCCTTTGCCCACGTACTGCGCGGCGGGATGGATCGGGAGACATTTTGACTTCTCCAGCTGGTTCTCTCACCTTGCACCTCAGTCACTTCTAAATAGAGATTGACCCCTGGATTCCTACACAGAACTTTCTCTCCTTCCTTTCCCTAAAAAAGACCCTCCACACAGCATCCCCAAAGATTACGTCGGCTCTGAGGGATTTTATTGCTTAGGGCCTCCTGTGTGGAGATAATATAAAAAAGCTATTTTTGGAAATATTTATTTTCATTATTTTTAAAACATAATCCATAATAATAAAATTAACCGTTATTTGACAGTTATTTTAGCATTTTTACGTGAGTCCCAACTGCTCTCAGCTGTCTGGAACCAGTGGGATTATAGCATCCTCAATTATTGAGACTGTAGTGGGATGGGGTAGGAGATGGAGTACCGTCACTCCGGGAACCATTTATTGGTTTACCAACCCCTCTGCAATAGGTCATCCCAAGTAATCTGCTGTGTTTGGCGACTTAGCAGGGGTTCATGTCTTGGCGGTGGATGCACCTACCGATCAGCTACATGGTGGGTTGGATCGGGAGAGGCCGGTTTGGTGAGACCATTTGACCTCTACAGCAGGTCTCTCTTAACTCATCGACTTGCACCGCATTTGATGGATGGATTCATCATCCATCATTCCTGGATACACTGACCCCTAGATTCCTACCCACCCCTCATACCTTTTCCTTCTTTGAACTTTCTTTCATTCTTTCCCTTAAAAAGGCCCTCTGTACAGTATCATCAAAGATGAGATAGGCATATGTTTATATATTATGGCAGATTGCACCATCCTCCCAGTCCTGCTGGAATCAAAAGTTTTAAAAAAAATGACACAATAAATAAATTATGAAATAACACAAACCAATTTTTTTAAAAATACTTGAGCATTCCAGGATTTGAACCTGCGACATCTGAATTCGATGACAGGTTCATGGTTGTTATTTGTTACACTATGTTTAATGTAAAATGTTTATGCTATAAATGGGAATGGCTGAATAATAGTCAACAGACTGTAATTATCACAATTTATTAATCTTCGGTAATAATATTACGAACAGGTGTTAATTAAGAGATATAAGTACTGGAAAATCTTTTTGGTCTTTATGATTTCATTAGTGTAATATCAGTATCTTAGCCATAAACTGAAGTGTCTGTGTTTGTGTCTGTTCGCAGTGAAGTACCCCTTCTTCCTGGGAATGGAGGAGCAGGGCTCGCAGGGCCCCGGGGGTGCAGGCGACTCCGCTGCCGGGGAGCTGCCCTCTGCAGGTAACAACAATAACAACACCGATAACAACAGCACCAAAAATAACAACAACACCAATAACAACAACAACAACACACACATCTCTCATTAGTTTCACATCTACCATTATATATTATTATAACGCCCTTGTTCAAAGTGTGGAATTTTCTCTATTTGACAAAACACATTATGAAAAGAGAAGAAATATTAAAAGAAAACAACTGACTTCACCTTACATAACAAAACCTTACCTAACCTAGCCTAAACTATTCTAATAATAACACCAACCACAACAACAACAACCATAACAAAATCAACAACCAGAACCACAACAACAACGAAACAAAATCAACAACCAAAACCACAACAACAACGACAACAAAATCATCAACCAGAACCACAACAACAACTACAACGAAATCAACAACCAGAACCACAACAACTACCACAACAAAATCAACAACCAGAAACACAACAACAATACACCAAAATCAATAACCAAAACCACAACAACAACGATAACAAAATCAACAACCAGAACCACAACAACAACAACGACAATAAAATCAACAACCAGAACCACAACACCAACACAACAAAATCAACAAGCAGAACCACAACAACAACGACAACAAAATCAACAACCAGAACCACAACAACAATGACAAAAAAATCAACTACCTGAACCAAAATCAACAACCAGAACCACAACAACAATGACAACAAAATCAACAACTAGAAACACAACAAAATCAACAACCAGAACCACAACAACAACGAAAACAAAAACAATAACAACACATACATCTCTCATTATTATAACCCGCTTGTTAAAAACTGGAAAGTTTTCCTGTGACAAAAATAAATTATTAAAGAAAAACTGACCTAGCGTAACATAACCTTCAAAAAAAAAATCACACTGTTACTTATACCGCAGGGGTAGGCAGAGATGATGGACCGTGGCACAACCAGTCTTGGCTCACATTCTTTGCCTCATTCACATTCATACATGGTCTCATACTCTTCTGTTATTCTGACTGTTGACATGACCCGGCTCACCACCTATAAGGTGGGACATCTCAACACTTCATTTTAGTATTTGAGAAACTCGTTATCAAATTGTATCCTATCGAATACTACAAACAGAAGGTCTTGAGATAAATAATTTGTCATGGCTTATATTACCTTTGGGAATGCTGTGTGGAGGGTCTTTTTGTGGAAAGGGAGGATTAATCAACATGTTGTAGGACGGAGGTCAACTGTGTACACAGCGCCGGTTCTACGAAATCTGGCGCCCTGTGCAGGAAGTACCGATGGCGCCCCCCCCCCCAACATTTTTTTAAAATTCAGATAAAAAATTTATATACATATAGAAAAAAAAAAAAAAATTATGCAATATGTTTAAAATAAATTAATATCCCGCCAACACGAATCAAGAGTAACTTTTCCAAGTGACCTGGCGGTAGCTATCTATGACACTGGACAAAATAATAACATCATAACAAAATATAATATAAAACATGAGGCAGTTTAGTTCAGAAATAATAATATTCTGATCAGTTTGTTTAATATGGTGCCAAATCGCGCGCGAATGGCAACATAAATAAACCACTAACGCGGCGAAAGCGACGAACTATCATCAAAGAGCAACTTGTAATCAACGAAGGGAGATCCGTAGGAGAAGCGATTAATGAACCAATCACAATGTTTGTTGAATTTCGAACGATACAATGGTCGTAAGAGCAACAAGGAAAAATAGGTCTTACGTTCGTATGAAATATATTGTATTTGGAAAAAAATTCCTTGACGTGAGTCAAATCCGTATTTCGTTAAATTTTAACCATCGATGCGCGCGCATTAGGTTCACGCATATGGAAAGTGAGTGTTGCCAGCGCGAACTAATAATTCCGTATTACGAGTAATTTTTAAACGATTCGGGGAATATTTTAATTGAATTTTAAAACAATATTTATTTTATCACGGCGCCCCTTTGTAGTGGGCGCCAGGTTTTTTGCACGTTTTTGAACGTATGGCAGATCCGGCGCTGTGTGTACAAATGTTGGGCATTTAGCATTTTTCCCGACTGTGCACGCTATTTCCTCGGAGTATCTTCCATTGAATTACCGGTAAAACAAAGACATCCTCCCAACTCGACGCCTGTGCTCTAAAAACTGGAATTAGTTTGTTAAGATAGGAAAATTTATCAAACAGCCTGCCCGTTTCTGCACAGAGTCGAGGGTTTTTATCAGATATTTGTCTACTTCCGAATTTACTAATCCTACATGTGTCTCCGTTCCAGGACTCTCCGGGATGGTGTCAGGTTCTCCCGCCAGATCCTCCCCTACCAGCGGTGGCTCGGAGCCCGGAGGAGAGAGGTTCTCCCGGAAGGTCTTCGTGGGAGGCCTGCCACCTGACATTGACGAAGGTAATATAAATATGAAAAAAAAAAGTTTATGTGATACCTTTACATGCGAGAGTTCGGATACTACCCTCTGTTGTATCCCTCTGATTTTCTTGCCGGATTGTTTAGACGCTAGGAGAAAGATTGCAATGGTGTTAGTGGCGCACAAGCTGTTAAATGGGCACATTTGCAATCCTGATATTCTGGAAGGAATTCAACTTCATGCCCCCGATAATTTCATCAGATCTAGACAGCACAGACTATTTATTTTTCCAAGAGGCAGGACAAACCTACCAATGATCATGCCTTTGGGAAGAATGATTACTTTGCTAAACCACATTTCTTCTGTGATTGACATATTCAATTTAAACAAAAGCGAATTTAAGATCGCGATAAATATATTCTTTGGCTAGCGTAAACTGTAATTTGACAAATGTAACTGGATTTTACTGTTTTTCACAATCTTACTAATATTGTAAACGCGAAAGTTTGTATGGATGTATGTATGTTTGTTACTCTTTCAAGCAAAATTTACTGAATGGATTTTAATGAAACTTTACAATAATATAACTCATAAATCAGAATAACATATAGGCTATAATTTAAAAAGCTAGCTATTTATTTTCAATATATTGAAAATAATAATTATTGTTTAATAGAAAATGTCAAAATTCGAGAATGACATTTTGCAAAACAATGATTGTTAAATCAAAATTTTATTTTAGAAAATATTTAAATTAGTGAATTTATTTGAAGTAAGTACTCGCTTAATACTTTGAATCGAATCAAGAATTATACATATTTTAAATAAATAGGTTAAGAATTTTGATATAAACGCAGATGGGACCTAGGAAAAGAAAATAGATTCCTCAAAGTACTAATCCTACGCACACGAAGTCGCGGGCAAAAGCTAGTAAATAAATAAAATAAAATACTCAACCAAGTCACTTGTTCAAATATAATCAGGGTATTCTTCCATCTTAGTTTTTCTACTCTCCTCTTGTCCTCTGTTCATGTAATAATGGTGTATGTTAATATGTATTGCAGATGAGATAACCTCTTCCTTCAGACGATTTGGAGCTCTGGTTGTTGACTGGCCACATAAAGCGGAGAGTAAGAGTTACTTCCCGCCCAAGGGATACGCCTTCCTCTTGTTCCAGGTAACTAAACTATTATTATTTGCTTATTGGAGTGCTTGCCACTTGACAGAGTTTTCAAAATTCTTTTTTTTCAAGTCGGTTTTTCATTGCTGAGGATCATGACCCTCGGGATCCAAGAGGCAACTCAGTATACCTCTAAGAACACACTGTACTGTGTTTCAAGCTGAGATGAAAGCCATCTTGGCCTGCGCACAGGAGAATATACGCATCGGGTACAGGAATAAGAACATAAGCATATGCTCTGATAGCCAGGCTGCCCTAATGGCACTGGGAAGTAACCGATGCGACTCTAGACTGGTGATGGAATGCAGGACTATTCTCACAGAACTCGCTAACATCAATAAAATAACCCGGATTTGGGTACCAGGACATAAAGGTATTGAGGGCAACGAGCGGGCTGATGAACTAGCAAGGAAAGGGGCGAAAGCACCACTTGTAGGATCCGAGCCGGCCGTAGGAGTAGCAGCTTGCCACACAAAACTACATATCGATAGGTGGGTCAAATCCCAGCACTGCAAAGTATGGGAGAGGGCACCCGGAATGAGACAATCCAAAGTTCTCATAAAAGGACCGGACCCTAGACGAACCAGGAAACTACTCAATATGGACAGAAACTCGCTGAGGGAACTGGTAGGACTATTAACGGGACACTGCCATCTCAGTGGAAGACACTAATATATGCAGAAAATGTTAAGAGGATGAAGAAACTCCAATTCACCTATGGTGCTAATGTCCTGCCTTGGTGGGAACTAGGCTCAGATACCTGGGGAGACATACAGTAGAACCAGAAGACAAAGCCACATATCCAATGACAACCCTGGTGAACTTTATTAAAGGGACTGGGTTGTTATTAAAGGATTGAGGTAAAATGGGAGATAGAACAATGGGCCTATGGCCTAAGTGCTCACGGGAACTGCTTGTAAACCGTCTCCGCCTTTAAAAAAAAAAAAAATGACCCTTTAATTTCCATGGTGGACAAGGTTCCTACACTCCTCGCTGTTCTGCGCTGCATGAAGAGCAAGGACACGCTAGTGCCAGACACCACTGATACTTGGTCACTCCAGCGCAATGGTGACCTTCTCCTGCTTCTCCTGCAAAACACTGCAGCCGGTGAATATGAGTTTTTCCGAGTTTGAGTCCTCAGTTTGTCGATCAACGTGTCCAAAGTATTTTAAGATACGTTGTAGGCAGATAATTGAAAGCCTATTGTGGATGGCTAGCTCTTCCAGAATGGACACATTTGTGCATCTGGCTGTCCATGGAATCCTGAACATTTTTCTACAGCACCAACATTTTGAGGGCTTCAACACGCTTTCTTTCGCTGGCCCTAGTGTCCAAGTTTTTCTATGCTGTATTTATTTTATGTTTAATATATATATTCATTTCTTTTTTACATAAGAGGGCTCTCTTTGGGATGCTGTGTGGAGGGTCTTTTCAGAAAAGGAAAGAGATGAAATTGTGGGAAAGAAACAGGTTTGAGGCGTGTGTTTGAATCTGGGGGTCAGTGTCTCCAGGAGTAACAGGCATATAAATCTACCTCTCCCACTGCGGTGCAAGGCGATTGGTCAAGAGAGTCCTGCTGGAGAGGTTAAAAGGTCTCCCTCAACCAGTCTCTCCCTGCCTGCCGCGCAGTAGGGGGGCAGATGCATCAACCACCAAGATCCGGACAAACTTTACCCCATGAACCCGAGCACCCCTGCTTAGTCACCAAATGTAGCAAACCACTTGCAGACTACCACTGGACGAATGCATACCGCAAATCTTTACAAACCTCATGAAGCTGGTTAACCAAAGAACCCTTTTAAGTCACCAAACGTATGTCTGATTACGTCTAAAAGGGATCAAAATGACAATCTAGTCTCCTTCAACGGTAGCATTCTTCCGAACAGGTCCTCCATTGATATGCTCGGTGTAACTCTAAGTGACCAGCTCAGATACGGGGGCTCCATCGAGGCCAGAGTTAAGTTAGCCTCTCAGAAACTGGGCATACTGTACAGGGCCCGCAGATACTTTAATAGTACACAACTGCTATCCCTGTACAAATCACAAGTGTTGAATTTGGCAGCCACCTCTGGTCTGGAGCCCCAAAGTACCCGAAAAACACCCTCGACTCTGTGCAGAAACGGGCGGTCCGTTTGATAGACTCTCCCGTCTTAACAAACGGATTGTAATCTTTAGAGCACAGGCATCGGGTTGGAATGCTATCCTTGTTCTACCCGTATTTCAATGGAAGATGCTCCGAGGAACTAGCGTCATTGATCCCCTCGGCACCGGTGCATAGTCGGGAAACACGCCAAACGCTCGCTCAACATAATATATGTACACGGTTTACATTTATCACATGAGAACTGGTCGTTTATACGACTCGTTCTTGAGTTCAACAGCTCGGCTGTGGAACGATTTTCCGGCCTCCGGTCTCTTCAAGACTCATTTTCACTCCTTCCTCTCCTCAAAAAGACCCTCCACGCAGCATCTTTAAAGATGACACAGGCCCCGAGGGAAATTATTTTCCTCAGGGCCTCCTATATGGAGTTTTTTTTTTTTAAAAACGTGGTTTTCCCCTTGGGATGTAGGTACCTGCCTCTCAAATTGATATACATAATATATATTTCGGGATTGTAATGTTATATATGTCGTTGTTTCCAGGATGAATGCTCCGTGCAACAACTAATGGACGCCTGCATCACAGACGAAGAAAAACTCTATTTATGTGTCTCTTCTCCTACCATCAAAGACAAACCCGTGCAGATCCGACCGTGGCGGCTGGGCGACGCAGACTTCGTACTGGACGCGTCAATGCCATTGGACCCGCGCAAAACCGTCTTCGTTGGAGGAGTGCCGCGGCCTCTCAAAGCCGTGGAACTGGCCATGATCATGGATCGGCTGTACGGAGGAGTGTGCTATGCAGGAATTGACACGGATCCAGAACTTAAATATCCTAAGGTACGCTAATCACTAGAACATTCCGCCATTTAAACGATTTCTACCTTCAGTTTTTATTAGAACAACTCTGAAAGTTATTCCCATCAATGTAATATATGATTGAAGAAGGAGATTACCCTAATTATCTAAACAAAAATATTTAAAAAATAAGACACAGAAAAAAAAAATTGAGTGCCTCTAACTAAATGGAAAAAACTCACATTTTTAGGCGGAGGAAGATGAATAGGTTGTTTATAATTATTTATAGACGAATTTGTAAAATTTTCCTGCGATTTAGCCATTTGAATTATAAACGGAGGCGTCTACTAATATCTACAGGAATTTCAAAAACTGAACAAATCACACTAATATCTATGAGAATCCATGTGTTGACTAATATCTATACGAGGTATGTATAGTAATATCTATACAATATCTATGGGAACCAAAGTGAGGACGAATATCTACAGCTCAAACTGCTGACTAATATCTACATAACAGGTGATGTAGACGAATATCTACAGTACTGTCAGAGGTTGGATTTGCAATTATGTATAGCATATTGGCATAACTTAATGTTGGGTATACTGTTTAAAGAACTTTCTTTTGTATCACAAACCATGTTACACAAACCTAGCGTAGCCGCTAAACTACTTGAATACTGGGATGTTTTTCTTGCCTTGACATGAGCAGGCGCTATGCCAATTTCAACATTACAGCAAAATACGTAATATTATGCAAAAACTTCATGTACATACTTTAAACGCTTAAGCCTTTACGTAATTGAAGTAATTTATGCTTTTCCGTACAACCTCTTGCTCAGCTGCCCTCTGTAGATATTAGTCCCACCTACGCTCCGTAGATATTCGTCACCACTGGGACCATCATAGATATTTATCCGACCTTAGCTCTGTAGATATTAGTCTTCACTCTGAAGTTCATAGATGTTTGTCCAACATATGAACTGTAGATATTCGTCCGACATACGGGCAGTAGATATTAGTATCTGGAGTCTTATAAACAACACTATTTTTATTGTCACACTTTTGCCACCTTTTACTTCAATAGCTAGAATTCACAAGAATCAGAGAGATAAATAAGGCAAACCAATATGTTCATCTAAAATCTTTAGTTAAATCATATAATAATCAATAAAACATTACAAAAACCTGTTTAAACAAGATAAATGGAAGATGTCTGACGTTTGAGTTTGATTTGACGTTTTGTTATTCGTTGCTAGGTGTCACACTCACTATTGCCATATCTACGACGTTAATATGATGAAATATAAATCGAACGTCATTTCTGGTTTAAAACGTTATTTCCTTCCAAAAAAGAACTGGTTTACTCTTGGTAATTCAATAAAAGATAACGGTCGCAACTGAGACTCGAACCGAGATCGTTCGTTTTATCGAGACCTATCGTTTTATCGGGATGGGCGCCTCTACCGTCATATTTGTCAAACTCATAATATTTCGAATTTTAGAATTACCAATATTATTTTTGACTATTTTTTTTCCATATTATCGGCAGCAACCTTTTTCAAATATGACATTTTAATAATTGGTGGGGATTTTCAAGCCTTCCGTTCGGAAATTTCCCACCTTCTTTAAAAAAATTATGCCTTCAGATTTTGATATGGCGACATATAAAGTGCTTATAGTGTTAGATAGCCTTTAAATGCACCCATTTTTAACAGTTTATCCCATATTATTAAGATACATAAGAAAATTATAAAAAAATCATTAAATTTATAAACGCTCAAATTCTGCTTATTACATACTTTAAAATTGGTGTAATATGCAGTACCTATTTGGAGTGTATCAAATAGTATGATTTCTATGAGTAGTTTATAGCTTGGTATGGGAGAAGGCACCCGGAATGAGACAATCCAAAGTTCTCATAAATGGACCGGACCCTAGATCAACCAGGAAACTACTCGATATGGACAGAAACTCGCCGAGGGAACTGGTAGGACTATTAACGGGACACTGCCATCTCAGGAGACACATGCAGATATTGGGAGTGGAAAACACCAATAGATACAGGAAATGTGAAGAGGATGAAGAGACAATTCACCTATGGTGCCAATATCCTGCCCTGGTGGGAATAGTCTCAGATACCTGGGGAGACATACAGTAGAACCAGAAGACATAGCCACATATCCAATGACAACCCTGGTGAACTTTATTAAAGGGACTGGGTTGTTATTAAAGGAATGAGGTAAAATGGGAGATAGCACAATGGGCCTATGGCCTAAGTGCTCACGGGAACTGCTTGTAAACCTTTTTCGTTGTTTGTTTTTGGGGTGTTATGCCGTGTTGTGCTACCTCCTTCTTTAGCCGACGTTTCGGACAGCGTTGCAGTGTCCGAAAGTGATGATAGTTTTTTTTTTATTGTAGTCCAGAGATGAGACTGCGGACCCCCGTACATGTATTCGCGGACCTCCAGGAGCCGCGGACCACAGGTTAAGAAACACTGGCCTGGTTGATATACACAGATATAAATTTAACAACATGATCAGTTATTTGAGACCCGATTAGGCAAATATTTGGATCACGAAACACTTGAACATGGCATTTCTTATGCTATTTTTTATACTCTGGTTGGTACTATCCTATTATCTCTTAAGTCTTACAAAAACCTGTAAGCAATGTGTAATCATTCTACTGTCTGTTAACCTCTCGCAGGCCGCAGTCCCCCTGGCGGGTCCGGATTTTTGAAGCGATTTTACCCCTTATGTATATAGAAATTGTAAGAAGAAAAAGGTCAGAATCGCTTGGGCCATTCTCGTTCTTGACATAACAAAATACTGGTTCGCATGTAGCCACTCCGAAATATTCAAATTAATTGCCAATGACGCGCTGGGCATCAAAGATGGCTGCCGCTTGATAATATGAAAGCTGTCATATTGGAAGTCTATATTTATTCATTGTTTTTTTTATATAAATCCATTGTGGAAAGCATAGATTTGAGAGATTATTAAGAGGTTCGTTTTATCTACATTATTTTGATGTAATTTTTGTATTATATCGCAAAAGAAATGTTATAAAAATTGAATTCGTAAGAAAGGTGAGAACTGTCAAATATTTTACGTCGTATTGAAAAAAAAAAATTTTTGTATGCTGGCTTTCAACAAGTTAATGTGTGTTTGTTTGTTTGATTATTTGCTACAATGGGCCTGATTAATTGCAGGGAGCTGGTCGTGTGGCCTTCAGCAATCAACAGTCCTACATCGCTGCCATCTCTGCCAGGTTTGTGCAACTACAGCACGGAGACATCGACAAGAGGGTGGAGGTAAGTCTATCTCAACGATACGAGCGTCGATCAATAAATACCCTTGTTTGAAGACAGGTGGCGTTGCTGAGGGAAGTTGACATTACCGTCGTGTACTGCCATCTGTCGGACTACACCATACTAAATTTCAGACTGATTCATAGGTTAGTTTTTATTTGACAGCTAGTTGTATCACATGATGTGTTTCGTGTTTTCGATAAAAAGGAAAAAGAGCAACATTGATCGAACCGTTTTTAAAAACGGATCAAAAAGTTATCAACGAGTCACTTGTCTGTGAATATTAGCAAAATTGTATATTCAATTCGACGGCCGTTCACGGTTGAAAGGTAAGACTCTCAACTCCCAATCTGAAAGTAGCAGGTTCGAACCCGGCGAACGCAAATAAATTTTATTTGATTAATTTGTTTTATTTCACAATTTATTAATTAAAAATAATATGTAGTAAATTTACAGAGTAGAACTCTTAGTATCGCCCTGGTGTAAGAACACCATTCAGAATTGAAATGCAAAACTGGCTTTAGATAGGATTGGAATAGATCTGAATAGCCAGACACTACCTTCAGCCTCACTACAAATCCCAGTTGGGAATGCCATAGTCTCGCTGGCTCTAGACGGGAGCAGTTGGGACTCTGTGCGGTATTCATATAAAAAATATTAAAAAGTAGCTGACAAGTGTAACGTATGCTTTGTGCACGAAACTCAAGTCCCTTATTTACGTGTCCAAATGGCTTAATAATTATTCTAAAAGTGTTCAATTTTGTTGGCACTAATACTAAAATAAATTTCTGTGATATGAAAGATCAAATTTAGATTTAGAGGACTCTATATTGAAAAATAATTTTGATATATAAAACAAAGTCGGGTTAGTTACACCATTTATATCTCAACCTCAGCTGGACCGATTTTTAAATTCTTTGATCTGTTGGATTTGTCTCTGTACCGAATAGCAGAATAACGAACTCTAAAACTTGTATAAAAAATTTGAAATAGGTCAAACGGGAGTTGTTTGAAAAATGGGTGTATTTTAAGGAGTTTAGCGGCAAGGAAAAAAGGCGATAGGGGAAGGGGGATCCGGGAAGGTGGAGGGGGATGTGTGAGGGGGAGGCGCGAGAAGGGTGGCAGCTGAAGAGGGGAGGTGGGAGGTGAAATGGGACGTGGGAGGGGAAGAGGAGTCGGAAGCAGAAGTAGGATGAATGGGAAATGTCAGGCAGGGAGAAACAGTTTCTTTATTCAAGTTGCGTTGCAACGCATGCCGTGTCCAGCTAGTAATAAAATAAAATTGAATTGTGCGTATTTGTGTTTTAGGTGAAGCCGTACGTGCTTGATGACCAAATGTGCGATGAATGCCAAGGGGCGCGATGCGGTGGGAAGTTTGCACCGTTCTTCTGCGCCAACGTCACATGTCTTCAGGTAATACACACAACTCACCACTTATTTAAATCACTCAAGCGATAGCTATCCAAAATTGGGAGGCAGGTAAGGGTAAGCCGCCATGGGAATAATCTACATGGATAATTTACACCCGTGCCGTAGGTTGTTCGCTACATTTTGTGACTTAGCAGGAGTGCCCGGGTTCATGAAGTTAATGCATCTGCCCGCCAGCTGCGTGACAGGCCGGATCGGGAGAGACTGGTTGAGGGAGTTTTTTTGACCTCTCCAGCAGAACTCTCACGGAACATCGCCTTGCATCGCACTGGGAGGGATGGATTCATACGTCTGTCACTCCTGGAGATACTGACTCCCAGATTCCTACTAACCCTTCATACGTTTTTCCTTCCCAGAACTTCATCTACTTTCTTTCCTCAAAAGTCCCTCCACAAAGCATCGCAACCCAGCATTCCCAAAGGTGACAGACCCTGAGGAGAATTATTTTCCTCAGTACCTCGTAATGTGTTAAAAAAAGACCGAATCCAAAACCGAACACCCTGAAATCTCTTTCGTTCTTGGCATTATTTTTTAATACACTTTCGTTCGACTGATTTACATTTTAAATATCTTACTTAATTTTACTTATTGAGTTCAATACTCAGATGCAACCGAACTTCTTTCTGATTTTTCTGTGTCAAATTTTCGATTGAGAGTAGCTAATATTTTCTTTAATGATTAAATATTACAATTTGAGTTTTTACTCCAAATAAATTTTTTTTCTGTCTATGTTAGTCACTTATACAACTTATTTAATTTCTGAATTTCAGTATTACTGCGAACACTGCTGGGCGACAATCCACTCCCGCCCCGGCCGGGAGTTCCACAAGCCACTGGTGAAAGAGGGAGCAGATCGGCCCCGAGCCGTGCCATTTCGCTGGTGTTAGCGCGATAACCATCCGCCCAACGCATTACCTAAATAACGTCACCTAGAAAAACCGTCACAATTGTGTGGACTTCCCTACCTGTCAGACAAACAAACTAGTTAAACCAATCGATTGAATTGTTTGTTCGTAGCAACATAACCTAACTTAATCTAAAACTGCCAGCAGGCGACCAACATTACTGCTGTTGCAACGATTATGTGAATGTACCTGTCATACAAGAAAGCTTTCTGTATCAATCAATTCTTGCTGTTATGATTGTTTCGACAAACCGACTTAACCAACGTAACGTTATCGCATCATCATGATGGTTTGGATGTACCAAAATTATTAAATCAATCAACCAAAGCTGTTTTTAAAAGGTGTGATTCTTGTTACCATTGTTTGGATCAATCATACTTTTAGATATGAGATTGTTTGCTGTGGTGATTGTTTGCGCAATACAACATAACCTAATCTAACACAGCAAGCTTGCAAGATCATTATTGCTGCATCGTCACGAATGTATGGATGTCAGACAAGTCTTGAGAGATTTTTGCTGTAATGATTTATTGGATATAAGTACAAACATAACCTAATGTAAATTAAAGTACCTAGCAGGTGACCAACAATGCTGCTGCGTCGTCACTATTGTGTGAATGTACTTGTCAGATAAGTTACTACAATTACAAGTTAAATCAATAATGTTAAATTCTTGCTATGATGATTCTTTGGATTTCATTCTAATCTAACCTAACACAGCAAGGTTGCAAGATCATCATTGTTACATCGTCATGATTGTATAGATGTACCTGTCAGACAAGCAAACAATTTTAACCAATGAATCACCTCACGGTTATGATGTCAGATTAACAACATAACTTTTCCAATCAATAATGATCACTATTTCGAAGAGACATTACTGTTTGCTGACACGATTGTTTGGAGCTACCAAATTATCTTAACTTAAAAATGACCAAATCAACAAGAATCAAAACTCTGCTAGTACGATTGTTTTCAAGTGTTTTCCAATCAATCCAGCTAAATTCAACACTAAATTATGATAGTTTCCGAGAGACTCCTGCTGTCACGATTGTTTCGAGGTAATTTCAATCAATGAGTATGCCTTTCAATTAAGGTCAGTTTCGTGTTGCAATGATTATTCGGATATACAAACCCAATTTAACACAACACAATTTTTCAAACGAATAGAAAAATGTTCTATAACTCTTGCTGTAACGATTTTTTGGACTCCACATCAAATATCTACTAAAATCATACAAAAATGTATTGAAAATTGTCTTTTTAAACTCTTATATATATTTTTTAATGTCTCGTTAATTTAGTAAACAATTTTTTGCATTGTAATTTGGCAGTGTTATTTCTAGTGGATAGATTTTAAAAACTTGCATCAGTAATTGAATTATCAGCAAAAATTTCTATTTGCATGCTGACATTTTTATATCTCACCTTCAGATCTCTAGTAAATAAATTGTTATAATTTATATACGCAGAATAATATTTTGATGAAATCATTATGAACGAGACATTTAAAAAATATATCATCAGAGTAAAATAAAAAGGTTGGTGTATTTTGCAAAAATTCATATGTAACGTTGTCATCAAATAGTAGCGAATTAGCGCCATTTTTTTTACATTTAAAAGGCTTTTGTTAAATGCCGATTTGTCGGTTTGTTTTAGCTTTTGAACAGTTTTCGATTTCGTTACGCTTGTAACATGATCACAATTTAGTCAAAAGCTGAGACGAACCTAGAATCAGCGTTTAATTGAGATCATTCAAATGATAAATATCAAAATGTCGATGATCGGCTATTTGACGATAATTTTACATTTGAAATTCGGCAAACACCCCAAATTAACAAAATGTTGATGATGGTGAAAGTGAATAAAACGAAACACACAAAAATGTGTTGCTTACCAAAATGAAACATAAACTAATTTAAATTAGTAAAAATATTTTTTAAAAATTCACACGAAATTTTTTTTAGAATTTTTGTAAAAAATTTTATAAAGTCAAAATTTTACGTGTTGAAAATCTTTTAAAAAAAAAAACTTTTTATTATTATTGCTAAATGCTTAGTGATAACTTTTAGTAGGTAGATAATACTGTTAAATGTTTGATTTTTTGTTTTTTAATTTTTAAACGATGATTGAACATTTGCGTGGAATTAGATAAAATAATTATATTTAATTTTTGACTATTTTATTTATTGTTTCACGCGTTGAATTAAGTATTGTTACATTTTAGTAATTATCATAATAATATTTAAGGTATCACAATTTTTGAGTTTCGCAATTATTGCTGTTTATAATTCACTATTGTGATGTTAGAATTGGCCGGAATTGTGCAATATATGCTAGGAAAAGTATTCTGTTTTTGTTTGTTTTTTGTTGTGGAACGGTTGTCACAACGGCGTCGGTTGTCGCTGCGGAGAATTTTGTGGTCTTCCGACTTTATGTTAGTCGTACCTAACGCTGTCAATAGATAAATTATACTTAGATTGTTTTAAATGTCATCGAAGTTAATAAGATTTTTTCTTCTTTGTAAAAGTGACATCTTGGCAAATTACAGTTTATTAAAGTGACATCTTGTCAAAATTACAATTGTAAAAGGGACATCTTATCAAAGTGACATCGTTAAAGTAACATTTTTGTTAAAAAATTAATTGAAATTTTGTCAAAATGACATCTTGTCAAAGTCAAATCTTTTTAAAGTGACATTTTGTCGATGTAAGTTTTATAAAAGTGATATCTTGTGAAAATGACATCTCGTCAAAGCGACATTTGTAAAAGTGAGATTTTGTCAAAGTGACGTCTCGGCAAAGTCACATCTTGTGAAAGTGATACTTTATTAAAGTGATATTTTGTCACAATGACATCTTACCAATGTGACACCATATAACAGTGACACTTTTTCCAAAGGGACACCTTTTCAAAGTGACATCTTTTCATAGTGACACCTTTTCAAAGTGACACCTTTCAAAGTGACATCTTGTCAAAGTGACATCTCGTCAAAGTCACATCTTGTGAAGGTGATACTTTGCCAAAGTGATATTTTGTCACAATGACATCTTTTCAGAAAGACACCATGTAAAAGTGACATATTTCCAAAGGGACACCTTTTCAAAGAGACATTTTGTCAAAGTTACATCCTGTCACAGTGACATTTTGTCAAAGTTACATCCTGTCACAGTGACATTTTGTCAAAGTTACATCCTGTCACAGTGACATCTTGTGCAAATAGTGACATCTTCTCATATCTCATATGCATTTTCTAACTATATTAATATATTTTATGAATGGAATACTTTGTCGAGATGATGTTTTATCAAAGACTTCTTGTCAATCTGACGTTATCCTTGTCAGTGTGACATTTGTTCACAGATTGTCTTATTTTCCGTACGTGTCAGACTGTCAGACTGTCGGACTGTCAGACTGTTCCCTTAGTGAGACGTTTCCTATATAATTTGTTATGCGTGTCTTTAGAAGCACTATTATCTATTAAATTTATTTGTCGATTTACGTGTCTAAACTTAATCACGCGTTGATCTAAACTAACGTGCAACTATTTGTACGTGACGCTCATTAAATAATAAATATTATTAAATTTAAATACTTTTGTAAGTGCGATAGATCTCAAATGCGGCAACGTAGACTCGAGGTAAATATGGAAACGGATTTACAATGTTGGCAAGACTTTTTTATGTAAAAAAATTGGTAATATTGATAATATTTGAAATATCATGAAATCTCGTTATAGTGCCATTTATTCATCTCTGTAATTTTTCAGTGAAATTTCTTCTAATCAGACAATAATGTGACACGTTTTCAACATGAGAACTTGTCAATATAACAATTTATCATCATTAGAACTTGTCAATGTAACATTTTCTCATCAAGAGAACTTGTCAAAGCAACATTTTAACAATATAAAAACTTTGTCAATGTAAAATTTTCTCATTTTTAAAACTTGTCAATGCGACCACTTCTCATTGACTAACTTGTTTATTTAACATTTTATCACCATGAATACTTGTGAATATAACACTTTCTCATCATGATAACTTGTCAATATAACACTTTCTCATCATGATAACTTGTCAATATAACACTTTCTCATCATGATAACTTGTCAATTTAACACTTTCTCATCATGGTAACTTGTTGACATAACACTTTTTCATCATGATAACTTGTCAATATAACACTTTCTCATCATGATAACTTGTCAATATAACACTTTCTCATCATGATAACTTATCAATATAACACTTACTCATCATGATAACTTGTCAATATAACACGTTCTCATCATGATAACATGTCAATATAACACGTTCTCATCATGATAACTTGTCAATATAACACTTTCTCATCATGTATTCATGTAATATAAAAGGAGCCATATTTACCTCTAGATACGACTAAACAATTAGAAATTTCTTGCATTAAGTAATCAATACTTACTTTTGCAACGGCAAAATTAGTTCAATTACTTTTTATATGAAATATCCATTGTTAATAATTGCCAGAGTGAATCAATTTAGCTTTTCCTCTCCTATAAAAGGTTAGCTCTGAAAAAAGCATTAAATGAACGTTTAAAAAAAGTCTAGCGAAACTTCAAACCGCGTATAACGTTATTTATAATAAATGTTGTGTGTTTTTAGTATTTTCGGACGTGTCGAAATTTTTGTATTTTTATATTTTTGTATCAAGAACGCGACATGAGTAGGAAAAAAATTAATATCAAGCCTCAAATGAATTTGAAAAAAAAAAAAAAAACATTTGAAAATAATATAATATTATTATCGCATGTTTTTGGGATAGCGTTATAAACTTTTTTTTAGTCAATTTTCACGCTTTGTTAAATAAACTAACCACGCAATTTACTAAGCATTGTTAAAATTAGTTAAATAATGTTTTTTTTTTATTTAATTTTTTGTAATATATACCTTACAGTTTAGAAATAATATAATTGCAAATTTGTCAAACGGGACAAAAGATAATTATAAAATTTTTAGAAAATTTGTGATTTGAACATTGTTCAATGGAACGCTATGGCTTTGTATGTAACAAATTTATTTGAGACATACAAACCGGTTTCGCCCCAAAAGACCTCTGTCAAAGTCAATGTTGGGTTTTTTTTAAGGAATTTGTAATCAAAATAAATTCATTCATATGCCTATGTCAAATATACCTTGTAAAAACCACAGTTGCGTTGAAACCGGTTTGCATGTTCATACAAATAAATTGTTCACGTACTTTGTTTTAAATTTTTTTTAAATCCACGAATGGAAAATAAAAATTAAAAGATTCGTTAATCAATTTAAAGAAAATTATTTTTTTATAATTTCTTTAAATAATATGAATTATTTAGAGTTACATAAAATATATCGCAACCAGAGTTGACGTGAACATAGTACTCACACAGATGCATTGTTTGCATAGTGCAAGTTTCGAACTAGATGTTATTAGACTAAATAAAAGAGAATTTTAGTAAAATTAAGAAAAAAATCGATTTTTAATACAATTACTGTAAAAACTTGTCTCTTACTCGCTGAAAACAATTCGTGAGAGTAAGCAAGGCTTCTGTTTCTCAGTGACACTTCGCAAGGACATCAGAGTGGAAAGTTTTAACAATATACACCAATACAACCAATTTTGATTTGTTCGCGTGAACTCTGTTTGCTCTATAACTCTCTCCAGAATATAGAAATAATGACAAAACAACAGTTTTTTTTTAATGTATCATAAAGAACCATTGAAAATATTAAATTTCTCTACCTTTACATAATATACGCGGTGTCCGGAAACTAGTGGTACAAACGGGAAACCGGTGAATCTAATATACACACACACATAGAGAACCAAAAAAAAAAAAAAAAATTTTTAGCAACTCAAGCGGTTAAAAAAGCTGGGTCTACGCTTCAACGCATTTCTAAATACATTAAACAACTGATATTAACCCCATAGTGACCGATTTTTTCAAATTTGACATAAAAAATTACAACTTCAGACACGATTTATTTATTGCACCAGAAAATCGACTCCAAATAATGATGTTATAGATTCATCAGTTTCAGCTTATACTACGAGATTCCAGACACCATGTGCCTACAATATATCATAATATGTACATAGATTTGAATTGTTATTAATTACATTATTTTCAAAGATTTTGAATTTCAAATGTGACATTTAAATCAAAAATGTCAAATCAGCTTGTATCGTTAATTTGAAATTTGAAAGTTCATCGTTAAAAGAATTCAAATTCTACGCTTTTGTAGATGGCGCGCGTATAGAATTTTTACTTATAAACGCTTTTTACAAGTTATGCTTTGAAATATTAAGAAAAATTTATTGTTCATGCAAGTACACAAGCAATATGAATATTTAAATCGTTTTGTCAATTAAAGAACTAAGCCAACAAATGCATTGGTGATTCAATCAAAAACTGTATTTGTTAGCCTTTCTTGAAAGATTTCAGTTTTTTCTTCTTCTTCTTCTTCTTCGATGGCGCTACAGCCCATATCGAGCTTTGGCCTCCCGCAACATTCGCCTCCAACTCCTCCTGTCCTCAGCAGCTGACTTCCAGTTTGTTATCTGGAGAAGCTGTGCTGCATCCCCTCTTACTTCGTCTTCCCACCTCAGTCTGGGTCTTCCCACTTTTCTCTTTCCACCTGGATGTCCAGCCATAATTCTTTTTGGGACGCGTGTGTCCGGCATTCTCTGTACATGTCCAGCCCATCTCAACCTGAGGAGTCTCATATGGGCTGAGATATTGGGGGCCTGATATATGTCATACAGTTCTTTGTTGTGCCGGAAGCGCCACTGTTCCCCCTCTTTCACGGGTCCACATATTCTTCTTAACACTTTTCTTTCAAAAGTATCCAGCATTTCAGCCATCTTTGCCGTCAGTGTCAGCGCCTCACATCCATATGCCAATACAGTTCTGACAATGGTCTTATATATGGTTACTTTCGTTTTCCTGTGGACGCTACGTGACTTAAACACTGGCAGCAAAGAGAAGTATGTTTTGTTGGCTGCTGTGATTCTCCTTCTGATTTCTGCTGGATCCTCATTGTTCTCCGTCAGACTGGAGCCCAGGTAGGTGAATTGATCGACCACTTCGTATGAGTAGTTGTCTTTAAATTGTGCACTACCTCTTCTTCTATGTGAAGGGTTTCTGCTCTGTACCATCATTTTCGTTTTGTCAACATTAATCCGCAGTCCTACTTCCCGCGCCGCTATATCTAAAGGGTCAAAGACCTCCTTAATAGCTAAAATTGATCTTCCTACAATGTTAATATCATCCGCATATCCGACAACTTGACTACTCTTGAAATAAAAGTTTTTTAATTGACAAAATTATTTATTCATATTCATATTGCGTATGCACGGGTGCAAACCATACATTTTTCTTAGTATTTCAAGGCATAACTTGTAAAAAGCGATTATACATAAAATAATTATTGGTACGCCATCTATGAAAGTCACCTGATCAGGGGGCCTAGTCTATATCTCTCACAGCGCCCGTAACGCGGGTTTAGCTACGTCACGAATCTGTATTAACCCTCCTCTGACCGTGCTAAAAACTTTCTCGCGCTCCGATGCTGTACACTCAGTAAATATTAGTGTAATGTATTTATTTAATCCAATACATAAATGTATTGTGGAGGAATACCTAAAATGTTAACTCTATGTTTAGTATATTAACAAAGATATTTCAGTAAATACAAACCGTGACCGCTTAGTTGACAGCACCGTCAAGAAAGGTTAAACGGCAAACGTGCTTGTTTGTGAAACCGAAAGATCGAGACTAGGCCCCCTGGAACCTTTCAACAGTCAAAAAAACAAAGTAGAGCTGAATGGCCATTTGGTGACTTTGTCACACGTGAATTTTTACAAAATAACTGGACTTATATTTCAATTTATTAATTAATTTGTATATTTTTTGCAAAAACCAAATATTTAAAAAAAACCCTCGAATATCCTTAAAACCACTAGTCGGTAAATTAGTGCCTTTTTTATTTTTTAATTTGTTAACACCATTTTTTATAGTTTTTTAAAAAATATTATTTATTTATGACATTTTATAAATTTTTTAATTTTTTAAAAATTTTGATTGTCTGTTAATTTTGCATGAAATCTGCTTCAATTAATTTAAATTTTCATTGAATTTAATTGTGTAATTCTCAAAATTGGAACTGATTGAGTAATATAAATATTTTTAACAAAACATTTTCAACTGATTTGTTAAGATTTGCATTGGAATTGCACCATATATATTTTTTTTATTATCCCTTTTTATAATTTTTTTACCTTTATCCATCCAATAATTATTTTTAATAAAATTTGTATAAATGTTTTCTAAAAAATATTTTTCTTGATTTTTACAAGCCTAAAAAGACTTTTTTTTAAATCGGTATTAACACATAATCTGAGATTAAATATTTTACAATATTTTTAACAATCATTTTGTATTATTTTATTACACTAATATAATTTTTTTTAAATCTTTTATTACAATTAATTTCTGCCTAAAAAAAACATTTTTTCCAAGTGAAGTGTTTCAAAGATGCGTTTTTTTAAATGAATTTATATCTACCTAGAATTTGAAACACTTAGTTTACAAATAAATATCTGCATAAGTAATTTGTTGCTTTAAAACTAAGCATGGGTTCTGGCACAGCAAATCGATAACTTTACAATATCACTGTCATATTACACTTTCGTCTCTCCAAGATCGAACGGAATAAATTCATTGAGTCTTAGTTGTATTAATGAAGTCTATGGATTTCGTAAATGATTTCTTTCAATTCTAAGAGCTTCTTCAGTTCAACTCAGTTCAACTATTTTCCATAATGAACGACACTATTCAAAAAGTTGTGTGGCTAAAATTGGCGGTTTTTTTCAATCGACTGCCTGAATCATATTTTGAGCGTGCTCGCTAATAACGCCAACTGACCATAGATAACAAATTTAGTCAAAATCGTATTGACATAAGGTTTTATCGATCTACCGTGCTAGACCTTCTGGTTTATGTAATTTTTCACATTTATAGATATTTTTACCTTAACCTTAAAATAACACTGAAAAATTGTTTTTTTCTTTTATGTACCATAAAATGTTCCTGCATAATTTTATATTTTAAAATTAGAAATTATTTTAGTCTTTACAATAGTATTTTGTTAAATTAATTTTAAATGTATTTATTTTGTGTCCTCTGTATGGTGAAATAGCGCTAAACGAAAATGACAAAATTCTTTGAGAACTTCATTAAACACCGAATTGGGCCGAGAATCAAAATACATGGCATTAGAACTTGCTGGTTGAATTGATGTTGATTTTAACAGTCATCGTTAAAAACTTATAGATACAATCATCAAAATTTGATCAAAAGCTGAAGGGCCAAATTTGGCGATAAACGGAATCCGTTCATTCGATATATAACATCACGACCACTCTGTCAATATTTGATTAAACGCCGATGGGCCAGTTTACGAAACCGTTCTAGCTAAGGAGCTAAATTCCGATTTGACGACTGTCACACATCGAAAAAACAGCAATGAGGGCTGAAAATTTTGATTAAACGCCTACGGGCCGAGAATCAGTTTTTTGTCATTTTCATCAGCGTTCATTCATCGTTGTTGTTAATTATTAGTTTTTTCTTAGGTAATAATTTTTGTATACTTTTTTCCCTGTTGAACTTTTTGAAATCTTTATATAATTATAAAAAAACTTATGATTTATTTTAAAATAGTAATTATTAAAATTTTATTTTTATTTTTTGTATTTTTTATAAATTAATAATAATAATAATAATAATTAAATTTGGCTGAACGCAAAACTAAAGACAAATTCAAAATATTAAATATTTTTTATAAAGTTTTTTAAATAATTTAAAAAAAAAACAAGTTTTGGAATTTTCTACAAAAAAATGTGAAAGTACTTATTTAAATATAAGTCTTAAATAAATTTATTAAAAGACAATACAGTTATATAACACAGGTATCGCAGACAGAATTGACGCAAAGACATGTGCATTGCTAGCATACAGCATGTATTCTTTTCGATATGATTCGACTAGAAAAATCCAATGAATTGAATCATTTTGAAATTCGTATAGCATGTACGAAATGTTGTCCCTTCTCTTCTAAACACAACAAGGCGATCCGCCCACTGAGTCAACTGAAAACTGTCAACTGGCATCTGTCTTTGTATGAAAATATGATGGCCCGCACACTAAGAGTATTGATATTAGAGAGACGGCATGTGAAGTGTGCCCGCGCACTTCAAGTGTGCCTTTTCGAGAATTCTACCCACACGGTTGACATTGGCTGTCACCATGTAAAATGGCTGCTGTCGGAACGTATTAAACGACCAAAAACCAGCAGCCAATCTAAGCCGTTTGGGTAAAATTCTCGAAAAGGCACACTTGGAGCGCGCGGGCACACTTCACATGCCGTCTCTCTAATATCCATACTCTTAGCCCGCACACTACACAATCACTCAAAAACCCGTTGCCAATGGTAACGCAAGCGGTGACTCGCGACTCGCACTGCTGATTGCCGTGTCCGGCCATTGCTAGTTGGCAGCTGTCAGCTGATTGTTATTCGTCTATGGTTAAACAAGCTTTTTGACCAATCAAGACATAGAAACCAGCCGATTTTCGTTTGGTTTCAGTTGCCTCGTCAGCTAAGAATGCAAAATGTGGTTTTATTATAATGTTTCGCAAATACACCACAATGTTTATATATAATATGCACCAATACACACAATCCTGATGTTGTTTGTGTCAATTCTAATCGAGCGGCCTAAAATAGTTTGATGCAATAATTTCTTTGTTTAAAATACCAAAAGGCGTTGACATTATGAAAAGAGACAAGAAAGACAATGAGCAGATTTAGATCTGGATACTAAACATGGCTAAAGTCATTTCAAGCTATTTATTGAATTTCAGAATCATTGTCTTTCACCATGGTGATACTGGATTGAAAAAATAGTAAAATTAATTAATACAAAAATCGTAGAAGTTGAACAATTTTACATCCGGCTTATTAAGCAGACATCTCCAAAAAATCGGATAGAGTTGAATATGCAGTTATATGTAAAAGTGTTCCCTCTATCTGGTACAATACTCAGACTACTCATAAACACCACCAAACCAATTATATTGCACTAAATCTTGGAATAGTGAATTAACGTATTTGCGACCGTCCGTGGTCGAGTGGTAAGACACTTAACTCCCATTCGGAAAGTCGCGTGTTCGAACCCGGCGTGCGCAAATAAATTTTATTTGATTAATTTGTGTTATTTCACAATTAATTAATAAAAATATGTTATATTTGCGGCACGTTCCAGAGTGGAAGATACTCTCAGTATCGCCCTGGTGTAAGACCACCATTCAGAATTGAAACGTTGCTTAATAATGGCTTTAGCCGTGTTTAGTGACTAGATCTGAATAGCCAGGTACTTTCCCACCTTCCTCTTCCCCACTTACATTCAGCCTCACAACATACTCCAATTGGGGATGCCATAGTCTCACTGGCTCCAGAAGGGAGCGGTTGAGACTCTTGTAAGGTATCTCTATAAAAAAAATATAAAAAAAATGTTTACTTTTTCTGGGACACTAGTAGGATATTTCAAAATGTCAAACTAATGTACCAGACTGTTATGCTTCCCGGTGTTATTTTTTAGCATATTTAATATGTAAAACATAGACACGTGTAAATAACATTTATTAATTTATAGTGAGCATTAGAATATTGCTTTCCTTATTGTTTCAAGACTTAGTGCTTATGGGCTCTACACACGGTGCTGCGAACAGCCGGCTGTTAGCAGCTGGTTATTGTCTCCTGTCTCCCTTTTCCTCGTGCGAACCCGTAACATTCTGTTTCACGCTGTCTTCTGTCTCTTTTATTAACACAACAAATTCAATATCACCATCTCATTTCCTCGGTTGGTACTAACGGCAGACGGTTTCTTACAATTTGCAGTCAACGTGAAACAGAGTGTTACGGGTTCGCATGGGAAAAAAAGAGACGGGAGACATTTCACTCCAACCTTCGATTTTTAGCCAGCTGCCAAAAGCTGCTGTTCGCAGCATGGTGTGTAGATAGTATTAGTGTTATTTGGAGATATCTGACTAGTCTACTAAAGGATCGATATATTCAGAGGATATTGATAGTATTGTCAATGCCTGGAGGTAATCGAATAATATTTTGAATTTTTTTAAATATTTTTGTTCTTAGTACCTATAGGAAATATTACAATCTCACAGAATTTAGCGTAAATTTATTTTTAATATTTTTGAATATTTTTTTAGTATCTTTTTTACCCTCTGTTTTTTTACTGTGTATTTTATATATTTTTATTAATATATTTTACTGGTTTGTTAAGTTTTTTGTTATTTTTTCTTTTCCAAAAAAATCTCCCACAATCCTTCAACTTTATTAAAAATCCTACAATCCACAATGTATGTAATATAGGCAAGGGTGAAAATGTCACATTTTAAAATAAATTAAAAAAATTAATAAGGATGAGTTGTGTCAACTTCAATCACATTTGATTTGAAAGATCGTCGTTTCTGACCATTTCAGTGTATGGTCAACATTTGTAGATCCGTCAAACATAACGGTCATGCTTTTATTTGAAGGTTAATCAAACTTTGATTTAACACTAAAATGGGCCGAGATCGCTGTTTAAGAGGCTACACTTTGAACGACACGCGGAACACCCGCGTCTGTCATTCTGTTCCGCTCACAATAAGCTCACGCACACTTACAATACTATAATAATATGCGAATGCGAAATGTGCGAATGTGACAACGCTCAAATTTACCTACAGAAATCGCTCGAAAAGGGGTTTATGGAGAATACACTTTTCTTCACCGAAACTTTCACGAAATTGAAATTTAAAAAAAAAAATATTTTTTAGAAAGAAGAAGCTACGTCGGTAGCTTTTTATAATTTTATAATTCATTATGAGAGTTGAGTTAGCAGCACTTTTTCCTTAAATAATATTTTTTGATAAATCGTACATGTTTGAATTTTTACGTTAATACGAAACGCATCGAAAATTCGAAAACATACCGATTTAGTTTTCACCCTCTAGAAGGCAGTATAAAAAAAAAATATTAAATTTGTGCAATTTTCGATGTAGAAAAGTGTTTTTTCCCGGGCGTCCTTTTTGTATGGGCCGAAAAGCGAAGTCTATCATCTTAACGGAGACCGTTGAAATATCAAAATTCAATTATTTGTTATAGGAGTTGAAAAATTAAACATCGTTTCTCGGCCCATTTCAGAGTGTGTTCTACATGTGTTGATCCGTCAAACAAAACAGTCATGCTTTTATGCTTGAAGGTTAATCAAACTTTGATTAAACACTAAAATGGGCCGAGAATCGCTGTTTAACGGAGACCGTTGAAATACCAAATTTCAATTAGTTCTTATAGGAGTTGAAACATTAAACATCGTTTCTCGGCCCATTTCAGAGTGTGTTCACAAAACGTGATTTGAACATAACAGTCATGCTTTTATGCTTGAAGGTTAATCAAACTTTGATTAAACACTAAAATGGGCCGAGAATCGCTGTTTAACTGAGAATGTTGAAATGTCAAAGATTAAAAATGGCGCTAATTTTTATACAGTTGTGATGGAAGTTGAAATAATTTCCAAACACTGACGGGCTTAAGACGATAGACTTCGCTTTTCGGCCCATACTAAAAAGACGCCCGGGAAAAAACACTTTTCTACATCGAAAATTGCACAAAATGAATATATTTTTTTATACTGCCTTCTAAAGGGTGAAAACTATGTCGGTATGTTTTCGAATTTTCAATGCGTTTCGTATTAACGTAAACATTCACTGTCAAACATGTACGATTTATCAAAAAATATCATTTAAGGAAAAAGTGCTGCTAACTCAACTCTCATAAAGAATTATAAAATTATAAAAAGTTACCGACGTAGCTTCTACTTTCTAAAAAATATATATTTTTTTAAATTTCAATTTCGTGAAAGTTTCGGTGTAGAAAAGTGTATTCTCCATAAACCCCTATTCGAGCGATTTCTGTAGGTAAATTTGAGCGTTGTCTCATTCGCACATTTCGTATTCGCATGTATTGTGAGCTTATTGTGAGCGGGACAGAATGACAGACGCGGGTGTTCCGCGTGTCGTTCAAAGTCTAGCCTCTTAAGATCGGCTGTTATCGGGTATCGTTCAAATGTCAAAAATTTTAACACAACTTATTATTATCATTGTATTTGGATATAGTGTGATATTATTATGTCTTTCATAATACAATTTGATGGAAATCGCCGCCCCGGGAACCATTTATTGGATAGTCAACACCTCTGTCATAGGTTACCCTAAGTGGTCCGCTACCTTTGGCGACTTAGCAGGAGTGCCTGGGTTCATGGGGTGACGTTTGTCTAGGTCTTGTCTAGGTTTGCCCACCTACTGCGAGGCAGGCCGGATCGGGAGAGACTTGGTTAAGTTTGACCTAACCTAGACCTCTCGATACATTGACATCCAGATTCCTACTCATCCCTCATACCTTTTGCCTTCCCATATCTTCCTCTTCTACCTTTCCTTTAAACGACCCTCCACACAGCATCCCCAAAGATCACAAAAGCCCAGAGTGAAAATTATATTTCTCAGGGCCACCTGTGAGGAGCTATTGTAAAAAAATGTTTTATCACTTTAAATTTGCAACAATTTCACACTATGTACATTAATAAATTATTTTATTATATGTGTAAGTTAAAAAAAATCGGTAAGGTATTAATTACATTTTCAATGGTTTTTTAAATAATACAGAAATCACTAATATTTATTTAACAATCATATGGTTACGATTTTTCAAACAATAACCGCACAGCTACGATTATACAATCAATTTTCTTATTATTGTTGAATATATTTGACCAATAGTTGTATTAATTATTGGATAACTACGATTAATCTATTTATAATCGTAGTATTATTACGACAGATCTATACACCTACTTTAACCACCATAAAATAATAATTGATAATCGTATGACTACGATTACTAAAGAAATATTCGTCAATCTACGATTATACAGTCAATATTTGGGTTGTTGTGATTATTCGATGAAGTTTTCACAGAAATTTAAATGTAACATGGTTATCAAATGCCATTCAGCGCCATTTTGTTTTTTTGACACTTGAAAGGTCTTTAAACGCTGATTCTAGGTGAGTTTAAAATTTTTATCAAATTGTAATAAGTTGACCAGCTTAACAATTTGATAGTTATCCTCTTTTGTTGATCACAATTTGTTCAAAAGCTAAAACGGACTTAGAATAGGCAGTTAAAGGGGACCTTTCAACTGTCAAAATAACAAAATGGCGCTGAATGGATATTGAAGACAGTGCTACATTTGATTTTCTGTGAAACAAATGGCTCACATTAATTTTTATAATTACGAGTATTGAATCAATATTCATATGCCTAGATTATTGTCAATGAGTATTCGCATTCTTAGAGATTGACTATATATATTCTGTATCTTAAAAGGAAAAACCACAGGAATCCACTTTGGGCTTTTGTTCAGGAAAGCAATTTTGTGTTTGCGGACTAAATGTTTAAAGGTCTATAACTTTTTTACTTAATGCAATAATTAAGATCTGTGAACAGTATATATCATACTTTCATTAGTTTTTGGCCATAGTTAAGACAAATATGTCAATGTATGAATATATTTTGATTTATCCTCTAAAGTAAATTTGACACCTGTGCTTTTATTTTGTTTATGGATTCAATTGTTTCATCCAATAATGTAATGAAATACAGACAGTTTTTCTGTATATTCAACTCAAATCTGCCGAAAAGTGGACTTCCGTGGTTTATCTTTAAGGTACAGTTAAATATTTAGTTTTATAATAACAAAGTTCAATCAAAAATCATAAAATTACGACCAATCAACCAATCTAATCGTATTGTTACGAATAATCACAAAAAAATCACATAGCTACGATTATTCAACCAATGACTAAATTATTCGTAAAATAACGACAATTCAATTTAAAAAATCAAATAACATTATTGATTCATCGATTCACTCAAAAATGCTAACAAATTGATTAAGGTGATACTTAAAATTATTAAAAATCTACTGCTTCTAAGATAGCGCTAGTTAAATTATTTTGGAAACAAAAACACTTTTTGCAAGTTATGCTTTAAAATATTAAGAATAATTAATTGTTTGCGCCCGTACAAACACAATATGAATACGAATAAATAGTTTTATCCATAAATAAACTTAAATGTTTCAAAAAAGGCATACAAATACAATATTATATCAGTGATTCTATCCAATATTGTGTTTTTTGCAAGCTATTGCAATCTATAAAAGAGAAGATTGTGATTTTTTTAAGTATTACCTTGATTGAAAAAATATCCAACGCGTAATGTTTAAAACGCGTACAAAAAACGAAATGTTTGTAGAAAATCAAAAATATGACGACTCAAAAAATAACATCAATTTCCCACATATAAAAATAGAGACAATTAATATATTGAAAATTGAAATGACAAAATAATAAATGGAGGTCATTTATTGTAACGACGTACGTTTCTAGTCCAATTTTGTAATGTTGTATATTTTAAATTAAGTAATATCAATTTTTAAGGAATCAATTGATCATTCAAATAACTAACAATGAATTTGTTTTTTTAAATACATAATTTATGTTTGCAATGTTTCACAGAAGTTACATTGTAACATTGTCATCAAAAATAGCCAATCAGAGAAATTATAGGCCCGTTTCAGCTTTTAAACAAATTGTGATCAATATGTTATGTTGGTCAGCTGATCAAAATTTGTTGAAACAAACTTAGAATTAGCGCTTAACAGGGATTTATCAAAAATGTAAAATAACAACATTTGAAGCCAATATTACATTTGATGCCATTGTTACATTTCATCCCAATGTTACATTTAAAGCAAATGTCAAAATTGATGCCAATGTTACATTTAATGCCAATGTTACATTTGATGCCAATTTTGCATTTAATGGCAATGTTACATTTGATGCCAATGTTACATATGATGCCAATGTTAAATTTTCAGCCAATGTTACATTTCGACCCTTTGGAATAACAAGGTTCCATCTGTTGCTTTAACGTCATGCGATAATGAACTCTACGGTAGCTTACCATAGATCCCATAACCGCGTGACGTGTCCGCAACAGATGGAACCTTGTTATTTCAAAGCGTCGATTTGATGCCGATGTTACATTTGATGCCAATGTTACATGTGAATTTCTGTGAAACAGATCAACTTAAATAATAATAATCGAAATTTTATGAAAATGTGGGTTTAAAATGGATTTCGAGTGAAGAATTCAAATCCAAAATTAGTTATTTGAATTTTGGATTAAAAATTAGTTGAATTGTATATAATATCATCCTAGTCAATTTTTACAAAGAATAGCTAATATTTCCTCTTATGAAATTATTAAAAAGAATAACGGTATTGTACAATTTGCGTGGCTATTATATGAAAATGTATAATATTTTATCTTTTCACTGCTACTGTTAACGAAATGTAACATAAAATTTGTACTCATGTAACAAAAACACCTCAGTATTTTCACGGTTTTCGGATCGTATATTGATTTATAAAAAATATTTGAATAGACGAATTTCCAACTTATTACACTGTAGTGCCACTACCGATTCTATATATTTAAGTTATTTGAAACACAGATATACTGATTTCCATTTTGTATTTTAATCATACTAATTCACGCAAAATGTGCAATATCTCATTCCGTCGATACGATATAATATTAATTATTATACCATTGTATTATACCTGGCTTTTACATAAGGAGCAGCTAATTATTATAATACCAATTCAAAATTCTATCAATTTTCATGGAAATTTAGTACAAACGGATTTCCGTACGAACGAATTTCCATATAAAATGATTTCCACAAAATAGGTTTTTTCGTAAATACAGGTTTCCGTAAAAACGAGTTTCCGTAAAAATATACTGGTTTCCACCTCCAGTGCTTTTAATACTAGGAAAAGCCTATGTACATAAGAACAACGTTCTATTTCCTATGAAGATCATTGCTTTGAAAATACCTCTAGAAACATCTCACTCTAATGCCTAGAGGAAACTCAATACAATGGTTTTGAATATTTTGCATCAAGAACCATTTTTTATATTGAATATTCAAGTATATATTAGCAAAAATAAGTCAAGACATAAATATGAAGGAAGAAAATCTATCCTAGGAAAAAAGAAAGAATAAAAATGTTAAATTGTTTAGAATTTTGAATCTTGTATTTCGTAAGGAGCCTCTGCACATATTTTTTTAATATTATAACCTCATAGCTAAAACAATAAATAAATAAATAAATCTCTAGTTTTTAAACCTTTTTGAACACATTATTCCATAGCTAATAAATAAATATTAATACTTTCTTAAGACAATTATAAATAATTTATATCTTCAACGAAATAAATCAAGGCCACGATAGCTTTTTCCACTTACATAACTATTTGATAAAAACATATTTTAAAACTTATCTTCTTTTTAAATTCATTGACTAGGTTACCACGAAAATCATTTACACTATAATTCTAAGTTAATTAGAAATTTTGTGTAAACGTTAAAATATGTTCGAACATTGTTATATTCTGGTAACTCAAAAATCAGAGACAATATAATCGGTAGATATTTTGTGTACACGATATAATAAAATCTGTTAATACAATGTTCGGTTGATCAAAACACAAAATTAAACAAGTCATAATTTATTAACCTAACATCTGATTAATTAGAAATATTGTGTACACGATGTAGCGTTAACACAATATTTGTTTAGTTAAACTAGACATTTGTGTACGCGATATTTTGTTATTACAGTGTTCGGTTTAATACGAACAATATGAAGTTAATTAGAATTATTTTGTTCTTGTGATATAAGGTTAATCTAATATCCGATTAACTAGAAATTTTTCTACAATATCGTAAACACTGACTTTGGTTACCTCGATTTTTTTTGTGCACGACTTATCGCTTTAAATCTGTGATTTTAAGCAATTTTTTCACAATTAACTATTTTTTAAAACGTTTCTCTGATATTCATAAAAATGTGTTTCCGTAAAAACGGGTTTCTGTAAAAATTAAGAAGTGATATCCGTTACGCTGGTTTTTCGTAATAACCGGTTTCCGGAAAATTTTGTGAATCTCTCTGGCACCAAAAACAAAAAAATCTTAAAGCTAAGTAACCCATGTATGAAACTACCAATTTCTCTTTTCTAAAACCACACCCTTTTTTTAAAATTCCTAGTAAAATTTTTCTACCAAGTAAGATATGCGTATGTTAGCTCATTAAATTCACTTTTAAAGTGAACATATTTTGTACTCGTAAGTTTTTTTAAATTATTATAAAATTAGACTAATTCCTATTAAAAAAAACGATTGTTGTTTAGTTTGAGATGTTTCGGGCCGCAGAGCGCGGGGTGATAACTGCCCCGATGATAGCGAACCTCCGATAGGAGAGGCACCATAAGTTTAGCTTACTTGACGCGTAGAATGTCTGAGATAGTTTGAAAATAAATAATATTAAAAACGGGTTTTAATATGTATTTAAAGATCGCTGAATTCTATGAGAAAATCAAGTTAATTCTAGGAATTAACAAAAATTAGTTTGGGTAGAGCACGGCTAAAGTCAGAAAAAAACTTCTGTGTAAATTTTATCACACCAGAGCTTACTATTTGAATGGTTTTGCTGCAGCTGCTGCTATTTTATACCCATGAAATGATGTTTGTTAAAATATTAATTTTCAAATACAGGTTTCCGGTTTTTTTTTTAATAAAGTGATTTCCGTTGAAACACAGTGCTGTGTAAATGAGATGTTTCTTAGGATTAAAATGGATTTCTCTAGCATTAGAATCAATTTATTTTCGCTGGCAGACGAAAATATTAGATATTTTTTGGCTTTGTACATTAAATCAATTATTGTATTAATTTGAAATTATGTATAACGATTATTTATTTATTAACGTAAGAAGTTTGACTCTCTTCAAATTTGATTTTTATAAAATGCTTAACTTTGTCTATTTTGTATAAATGACTTTTCATATTGCCATTGTTCTATTAAAATATTGTTGTTCTGTGTTTATATTAATTGTTCAAATTTTTAGCTTTAAAGATCCTTGTTAACATTATTATTAATTCATCTTGTAGTATTAACCATATTGTTATTTTTATTAACATCTTTGTTATTTTTTACTGACAACTTTGTTACCACTAACAATAACTTTGTACAAACATGTTAGTAACATGTTTGCTAATAGTATTGACTTTAAAACCTACGTTTGTTGATATAATTAACAATTTGTTTACTAATTAAAAACAACTTTTTCATCATTTTGTTATCATTGTTAACAACTTGGCTATTGTGATTAATTTAATTGACGCTTTTAACCACTCGAACGCTTTTTGCCACAATATGGCACTATTTCCAACAACACGGTTTGCTTTGCTGCCAAAATATGGCAAATATTCTCTAGACTCTTTAAAAAGTTTTAACGTTAACGATTTTGTAATATTTGTTTAATAAAATCTATGAATATGTGATAAAATACAAAAGATAAGTGAATTCATTGGCTATATAGAACTATAATCAGTTTGTGTGTCTCCATATTCAAATTCGGAGGTATAATTTTTTTTATGTGGGCGGATAAATTTCCTTTGGCACTCCGAGAAAAATGATTTAAATTACTCTGTCGCTCCAGTGGTTAACAAAGTCGTTAACATGTATAAAATAATTATTAACACATTTGTGATTAAAATTAACAACTTTGTTGCCAAATTAACAACTTTCTCATCAAAATTAACAACTTTATAATTGATATTGACATCTATGTTATTTTTACTAACCCATTTGTCATTATAATTATTATTGACAACTTTTGTTATTTTTTGGTTCTTATTCATTATTATTTTTCCATTTTTTTTTATTAACAACGTTGTAATAATTTTCAACATTCTTGTATTATTAACAACATTGTAACTATATTATTAACACGTTTGTACTTATTATTAACAACGGCATTGCTATTATCAACAACTGCATTGCCATTTTTATCAACTTTGTAACTATTTTTTAACAACTTTGTTACTATTAACAACGTTGTAATTTTTTCAATTTATTGTTTAGTATGATTTTCTACTCCTTCTAAGACAATTGCCTTTTCTTAAAATATCGGGTAATGTGCAATCATCATGTTAAAAAATCTTCCATTAAAATGTAACATTGTGTTACACCATGAAAAAGTGGGTGTTCTAGCCGATCGTGTACATTAATTGCTATATTTGTGTCATCACGTCATTAACCATAGATAAATAATAGAAACAAGGGAATCGAACGATGATTCATTAGCATTAAACCTCGGGCACAACGCGTGTCGCCAAAATAATTTACTTTTTCTACTGCTGGATCGTAAATCGTATCTGCCTTTTTTTCCTTCATATCAAATGCATAACTTGGCCGCGGTTCACGGCGAGTTCATCGAAAACGAGTTCAACCTAACCTAACCTATTATAACCTAAACTAACCTAACCTCTCGTTGTCGATAAATTTGCTTTAGATGAATTGAATTTCGATGAACTCGTCGGTTACACTTGGCCGCATGTTAGATGTTAGTCCGTGCAATTTGGTCGTAGATCGACGACAGCCGACACGCTTCTTGCCACATCTCCTTTTATTTTTATTATTCGAGAGTGTACCCAATCATGGTCAATGATTTGTTTAAATAAAATGCAGCGTTTAAAATAATGTACTGTTATGATATAATTAATTAAGTAAGAACTATATCTAAATTAATTATATCGTAACAGTACCTCTCCTAAACAAGCTTGCCTTTTATCGACGAGATATATTGTGTTTTTTAAAATTATTTGACGTTTTAGATAGTAAATACAATATTTATCATTTGGGCGATACTTAATACGGCTTGCAATTATTGGATAGCTATTTCGCCAGTCAAAATCGACTAAGAATTATGCTGGGTGACTACATCTTTGATACATTTTTACTTTTATAGAGTCATAAAATTCAATCGAAAATAAAACTGTACGCTGTACATTTTTTACGTGGCTGTACCGATAAATTTTACTATAGCATTGTGTAATTTGCACAATTTTCTTAACCTTACCTAACCTAACCTTACTTAACCTAACCTAAACCAACAGAAAAAGCGTATGTGAATATAATGAAGACAAAAACAAAAGTGCAACAATAATAATATTATTATAATCAATAATTATTAGCCTGAAACACTCATCAATATTGAAAAACTCTCCCGAGAAAAGATACATGCGCCGACGGGACTCGAACCAGCATTAAGCTACGGCGGGTTACCACCTACCCGCCCAATGATTCAATATATACCTAGTGTTTCATTCAACAATTATCGCTTATTATATTTTTTCACCTGCAAACAACCAACTTTATTTTTTATATGAGAAAGGCATGTAAGTGCTAACTCTCCCACTAGGTGGCGTCGAGACATATTATGTCTACATTTTTTGGTGAAAATACTTTAACTCGTCAAATATTGTTTTTTTTTTAAATGATAAACTAATGTTTAAGACAAGATTTTTTTATGCATAGCACAAAGGGTAACAATTATTATAAGCAAATATTTATTAGCCTGAAACACTCATCAATATTGAAAAACTCTCCCGAGAAAAGATATACGTCGCAGACGGGACGGGAGAGTTTTTAATATGGATGAGTGTTTCAGGCTAATAATTATTGCTTATAATAATTGTTACCCTTTGTGCTATGCATAAAAAAATCTTGTCTTAAACATTAGTATATCAATTTTTAAAAAAATATATAAATACAAAAAGAAGAGGAATGTGATTTTAGGAAAGATTATATCGCGCAGTACCTATGATATTTCTTAGCTAACCTAACCTAACTTAAAAAGCATAAGGATTACCCAAACGGGGCAATAAAGCAGAGAAATTCTGTCAGGTTAGGTTAGGTTTCAACCTGATTTTCAATTTGGGAGGCGGGTATGTGTACAGTTGCCCCGCGAACCATTTTTTGGATCACCAACATCTTTACCATAGATACGTTTTTAGATTTTCACGGCCAAAGGCATTTTCGTTGTTTGTTTTTGGGGTGTTATGCCGTGTGCGCTACCTCCTTCTTTAGCCGACGTTTCGGACAGCGTTGCAGTGTCCATCATCAGGGCAGATCCGGCAGATCCGACGATGTGCCGGATCGTGACATGGTCGTGATCGATGACATCGTCGGATCTGCCGGATCTGCCCTGATGATGGACACTGCAACGCTGTCCGAAACGTCGGCTAAAGAAGGAGGTAGCGCAACACGGCATAACACCACAAAAATAAACAACGAAAATCTCTACGATAGGTCTCTCCAAGTGGTACGCTTGGTGAGACGTTTATGGGGTGAGATTTATCTGGGATTTGGCGTCAGTTGCGCCTGCCCATTTACTGCATGGCGGGCCGGATCGGAAAAGACTGGTTGAAGAAGGCCTTTTGACCATTCCAACACGGCTTTCACGGTGAGAGGGATGGATGCATACGTCTGTCACTCTTCGTCACACTGACCCTCATATATTCCTAATTTATATTTTTTTTCCTTCCCAGAACTTTCTCTCCTTATTTTCCTAAAAAATACCCTCCACACATAATCCTTACAGATGACACAGGCCCTAAGAGGAATTATTTTCCTCAGAGTCTCCTGTATGAAGCTAATTTAAAAAAAAAAAACACGCAAAAACTTGTAGAATTATTTCGATTTTATTTTTATGCAAAATATTAAATGACTATACAAAATACAGTTGAATAGAAAATCGCAATTTTTTCGAAGCCTTACCGACATGCTCAAGATGGCGTCGAGTAAAATCCACTCTCCTAACCTAACCTTACATTTCTCTTATTTTTGATTGCCCTGTTTTGCCGATCCTTCAAACGCTATATTTGTTAGGTTAGGTTATGTTAGGTTAAGAGAGGTCTGTCGATACAGCCACACAAAAACCAGCAATTTTATTTTCTATTTAGTTTGCATCTTCGAAAAATTCACGCACCTTTTCAAAAATTAAATGTGTTATTTCAAATTGGAGATTTTTTTAAAATATAAAAATGTAATGTTTCTGATAAAATTTGTTTTAAAATGGCAAATCAATGCTTGTGGCTCTTTTGTAACAAACTATTTTATGAAATCAAACCATTTGCGGAATTCATTCTAATATTCCAACGACAAAGAACATGTTATTTGTCAAATTACAGAGTAATTGCTTAGTTTGTGTTTTTGCAAAACAAGTTATGGCTAAGCATTGCCGTTAGCTGAAATGGTTTACGACAATATGTCAAAAATTACCAGCGGCCAAAATTTAAATTACGTTAGAAGATATCACTCATCTAAGATTTGTTAAAATGAAATGAAAACGTTTATCGTTTTTCTGTTTATTTTTGGGGTATTGTGCCGTGTTGCGCTACCTCCACCTTTAGCCAATATTTTGTAGAGCGTTACAGTGTCCATCATCAGGGCAGATGTGTGGATTGTGTAGCCATCAAGTACAGTATACCTAGAACTATTACGGTTATTAACGTCATTCTATTAATTTTAATTGCCTTGATAATTAGTTGTGCTCGGTGCGTTTTGGGTCTTCCCAGGACTTTTAGCCAGTTTCAATAAAGTGTTCGGCTATTATTTCCGATTTATTCGGAAGGCCAGTTTGCCCGCTCGAAAGTGTGCTGAGATCCTTTTGGAGATGGTCTGTTCTGTCAGTCCTACATACACCTTATCAAAATGAAACTTGGTTTTTGCAGGCATCTGAAGGCATAAAACCAATCAATATCGCATAATAATACGCCAAAAATAATCCGCGTAACAGAAGAATACCTTTGATAAATACATCTCTTGACGTTAATCAAAAACATTGTATTGCTCCCATATTTTGACAAATTTAAGAAGCTTTATAATATCGATTCGAAATTATGAGATTTATTACATGCCAAAAATTGGTAAACGGCAAAACGGTGAAAATTATTGCCAGTGGTTAAAATATTTTAGATAACTATTTAATTTTTACGTTGCTGCCACCTATTGATTAAGTTGGAAACCTTGTATCAAATTTATACATTGCTCCCTCTATTGAGAAATCATCTAAGTTTTAAATATTTTACACAATGATTATTGGCAATACTGCAAGAATTGCCAATAAATTTGCTAAAACACGTTTTTATTTATATATTTAACTAAAACTGCGAATTTTGAAACATTACACAGAAGATGTTACTATGTTTTCAAGTATTTTAAGGAAAAGGCGGTCAGAAAATGTAAAATAGACTAGTCAAAATTAGAAAAAAACTTGTTTTAAAAATAATTGAAAAGAACTGCTTAGAAAATTGAACAAAAGCGTAGCATAAATTTTTATATTCAATAATTAATTGATTAATAAATTAATTAATTACTTCGGCAATGAACGTAGACCAAATTTAACAACTATGTTGGGAAGGGGAAGGAGACATTTTGATATTGTGAACCTTTTTAGAAATATTCCAGTTTTTTATATTAGATTGTAATTATTCCTGTAAATCGTGTTTTTCAAGATAAACTCAATGCGAAGAATTTGTAAAATATGACATATATTGATATAATATGATGAAAAAATGAATAAAAAAACATTTTAATTGATTTATTTGAGTTTTATTTTTGAATATATGGTATATGGTAAATTGGCAGATATTTGAGGTCAATAAATATATAGGATGTCTAATGGTGTAACAGCAGAAAAATTAAGAAATATATGGGAATAAAGGACTAAAATATATGGGATGAAATGGTAAAACAGCAGATAATATAATTGACATGAATGGGTGATTAAATTAAATGAAAGGTCATCAAATGGTGAAACCACAGATGTTTGACATATAGAAGCCCACAACACCAATGCAGCAAATAACTCACCAATCACTCGCGCAATCACAACTTATACCCATTATGAAAAATTATTATAATTAGTCATTTTTCACGATTCATTGCAAACATACAAAACCAAATTATTAAATTTCTTGTCGTTTTATTAAACTTTAGTGAGCACATAATTTTTAATTTTAAAACGCAACTTTTTCTCCACCCATACTCTTTCATTTTTGTTATTATTAGTCAACCAATTTTTGATTCTTTTCATTAATTTCAGCATAATTATGTTTTAAAACCAAGGCGAAATTACTTAATGACATTTTACAGATTTACGTAATAGGTACAAAACCATGTAGTTTTTTAAACATACTTTAAAACATATATTTAATGTGCTGTGTAAATCTTATAAATAAATAAACAATAAATAAATGGGGCTAAAGGACACCAAATGGTGTAGCAACAGATAATTGATATAAGTGGGGCTAATAGACATCAAATTCCATGACTGAAACAGCAAATAATTAACATAAAAGGGGAAAAATACATCAAATGCCTTGACAGAAATACCAAATAATTGACGTAAATGGGACTAAAAGACATCAACTTCCATGACAGAAACAGCAAATAATTGACATAAATGGGACTAAAAGACATCAAATTCCATGACAGAAACAGTAAATAATCGACATAAATGGGACTAAAAGACATCAAATGCCATGACAGAAACAGTAAATAATAGACATAAAAGGGGATAAAAGACATCAAATACCATAACAGAAACAGCAAATAATTGACATAAATGGGACTAAAACACATCAAATGCCATGACAGAAACAGCAAATAATAGACATAAAAGGGGATAAAAGACATCAAATGCCATGACAGAAACAGCAAATAATTGACATAAATGGGACTAAAACACATCAAATGCCATGACAGAAACAGCAAATAATAGACATAAAAGGGGATAAAATACATCAAAAGCCGTGACAGAAACAGCCAATAATTGACAAATTGGTGGTAAATAACATCCAATGATAAAACAACAGAAAAATTGGACTATATGACATCAATTGGCAAAACAGCAGATAACTTACTTAAATATTATGTCTAAATTACATCAGTTGGTTAAACCGTTGACGATAGAAATATTTGGGGCTAAATAAGAAATCAAATGGTAAAACAGCAGATAATTGACATAGATGGGGTTAAACGACATTAAATGCCATGACAGAAACAGCAGCTAAATTACATAAATCGGGCTAAAGGGCATCAAAAGATAAAATAACAGATATTTGACATAAATGGGACTAATTGACATCAAATAGCAAAGTAGCAGACAATTGATGAAAATGTTTCTAAATTACATCAAATGGTAAAACAGTAGACGATGGAAATAAACGGGCGTCAAAAGTTAAAACAAAAGATATTTGAAATAAATAAGACTAAATAACATCAAATGGAAAAATAGCAGACAATTGGCGTAAATGTATCTAAATAACATAAAATGGTAAAAAAGTAGACGATGGACATAAACGGGCGTCAAAAGTTAAAAAAAAAGATATTTGACATAAACGGGACTAAATGACATCAAATTGCATAAAATGTTAGGATGGACGTATATCGGGCTAAAGGACATCAAGAGATAAAAGAACAGGTAAATGACATCAATTAATGGCAAAACAGCAGATAATTAAAGTAAATGTATTTAAAGAACATCAAATGGTAAAACAGTAGACGATGGACATAAACGGGGATGAAGGGCGTCAAAGGTTAAAACAAAAGATATTTGAAATAAATGGGACTAAATGACATCAAATTGCATAAGATGTTAGGCGATGGACATAGACGGGGATGAAGGGCGTCAAAAGTTAAAACAAAAGATATTTGAAATAAATGGGACTAAATGACATCAAATTGCATAAAATGTTAGGCGATGGACATAGACGGGGATGAAGGGCGTCAAAAGTTAAAACAAAAGATATTTGAAATAAATGGGACTAAATGACATCAAATTGCATAAAATGTTAGGCGATGGACATAGACGGGGATGAAGGGCGTCAAAAGTTAAAACAAAAGATATTTGAAATAAATGGGACTAAATGACATCAAATTGCATAAAATGTTAGGCGATGGACATAGACGGGGATGAAGGGCGTCAAAAGTTAAAACAAAAGATATTTGAAATAAATGGGACTAAATGACATCAAATTGCATAAAATGTTAGGCGATGGACATAAACGGGGATGAAGGGCGTCAAAAGTTAAAACAAAAGATATTTGAAATAAATGGGACTAAATGACATCAAATTGCATAAAATGTTAGGCGATGGACATAAACGGGGATGAAGGGCGTCAAAAGTTAAAACAAAAGATATTAGACATAAATGGGACCAAATGACATAAAATTGCATAAAATGTTAGACGATGGACGTATATCGGGCTAAAGGACATCAAGAGATAAAAGAACAGGTAAATTACATCAATTAATGGCAAAACAGCAGATAAATAAAGTAAATGTGTTTAAAGGACATCAAATGGTAAAACAGTAGACGATGGATATAATAACATCAAATAGTAAAACAGTAAGCACTTAAAACAGATGGGACAAAGGGACACTGAATGATAAAATAGCAGATAATTAATACAAATGAAGAAATTCTGCCGAATTGTTTTTTTAAATACCTCTCACCAAATTACTCATCTGAGCTATAGACACAATACCCAGAAGTGTAATGGGACAAACTGAGGGTGTGCTACAATAATGCGTACAGGCAACTAATGCAACAACACAAGCTCTGTAGTTCCTCCACGATGTTCTCTGAAGGGAGGGTGCACTCATCCCCAGCCTTACTTCGTCACCGACTAGGCAGCTTCTGGAGCAGGACATAAAATCAACGAATACCATTATCGTGTCTGTATCCGAGAGGCTCAGTTGACGAGGTGACCTCCCTGAAGGATGATTATTAATTTTTTATTTAATTTTACTTATATATACTATATTGTTATCAATGAGGTACCTACCATGGAGGAAAGAACAGCGGGGGCTCCATCGAAGCTAGAGTCAAGTTAGCCTCTCAAAATCTGGGCGTACTTTACCAGGGCCCACAGATTATGCAGATAGTACACAACTGCTGACCCTGTACAAATCTCAAGTTCGCCTTACTGTTAAATTTTGCTGCCACCTCTTTTGTAGAGCCCCAAAATATATATACAGAAAAAAATTCAAGACTGTTGATTTATTGGACCCACAATGGACGGAGCTTCCTAAAGTGGTATAAGACGATAGGAAAGGGACGCCATGAGGCATCTTATAGAGGCGATGTGTCTCCAACAAGGACAAGCAATAAAGAAAGGGGAAATACCCTATTGAGGAATGTTATGAGGCTGAAGATAGTTGGGTGGAGAATGAGATGGGGAAGAGGAAGTGGGGGAAGTACCTGGCTATTCAGATCTCGCCACCAAACACAGCTAAAGCCATTTTAAGCAATGTTTCAATTCTGACCGGTGATCTTTTAGACTAGGACAGATAATACACAACTGCTGACCCTGTACAAATCTCAAGTTCGCCTTATTGAAAAATTTTGCTGCCACCTCTTTTTGAAGGGCCCAAAAATATATATGATAACGATCGATAAAATAACTATCGGTAACTTCTCATCGTTCTCTGGCATGACTACAGATCGCCAACGAATTTCACAATGACTAAGTGCCCTCAACATATTTGACATCAACTGTTGTTTGTACGTTAGCGATGTGCAGTTGTCCTAGGGAACGATGAGAAGTTACCGATAGTTATCCTACCGATCGTTATCGAGCGAGTGTGCTAGGACCTCAGGGGTACTAGCATGGTCGATCGATAAGGATAATTGTCGGTAACTTCTCATTGTTCCCTAGGACAACTGCAGATCTCAAACGTACAAACGACAGTTGATATCGAATATATTAAGGACACTTAGTCATTGTGAACTGTCACCTATTCGTTTGCGATCTGCTGTTGTCCTAGGGAACGATGAGAAGTTACCGATAGTTATCCTACCGATCGTTATAGAGCAAGCGTGCTAGGGCCTCAGGAGGCATCTTATCGAGGCGATGGGTCCCCAATGAGGACAAGCGAAAGAAGATAGGATGATCTTACGTCATCTTAATTGTCCAAACGACGGAGGAGGAGATTTTCATCATTGTTTCAATTAAACACTATGATAGGTTTATAAGATAAAGCTTTTAGGTAAAGGTAAAGGTCTCATTAGTTTAAATATTATATTATCATAGTAAAGTGATTAATTATCGTTTTTGATACTTTATTTTTAGTTTTAAAATGGAAATTGAACAAAAACTAAAAAGGTCGTTATAGCCCAGTCAATGAAGGTTTTATGTCGGAACTAATTCCCCGGAAGCTGAATTTTTCACAGATGATAAAACACCTTTAGATATGTTTAAAAACAAAAATCCCCGGTTATCCCCTTTGTGCTTTCTTCCCCACCCCCTCTTGAGTATATTTTGCAGAGCCTTTCGGAAAACGTTCATATCTCCTTAACCTTTTTTTTGTTGTTAATTAGTTATTCTGAAAAATAGTTTCTTTTCAATTTTGCGATAAAAGTCATACATTCTTTACAATTTATCAATAAAGTAAGAATATCAGTTTTTAAAATAGTATTTCTGAAAATATTTGCATATAGCTTTTTTCTGAGCATGTTAAAGAGAAAATGGTTTCAACAAGACTTGTAGACAATATTTCTAACTTTAAAATGATGTATATAGATAATAATGGGCTTTAATTAATAATAGGCGCCCGGTGGCTGGAACGCGCGGCGAAGATATTATGAGAAAACCTAAGATAGGTAGGTACTGATTAATTGATTTTTTTAATGTGAATAACGCAAAATAGTCTTCGTTAACTGGGCTATTAGGACAAATAAGAATTAAGGCGATATTAAAAAACAAAATAGAAATCCGAGAAACCTTGCATCATTCAAATATAATACAAATAACAACATTTATAAGGAAAGTATAGCAATTTGTATGACCTTTCGTAAATACGTCATTAAAAACAATCACTTGAAGATAACAAACATTGAATTTCACTGAATTATTATTGTAAAATGAAATGTTTGTTTGGATTTAAAGCATTATCAACAAAACCCAGTTAATTTCTGAGAGGTGCCTTTGATTTATCAACAAATAAATAATAACAAATTAATTAACATAACTTTACGGAGTTCATTTCGCAGAAAACAGTTTGCATATTAGTATAGTAATGAGATAATAACACGATTAATAAATAATTATAATTATGTAAAACCTAATCTCATGTTTAGTAGTAATCAATTAATATATATCAACGTTTAAAATAGTCCCCACACATAAATATTCTGAACGACAGACTAAGGAAACTAGCATATATATTTAGATGTTTAAGAGATATTTTAAACAAAAAATTACTTAGAAAAAACATACTTCGCGTTCTGTCAATCAATTATGCAATACGGCATTATAGGATGGGGCGGTACATATAAAAATCAAACACAAATAATTTACATATCACAAAAACTAATAATAAAAACCCTATTCATATTCGTCAAAACTCTTATTCGAAGAATTTAAGGTCAGAAAATTAAGTGAATTATACTTTTATCATGCAACATTACACATTTATAAAGATAATATTCAAAATAAAACTGCACTCTTTAAAAATAACAAAAATCTTATACAAACATCAACACTTCCTACTCCAAAATGTAAAAAAAACAATAAGACAGTTAAATCATAAATATCTCTAATAAAGTAAAATTCTTTAATTCATTACCAGAAAATATTAGAAACATGAATACTAATATAGAAGAATTTAAAACTCACCTTAAAAAGCACACTCAAAACCTGAACTAAATCATAACAAATAAAAACTATATAATAACACCCCTCCCCCCCCCCATACACACAAGCCCTGCTTTTTTATGGGGGTACATCAAACATATATATTATATAATTAATTAGTGTATAAAATGTATTTGTAATTTATATATCTTTTTTGAATTATTAATTTAAAAAAAATTAAAATAAAATATTAAAATTATGTGTACAATGTGCGTGCCGCTAAAATACAGAAATGAGTATCGGTACGATCAAGGGAGTTATATGGCGTGGTAGCCCTCTATCTATGAAGAAGGTTCCCGTTTTTACCTAAAGATATAAGTGCTGGAAGTTTACTTTACAGGGGGGGTTCTGATGAGAAAGATCGATTATTCCCAGTACCATTTTTTTTAAAATTAATAATTCAATATATAATTAAATACAAAACTTGCTACATACCTACATTCAAGTAAGCAATAAAAATGCTCAAAACGCACGATGATAACTTATTAAATATAGTGTACTTCTTGTAAGAATTTTTTGATCATTAGTATTTATGATTTTTCAATAATGTCTAAACAAAATAAGTGTGTAAAGCTCAGCGGCTGAGAATAAAAAATGCTTGCAACTGTACAGGGAGGTTCCAATGAGAAATATCGATTATTCCCCGTATCAAATTTTTTAAATTAAATTTTTTATTTTGATTTATTTAATTTAAAACTTGCTTTAATATATACCTACATTCAAGTAAGCAATAAAAATGCTCAAAACGCACGATGATAAATTATTAAATACAGTGTACTTCTTGTAAGTATTTTTTGATCATAAGTAATTATAATTTTTTAATAATGTTTACAAAAAATAAGTGCGTATAAAATTCTAAAATATTTTAGTTTGTAAAACCTTAAATAAATAGAAAAAAATTAGGTATTTTCGTCACAAAACATGTTCTCGGATTTATTTTTTAATGATTTTAATTTAACTAAAATTAAGATTCTGAAAAATAGCTTAAGTAGATTATGTATTGATTTTTTTTAGTGTATTATTATATTTTTCGAAATGTGTGTTGGAGAATACAATATTTCGTTTGAAAATTTAACAAATCTGCCATCGACCAACGGTATTAAAAATAATTTAGGTTTTTCAAAATTTAAAACATAAGTTTACCAAGTAAAATAACAATCTTTCAAAATCAATTTATGGTTTTTGTTGTAAAAAAGAGTCAATACGTCTAGAATTTGATTTAAAAATGACTAATTTCCGGTATTCTTTGGTAATACCCTTTTCAACCTTTATTTTTATGTAAAAATACAAAATCATGTGATATTGGTATGGAAATTAAATATTGCGAATAGAACACATATTTGAACACGCCTTTGAAAAAAATCGAGTATTTTTTAATTTATTTTTTATAATCCCTGAAACAAATAAATGTAACAGGCCTATACAAACTGCTTCAATGTTCAAAATCACCTACTTACAACCACCTTTTCGGTTATGGTTTCTTGGTTTAATGTGGATAATTAAATTCTTCAGAAAATGATCATTTAACATTTAAAAATTTGTGCCTGAGCTTCGAAAATAAAATTAAGCACGCTTTTACGCGATGTTTTTTTCGTGAATAAATCAAAACAGTGTTAAGATGATAGACTTCGCTTTTCGGCCCATAGAAAAAGGACGCCCGGGAAAAAACACTTTTCTACATCGAAAATTACACAAAATGAATATATATTTTTTTAAACTGCCTTCTAGAAGGAAAAAACTATGTCGGTATGTTTTCGAATTTTCGATGCGTTTCGTATTAACGTAAACATTCAGTGTCAAACATGTACGATTTCTCAAAAAATATTATTTAAGGAAAAAGTGCTGCTAACTCAACTCCCATAAAGAATTATAAAATTATAAAAAGCTACCGACGTAGCTTCTTCTTTCTAAAAGATATATATTTTTTAAAATTTCAATTTCGTGAAAGTTTCGGTGTAGAAAAGTGTACTCTCCATAAATCCCTTTTCGAACGATTTCTGTAGGTAAATTTGAGCGTTGTCTCATTCGCCCATTTCGCATTCGCATGTATTGTAAGTGTGTGTGAGCTTATTGTGAGCGGGACAGAATGATAGACGCGGGTGTTCCGCGTGTAAAATAATAATATTATTTGATGATGCATTCATCAATGTTTTTTATTAATAATGATTTCTACGAAATATTTTTACAATTTATTCTGAGTACTGATATGTAATGTGGTTTTTTTTATTACTCGTTCAACTACGAAGTGAATAAAAATTTTGAGTCACGTCATATCAAAGGTCTAAGAGACAGATGCATGAAACAATGTTTGAATCTGAATAAAACAAGGAGTGTGTGCAGAGACAGAGTTCTGATTTGGTTAGGGGTTTTTTTTCTTAATTTAAGGGTTAGGTAAGGTTAGGTAAGGTTAGGTAAGGTTAGGTTAGGTTAGGTAAGGTTAGGTAAGGTTAGGTAAGGTTAGGTAAGGTTAGGTAAGGTTAGGTAAGGTTAGGTAAGGTTAGGTAAGGTTAGGTAAGGTTAGGTAAGGTTAGGTAAGGTTAGGTAAGGTAAGGTAAGGTAAGGTTAGGTAAGGTAAGGTTAGGTAAGGTTAGGTAAGGTTAGGTAAGGTAAGGTAAGGTAAGGTAAGGTTTGGTTAGGTTAGGTTAGGTAAGGTAAGGTTAGGTAAGGTAAGGTAAGGTTAGGTAAGGTTAGGTAAGGTAAGGTTAGGTAAGGTTAGGTAAGGTAAGGTTAGGTAAGGTAAGGTAAGGTAAGGTTAGGTAAGGTAAGGTTAGGTAAGGTTAGGTAAGGTTAGGTAAGGTAAGGTTAGGTAAGGTTAGGTAAGGTTAGGTAAGGTAAGGTAAGGTAAGGTAAGGTTTGGTTAGGTTAGGTTAGGTAAGGTAAGGTTAGGTAAGGTAAGGTAAGGTTAGGTAAGGTTAGGTAAGGTAAGGTTAGGTAAGGTTAGGTAAGGTTAGGTAAGGTAAGGTAAGGTAAGGTAAGGTTTGGTTAGGTTAGGTTAGGTAAGGTAAGGTTAGGTAAGGTAAGGTAAGGTAAGGTAAGGTTAGGTAAGGTAAGGTAAGGTAAGGTTAGGTAAGGTTAGGTAAGGTTAGGTAAGGTAAGGTTAGGTAAGGTAAGGTTAGGTAAGGTAAGGTTAGGTAAGGTAAGGTAAGGTTAGGTAAGGTAAGGTTAGGTAAGGTAAGGTTAGGTAAGGTAAGGTTAGGTAAGGTAAGGTTAGGTAAGGTAAGGTAAGGTTAGGTAAGGTAAGGTAAGGTTAGGTAAGGTAAGGTTAGGTAAGGTAAGGTTAGGTAAGGTAAGGTTAGGTAAGGTAAGGTAAGGTTAGGTAAGGTTAGGTAAGGTAAGGTAAGGTTAGGTAAGGTAAGGTTAGGTAAGGTAAGGTTAGGTAAGGTAAGGTTAGGTAAGGTAAGGTAAGGTTAGGTAAGGTAAGGTTAGGTAAGGTAAGGTTAGGTAAGGTAAGGTTAGGTAAGGTAAGGTTAGGTAAGGTAAGGTAAGGTTAGGTAAGGTAAGGTTAGGTAAGGTAAGGTTAGGTAAGGTAAGGTTAGGTAAGGTAAGGTTAGGTAAGGTAAGGTAAGGTTAGGTTAGGTTAGGTTAGGTAAGGTAAGGTTAGGTAAGGTAAGGTAAGGTTAGGTAAGGTAAGGTTAGGTAAGGTAAGGTTAGGTAAGGTAAGGTTAGGTAAGGTAAGGTAAGGTTAGGTAAGGTAAGGTTAGGTAAGGTAAGGTTAGGTAAGGTAAGGTAAGGTTAGGTAAGGTAAGGTTAGGTAAGGTAAGGTAAGGTTAGGTAAGGTAAGGTAAGGTTAGGTAAGGTAAGGTTAGGTAAGGTAAGGTTAGGTAAGGTAAGGTAAGGTAAGGTAAGGTTATGTAAAGTTAGGTAAGGTTAGGTAAGGTTAGGTAAGGCAAGGTAAGGTTAGGTAAGGTTAGGTAAGGTAAGGTTAGGTAAGGTAAGGTAAGGTAAGGTAAGGTAAGGTTATGTAAAGTTAGGTAAGGTTAGGTAAGGTTAGGTAAGGCAAGGTAAGGTTAGGTAAGGTTAGGTAAGGTTAGGTTAGGTTAGGTTATGTAAGGTTAGGTAAGGTAAGGTTAGGTAAGGTAAGGTAAGGTAAGGTAAGGTTAGGTAAGGTTAAGTAAGGTAAGGTTAGGTAAGGTTAGGTTAGGTTAGGTAAGGTTAGGTAAGGTTAGGTTAGGTTAGGTAAGGTTAGGTAAGGTTAGGTAAGGTAAGGTTAGGTAAGGTAAGGTTAGGTAAGGTTATGTAAGGTTAGGTAAGGTAAGGTAAGGTAAGGTAAGGTAAGGTTAGGTAAGGTAAGGTTAGGTAAGGTTATGTAAGGTTAGGTAAGGTAAGGTAAGGTAAGGTAAGGTAAGGTTATGTAAGGTTAGGTAAGGTTAGGTAAGGTTAGGTAAGGTTAGGTTATGTAAGGTTAGGTAAGATAAGGTTAGGTAAGGTAAGGTTAGGTTAGGTAAGGTTAGGTAAGGTAAGGTAAGGTTAGGTAAGGTAAGGTTATGTAAGGTTAGGTAAGGTAAGGTAAGGTTAGGTAAGGTTAGGTAAGGTAAGGTAAGGTTAGGTAAGGTTAGGTAAGGTTAGGTAAGGTTAGGTAAGGTTAGTTAAGGTTAGGTAAGGTTAGGTAAGGTTAGGTTAGGTTAGGTAAGGTTAGGTAAGGTAAGGTAAGGTTAGGTAAGGTAAGGTTATGTAAGGTTAGGTAAGGTAAGGTAAGGTTAGGTAAGGTTAGGTAAGGTTAGGTAAGGCAAGGTAAGGTTAGGTAAGGTTAGGTAAGGTAAGGTAAGGTTAGGTAAGGTTAGGTAAGGTTAGGTAAGGCAAGGTAAGGTTAGGTAAGGTAAGGTTATGTAAGGTTAGGTAAGGTAAGGTAAGGTTAGGTAAGGTTAGGTAAGGTTAGGTAAGGTAAGGTAAGGTTAGGTAAGGTTAGGTAAGGTTAGGTAAGGTTAGGTAAGGTTAGGTAAGGTTAGGTAAGGTAAGGTAAGGTTAGGTAAGGTTAGGTAAGGTTAGGTAAGGTAAGGTAAGGTTAGGTAAGGTTAGGTAAGGTAAGGTAAGGTTAGGTAAGGTAAGGTTATGTAAGGTTAGGTAAGGTAAGGTAAGGTTAGGTAAGGTTAGGTAAGGTTAGGTAAGGCAAGGTAAGGTTAGGTAAGGTTAGGTAAGTTAAGGTAAGGTAAGGTTAGGTAAGGTAAGGTAAGGTCAGGTAAGGTAAGGTTAGGTAAGGTCAGGTAAGGTAAGGTAAGGTTAGGTAAGGTTAGGTAAGGTTAGGTTAGGTAAGGTTAGGTTAGGTTAGGTAAGGTTAGGTTAGGTAAGGTTAGGTTAGGTTAGGTTAGGTTAGGTTAGGTTAGGTTGAAGTTGTTTACGATGAACTCGCCGTGAACCTTAGATGACATATAACTTATTAGTTTTTAATATACTTATAGCATGCAAATAGAACCAAATGAGGTACGGCATGCATTTTTGGCGTGTAAGAAAAACATTATTTTTTGGGTGCGAAGTCTAATGGTAGGTTTAGACTGGACGACGTACGTACGCATCGCTACTCAAACAATGCTTAGCAACCCATACATTTTCTATGAAAATGGCCACAGACATCGCACGTCGCGATGCGTGTGACCAATGTGATTCTTAAACATAAATTTTCATTGAAAATCTATGGTTGCTAAGCAGTCCAGATATTGTTAGGCGTAGCGATGGGCACGTACGTCGACCCAGTCTGAATCTACCATAATTTTAATATAAGTACAATGAATCTACTTCATATATTACAATAATTAGATTAGAAAAATCTCAGTGTGAGATATAGTAGCGGATGTGTATGTCTCTGTGGGCGTTTTTACCAACATAATCATTTTATATCATTATAAATAACAAATTAATATTTGTACGATCTAAATAATATAGCGTAAGAGTGTTTAAGACCTATTGACGGCTGAGAATTAAAGTTCCAAAATGCTTGCAACTGTACTGGAAGGATCCGATGAGAAAGATCGATTATTAAAAATTTGATTTCGATTTATTTCATTCAAAACTTGCTAATATATACCTACATTCAAGTAAGCAATAAAAATGCTCAAAAAGCACGATGATAAATTATTAAATATCGTATACTTCTTGTAAGTATTTTTTGATCATAAGTATTAATTTATGATTTTTTTTATAATGTCTAAACAAATTAGGAGAAGTATCAGCATTCTGTCGAATATGATTGCCCGAAGATTTTTCCAGTACAGCAATAATGTTAAAAAGACATTGTTCAATGCATTTTGTACCAGCCTATATACATGTGAAACATGGTGTCAATACCGAATCAGTTCAATGGAACGACTCCGGATCCAATATAATAATATAATATCCAATGCAAAATTATATTTGGATACAGGAGATACAGCAGCGCTTCAAAAATGTTTACGGAACTAGGACTTAATGGATTCGCCGGCCTGATGAGACACCGGGTCACTGGAGCCAGGATGCGGCTAAAGCGCCATTCAGACGATTCACTAATCGCTCATTTCCGCATTTCATTCGGCCTAGTTTACTCGGAATGACACGTCTGAACATGAAATGAATCGAAAGTGCCGAACACTGCCGAATGAAATCTTCAAGTGAACCGATCCAACAATGTTGGATATTTTCCTTCGGCATCCTTCACTCGCGCGCGCATGCGCGCAGAAGAGAGCAAAGTGAATCGTCTGAACACCGAGTGAACTCTCAATCAGTTTGTCTCGCGTCCTGTACGGGAAGGACCATGAAAGGACGCTATCAAATCGCACGCAAAACGTCAAAATGGTATTCGTTCGGCTAATTTGTTTGCTTTTGGGAACACCTCTCATATAAATTTTTGGGTCTCCCTTATTATCCATGTATTTTATATGTTTTTTAATATATGTAAGATTATTAATTTGTAGGTAAATGTTCGTAATAAAAAAAGTGAAATCAAATTGTGTTATTATGCCATAAAAAATAAAAAGGTTTATAAGACGAAACAATACTGTTTTATTTATTTATTTTTATTTAATTGTGTCAACAAAATTGCGTAAAAATCGATGCATCTGACATGTTTTTCCTTAAAATTCGGGGCCGGACCGCGCTGGAAAACAAACGAATTCCAGCGCGGTTGACCTCGCTCGGCGACGCTGTGGTCGGAATGGACGAGTGAACGCTTATTTCTATAGCGCCGTGTGAACATGGAATGAAGCAAAATGGACGATTAGGCCGAAAAAACATGGCGGAAACCTTCCCTCGAGTGAACCGTCTGATTCCAGCTTTATGGCCTCCGACAACACGGTGGTGAACGCAGCCTTCCAGCACTAAGCGCCACTCCTGAGTGAGCGCTGGGCCCGAGCTCACTCAAGACCACGCAGAAATTGATTACATATTTTTAACCTGTTCTACTTTATTTATAATTTAACTATATGGGACGTGTGGGATTGCACTATTCTCCCCACATCCTGGAATACAATACAATAGAAGTGTGTAAAAAAAAAATTAAATAATTTAGTTTGCAAGACCTTAAATGAATAGAATAAGTTATTTTTGTCACAAAACACGTTCTCGGATTTATTTACGCACCAGACTTTTCCATATAAATGATCATCTAGTAAATCCACGCTATGCAAGTGTATTATATAAGTATAATTAATACAAAACAATACAAGAACAACATGTTAACCTACCAGACTATTAAATGGGAAAATAATTCACCGACTCCAGATATTTTCATATCAGAGGGTTCAGCTCGGTGGAATTCCTAATTTGACCGATAAATCCTACTGATCCCTCAATTTAACTAAAATTAAAATTCTCAAAATTGTGTTGACTAGATTATGTACTGATTTATTTTTTTGTTTGATTATATGATTTGAAATTTGTATTGTTTAATAGAATCTATCGTTTAAAAATTGAACAAATCTGCCAACGACCAACGGTATAACCTTAGTATATTGAAAATAAACTTAGTTTTTCAAAATTTTAAAACTGCGTGTACCAGATAAGATAACAATCTTTCAAAATCAATTTATGTTTTTTTTGTAAAAAAGAGTCAATACGTCTAGAATTTTATTTAAAATGGACTAATTTCCGGTATTCTCTGGTAATACCCTCTTAATTAAAGCACACTCGTTGAAGTAAAACTTCTTTACGCACGCTTAACTTGGGGGGGTAGGCTGGCGAATGAGTTACGAAAAGTGTAATGCGTTACGGGCGAGGCGAATGGGCTGTATCACACTGTAGAAGAAAGCATATGCACATTTCCTAACTCTCTTCCTCTCATAGCCAGTGCATGACCAGTGACGGCCGTCCTTGGTCGAGTGGTAAGTCTCTTGACTCCCAATCGGAAAGTCGCGGGTTCGAACCCGGCGTGCGCAAATAAATTTTATTTCATTAATTTGTGTTATTTCACAATTATTATTAATAAACAAAAAATATATCCTATATTTGCGGCACGTTCCAGAGTGGAAGATACTCGCAGTATCGCTCTGGTGTAAGACCATCATTCAGAATTGAAACGTTGCTTAATAATGGCTTTAAACGTGTTTAGTGACTAGATATGAATAACCTGGTACTTCCCCACCTTCTTCTTCCCCATCTCCTTCCCTTCGCCACTTACCTTCAGCCTCACAACATACCCCAATTGGGGATGCCGTAGTCTCACTGGCTCCAGACGGGAGCAGTTGGGACTCTTGTAAGGTATTCTCTATAAACAAAAAAAAAATATTCGTAATTTCATTTCGTTCTTGAACAATTTTATAAATACTGTAAGAGCAAGAGAGAATAGTGCGCGAGCACATTTTCTTTCTCTCTAGAAGTTTTACTTCAGTCGTGTGGTCTGAAGCTCACTATTTTTTTTTTATTGTAATAGAATGCAAAAATCTATGAATATTTATGTTGGCCGCACTTCAAGCAAACCGTTTATTTTGCATTTATTGCCTTGGGGCCAAGCATGGTTGTAACGTCACTGGTTTATGTAAATACACATCTATAAATCGTCAACCGGTTTAAAAAAGAAACTAGACCATAATATTATTTTGAAGTATTGAAACAATAATAATAGAGCTGGTATAATAAAATGTGAGAAGCCTTATCTAAAATTGCCTCTCGACTCCAATCTTCCATATGTTTGTAACAATTTGCCCATTTTAATTAATTATCTCAGCTTGTTTAACCATAGAAGAAAAACAATCAGCTGTTATCGCGGCAAGTAGCACGGCGAGTCGCGGTCACTGCTTGCGTTGCCATTGACAACGGATTTTCGAGAAGTTGTGTAGTGTGCGGACTATCACATTGACATACACAGGATAACGAGTTTAGTTGCAAACTGTTTTTTTTTTCAGTTGGAGGCAACTGAAAACCAATTAAAACCGGCTGGTTTCTCTGTCTTGATTGGTCAAAAAGCTTGTTTAACCATAGACAAAGAATAATCAGCTGACAGCTGGCAACTAGCAACGGCCGGCCACGGCAATCAGCAGTGCGAGTCGCGAGTCACCGCTTGCGTTACCATTTGAGGTGTTTGAGTGATTGTGTAGTGTGCGGGCCATCACATTGTCATACAAAGACAGTTGCCAGTTGACAGTTTTCAGTTGCCTCAGTGCCTCCGCTGACGAGGCAACTGAAAAAAAAAACCAGTGTGCAACTAAAATTGCTATCCTGTGTATGTCAATGTGATGGCCCGCACACTACACAATTTCTAGAAAACCAGTTGTCAATAGCAACGCAAGCAGTCACTCGTGACTCGCCGTGCTAGTTGCCGTGGCCGGCCATTGCCAGTTTGCTCGGTTGTCATCTAAGAGTATGGATATTAGAGAGACGGCATGTGAAGTGTGCCCGCGCGCTCCAAGTGTGCCTTTTCGAGAATTTTACCCAAACGGCTTACATTGGCTGCTGGTTTTTAGACGTTTAATACGTTCCGACAGCAGCCATTTTACATGGTGACAGCCAATGTCAGCCGTGTGGGTAGAATTCTCGAAAAGGCACACTTGGAGCGCGGGGGCACACTTCACATGCCGTCTCTCTAATATCCATACTCTTAGGTTGTCATGATTGCGCCAGTTTTGTTGTCAGTTTTCTAGTTTTTTCAATCTGACAGCGACAGATGATTACGTTGAGAGCTGATTGGTCTTCGTCTATGGTTAAACAAGCTGAGATAAAACAGAAATCGTAAAATTGAGTAGGCCGTCATAGAAGTTTGATGGACGTTTGGTTGGAAGCCATAGCAACCAGCCGGTTTTAGTTTGGTTTCAGTTGCCTCTTTTTCATTTACTTTTTTAATTTCTTCATCATTAAAACCCGTTTAATCACAGGAGACCATATTTGTCCCAGCTCATATGGGTCTCACAGAAATCGTTGTTTTTCCCTTACAATCATAGTCAGAAATGTGATCTAAACGGTATTGGAAAGAGAATACAACAAACTATATATTCAAATCTAAAAGAAAACCACAAAAAAAATTAAAATTTACCCCTTTCTGAAACCAAAGTTTCCGATAGCAATTTGAAAAAAAATTATGGAACTTTGTGAATTTTTTAAGAATTTTTTTTACATGATACAAAAAAAAAGTGAGGTGACAGTAAGGTTTATAATTCATTTGTCTAATGAAATAAGTATGTGTTTTATGTTTTTTCATTATCAGTAATTTTAGTTAGAAAAAAAAGTAAAGTAAGCCATTTTTAAAACTTTTTAAATTTTTCGCAAAATATATTATATTTAAAAAATACATAGTAATTTTTAATATAGAAATTTGAAAGCCTATTTCATCACCTTTCGATAACAGTTTTTAGTTTTCGAATACGTTAACAAATGTTCCATTTATTTGGATTTTATTGCAAAGCGGGAATATTTTTATCCTCTGACAAAATACGCCAATTTTTTTAGGGTTTAATTGTCAAATTTAACGCTGTTTTATGCGCTTTATTGTCTATTTTGTTAATTGCATCAATGTACTCTTCACACGAAATATATAGATATATGATATGATAGAATGATAGATGACTTAGATAGCAGAGACTTAGTTATCAATAACCCACTAGTTTGGACATCTCGGCTACAATATAGATTTGGCAATGGCAATGCTAGTGTCACAATGTCGATGCGAGTGTCAAGTGTCGATGTTGACATAATAAGCAGTGTCAACACGATCTTGGTTTTGCCATAATCTGTCGAGGTTGGTAGGGGTCACAGAACACACCATATCTGCTAGCCACGAACAAGCAGGCCTCAGCTTCTCAAACAGTTTACTTATTGCAGACTGGATGACCTTCACACAATTATTAGTCAATGGAGAAGTATGATATTTGCCAAATAAATTTGAACAGACTTTTACAAGTGAGCCCTTGCGCGGAATAATGTTGTATCCAACAAAACTATCAATGTTGAGTTATTGATGGAATAATATTGGGTTTAAATCATGGGAATAAATGGAGAAAACCACAGACATTTGAATATTCATAGACTAGAGAATCAGGGAGAGGGGTAATAACCAACTGTAGCGGGGCGGAGAGGGATGAGTTGACGGTAACGATATGTGATTCGTTAATACTTTAATATGACAGTATATAGGCATCACGCATTATAATATCACCATTTAGCTCTTAAAAGTAAAATCTGCTTTTGAATGAATAGACCTTTTTACATGGGAGCGCGAATTGTTCGCCCGGTTTGAACAAACTTGTGTAATCCATATAAAATGAAGAAAGGTTGGCTTGTTTTGAGAGTCGAATATTTTGTTACCGTGTTTAGTTAAGACACTTTTACAAATGTTTCATAATTTCCTTATCCCAGTAAACTGCAACGTGCACACGACGGGACCGGGAATTTCGGTTGCCAACGCTTCATGTCGCTCGGTGTGATAAAACTGATCATATTATATGATGTGAATAAGCTTAAAGTAATGACAAATAATGCCTGCATATGGAAGGTAATACGACAATTGGGTTTATACTCTTTTTCACTTCTATTTTTACATGTTTTAATAGCACAAGTTACCATTTTTGCCGTGTTATTTCGTAAAATGATAAGAGCTCGACGCTAGTCCGCACAAGAATGATGACGTCACATTTTCTAGATTCACGCGAACCTATACGCCAGCCTGGCCGGTTCCATGGAACCCAGAATTAAGGAGGGGGAAATAATACGGTTTTATCACTTAGGGCAGGTCTATACATATCACATGTCTATGGAGAAAACGAATGTTTTATGGCTTCATCTAGAAAGACTTAATTAAAAGCCAAGAAGCTGAAGAATGCAGAAAAGTAGAATTTTTCTAGAAAAAAATATTGTTAAAGCTGCTTTTTAGCCGTTGAAACAGTTTTGTCGAATAATGTTGTATGTTGATCTAAAGACAATATCTCGAATGTAAATGGTTTTGTTTATTCATATCGTATTTTTTTTGCTTTTTAAGCTCAAATGCATCAATGACATATGTAAATAGATGTTAAAAGAGCATGGTGCTTTCTTGAAGGTACGAAAAGTAAAAAAAAATCATTTTGTGGAATAATGTTGCCTGTGAAATTTTTACATACAACATTTTTCCACAAAATCAGCTCAAATTCTTGTAATAAATTCTAATTTAATACCTTTTTTCCGCGACTTTTCATTTAAAAGTCTTAAGAATTGCATGTTTATTGTATTATATAAAATGTTATAAAACATAACCGGTTTCGTTTTTATCCATTTATCTCGGAACAAGAATATTGTTGGATACAACATTATTCCGGGCAAGGGCTCAACTAACAAAACTCATCAAATAAACCTAATCTAACCTAACGTAACCTAATTTAAACAACTAAACCTAAACAAAGGTGCTTTTATGAGTAGACACCCCGTCCTTACCGCGTCCCACCCCGCATGGATCAGATTTTCTCTTTGCTCACTCACTTTTCACTGAGAAGTTTTTGGCAAAAAACCAGAAACTCTTATGTGCCTTTGTAGATCTACAAAAAGCATAATACGACCGCGTCAACACAAAAAAAGCTATGGAAGGTGTTGTCCAAGTATGAAGTGAATACAAATCTCATACAGGCAATCGCGTCTCTGCATGACGGAAGCGTTGCTTTCATTAGGGTAAACGGTGGTTTTACGGGGTGGTTTGACATCATAAAAGGTGTTAAGCAAGGCTTAGTAATGTCACCGTGGTTATTCAGTCTATACATGGAATTGAATGAGGTGGGATTGGGTGCGAAATTGAATAATCTGATAGTACGTTGCCTGTTGTATGCTGATGATGCGGTGCTGATTGCTAACAGTATAGAAGATCTGCAGTCTCTCGTATCTAGGATGAACGAAATATGTATGAAGAATGAATTAATGATGTATGTAAGTAAGTTTAAAGTCATGGTGTTTGAAAGAGAGAGTACGAAAACAGTGTGCAATATAGTTGTGAATGATGAATACTTGGAGTAGGTAAATGAGTTTGTATATTTGGGAAGCATGTTTACGAGAGATGGGAAGGCTGGTAGGGATAATGAAAGAATGGTAAATGAAGGACTGATCGCCGTTGGAGCCAACAAAAAGCTGTCAACAGAAGCAAAGCTAGCAGTCCACAATGGAGTACTGGTACCTATCCTGATGTATGGCAGTGAAGTATGGAACTGCCAGAGAATGGATGAGAGTAGACTGAATGCTGTAGAAATAAGATTACTGAGGCGTATGTGTGGTAAAACCATGAATGATCGTGCGAGGAATGTGGAGATCCGGAAAGAATGCAAGGCTGATGTAAGCGTAATGAATAAAGAAAGGATTGTAAAGAGAATTTATGACGCGAATGTAAATGGTAGAAGGAGCCGAGAACGCCCGAGGAAGATGTGGCACGATCAATTGAATCAGATACTTGAGTCAGGCCATGTCAAGAGTCAGAATAATAGAAGAGTATGTATGAAAAGATGTGTGAATGTGAATGAGGCAAGGAGTGTGTGCCAAGACCGAGTAGTTTGGCGGTCCTTCCTCTCTGACTATCCCTGCGGGGAAACGGCGTGATGGTTAATTAGTTAGTTAGTTAGAAGACACGATTTTGATTAAGTGTTGATCACAAGTTTAGTATGTAAATAATTTTTTGAAATATGGTTTCGTGGACTATCAAAATTAAATACACAAAATTAGGACCTTTAATAAATTTAACACAAAGACCTTGTATTGCATTAGAAATATACACTCACTGTCTATAATGGTCAATAAGTATTATCTCGTTTTTTTGGTATATTTAGTTCAATAAATCGATTAACACAGACAGCCTATTTTACAATGTAAAAGACTTGAGGTGGAAAAAAGTTACCATACATTAAAATTTACATGAGTTAACGATAATTCAAGGACGATAAAAATCTTACTATAATATTGTAAAAGCAAAAGTTTGTATGGGTGTATGTGTGTTTGTTACTCTTTCACGCAAAATTTACTGAATGGATTTTCATGAAACTTTACAATAATATAGCTCATACATGAGAATAACATATAGGGTATAATTTATAAAGATAGCTATTTATTTTCAAAATATTTAAAATAATAATTATTGTTTAATAGAAAATGTCAAAATTTGAGAATGACATTTTGCAAAACAATGATTGTTAAATCAATATTCTATTTTAGAAAATATTTAAATAAGTGAATTTATTTGAAGTACTCGCCTAATACTTTGAATCGAATCAAGAATTAGAGATATTTTAAATAAATAGGTAAAGAATTTTGGTACAAACGTAGATGGGACCTAAGAAAAGAAATTAGATTACTCGAAGTACTAATATTAAGCAGACGAAGTCGCGGGCAGAGGCTAGTAACCTATATATTAACACGGTGTTAGATAATGTTGATATTAGGTTTGTTACCTGAGTGGTTGCGTCTTTAAGAGGATACCCGGCGGTGATTTTTCCATACAAACGTATTCCCTATTTATCTCTCTGGATTTTAACCATAGAGAAAATATTGTTTTTGCATAAAATAGATATCAACTACTAGCGTGTCGGTACTTTTGTTTTTTTTTGATAAATTACTTTTTATAGAAGTTATGACCTTCCAAAAATCAATAAAATTGACTGGTTTAAACGCCGTCAAAAGATGTTCAGTATACAAACCAGACAATGTTTTTTTAAAAAAAGCAACGTACAGACATAGAATAGTTTTTTTTCTTATTTAGTTGGTAAAAAAAAAATTGAAAATCAGTCCACTTTTGGAGGAGAAAAGTGGGGAATACAAAACCTCCATTTTAGTTAGGTGTCAATGCATTGTCCCTTTCGCTCAATATCCGGTGGAGTAAGAGCAACAGTGATAGCAATATTTTAGTAAAATCTATTTCTCCACCACCGGGTATCATCTTAAGGTGATGTTATTTATTAAAAGCCGCTATGAATATTGTCAAATAGTAATAAATTCAAGTTAGGTATATTTTAATATTTTTCAATCTCGTCCCACCTTTTGACAATATCTGGTAATCCATTTTTTTACTTGTTTTTATATGAATTTACGTAATTCTCGACACGAGCAATTACTATTCGACCAGCGTCCATGCGATCGTTCAGTCGCGTGTCGTCTTAGCTTCAATCACTAACATTGGAAATTGTACCTACGTTAGTCGTTTTAACTCAGTGTTACGAAAATAGTTATCAGTGAGTCGATAAAACAACCAATTATTTATTGTAAGTACCAATTATTTATTATTCATTATTTATTTATCTTATATATATATATGTATATTATGGTATCCGGCAAATGTTATTTAAGAAATAGGTAATTCTAGAAGGTAATGCATATGATTGTCAAAATGTTGCCTTGAAACTCTAAGTAAAACTTAGCAAAAAATATTGATTACATATCGCTTTACCAAACTGAGAAATTAAATTTTGATGTACATATACGCATTTACTGTCGTGTTTTAACTCGACCATTTGGCGTATTAAAATGAGATGTTTTTATTAAGTTATCGTAGAATTGTTGCCTTGAAACACGAAGCTAAACTTGGCAAAAAATATTGATTACGAATCGCTTTACCAAACTAAGAAATTGGACATTGAAGTACATATACTTATTTTCTGTTGTGTTTTAACTGGACCATTTGGCGTTTCATCTCTTTGTAACGTTGTTTGATACGTTCCGGTTCCGGTTTAAAGTGTTGGATACTATGTTTTATTCCAACGGAGTTCGCATGATCGTGGTTCCTGCTACGAGCTTCAATATTATGCTAGGTCCTTACCTAGCAGCTTGAAGTAAATTTGAAAAATAAACTATTTATCGACGTTTTTATTTAATTTAAGAGGAAACCGGGCGGCCTTTTATCCATACAAACGTAGTCCATAATTTCATCTCTGAATTTTATCAATAGTGCAATTTAAAAATAAAATAAAAATAATAATTTTAAAAAAAAACATCGTAACGCCTTGTGCTTTATTGCGAATGTGTATTGTGTGTCGCCACCCGGTCGGGGAGCGTTATGAGGCGGGTTAAGGTAGGGATAAAGAGTTAGATGTAGGAAGCATTTATTAATGCAGGAATGCATTAATTATGAAGGAGGAGAAGCTGAAATAAATTAATTAAGAATTAAATATTTAATAAGATTATCCACTCGAGCGCTTTTTGCCACATTATGGCACTATTTACAAAACCACGGATTGCTTTGTTGCCAAAATGAGGCAAATTATTTTTTTTATTTTTTATTTAAACGATTATATAATATATTGTACATTCAATATATAACGAAATAAATATTTTCTAGATTTTTTAAAATGTTTAAAGGTTAAATATTTAATTATATTTTTTTTATAAATCCTACAAATAGATGATAATAGACAAAAGTTAGGGGAATTCATTGGCTACATAGAACTATAATCAGTTTGTATGTCTCTATATTTAAATTCGGAGTTATGATTTTTTTAATGTGGGCGAAAAAATTTCCTTTAGCAATCCGAGGAAAAATATTTAAATTGAATTTAAGTTAAAAATAGCTAATTAATTTAATTTAATTATTTAACTAGATTATTTATTTTCTATAAAAATAAGTCACTAGAATAATGATATTATTTTCGTTAGAGGAAATATTTTTTCTAACTTTTGCGCATTTTCAAATCTATCTGGTGTGCTAGCACGGTCGCTCGATATGAAGTTACCGACCGATTGTCGGTAACTTCTCATCGTTTCCTAGGACAACTGCAGATCTCAAACGTACAAACGACAGTTGATATCGAATATATTAAGGACAATTAGTCATTGTGAACTGTCACCTATTCGTTTGCGATCTGCAGTTGTCGTAGGGAACGATGAGAAGTTACCGATAGTTATACTATCGATCGTTATAGAGCAAGCGTGCTAGGGCCTCTGACGTTATTATTACTCTAATGCCCGTACGGTTGAAATTTAAGAACCCGACTCATTCATTCATTTGAACTTAGGAAATCATTCTGACCCATCCGTGTACGTGAAATGTTACACTGAGCTACTGCCGTGATATTAACATTTATAATCGCTCATCTTACGAGATGGAAATGGAAGTGCCGCCATCTATAATATTTAAATCGAACTATTGAAGTTGTGATATTATTATTCCTCCCATGGAATTAAATTTGATAATTTTTATAGTATTCTATATTATTAATATTCTAAAGTCTGTCGTAGACACTCGCTCATCATGCGAGATGTAAATGGAAGTGCCGCCATCTATAATATTTAAATCGAACTATTGAAGTTGTGATATTATTATTACCCCCATGGAATTAAATATGATATTTTTTATATTATTCTATATTATTAATGTTCTAACGTCTGACGTAGACACTCGCTCATCGTGCGTGATGCAAATGGAAGTGCCGCCATCTATAATATTAAAATCGAAATATTAAAATTGTCATATTATTATTTTTAGGGGTAAGATTATTCCTCCCTTATTATTCGCAGTCCTTATATACAGAATTTCTACTATTATATGTATAATGTAAGTGTAATGTAGTTTTATGTTTACAGTTGTTAGTTTTGCCTTATAAATGGTCGCCAATACGTAAACCGAACGAAGGTGAACCAAAAGCAGCCCGCAGGGCCTAGTAGTAAAAACCCACGGAGCAGGTTTTTAACTGCTAGTTACGAATTATTACACGAAAGTGGAATATTTTTTTTACTTTCCCATTGTCATGAAATAAAACCGGGACGCCACTGGAGTAAGTTTTTTTTAATGTGTTGGGGTCGATGTATTTAAATGACCTGGCTAAAAACGTAGCGAGCTCTTGTAAGTTTAGAGTATATTTTAAAATGAATCGAGAGCATCTCCTATCCTTATCCTATATTCCTCTTACTCTTGGCTTTACCTTCTGATTAGTAGATCCCATATCCCAAATTTCTACAGAAATTATAAAATTTAATTTTGGCAGTCGGACATGGGTACCGCCGCCCCGGGAACCATTATTTATTAGATAGCTAACACCCCTGCCATAGGTTACTCCAAGTGGTTTGCCATGATTGGTGACTTAGCAGGGGTGCCCGGGTTCATGGGGTGAAGTTTATCCAGATCTTATAACTATATTACGTGCAGTTGAATATAGTTACAAGCGAGTATCTAAATGACTCACAATTTGCGTGGCGGGTTTGGGTACCGCTGCCCTGGGAACCATTTATTGGATAAACCACACCCCACTGCCATAGGTCGTCCTAAGTGGTTCATTACATTTGGTGACTTGGCAGGGATTATTTGATTAATTTGTGTTATTTCACAATTAATTAATTAATAATAATACATAGTATATTTGCGGCACGTTCCAGAGTGAATGATACTCTCAGTATCGCCCTGATGTAAGACCATCATTCAGAATTGAAACGTTGCTTGAAATGGCTTTCGCCGTGTTTAGTGACTAGATCTGAATAGTCACGTACATCCCCGCCTCCGTCTTCCCCATCTCCTTCCCTTCCCCGATTACCTTCAGCCTCACAACATACCTTAATTGGGGATGCCATAGTCTCACTGGCTCTAGACGGGAGCTGTTGGGACTCTTTTAAGGTGTTCACTATAAAACAAAAAAAGGAATGGCCGAGTTCGTGGGGTAATGTTTTTCTACGTATTGGCTGCTGATACGTGTTCCCGTGTGCATGTCGGGCCGGATCGGAGAGATTGATTGAGGAAGACCCTTTGATCTCTCCTACCGCACTCTCTCATCGCCTTGCACAGCAGTGGGAGGAATAGATTCATACGTCCATCACTCCTGAACACATTGACTTCCAGATTCCTGCCCACCTCTCACACCTTTTTTTGCTCCGAGAACTTCCTCTCCTTGTTTTTCGTAAAAAGACACAGAATTCCTCAAATATGAAATGGACCTTTAGTGATTTTTCCTGTGTGGACTTATGAAGAAAAAATTTCCAATAATTTGAATTTAACGAAGTCGTTTTACAAGAATGTACTTTTATAAACTAGATAGAATAATCTTATCTTACTAATATTATGAATGCGAAAGTTTGTATGGATGTATGTATGTTTGTTACTCTTTCACGCAAAATTTACTGAATGGATTTTAATGAAACTTTACAATAATATAGCTCATACATCAGAATAACATATAGGCTATAATTTATAAACCTAGCAATTTATTTTCAATATATTGAAAATAATTATTATTGTTTAATGGAAAATGTCATAATTTGAGAATGACATTTTGCAAAACAATGATTGTGAAATCAAAATTCTATTTTAGAAAATTTTTAATTTAGTGAATTTATTTGAAGTACTCGTCTAATACTTTGAATCGAATCAAGAATTATACATATTTTAAATAATAGGTTAATAATATTGTATATACTTTTTCTTACTTTTTACAACTCTGTAACATACTTAATTGCAAGAAATTAAAAGGCTTTTTTATTTTTTATTTATTTATTTAATATTGGTATAAACGTAGATGGGACCTAGGAAAAGACATGGATTACTCAAAGTACTAATCCTACGCAGACGAAGTCGCGGGCAGAAGCTTGTTATATATAATTTTATTATGACAGTGACCATCGCAGATCATTTGTGTCATTGTCTATAGAACTAGGAAACAATTTTTTTGCAATGATTCATAAAACTTCAAGAATAACCACTTTTTTTATTAATACAATTAACAGTAATCCTTAAGAGCCAATTGACCAGAATAAAAGTTTAAAAAAATGCTTGCAACTGTAAAGGGAGATTTCAATTAGAAAGGTCGATTATTCCCCGTATCAAATTTTTTAAATTCAAAATTTTATATTGATTTATTTCATTCAAAACTTGCTTTAACATATACCTACATTCAAGTAAGCAATAAAAATGCTCAAAAGCACGATGATAAATTATTAAATATCGTGTACTTAAGTAAGTATTTTTTGATCATAAATAATTATATTTATTTAATAATGTCTAAACAAAATAAGTGTGTAAAAAAATATATGAAATATTTTAGGCAAAAAGAGAAAATCTGAGGTATTTTCGTCACAAAACACGTTCTCGGACTTATTTTTTAATGATTTTAATTGAACTAAAATTAAAATTCTGAAAAATGTGTTTACTAGATTATGTATTGATTTATATTTTTGTATAATTACATGATTTGAAATTTGTGTTGTTTAATACAATATGTCGTTTGAAAATTGAACAAATCTGCCTACGATTAACGGTATAACCTTAGTATAATAAAAATAAACTTAGTTTTTTAAAAAATAAAAAATGCGTTTACCAGATAAATTAACAATCTTTCAAAATGAATTTGTGTTTTTTTGAAAAAACAAGAGTCAAAACGTCTAGAATTTTATTTTTAAAGGACTAATTTCTGGTATTCTCTGGTTATCGGTACCTTCTTAATCCTTTAGTTGCTCGACTCTGTGCAAAGACGGGCGGTCCGTTTCATAGATTCTCCAGTATTAACAAACGCAATATTTAGAGCACAGTAAAATTGTCGGGTAGTAATTATATCCTTATTCTACCGGTATTTCAATGGAAGATGCTCCGAGGTACTAGCGTCATTGATCCCTTTGCACGGGTGCATAGTCAAGAAAAAATGCCAAACGCGCGCCCAACATAGGCTATAGGCATTTGTCACATGAGAACGTGTCGCTTCTACGACTCGTTCTTGAGGTCAACAGCTCGGCTGTGGAACGATTTGCCGCCTCTGTGTTTCCGCCTTCCTACAACACGGGTCTCTTCAAGACCCATGTTCACTTCTTCCTCTTATCAAAAATACCCCACACACAGCATCTTCAAAGATGACATAGGCCCTGAGGAAAATTGCTTTCCTCAAGGCCTCCTGTATGGAGTTAATAATTAAAAAAATTAATCAAATTTTCGTTTAGAGTGTGCCAACTCAGTTCATCGAAGCGACTGATTTGTCACGATGATTGGAAACAATCCAAACGAATCTTCAATTTAGATTCTTATACACAGATGATTGGAATGGTTTTATTCGATGCCAGAAATAAAATTAGATTAGATTGCTATGTGGAGTGTCTTTTTAGGAAAAGGAATAATCACTGGAGCGATTTTTGGCTTATATGTGCACTATTTTAAATGTCTACGATTGCTTTTCGGATACAAAAAGCCCATTATCTCTTGATTCGACAAAATTGAAATATTTTTTTTTAGCTCCTACGTTTGTTATTTTGGTCTTAAAACGAAGCTATTGAAATGATATCTATTGTAACCATAGATGTCGCAAATCCGAACTTCGTAGACTATTTTAGAACGATGTTAAAAATAACGGTTAAAATTTAGGCGCTCCGCTGACGAGGCAACTGAAACCAAACTAAAACTGGCTGGTTTCTATGTCTTGATTGGTCAAACAGCTTGTTTAACCATAGACGAAGAACAATCAGCTGACAGCTGGCAACTAGCAACGCCTGGCAACGGCAATCAGCAGTGCGAGTTGCGAGTCACCCCTTGCATTACCATTGACAACGGGTTTTTGAGTGATTGTGTAGTGTGCGGGCCATCTCATTGTCATACAAAGACAGTTGCCAGTTGACTGTTTTCAGTTGCCTGAGCGGATCGAATTAGACCTTTTTCCAAAGACTTCATTATGAAGAATACCACAGACAACATACAGAAATCGAAAATATTCTATGTTGACTCGAATAAGTACCTCTGACGACAGTTTCCAAGTATCAAATACGCAGGTTCTGCGCGGTTATAAACTTTACGGTTTTTTTTAATTTTTTTTTTATAAATCTTACAAATATGAGATAAACGGTAAAATACAGGTTAATTAATTGGCTTTATAGCACTTTAATAAGTTTTTATGTCTCCATGTTAAAATTCGAAGGTATGATTTTTTTAATGTTGGCGAAATGTGTAAAAAGTGGTCGCCTGGAAAACTGGAGCAAACGAGTCAAATTTATTTATTTCGCGTAGTCGCTCCAGTAAATAAGATGAGGTTCTGGGAAGGAATAACGTATGAGAGGTGGGTAAGATTATGGGGGACGAACGCATGACTCCACCCCTCCCACTGCGGTGCAAGGCGATGGGTCGAGAGAATCCTGTTGGAGAGGTCAAAAGGTCTTCATCAACCAGTCTCTCCCGATCGGGTCTGCCACGCAGTAGGTTGGCAAAAAAAATAAAATAATATCATTGATGTAGCTATTCCAAATTCCTGTAATATTGAAAAATCTGTTTCTGAAAAAATTTGAAAATAAACAGATTTAGGAAATGCGATTAAAAGAATTTGGCATTCTCAGACTATAAAAATATTACCAATTATTATTTCGGCTACTGGCATTATACCTAGCTCTCTCATTCAAAATTTAGGCATATTAGATTTGTCAAAGAATTTATATATAAAAATGCAAAAATCAGTCATTTTAAATACATGTAGGATTACGAAAGAGTTTTTAATATTGTTAATTCTGAAATTTGAAATATGAAGTTGACAATTACGACAGTCTCATATAAGATAGCAGTAGCCCAATTGGTAGAGGTGTATGTCCCGGTAAGACGTAAGGTTCTGGGTTCGAGTCCCAGTTGCGACCGTTATCTTTTCTTATTTTTCTGTGTCTTGTTTATTTTCATATTTAAAAAAAATAGATTATTATTGTTATCTTCTTGTTCAATGATTTTTTAAATGTTTATATTGAGGGATCAGTAGGATTTATCGGTTCAATTAGGAGTTCCACCGAGCCGAACCCTCTGATATGAAAATATCTGGAGTCGGTGAATTATTTTCCCATTTAATAGTCTGGTAGGTTAACATGTTGTTCTTGTATTGTTTTGTATTAATTATACTTATATAATACACTTGCATAGCGTGGATTTAAAGTGTGTGAAAGGGTTTAGTTTTTCCCATGGGTACCTAAAAGTCTAGTGCGTATAATAAAAAACAATTCAAATAAAATATAATCAATTCAAATTCATAATAAAATGAATTCAAATTCAAAATAAAATCGAATCAAGTATAAAATATAGACAAAATAAATAATGTAATCAAATCAAAAACACTATCACAAGTAAGTATCATCTGCCGTTAAGATCTAGACTGACCTCAACCCATGAACCCGGAAACCCCTGTTAAGTCACCAAACGCAGCGAACCACTTAGGGTGACCTGTGAACGAGGTATTGGTTAACCAATAATAATTCTTAATATGCTATGAGCAATTTTAAGGTTCAAAATAGGTACCATGAAATTGAGATGCGGTGAGCTACTAGAAGATCCGCAGAGGATTTCTTGACACACTAGGAGTTAATGGTTCAGTGGTGGTCCATCAATTAACTAATTATGTACTCCAATTGAAGCAAAGATGGAAGAAAAACAATAACCTGTTTCTAGAGTAGTTTTTACTCTCAGTATTGCCCTGTTGAAAAACAACCATTTAGAATGGAAACATTGTTTAAAACGACTTTAGCTACTGGAACAAGCTATACGTGGTGTAACAGGACGTACCCGAGGAATTTTAACCACCGATTCCTGAGCTTATTATATATTTAGAATAAAAAATCTGTATATCATTTTGCTGTACGGTGTCATTTTTTTTCCATACACCGTCGCTGATCTGGTATTTCGGATAAAGGATGCGGCGAAACCCGCTGACCCCTTCCCCTATCCGCCAGCCAACCCCATACAGGTTGGCAGCGTGCTCCCTCACTCCCCGTACCGCGTGTTCGCTCCCTTCCCCTCAAGGTGGAATCAGACAGTTCACTCGAGTGAAGGTTTACGCCATGTTTTTTCGGCCTAATGTTCCATCTTCGTTTCATTCCGTGTTCAGACGGCGCTATAGAAATAAGCGTTCACTCGTCCAATCCCACCACGGCGTCGCCGAGCGAGGTCAACCGCGCTGGAATTCGTTTGATTTCCAGCGCGGTCCGGCTTCAAATTTTAAGGAAAAACATGTCAGAAGCATCGATTTTTACGCAATTTTGTTGACACAATTAAATAAAAAAACAGTATTGTTTCGTCTTATAAACCTTTTTATTTTTTACGACATAATAAAACACAGATTTTACTTTTTTTATTATGAACATTTACCTACAAATTAATAATCTTACATATAATAAAAAAATATATACATGGATAATAAGGGAGACCCAACAATTTCTATAAGACGTGTTCCCAAAAGCAAACAAATTAGCCGAACGAATACCATTTTGACGTTTTGCGTACGACGTGATAGCGTCCTTCCATGGTCCTTCCCGTACAGGACGCGAGACAAACTGACTGAGATTTCACTCGGTGTTCAGACGTTTCACTTTGCTCTCTTCCTGAAGGATGCCGAATGAAAATAACCAACATTGTTGGATCGGTTCACTTGAAGATTTCATTCGGCAGTATTCGGCACTTTCGTTTCATTTCATGTTCAGACGTGTCATTCCGAGTAAACTAGGCTGAATGAAATGCGGAAATGAACGATTAGTGAACCGTCTGAGTCGTGCATTAGCATACCCAAACAAATAATATTATTTTGTAAAACTAATTGAAGCCAAAGATTTTCCATGTCTTGACTCTTGACCTGTGTAAAATTATTAGCTTTTATCAGACAAAAGGTCACTCGAGTGTGCATTATCAACATTATTTCTGTATAAAACTGATTTATCAAATCTATAACAGATTTATAACTTCATAATTATTTGTTTATCATTGGAGACAATATTAAAAACTCTCAAATGAGATTTTTAAAAACCCAGGATCTTAGTCTTGCCGGGGCGATGCTCTCTTTCGGTCATAGTTAAGATGAAACCCGGTGGTGGTGAAATTTGAAAACTAGATTTTTACTAAATTGTTGCTGTCACTGTTGCTCTTACTCCACCGGATATTAAGTGAAAGGAACAATGCACCTCGGGCTACTAATACCTAACTAAAATCGGGGTTTTGTATTCCCCACTTTTCTCCTCCAAAAGTGGACTGATTTTCTTATTTTTTTTACCAACTACATAAGAAAAAACTATTCTATGTCTGTACGTTTTGCTTTTAAAAAAAAAAAAACATTTGTCTAGTTTGTATACTGAACGTCTTTTGACAGCGTTTAAACCAGTCCATTTTATTGATTTTTGGAAGGTCATAACTTCTATAAAAAGTAACTTATCAAAAAAAAAAAAAAATGCCGACACGCTAGTAGTTGATATCTATTTTATGTAAAAACAATATTTTCTCTAGGGTTAAAATCCAGAGAGATAAATAGGGAATACGTTTGTATGGAAAAATCACCGCCGGGTATCCCCTTAAGTACTTCAACATACTAAAAACTACCAAAATTACCATCATTTGGCTGATCACTCCTACCGGACTCTATCGTCGCCTCGCACCGCAGTGGGAGGAATGGGTTCATACGTCCTGAACACATTGACTCCCAGATTCCTATCCACCTCTCATACCTCTTTTTCCCCCGAGAACTTCCTCTCCTTCCTTTCCATAAAAAGACATAGAATTCCCTAAATATGAAATAGACCTTAAGGGATTTTTCATGTCCGGAGCTAATGTAAAAAAATATTCCATTAATTTGAATTTAACAAAGTCGTTTTACAAACACGATTGAACAATTTATTATATATAATGTTATTATGACAGAAACCATAGCAGATCATTAATTTATGTCATTGTCAATAGAACTAGGAAACAATTTTATTGCAATGATTCATATAACTTCAAGAATAACTCCTTTTTTAAATACGGCGGTGATTTTTCCATACAAACGTTTTCCCTATTTATCTCTCTGGATTTTAACCCTAGAGAAAATATTGTTAAATTTACATAAAATAGATATCAACTACTAGCGTGTCGGTATTTTGTTTTTTTTTTATAAGTTACTTTTTATAGAAGTTATGACCTTCCAAAAATCAATAAAATTGACTGGTTTAAACGCCTTCAAAAGACGTTCAGTATACAAACTAGACAATGTTTTTAAAAAAAAAGCAAAACGTACAGACATAGAATAGTTTTCTCTTATGTAGTTGGTAAAGAAAAAATTAAAATCAGTCCACTGTTCGAGAAGAAAAGTGGGGAATACAAAACTTCGATTTTAGTTACGTATTAGTAGCCCGAGGTGCATTGTCCCTTTCGCTCAATATCCGCTGGAGTAAGAGCAACAGTGACAGCAACAATTTAGTAAAATCTATTTTTCAAATTTCTCCACCACCGTGTTTCATCTTAAGACCAATTGACCAGCGGCTGAGAATAAAAGTATACTTGGTCGAAGAATGAGAAAGATCTATTAATCCACGTATCAAATTTTTGAAATGAAAAATTTAATACCGATTTATTTCTTTCAAACTTGCTTTACTTGAATAGCAAAATTTCAATGAAATAAAGTGGATTTTGAGTTATAAGTTAAAAAAATTTGGTACGGAGAATAATCAATCTTTCTCATCGGAACCGCTCTGTTGCAAGGACAGGATCGCAAGTTGAAATTTGAGTTCCCGGCCGCTGGCTGGTTCATCTTTACTTTAACCCGTTTAATCACAGGAGACCATATTTATCCCAGCTCACATAGGTCTCACAGAAATCGTTGTTTCTCCCTTACTATCATAGTCAGAAATGTGATCTAAACGGTATTGGAAAGAGAATACAACAAACTATACATTCAAATCTTAAAGAAAACCACAAAAATATTAAAATTTACCCTTTTCTGAAACCAAAGTTTCCGACAGCAATTTGAAAAAAGTAACTCTGTGAATTTTTTAAGAATCTTTTTTACATGAAACGAAAAAAGTGAGGTAACAGTAAGGTTTATAATTCATTTATCTAATAAAATAAATATGTGTTTTATTTTTTTTCATTATCAGTAATTTTAGTTAGAAAAAATAGTAAACTGAGCCATTTTGAACACTTTTTAAAGTTTTCGCAAAAAAAAAATTATTTAAAAAAATACATAGTGCTTTTTAATATAGAAATTCGAAAGCCTATTTCATCACCTTTCGAAAACAGTTTTTAGTTTTCGAATTCGTTAACAAATGTTCCATTTATTTGGATTTTATTGCAAAGCGGGAATATTTTTAGCCTCTGACAAAATACGCCAATTTTTTTAAAGGGTTAATAGTGCGACATCTATATAATCATAAAAATCTACTTTAAAAACCAATTGAATAAATCTACCATACTGCCATCTTACATCATTTCTAAAAAGCTTTAACCAAAGACGCACACTAAAATAAAGAAAATCACAATTAAACAAATATTTAAAACTTACAAATATATTATAATGAAAGTTCAGATAGAACAGCTGACCTTGTCCATGACAGCACTACTGAATGCTACCTATAGATTGATGGCACCGAATTTATATAAAACATAATAATGTGTAATAAAATTATTGCCTTTTGTCAACACAACTGCCATCTAACATTTCACATCCAAAGCTCTTATCAACCTTACCCAAGACGCATACTAAAAAACATGTCAATATTGTTATTTCAGATATCAGCTGAGTTTTTCCGCCATCTTGGCGTTGCTAAGCAACCATGACACCTGTCAGATGTTTGGCGCTCGCGGCCGCAGTTTTCGTGTTGACTTTATCGTGTGTTGACTGTGCTACCGGCGGAAGAAATCCCGCTAGACCGGCAACCGCTCCAAAACCCGCTACTTTGAACGCTAAGGTGAGTCGATATTTTTTATTTATGTTAATTTAATTGTGTTTGTAATGGGTTTTTTATGGTTTAGCAACATCTGCTTTGTGCAATATGGACTGAATAGTATAGTTGTTTTATTGTTTCGATAGGTAATAGAAACATAATTAATTAATTAATGATTGTTTCTAGGTTCATTTCGAATTTATTGAGACTAACGGGGTAAATTGTATTTGTTTCTCGGTTTATTGCGAATTTAATTAGATTAACGGGGTAAAGTGTATTTGTTTCTCAGTTTATTGCGAATTTATTTAGATTAACAAGATAAAGTGTATTTTTTCTCGGTTTATTGCAAATTTAATTAGATTGACGGGGTAAAGTGTATTTGTTTCTCGGTTTTTTGCGAATTTATTTAGATTAACGGGGTAAAGTTGTTTCTCGGTTTATTGCGAATTTATTTAGATTAACGGGGTAAAGTTGTTTCTCGGTTTATTGCGAATTTATTTAGATTAACGGGGTAAAGTTGTTTCTCGGTTTATTGCGAATTTATTTAGATTAACGGGGTAAAGTTGTTTCCCGGTTTATTGCGAATTTAATTAGATTAACTTATTTTATCTGGTATACGCAGTTTTAAAATTTTGAAAAGATAAGTGTATTTTTAATACCGTTGGTCGTTGGCAGATTTGTTCAATTTTCAAACGATAGATTTTATTAAACAACACAAATTTCAAATCATATAATCATACAAAAAAAAATAATCAAAACACAACGTAGTCAACACAGTTTTAAAATTTTTTAATTTTAGTTAAATTAAAATCATTAAAAAATAAATCCGAGAACATGTTTTGTGACCAAAATACCTCAGTTTATCTATTTATGATCTTACCAACTAAAATATTTCTTTTTTTTTACACACTTATTTTGTTTAGACATTATTGTAAAAAATACTTACAAGAAATACACTATATTTAATAATTTATCATCGTGCGTTTTGATCATGTTTATTGCTTACTTGAATGTAGGTATATATTAAAGCAAGTTTTGAATGCAATAAATCGACATAAAATTTTTTATTTGAGAAATTTGATACGGGGAATAATCGATCGTTCTCATTGGGAACTCCCTGTACAGTTGCAAGCATTTTTAAACTATTATTTCCAGCTGCTGGTCAATCGCTCTTAATATATACTGAACGTTTATTGATGGCATTCAAACAATGCAATTTTAATGATTTTTAAAGGTCCTAACTCATATAAAAAGTTACTTATAAAAAAAACAAACGTGCCGACACGCTAATGGTCGATATCCATATTATATTAAAAAAACATTTGCACTATAGTCAAAATCCATAGATAAAATTATGGAATTCATTTTTATGGAAAAAACGCCGTCCGGTTTCTTAGAGGCTAGACTTTGAACCACACGCGGAACACCCCCGTCTGTCATTCTGTCCCGCTCACAATAAGCTCACGCACACTTACAATACATGCGAATGCGAAATGTTCGAATGAGACAACGCTCAAATTTACCTACAGAAATCGCTCGAAAAGGGGTTTATGGAGAATACACTTTTCTACACCGAAACTTTCACAAAATTGAAATTAAAAAAAAAAAATATTTTTTAGAAAGAAGAAGCTACGTCGGTAGATTTTTAAAATTTTATAATTATTTATAAGAGTTGAGTTAGCAGCACTTTTTCCTTAAATAATATTTTTTGATAAATCGTACATGTTTGACAGTGAATGTTTACGTTAATACGAAACGCATCGAAAATTCGAAAACATACCGACATAGTTTTCACCCTCTAGAAGGCAGTATAAAAAAATATATTCATTTTGTGCAATTTTCGATGTAGAAAAGTGTTTTTTCCCGGGCGTTCTTTTTGTATGGGCCGAAAAGCGAAGTCTATCATCTTAAACACGCTGCTAAAAATCGTTTTATGTGGAAATGTGCACATAAAAAAAAGAACTGGTATAAATCATATATTATCTTTGCGAACGATCGAGAATGTGTTTATCAAAATGTAACTGATAAGGTTTTAAAACTAATTACTACATTTGTCAATTACAAAACGTTGATAAATTTATAATTTATTTAAACCGTGGCATTCCTTATTTCAACCGATTTACATAAATATTCTTTTGAACACTAAGCGCCTCCGCCCACTGAGGCAACTGAAAACTCTCAACTGCCAACTGTCTTTGTACGACAATGTGATGGCCCGCACACTACACAATAACTCAAACACCCGTTGTCAATGGGAACGCAAGCGGTGTCTTGCGACTTGCTGGTTGCCCTGGCCGGCCATTGATAGTTGCCAGCTGTCAGCAGATTGTTATTCGTCTATGGTTAAACAAGCTTTTTGACCAATCAACACAGAGAAAACAGCCGGTTTTAGTTGGTTTTCAGTTGCCTCAGTGGGCGGAGGCGCTAAGGCGCTCCGCTGATGAGGTTGGTTTCTATGTCTTGATTGGTCAAAAAGCTTGTTTAACCATAGACGAAGAACAATCAGCTGACAGCTGGCAACTAGCAACGGCCGGCCATGGCAATCAGCAGTGCAAGTCGGGAGTCACTGCTTGCGTTACCATTGACAACGGGGTTTTGTGTGATTGTGAAGTGTGCGGGCCATCACATTTTCATACAAAGACATTTGGCAGTTGAGAGTTTTTAGTTGCCTCAGTGGGCGTTTTTCCTAAATTTTTTTTTGTTTTTGTTGATAATATCTGTAGGTACATTGTCGAGTCGGAACGAAAATTATTTGAAATTCACTCGATAGAAAAAAAATCTTTTAAGTATGCTCCGAAAATTATTATAAACACATTTCAAAAATGAAGCTATACGCCAAATCACAATTTAGATTTATCTTTACTACGAATCGGTTTACATTATGAATATGAAAATATACTACGGATACATTGAAGCTTTTCCTATCTTCTCTATTTATTGAAATTCAAATAGAATTATTAATAACGTGACAAAAAATATAAGCACAAAGTATTAAATAATTTGTTTTTTTCATTAGATAAATATGAAGTTATATAATAAATATTTTTAAAAAAATATCCCAATAAGGCTAAGATTATTTTTGATTATTTCCTTTTTTTTTATTCTTGTAAAATTATTTACATTAACTCCACAAAAGAGGCTCTGAGGAAAATAATTTTCCTCAGAGCCTACGTCATCTTTGAAGATGCTGTGAGAAGGGTCTTTTTGAGGAGAGGAAGGAGTGAACGTGGGTCTTGAAGAGACCCATGTTATAGGAAGGAGGAAACACAGAGGCCGGAAAATCGTTCCACAGCCGAGCTGTTGAACACAAGAACGAGTCGTAGAAGCGTCCCGTTCTCATGTGACAAATGTCAACTGTGTATGTAATGTGTATGTTGGGCGCGCGTTTGGCGTGTTTCCCGACACCGAGCCGAAGGGATCAATGACGCTAGCTCCTCGGAGTATCTTCCATTGAAATACCGGTAGAACAAGGATTAATAAAAAAATTTGGCGCTACTTTCCTCGTGCAGATAATGCAAAAAACACGCGGAGTTTTCGCATTTATATACCTCTTTATAGCTATGAAAAAATTCACAGTGTATCTTTAAATGCAACTTAAGCATTTGTGAAAAGATTTTTGCTGTATTTTAAACGAGTCGTGTTTTATTAAACATTTTCACAATTTTCGCTTGAATATTATCGTTTTTAATTTCAGCGCGCTCCCTCTAACATTTTGTATTTAATAATCTCCCCCTCTTCTTTTTGAGCGCCTACTACCGCGTCTTAAGAGGCTAGACTTTGAACTGTTATTCTGTCCCGCTCACAATAAGCTCACGCACACTTAAAATACATGCGAATGCGAAATGTGCGAATGAGACAACGCTCAAATTTACTTACAGAAATCGCTCGAAAAGGGGTTTATGGAGAATACACTTTTCTACACCGAAACTTTCACGAAATTGAACTTTTTTAAATATATATTTTTTAGAAAGAAGAAGCTACGTCGGTAAGTTTTTATAATTTTATAATTCTTTATGAGAGTTGAGTTAGCAGCACTTTTTCTTTAAATAATATTTTTTGATAAATCGTACATGTTTGACAGTGAATGTTTACGTTAATACGAAACGAATCGAAAATTCGAAAACATGCCGACATTGTTTTTACCCTCTAGAAGGCAGTATAAAAAAAAATATATTCATTTTGTGCAATTTTCGATGTAGAAAAGTGTTTTTTCCCGGGCGTCCTTTTTGTATGGGCCGAAAAGCGAAGTCTATCGTCTTAATTCTAGTTAAAGAATCTGTTTAGTTGTTAGACTCGGTTGTTTAAAATTCTTCCTGAGGTTGTAGTTATTTTGAATCGGTTCATAAACAAGAGTGAAAACAGAAGATTATGTTTGAGAATTTTGGAATGCTGTGTAGAAAAGGAAGGAGATTAAGGTTATGGGAAGAAAAAAGGCATGAATTATGAATGTGATGCACAATTGCTTGCGGTGCAAGGCGATGGGTCCAGAGAGTCCTGCTAAAGAAGTCAAAAGGCCTCCCTCAACCAGTCTCTTCAGGTGGGCAGACGCATCCGTCGGAAGACCTGGACCTCACCCCATAAACCCGGGCACCTCTGTTAAGTCGCCAAACGAGGCGAACCACTTGGGGTGACCTGTGACAGAAGTCTCGTTTATCCAATAAATGGGTACCGGGGCGGCGGTACCCATTCAGAATTGAAACGTGACTTGAAATGGCTTTAAACGTGTTTGGTGACCAGGGGTGCTAGCATAATTCATCGATAAGGATCGGTAGGATAATTGTCGGTAACTTCTCATCGTTCCCTAGAACAACTGCAGATCGCAAACGAATAGGTGACAGTTCACAATGAGTAAGTGTCCCTAATATATTCGATATCAACTGTCGTTTGTACGTTAGCGATCTGCAGTTGTCCTAGGGAACTATGAGAAGTTACCGACAATTATCCTACCGATCCTTATCGATGGACTATGCTAGGACCCCAGATCAGAATAGCCAGGAACTTCCCCAGATTCCTACCCACCACTCATAACTTATTTCTTCCCAGAACTTCCTCCTTCCTTACTTTCCTTAAAAATACCATCCACACAGCATCCCCTAAGATGACATAGGCCTTGAGGGAAATAGTAAAAAGCATTAATATTTTCACTTGTAAAGGCTTATGTAAAATGAGTAATAATTGAGATTAAGAAAGGGACCCTCAGATTTTTGAGCATGTAGAGTGAATGAACGAAGATAGGAGCGTAAGGAGAAAATATGACGCAAATGGGAACGGAAGAAGAAGGTGGACGCCCGAAGAACACATGGCACATCAAGTGAACCAGATACCAGAACAGGCCATGTCAAGAGTCTGAATGATAGAAGAGCATTTATGATAAGATGTATGAATGTGAATGAAGCAAGGAGTGTATGGCAAGACCGAGTTGTTTGACGGTCCGTCCTTTCTGCCTACCCCTGCGGGGAAACGATTGCGGTGATTGTTAGTTAGTTAGATAAGTCGAACGATTTTTAGTAGATTTTGTAGATTGTGAATTAATTATATGTGTGCCAAGACCGTGTCGTTTGGAGGTCTATCCTCTCCGCCTACCCCTGCGGTACACGGTGTGATGGACAATGAGTTAGTTTTGTTATTAACTGTAAATTTCCGATTAACACAGAGTACATATTGTCAACGCCAGACACTATTTACCACGTAAACAAAAAATCAATAATTCTCTTCCCTTCAAAGCTGAGCTATGAGATCACCGTCTGTTTTCCACCATAGCTGAAAATACACAATAAAGGAAGCGTGAATTTGTCTTGGAATACCGAACACGATACTTAGAATAATAGTATTACATAACTATTACAATATTCACGGTATCCGGAAACTTGTAGTAAAAAACAGAAAATCATTAAACCACTCGAGCGCTTTTTGCCACTTTATGGCACTATTTCCAAAACCTCGGATTGCTTTGTTGCCAATATGTGGCAAATTTAATTTTTTTTTATTAAAACGATTATATAATATATTGTACATTCAAAATATAACAAAATAAATATTCTCTAGATTCTTTAAAATGTTTTAAGGTTAAAGATTTAATTATATTTTTTTTATAAATCGTACAAATATATGATAATAGACAAAAGATAGGGCAATTCATTGTCTACATAGAACTATAATCAGTTTGTATGTCTCCATATTCAAATTCGGAGGTATGATTTTTTTTATGTAGGCGGAAAAATTTCGTTTAGCAATCCGAGAAAAAATATTTTAATTGCTCTGTCGCTCCAGTGGTTATAAAGTTTAATTTATAGAGCTCAATTTAAAATTTTATCTTTATAAATATACAAAAATCTCGTGTCACGTCACGTGTTCGTCCTAGATATACTCCGAAACTACTTAACCGATTTTGACGAAATTTAGCTTACTGTGTGTCATTTGGTCCAACTTAAAAGATAGGTTTTTATCTCGATTATTTACCTCAATATGTATTATTGCGAATTAAATATTCATTAAGAGGGTATTACCCACAGACTTATGTATTACCAGAGAATACCGGAAATTAGTACTTTTAAAATCACATTCTAGACGAATTGATTCTTTTTTACAAAAAAATATAAATTGATTTTGAAAGATTGTTATTTTATCTGGTACTCGCAGTTTTAAAATTTAAAAAAAACTTAGTATATTTTTATGATACTAAGGTTATACCGTTGGTCGTTAGCAGATTTGTTAAATTTTCAAACGATAGATTCTATTAAACAACACAAATTTCAAATCATATAATCATACAACAAAATAAATCAATACATAATGTAGTCAACACAGTTTTAAGAATTTTAATTTCAGTTAAATTAAAATCATTAAAAAATATATCCGAGAATGTGTTTTGTGACAAAAATACCTCAGTTTTTTCTATTTATTATTATTAATAACTAAAATATTTAAAAAAAAATTTACACACTTATTTTGTTTAGACATTATTGAATAATTATAAATACTTATGACCAACAAATACTTACAAGAAGTACACAATATTTAATAATTTATCATCGTGCGTTTTCAGCATTTTTATTGCTTACTTGAATGTAGGTGTATATTAAAGCATGTTTTGAATGATAAATTTCGATATTAAATTTTGAATTTAAAAAATTTATATGGGGAATAATCGACCTTTCTCATTGGAACCTCCCTGTGCAGTTGAAAGCAGTTTTAAACTTTTATTCTCAGCCGCTGGTCAATCACTCTTAATTGTTTGTTGTAGGACATTGATATAAAATTATTTGTAAGTTTCGTAAGTTCTGACAGATGGCGGTGTGAGTTAATTTATTGACACAATACTTCGTTATCTAGGCTAGGTAACCATCCAGTAGGTAGCTTCGTGTTTCGTTAGCCACAGCAACGCTAGTTTCATTATATATTTAATTATATTATTATTTAATTTATAATATGATTTTTACTTTTTTTATTTTATTTGGTAAATAAAGGGTTACAAGGCCTCCCTCAACTCAAGTCTCTCGATCCGGCCCGCCACGCAAAGGTGGGCAGATACAAACGCCGCCAAGACCCGGACAAACCTCACCTAAATACTAAATCATCAAACACAGCGAACCACTAGGTGTGACCTGTGGCAGAGGTGTTGGTTATCCAATAAAGATTCACCGGGGCGGCGGTACACATACCCGCCACGCAAATTAAAAGTGATGGAAAAAAATAGCCCATAACCTCACCTAATGTAACCTTTTTAACCTAGTTTTTTCATCATTTTTAATAACTTTTTAAAATTAATTTGAAGTAATAATTCGTTTAGTTGTCACTATGTATGTACAAGGTGGCGCAAAATTCACCACCCTTTCGGAAGATGCCATAACTTTTGTAAATGGCGGCTAATTTCAGTTTTGTTTTGACATTTGTGAAGTAAACAATTACAAAATATACGTCAATATGACAAGGATCGTTATACTTTTCAAAAACGCGGAAAAAATGTTTTTTTGATTGACACCGGCCAGTGCAAATCACCAAAACTATCTTTTGGTAAGTTGCACTAGCTGGTAAGATTAACCATTCCAGATTTCTTTTTGTAGGATTTCTTGAAATCACGAGTTAACTTCAGACTCTTGAAGCCCTCAAAGAGAATATCCGTCAAGAATTCGAGAACTTATCGCCGGAAGCGTGATGGAAAATGCCATAAATCGGGCCCGTGTGGTCACAATTCTGGCGGCGCACAGTGGGCTGAAAATCACCTTTAATAGACATAGAGACTTGAATTTTCAAGGCTCTTTTTTTGGCTAGAAATGGATTCTGCTGATCATTACTATGCTATAAAATTTCGTATGTAGCAATTGCGTGTACAAATGAAGGAGTTATCATTTTTAAAGAAAAACATGTATGGCACTGACAATAAAAATGAGGCTAAAAATAAATAAAAATCATCAACATAAAAAAGTATTTTTTTTTAACATTGAGGATTTAAAAAAAAGCGCAAGTCGCGCCACAATACGAAGTATGTCAAAAAAATACAAATAAATAGTAGTATATCTGTGTGTAAAGATGTAATGGCCAACAATGTCAGTGCCATACAAGTTTTTCTTTAAAAACTGACAACTCCTTCATTTGTACACGCAATTGCTTCATACGAAATTTTATAGCATAGTAATGATCAGGAGAATCCATTTCTAGCCAAAAAAGACCCTTGAAAATTCAAGTCTCTATGTCTATGAAAGGCGATTTTCAGCCCACTGTGCGGCGGCCACTTGGCCGATATCATTTTGTCGACTTAATGAAAAAAAAATTAAGACATCAAATAAACAGAATCCAAAAGCAGAACGAAATTTATTCATTCATAAAAAAAATTACAGCCAAAAAACATCAGGTGACAACTTTTGCGCCACCCTGTATAACGCAGTTTTGTTACAAGAATCTGCGAAATCTACAAACCCACATCACAAACAGACAAATATTACAATTATTTATTAGCGCACATGTAAATTCCCGCATGCATTAAAGAAAAATCGATATAGTATTTATTTCTTATCAAACAAAAAATATGTCAATATCCATAAAGTGGATATGCTTATGTTGGTCGAAAAACACAGTAATATAAAAATAATATAACTTTATTACGTTTTGTGAATTTATTATTATCAGTATTGCCAGATAAAGCTTAGATACGAGTAAATTGTAGATAGCAAAGATAAATACATAATGTCTATTGATTATTTTTAGCAAAATGTGTTTACGCGAAAAAGTAAAATTCGTCCGTAAATTATTTTTAGATTTTTTTATAGTGACAAACATTCTCGGATTACGATTAACCTGATCATACTATACAAGGTGTTCGGAAACTCATACTACAAGCGGGAAACTGGTGATTCTGGGTCATGTTTTTATTTTGGGAGGCGGGTATGGATATCACCACCCTTTATTTATTTATTTATTTATTTACATTTGATACATTTAAAGCCAAAATAACAAATAATATTACATAAAAAGAGAATATATTTAAAATGAATACAAGTGTTATTACATTGTTTTAGGTCGATATTAGTTCCTAGCTAGGCAGATTGCCTGTTCTAAGGAACCGAAGTGTGTAAAGTGCCAAATGCAATTTAAATTATTATTATTTTTTTTAATTAATACCTATGTACTAAGTTTTTACTAAATGTGCCATTCATAGGTAACCATGTATCGTTTTAAGTCACATTATATAATAGTTTTTCAGACTCCTCCCTACCCAAGCCGATCAACCATTTAGTTATTATTGAACCAATGCAGGACATTTTGCAATTTTTAATATTTAAGTCTGGGGGGATTTTATTGTATAATTTCGGTCCCAGATACGCATACGTCTTTTGATACTTTGCCTTGAATCAACATTTATTGCATATCCTACATCTCTGCCATTGATCAATAGACGAGTTGGTGTCGGGTTTGGTTCCTACTCAGGCGTCCCGTGTTCAATCCTCGGCTGGCTAAGTCCTCCATCACGACACAAGCAATACTCTCCGATTACTGTGATGGTAGTAGGAGATTTACAAATATTGTCAGGTTATTCGTAACCTGGGAATGTTTGTCTTTCTTTTATAAAAAAAATTCACCCCCGAGGGGTGCCCGGATTCTTGGGGTGAGGTTTGTCTAGGTCTTGGCGGCGGTTACGGATCGGAAGAGACCGGTTGAGGGAGATCTAACCTAGACCTATCCAGCAGAACTCTCTCGATCCATCGCCTTGCCACACTGTATGGAAACCGTTCTGGCCCGCCCGCGAACGTGCACTTTTTAAAAGAGCTGCTGCCGTGATATTCACACTTATCATTCGCTAAACATGCGATATGCAAATGGAAGTGGCGCCATCTACAATTCTATTGAAGTTTTCATATTATTACTTTTCCCGTGGAATCAAATTTGATAATCTATATAATTATCTACTCTGAAGTCTGTCGGAGACAAACCTCACCCCATGAACCCGGGCACCCCTGGTAAGTCACCAAACGTAGCGAATCACTTGGGTTAATCTATGATAGGGGCGTTGGTTATCCAATAAATGGTATGGGAAAAGAACCATTTTTCTCTTTCATTCATCAATAAGAAGATTTATCTTGGAGTGAAGACTGTTCCTCTCATTGTTCGAGGTCTTAATGTACAGAATATCTAATTTTATAATATCTAACTATTAAATTTACGCGTTCTGTAGTTTTATGTTGATAGTTGTTAGTTTTGCAAAAAGGCGAAGACTTATAAATGGTCACCAACACTTAAACTTGGCGAAGCAGAACCAAAAGTCGCCCGCAAAATTATTAACTGCTAGTGCCTAAATAATATACCCAAATTAGCCAAAAGAGCTCCTCTTTTCTGATAAGGTATACATGACCTTAAATATTATATTTTGTAAAACATATATACAAAATGTAACCCATATATTTTGTATTACAATAAAAAATATCTTCAAAATCGAGGTTTTGCATTCCCCCATTTTCTCTCCCAAAACTGGACCGAATTTCAAGTTTTTTTCACCAACTGTATAAGAAGGAATTTCTCTATATCTGTACGTTTAGCTTTTTCAAAAATACATTGTTAAATTTGTATACTGAGCGCCTGATGATGGTGTTAGTTAAATTTAAGAATTTTTGGCTGGTCTTAACTCCTATAATAAGCAACTTATCAAAAAAAAAAAACTTAGATACATTCCAGTGGTCTATATCTATATTACGTTAATATATTATATATTAATATTTGAAAAAATTGTGAAATCCCAACTGATGGAATTTATTGAAAATAACAAAATTCTTCACAACAATCAATACGGATTCAGAAAAGCGCGCAGCACACAAGATGCGATTGCAAATGTCACATCACGCATATATAAAAGTCTGGATATGGGTAAAAAGTGTATAGGTATTTTCATAGATTTGAGAAAAGCGTTTGACAGCATATCTCACATAAAACTTATGAAGAAATTAGATAATTTGAACTTTAAGGAGAATGTAGCAAATTGGATAAAAAGCTACTTAAAAAATTCTCCCTCAATATGTCAAAACCCTCTATATGTCAAAATAAACAACGTACTAAGCAATGAGGAAACATCTGAATATGGAATCCCGCAAGGTACTGTGCTAGGACCAATATTATTCATCCTATATGTAAACGGGATACTCTCTCAGTCACTTCATGGTATATATAACCTCTTATGCGTACGATACAGTACTCGTTGAAAGTGATGATACATGGGAACTAGTAAAACAAAAGGCAACAGAAGACATAAATATACTTAAACACTGGTTTGATATAAATCTATTGTCCCTAAATAGTGAAAAAACTCATGTTATACCATTTGCAATAAAATCGAAAGACATTCCCCAAAATTTTGATATAATTATACATGACAATTTTAAAGATCACAACAAAAATAACTGTACAGTAAACTGTTCAAAATTGAAAATTGCGAACAAAATTAAATACTTAGGAATAACAATAGACAAAAACCTAAACTGGAAAGATCAAATCAACCTTACTGTTAACAAAATAAGAAAATTAATTTATATATTTTTGAAAATCCGAAACTTTCTCTCATTGGAAAATTTAACAACAGTCTACCATGCTATAGTACAATCAAATCTCCAATACGCTGTAGTCAGCTGGGGAGCTGCATACAAAACAAATTTACTCCCTGTTGAAATTGTACAACGTCTAATTATAAAAATAATATTGAAAAACCCAAGAGATTATCCAACACACCTTATTTTTGAAGAATTTAAAGTGTTAAAATTCAATAATCTAGTCCAAAAAAATATATTAATTCAATTAATAAAAGAAAAACAAAATCACAGCTTTTTAACTGAAAGCCGCACTCGTCAAAAACATATATTTCCATCACAAAAATGTAACACCACATTTGCACAACAGCATTACATATACCTAGGAAAAAAATACTTCAACAGTTTACCAGAAAAGATAAGAAAAATTGAAGACGATAAATGTCTTATAAAAGCGATTAAAGAGCAATTCAATGTAAAAACAAATGAATGATGAATTTATCATCATAATTAACATATCTAACTATCTATTTATCCACGTATTTTTAAGTTCAAAATTCCTATTTAATAATTTTAAACATCATAATTAATTATAGGTACAAAATATTATTCATTCTGACACTCGCTACTTTTCTAAACACAAGCGTCCGCTTCTATAGGAGAGACACAATCAAAAATCAAAAAAAAAATCTGTGAAAACTTATTTTGTAATTTATTGTTATCTACATTGTTATACCTTGTAAACTTATAATTTAATAAAAAAAAATTAAAAAAAGAGTGTGCTTTAGACCAGCGTTTCCCAAAAGGTGTTCCGCGGAACCCTAGGGTTCCGTAGAAACATCACAAGGGTTCCGCGCTCCGTCCAGATATAACGTATGTATAATTTAACAAACTAAACAATGCGCACGGAAGCTGCAGGACATTGACTGGGTACAGAGTCCATTCCTAGTTCACAAGAAACCGTCGACTCTTACAGCAACAGAGTACGAGACTTTGATAGATATCAAATGTTCTTCTTCCTTACAAAAGTTTAATTCAGAAAAAACTAATCTTGATGAGTTTTGGATTGGACTAAAAAACGAATATCCAGTCGTAGAGAAGGCTATCACAGTTTTGTTACCGTTTGTGACCACTTACCGGTGTGAAACTGGTTTTTCGGCTTACGCTTACACAAAAAACAAATACAGAAACAGACTGGATGCAGCTCCAGATCTTCGTATTCCGCTATCTGACACAAAGCCTGATTTCAATGTTATTTTAACAAAAAATGTAAAAAAATATCACTCTTCACATTAAAGTAAGTTTTACACTTTGATCTTTCTTTTTAAGGTAAACATGAAAGTATTATAACTACATCTTTTTCTTATAAAAATAGGGTTTCGCCTAGAGAAGTATGATCGATAAGGGTTCCGGGGCGAAAAAAAATTGGGAAACGCTGCTTTAGACTACACGACTAAAGTAAAATTTCTTTAGCTTCGTCTATATGTATGTATGTATGTTTATATGTATAAAATACATACGTGTATTAATTTTCTACAAATATTTAATTTAAATTTATTATCGTTCGCCTCGCCCGATTACACTTTTCGTAACGCTCTCTTCACGCATTCGCCAGCTTACTCTCCAAGTCAAGCGTGCGTAAAGAAGTTTTACTTAAAAAATACGAGTGTGCTTTAGACCACACGACTGAAGTAAAACTTCTAGAGAGAAAGAAAATGTGCGCGCGCACTGCTCTCTCTTGCTCCTACAGTATTTATAAAATTGTTCAACAACGAAATGAAATTACGAATAATCTTCATGCACTGGCTATGAGAGGAAGGGAGAAAGAAAATATGCGCTCGCACTGCTCTCTTTTGCTCCTACAGTATTTATAAAATTGTTCAAGAACGAAATGAAATTACGAATAATCTTCATGCACTGGCTATGAGAGGAAGGGAGAAAGAATATATGCGCTCGCACTGCTCTCTTTTGCTCCTACAGTATTTATAAAATTGTTCTAGAACGAAATGAAATTACGAATAATCTTCATGCACTGGCTATGAGGGGAAGGGAGAAAGAAAATATGCGCTCGCACTGCTCTATCTTGCTCCTACAGTATTTATAAAATTGTTCAAGAACGAAATGAAATTACGAATAATCTTCATGCACTGGCTATGAGAGGAAGGGAGAAAGAATATATGCGCGCGCACTGCTCTCTCTCTTGCTCCTACAGTATTTATAAAATTGTTAAACAACGAAATGAAATTACGAATAATCTTCATGCACTGGCTATGAGAGGAAGGGAGAATGAAAATATGCGCTCGCACTGCTCTCTCTTGCTCCTACAGTATTTATAAAATTGTTCTAGAACGAAATGAAATTACGAATAATCTGTATGCACTGGCTATGAGAGGAAGGGAGAAAGAAAATATGCGCGCGCACTGCTTTCTCTTGCTCCTACACTGTGATACAGCCCGTTCGCCTCGCCCGACTACACTTTTCGTAACGCTCTTGTCACGCATTCTCCAGCTTATTCCTTAAGTTAAGCGTGCGTAATGAGATTTACTGTAATGTAATGTAATTTAATTCGAATTCTAGTTAAGTAACTGAAACTATTATTTTCTTTTTTCTGGAATAAAAACTTATAAAATAAAAACTTCAAAAATATTTGTGTATATGTAGTGTTAAAGCTACAGAGGAAATAGGGGAATACGTTTGTATGGACAAAACGCTACCCGGTTTCCTCTTAAGAGGCTAGACTTTGAACCACACGCGGAACTCCCGCGTCTGTCATTCTGTCCCGCTCACAATAAGCTCACGCACACTTACAATACATGCGAATGCGAAATGTGCGAATGAGACAACGCTCAAATTTACCTACAGAAATCGCTCGAAAAGGGGTTTATGGAGAATACACTTTTCTACACCAAAACTTTCAAGAAATTGAAATTTTAAAAAATATATATTTTTCAGAAAGAAGAAACTACGTCGGCAGCTTTTTATAATTTTATAATTCTTTATGAGAGTTGAATTAGCAGCACTTTTTCCTTAAATAATATTTTTTGATAAATCGTACATGTTTGACAGTGAATGTTTACGTTAATACGAAACGCATCGAAAATTCTAAAACATACCGACATAGTTTTCACCCTCTAGAAGGCAGTATAAAAAATATATATTCATTTTGTGCAATTTTCGATGTAGAAAAGTGTTTTTTCCCGGGCGTCCTTTTTGTATGGGCCGAAAAGCGAAGTCTATCATCTTAACACTAGCGTGTTAATCGACATTAGTTTTAGCATTGTTATGTCAAATCATGTTAACGTATTGTTCTTGTGCCAGCTAGAGATGCGATAGAATGACAAATAAAACATTTACAAAACACATTTGATTATATAAGCTAACATTAAGGTGAATGTCAAAAGAATTAATATTATACGCTTTCGTAGATGGCGCCCCTGTAGTATTTTTTTTACTTATAAACGCTTTTAACAAGTTATGCTTGAAATATCTATTAAGACAGCGCTAACTAAAAAGAAGAAGATGGAGAGATACGACAATACGAACATGGGAGCGATCGCGCTAACATTAAAAACCATAAAAATTCATGCGAAAGTTCTGAAAATGTTTAATTAAAGACGACTCGTTTGAAAAAGAGCAAAAATCTCGTGGGGGATGTGTCAAGTAGCATTTAAAGAAACATTATAAATTTTTTCATGCATATAACTTGTAAAATAACAGAAACAAACAATGTATTTATTAAGTTTTAATAATAATTTTTGGAGAGTGCTTTGCGATTTATTTCTATCGAGGGAATTTTAAATAATTACCGTTTCGGCGTGGGGAATGTATAAATACTATCATATACACTGGATCGACAGAGCAATTAAAATATTTTTTCTCGGATTGCTAGAGGAAATTTTTCCGCACACATTAAAAAATCATACCTCCGAATTTGAATATGGAGACATACAAACTGATTATAGTTCTATGTAGCCAATTAATTCCCCCATCTGTTGTCTATTACCACATATTTGTAGGATTTATAAAAAAATATATAATTAAATTTTTAACCTTAAAACGTTTTAAAGATTCTAGAGAATATTTATTTTGTTATATTTTTAATGTACAATATATTATATGGTCGTTTAAATAATTCATTTTAATAATAAAATAAAATAAAATAAATTTGCCACATTTTGGCAACAAAGCAATCCGAGGTTTTGTAAATAGTGCCATAATGTAGCAAAAAGCGCTCGAGTGGATGAATAATATATATATATATTTTTTTAAGAGCTTAAAAGCTTCAAACGTTTAAGGAAAACGTGTCGGAAATCGGTAGAAATTGGCAGAGCGACTTAAGAAAATTGTATTTTTCGCGGAAGTACATAAGCAATATGAATATTAACAAACAGTTTTGTAAATTAAAAAAACTCTAAACTTTCAAGAAAGGCTAACAAATACAATATTTCATCGGTGATTCAATCCAATATTGCATTTTTTAGCCTTTCTTGAAAGATTAGAGTTTTTTTAATTGATAAAACTATTCGTTAATATTCATTTTGCTTGTCTAATTCCGCAAACAATGAAATGTTGAATTTCAAAGCATAACTTGTAAAAAGCATTTATAGGTAAAAAAAATACTACACACGCGCCATCTACGAAAGCGTAGAATACGAATTCTTTTCACTTCTTCTTCTAATACGATGGCGCTACAGCCCATATCGATCTTTGGCCTCCCGCAACATTCGCCTCCAACTCCTCCTGTCCTCAGCGGCTGACTTCCAGTTTGTTATCTGGAGAAGCTGTGCTGCATCCCCTCTTACTTCGTCTTCCCACCTCAGTCTGGGTCTTCCCACTTTTCTCTTTCCACCTGGGTGTCCAGCCATAATTCTTTTTGGGATGCGTGTGTCCGGCATTCTCTGTACATGCCCAGCCCATCTCAACCTGAGGAGCCTCATATGGGCTGAGATATATAATACAGTTCTTTGTTGTGCCGGATGCGCCAATGGCTGAAATGCTGGATACATTTGAAAGAAAAGTGTTAAGAATTCATTTCACACTCACTTTAAACTAATTTTTAAGATTTTTATCTCAAAAGAAACACTTGTGAGATTTTTTCTGTGGGTGTAGAAATAACTAAACCCGTGAAAAACAATGTATTTTTACTAAAATATATTATTTTCAATCCACGTCGTGTAAAATTAGGAGTCGGTCCGCTTTGACACCAGCTGCTTGTTTTGATTTATTCCAGAAAAAACATCGTTAGAAAGAATGTTTTTATTTTATTTTGCGAAATTCAGTAACAGATATATTTAAATGTTTTTTAAAGAACTTAATTGGCCACATTATACAATAACCCAAAAAAGTGTTCGTAAGTAAGAGATTTTAACATTTATAGCAGGTTTTACAGGCCTTATACCTTAATTTTTCTAGGCTTATAAAAATGATTATCAAAAAATGCAGTATTAGATGTTTCTAAGCGATCAAATTTTCAAACCAAAAATGCATGATTTTTAATTTTAAACAATAGGGGTATAAACGAGCAACAACCTCGGCTATCGAACACATAGAAATTGCGCAAAAAGCGATCTTAAAGGTAATACGTAAAAAACATAGACTTACCACATATATATATATAGATACAGACCACATATTTAATTGTTGTGACGTACTAGACATTTTTGTTTGACAAGCCCCCAAAGGGTGCACAAATTCCAATGGCTCGGAGGGCTTTGAAGCAAAGAATGGACGCTTACCTCGAGAGTGTTTTCTCTTGGGGTAAGAATAATCTCGTCGAATTCAATGTATCAAAGACCCAATCATGTCTGATTACGTCTAAAAGGGATCGAAATGACAATCTAGTCTCCTTCAACGGTAGCATTCTTCCAAACAGGTCTTCCATTGACATGCTCGGTGTAACTCTAAGTGACCAGCTCAGATATGGGGGCTCCATCGAGGTCAGAGTTAAGTTAGCCTCTCAGAAATTGGGCGTACTGTACAGGGCCCGCAGATACTTTAACAGTACACAACTGCTAACCCTGTACAAATCGCAAGTGCGCCCCACGGTTGAATTTGGCAGCCACCTCTGGTCTGGAGCCCCAAAGTACCTGAAAAACACCCTCGACTCTGTGCAGAAACGGGCGGTCCGTTTGATAGATTCTCCCGTCTTAACAAACGGATTGCAATCTTTAGAGCACAGGCGTCGGGTAGGAATGCTATCCTTGTTCTACCGGTATTTCAATGGAAGATGCTCCGAGGAACTAGCCTCATTGAGCCCCTTGTCACCGGTGCATAGTCGGGAAACACGCCAAACGCTCGCCCAACATATGTACACGGTTGACATTTGTCACATGAGAACGGGACGCTTCTACGACTCGTTCTTGAGTTCAACAGCTCGGCTGTGAATTTGATTCGCGGGCCTCTGTGTTTCCTCCTTACTCTCCTCAAAAAGATCCTCCACTCAGCATCTTTAAAGATGACATAGGCCCTGAGAGAAATTATTTTCCTCAGTGCCTCCTGTTTGGAAATAACATTAAAAAAAATGGACCATATTATTGTTTTCTTCCTACTTTCGTCGTCTTAATGGGAAAATACTGCTTGTGCAGTGATGGAGGACTGAACCCACTAACAACGAACCCTTAACTTAGGTCGAATATATTCCTTGTTTTATATAGATAACCATCTAAAATCAATGCATGTTCTTTCTGAGTGAAAACGCTTGCGTTACGTTTTATCAGTATTTGAACACACACAGATATAATAAAATCACGCCTGTTTGTTTAACTTGAGAGATAAAGATAAATTGTGTTGTGGCAGATTGGAACGACAGATAAAACCACTATCGGCTTATCACTTGCTTATAGTATATACCAGGGTTGGTGCGGATGCAAACATTTTGACATCCGGGGATGCGGATGCGGATGATGCGGATTTCAGGATTTTTTTAAAGATAATTCAATTTTAAGTACGTACGATTTAATTTTAATATGTTTTATATCGTATTTTGAGAACAAAACAGTTTTTAGTCTTAGTGTAAAGTTTTATAATGAAAAAATAATGTTTAAAATTAAAATTGGTGAATTATATTATTTAGTATATAGTAATACAAAATCAGTGCAGATACTGCTTTTTAACACTCGAGCGCTTTTTGCCACATTGTGGCACTATTTCCAAAACCTCGGATTGCTCTGTTGCCAAATTGTAACAAATTAAAAAAAAAAAAAAAAATTATTAAAACGACGATATAATATTTTGTATATTCAGAATATAACAAAATAAATATTCTCTAGATTCTTTAAAATGTTTTAAGGTCAAAGATTTAATTATATTTTTTTTACAAATCCTATAAATATTTGTAACAGACAAAAGATAGGGGAATTCATTGGCTACATAGAACTATAATCAGTTTGTATGTCTCCATATTCAAATTCGGAGGTATGATTTTTTAATATGGGCGGAAAAATTTCCTTTAGCAATCCGAGAAAAAATATTTTAATTGCTCTGTCGCTCCAGTGGTTTATTAGTTGCGGTGTTTTTATTTATTTTTCACTAAATATTTACATCGAAATATTGGGAACATATTAGAACATAAGAACGAAATATTATGAACGATAAACACAGTGAATAAAACACTGTGATTGATTCACAATGGGAATCACATCGATAACTAAAATAAAGCATACAAACCTGCGACAACCTGTTCACTAGGACAATTGCAGATTGCTAACGTACAAACGACAGTTGATATCGAATATATTAAGGACACTTAGTCATTGTGAACTGTCACCTATTCGTTTGCGATCTGCAGTTGTCCTAGAGAACGATGAGAAGTAATCGGTCGGTAACTTCATATCCATCGACCATGCTAGCACCTCTGTAGGATCTTGTCACCAATGTGTGCCTTTCTATTGGTCAGTTTGCGAACGAACTTCGTGCTAGTTGCTGTCTTCATTCAACGAAGGAAGCAACTAGCAAACGCCGCTCTGGCCCCGCCCACTTTCTTTACATCTCGTTACTTGTTGCAGATAAGAATCCGCATCCGCAAAAGCTCCGCATTAATTGATGCGGATGCGGATGCAGATGTCTGAATTAATGCGAATATTCCGCATTTGCGGATGCGGATGCGAATATTCGTAACACCCCTAGTACATGCCCTAAATTACATTAGAATATTTTCCTAAATAATATATACATACTTATCTACTATACTCTCAAAATGCCAATATCAAAAAAATATATAGGTATTTTTATTACGTTCTCAAAAGTCGAAATTTTTGACATGTTATTGTTTGTTAATAGGATTAAGAGGAATTGCGAGAAATTTGGATTTTTTTTTTGTTACATTACACACAGGAGGCTCTGAGGAAAATAATTTCCCTCAGGGCCCATGTCATCTTTGAATATGCTGTGAGGAGGGTCTTTCTGAGTAGAGGAAGGAGTGAACGTGGGTCTTGAAGAGACGTGTTACAGGAAGGAGGAAACACAGAGGCCGGCAAATCGTTCCACAGCCGAGCTGTTGAACACAAGAACGAGTCGTAGATGCGTCCCGTTCTCATGTGACAAATGTCAACCGTGTACATATGTTGGGCGCGCGTTTGGCGTGTTTCCCGACTATGCACCGGTGCTGAGAGGATCAATGACGCTAGCTCCTCGCAGCATCTTCCATTGAAATACCGGTAGAACAAGGCTAGCATTCCCACCCGACGCCTGTGCTCTAAAGATTGCAATCCGTTTGTTAAGACGGGAGAATCTATCAAACCGACCGTTTGTTTCTGCACAGAGTCGAGGGTGTTTTTCAGGTACACCGGGGCTCCAGACCAGAGATGGCTGCCAAATTCAACCGTGGGGCGCACTTGCGATTTGTACAGGATTAGCAGTTGTGTACTATTTTGATATTATATAATGGAGATAAAATGTATATTACAAAACTGTTGCAGTCACTGTCGCTGTATGTCACTGACGCACTTTCAGTATTGCCCTGGTATAAGACCACCATTTAAAATTCGAGGCGTTGCTTGAAATGGCTTTAGCCGTGTCTAGTGAACTGATCTGAATAGCCAGGAAGTTCCTCACCCTTTTTTTTCCCATCTCCTTCCCTTCCCCACTACCTTCAGCCTCACAACATACTCCAATTTGAGATGCCATAGTCTTGCTGGCTCCAGGCTAGAGTAGTTACTCTTTTGCGGTATACATATAAAATAAAAATATTACAAAGATGATATCAGAATAACATTCACATCTTCAGAGCCATTGACCAGCGGCTGAGAATAAAAGTTTTAAAATGCTTAAACTGTACAGGGAGGATCCAATGAGAAAGATCGATTATTCCCCGAATTAAAAATTTAATATCGATTTATTTCATTCAAAACTTGCTGTAATATATACCTACATTCAAGTAAGCAATAAAATTATATATATAAATTATTAAATATCGTGTACTTCTTGTAAGTATTTTTTGATCATAAGTATTTATAATTTTTACCTTAAATAAATAGAAAAACTAAGGTATTTTTATCACAAAACACGTTCTCGGATTTATTTTTTAATGATTTTAATTTAACTGAAATTAAAATTATGAAAAATGTGTTTACTAGATTATGTATTGATTTATTCTGTTGTACGATTATATGATTTTAAATTTGTGTTGTATAATACAATATATCGTTTGAAAATTGAACAAATCTGCCAACGACCAACGGTATAACCTTATACATTAAAAATAAACTTAGTTTCGGAAATTAAAAAAAATGCGTTTACCAGATAAAATAACAATCTTTCTAAAACAATTTATATTTAAAAAAAAAAAAATAGTCAATACGTCTAGAATTAGATTTAAAAAGGACTAATTTCCGGTATTCTCTGGTTAAACTCTCTTAAACTTTATTTTAACCTTTAAAAAAATTGGCATATTTTGTCGGAGGCTAAAAATATTCCCGCTTTGCAATAAAATCCAAATAAATGGAACATTTGTTTCGAAAACTAAAAACTGTTTTCGAAAGGTGATGAAATATGCTTTCAAATTTCCATATTAAAAATTACTATGTATTTTTTTTAAATAAATTTTTTTTTTGCGAAAACATTAAAAAGCGTTTAAAATGGCTCACTTTACTTTTTTTTAACTAAAATTACTGATAATGAAAAAAAAATAAAACACATACTTATTTCATTAGATAAATGAATTATAAACCTTATTGTCACCTCACTTTTTTTCGTTTCATGTAAAAGAAATTCTTCAAAAATTCACAAAGTTCTATAATTTTTTTTCAAATTGCTATCGGAAACTTTGGTTTCAGAAAAGGGTAAATTTTAATTTTTTGTGGTTTTCTTTTAGATTTGAATATATAGTTTGTTGTATTCTCTTTTCAATACCGTTTAGATCACATTTCTGACTATGATAGTAAGGGAGAAAGAACGATTTCTGTGAGACCTATGTGAGCTGGGACAAATATGGTCTCCTGTGATTAAACGGGTTAAGATGAAGCTATACGCCAAATAACTATTTAGATTTATCTTTACTACGAATCGGTTTACATTATGAATATGAAAAAATATGCTATGGATACATTGAAGCTTTTCCTATCTTCTCTATTTATTGGAATTAAAATAAAAGTATTAATTACGTTACAAAAAATATATGCGTAAAGTATTAAATAATTTGTTTTTTCATTACGTAAATATGAAGTTATATATGAAACACCGTTTAAAAAAATACCCCTTTATGGCTCAGATTATTTTTGACTATTTCCATTGACTAACCTTTTTTCATTCTTGTAAAATTATTATTAAAAAAATAAAAAGAACTTTGGCGCAGATAATACAAAAAAAAAAACGCGGAGTGCTAAAGGGTGAAGAAGTCAAATATTTCTGACGTTTATATTCCTCTTAAGATCCTTATTATGAATCATAAAATCATTTAAGGTTTTAAATTAAAATTAATTATAAGAATTAATCTTCAATTTGAGAGGTGGGTATGGGTACCGCCGCCCCGGGAACCATTTATTGGATAACCAACACCTCTGCCATTGGTCGCCCCAAGTGGTTCGCTACGTTTGGTGACTCAGCAGGGGTGCCCGGGTTAATGGGTTTGTCCGGGACTTGGGGGCGGATGCGTCTGCCGACCATCTGCGTGGCAGGCCGGATCGGGAGAGACTGGATGAGGGAGACCTTGATCTTGGATGATCTCTCCAGCCGGACTCTCTCGACCTATTAAGTTGCACCGCAGTGGGAGGGATGGCTTCACACGTCCATCACTCCTGAGGCCCTAGCACGCTCGCTCTATAACGATCGGTAGGATAACTATCGGTAACTTCTCATCGTTCCCTAGCATGACTACAGATCGTCAACGAATAAGTGACAGTTCACAATGACTAAGTGTCCTTAACATATTCGACATCAACTGTTGTTTGTACGTTAGCGATGTGCAGTTGTCCTAGGGAACGATGAGAAGTTACCGATAGTTATCCTATCGATCGTTAAAGAGCTAGCGTGCTAGGGCCTCTGGACATATTTATCCCCAGATTCCTACCCACCCCTCAAACCTTTTTTCCTTCCAGGACTTCCCTCTCCTTCCTTTCCCTTAAAAAACCCTCCACACAGCATCTTCAAAGATGACATAGGCCCTGAGGGATTTTTTCCCTCAGGGCCTCCGTGTGGAGCTAATGTAAAAAAATAATAATAACCTAAATAATAATATAAAAACAAATGTCTATAAATTTTATAAAATTTTTAAATGTCTTTTAAAACTGTAAAAAAAGTTGATTAATTGTGAAAAAATGCAAATATTAAATATATAAAATAATTAAATTATATTCTAATATTTGTTTGTGTTTTCAGGACGCTAAGAAAAAAGGAATGGATCACCCAGCATTTGCCGAAGCGGGCACGCACAAGGGAATTGAGATCTGGAGAATCGAGGTAAGTCATCCATTGTAAATTCACCAAAAAATGTAGGCATAATATGTCTCGACGCCATCTAGTGGGAGAGTTAGCACTTACACGCCTTTCCCATATAAAAATAAAGTTGGTTGTTTGCAGGTGAAAAAATGTAATAAGCAGTAATTGTTGAATGAAACACTAGGTATATATTGAATCATTTGGCGGGTAGGAGGTAACCCGCCGTAGCTTAAGATGATAGACTTCGCTTTTCGGCCCATACAAAAAGGACGCCCGGGAAAAAACACTTTTCTACATCGAAAATTGCACAAAATGAAAATATATTTTTTATACTGCCTTCTAGAGGGTGAAAACTATGTCTGTATGTTTTCGAATTTTCGATGCGTTTCGTATTAACGTAAACATTAACTGTCATCATGTACGATTTATCAAAAAAAAATATTTAAGGAAAAAGTGCTGCTAACTCAACCCTCATAAAGAATTATAAAATTATAAAAAGCTACCGACGTAGCTTCTTCTTTCTAAAAAATATATATTTTTAAAAATTTCAATTTCGTGAAAGTTTCGGTGTAGAAAAGTGTATTCTCCATAAACCTTTTTTCGAGCGATTTCTGTAGGTAAATTTGAGCGTTGTCTCATTCGCACATTTCGCATTCGCATGTATTGTAAGTGTGCGTCAGCTTATTGTGAGCGGGACAGAATGACAGACGCGGGTGTTCCGCGTGTGGTTTAAAGTCTAGCCTCTTAATGGTAGAGCACTTGACCGGCTATCAAAAGGGTGCGGGTTCGAGGCCCGTCGGCGATATGTATATTTTATCGGAAGATTTTTTCAATATGGATGAGTGTTTTAAGGCTAATAATTATTGCTTATAATAATTGTAATAGTGTTATTAGCAAAGATACTGATCAAATTGTATTTGTCTGCTGCAGTCGTGCACTATTAAGGTAGGGACAGACGTGAAGTTCACATCAAAAGATACTGTGTTATAAAGTATATTTTCTACTGACACACTACGTTATAAAAGATTTCTTCCTACGGCAGGAGAGGGGGTCAGTTGAATTCGGAAGCGGTCGAGGGAATATCATTTCTTTGTACTGGATATGTCAACTTGACGGCTGGCAACGGCTCGACACGGTGCTCCGTGTATTAACCCGTTTAATCACAGGAGACCATATTTGTCCCAACTCACATAGGTCTCACAGAAATCGTTGTTTTTCCCTTACTATCATAGTCAGAAATGTGATCTAAACGGTATTGGAAAGAGAATACAACAAACTATATATTCAAATCTAAAAGGAAACCACAAAAAAAATTAAAATTTACCCATTTCTGAAACCAAAGTTTCCGATAGCAATTTGAAAAAAAATTATGGAAATTTGTGAATTTTTTAAGATTTTTTTTTACATGAAACGAAAAAAAGTGAGGTGACAGAAAGGTTTATAATTCATTTATCTAATGAAATAAGTATGTGTTTTATTTTTTTTCATTATCAGTAATTTTAGTTAGAAAAAAAAGTAAAGTGAGCCATTTTTAAAACTTTTTAAAGTTTTCCAAAAAAAAATTATATTTTAAAAATACATAGGTAGTAATATAGAAATTTGAAAGCATTTTTCATCACCTTTCGAAAACAGTTTTTAGTTTTCGAATATGTTAACAAATGTTCCATTTATTTGAATTTTATTGCTAAGCGGGAATATTTTTAGCTTCTGACAAAATACGGCAAATTTTTTAGGGGTTAAAAATGACACCTTGTCCTGCTTACGGCGGAGGGGGGGTCGCATAACTTTTATGATATAGCGTCGCTAGCGGTTACGGAGAATAATAATAAATAGCGAAGACTCGAACCGCACTTGTAACACATGATCTTTTTACATCTGGCGGGTCTGTATGGGATTGTATGGTGAGCGCTATTGTGTTATACTTAAAGTATATTTTGATGTGAGCTTCGCGTTTTACGCCCCTTTTATTGAAATTCACCGTTGAAAAAAAACTGTCCTTGTCCTATTCCATAACAGATTATTTTAGATTAATTTACGTGGATTTCGGTGACATTTAGTTTATTTTATTTTTTATTAAATTAATAGTTGATACCCGGCATGCGTTAAAATGCCAATAAAATAAATACATTGTTTCTCCTTTCGTGTCATTTCCCATTCGTCCCCGTTCTCCTTCTGCCTCCTCTTCCTCTTCTCCTCCTGCGTCCCCTTCCCGTTCCACCTTCCTCTCCTGCTCTCCCCTTTCTCGCGAACCTCCCCTTACGCATTCCGCTTCCACCTTCTTTGCATTCCTCTCTCCCTCGTCCCCCCTCCCGCAAAGCCCCCCTCCGTAATTCCCCAACCGACCCTCCCCGCATACCCCTCCCATAAAATACACCCACTTTTCCAACAATGTAACCTATTTAATTTTTTATGCAAATTTCATAATGCCAGACCTCACCAGTATATATATAAAAGTATTCACGGGCATGTTCCCAACAATTCAAAAAAAATTATAGCAATCGGATGAAATTTTAATCGTAATCGTATGAATAGGATAGGAAATAATTTCATAATGCCAGAGCTCACTATCCTATAACCATCCCGTGTATGCGCACAACATAACACGGGCATGTGCCTAGTATGGCGGCCATAAATTCCACAATTGTTATATATTTACTATTCAAAGAATAAAGAAACATTAAAAAAAAAAAATATTCCCAAAGTTTCATCGCAATCAGATGAACGTTATGGCTGCGCGTAAGTTATGAACACACAAACAAACAAACATTCATTTTTATATTATAGATTACAGTTATACGTTGGTATTCAATTATTACGGAAGTTATGTCAGATTTGACATGTGACTGCTAGCGCCTCGGCGTCTAAAAATGAAACTATTCTGCGGCATATCAAAGAAAATTAGCCCGCTTAACCTTTAAGTACTGACGTGGGTGTCTGACAGACGGCAAGTTAACAAATATGAGCCTTATTTCGAAGTCTTTAAAGATACCCCCACCCCCTTCCCCTTAGCTTCGGTATCGAACACGCCGATCAAAAAGACGTACTAAGTACATTTGCATTGAATGTCGCAAGCCTATTTGTCTATGGTGTTCAAAAACAGCATGCGCGGACTGTGTAGACAACAAGTGATTTATTCTAAAATATTTATGTGATTTCAAAAGCAATCACTACTTAAGTTATACTATAATGAATACTGATGTTTAAAAAATTTAAAAAATGTCCAAATAATTTTTTTATAGCTAAGATTATAACGAATATTTGTCTAGTTGAGCGAAATATAGGTTATATAATTTGTATCAAATAAATATTGATCTCATATTAAATGTTGTTGTTTTTTGTACTTCCTTAGTAAAATAGTAATAAACGAATCACAATACAAGTAAATAATGTGCAAGTCAGTAAATATAAATAATCCATTTCGATTATTTATGAAGCCGTCTGAGATACGTCACGTCACCATTCATGATATGACAGTACTTAAAAGGCTAGACTTTGAACCACACGCGGAACACCCACGTCTGTCATTCTGTCCCGCTTACAATATGCTCACGCACACTTACAATACATGCGAATGCGAAATGTGCGAATGAGACAACGCTCAAATTTACCTACAGAAATCGCTGGAAAAGGGGTTTATGGAGAATACACTTTTCTACACCAAAACTTTCACGAAATTGAAATTTTTAAAAATATATATTTTTTAGAAAGAAGAAGCTACGTCGGTAGCTTTTTATAATTTTATAATTCTTTATGAGAGTCGAGTTAGCAGCACTTTTTCCTTAAATAATATTTTTTGATAAATCGTACATGTTTGACAGTGAATGTTTACGTTAAAACGAAACGCATCGATAATTCGAAAACATACCGACATAGTTTTCACCCTCTAGAAGGCAGTATAAAAAAATATATATTCATTTTGTGCAATTTTCGATGTAGAAAAGTGTTTTTTCCCGGGCGTCCTTTTTGTATGGGCCGAAAAGCGAAGTCTATCGTCTTAAAGGTTACATTTGAGCGAGGATACGTACTGACTGATATACCGGCTATAAGAAAAACAAATGTTGCTGCAACTCGAGCGAAGCTATAAAACAGGTAATAAAAAAATGTGATCCTAAAATAAATAAACATTGAATACCAGACTTTTTATGTGTTACAAATCTTAGAATTAATATATTTTATCACCTATTAAACGTAGGCAATAAAATTACAATAATCTAATCATGATTATCGTGATTTATTTTTGGGGTGTTATGCCGTGTTTAGTTACCTCCCTTTATAGCCAACTGCATTAGAGTGTCCATCTTCAGAGGATATGTGAAATCGAAGATTGTGGTGAAGTGTGTGCTTTTATGTATGTAGATGCGATGCGGTGTTGCCAGCCCTAATCCTCTGGTATTACAGTGCAATTTAAAATGGTTTTCTGCGTTTAGTTTTGGTATAGCCGTCATTTTTTTATTATTTTTCTTATGTTTATATTAACTCCACACAGAAGCCCATGAGGAAAATAAATTCCCGGAGGGCCTATGTCATCTTTGAAGATGCTGGGTGGAGGGTCTTTTTGAGGAGACGAAGGAGTGAACGTGGGTCTTGAAGAGACGTGAGCTTAGCCCGTCGTCTTTATTAATATCAATGGGATTTTTGTGAATATCAATTGCCTCCGTAATTAGGCGTGCTCTGTGCGTTTTAGGTCTTCCCAGGGCTTAAGAAAAAAAAAAAATCCAAAGTAATGGCTGGTGTCATTTAAATCCTCGCCAATTGCCGTTGTGTCAGGGTGGCCGAGTTTGCACGCTCGAAATCTTTCTTGATATCTGATATCGTTTTGGAGATGGTCCATTCTGTCTGGCCTACATAAACCGTGTCCCATCCGGAACCTTTGAGTTTATTTTTATTTTTATTTATTTGAGTCTATTTAGGAAACATATAAAATCATTTTACATTAAATAGTATAAATATAGTAATAAACCAGTTAATATCCATCTTACTAACATTATAAACATGAAAGTTTGTATGGATGTATGTATGTTTGTTACTCATTCACGCAAAATTTTATGAATGGATTTTATTGAAACTTTACAATAATATAGCTCGTACATCAGAATAACATATAGGCTATAATTTATAAAGCTAGCTATTTATTTTCAATATATTGAAAATAATAATAATTGTTCAATTATTGTTCAATTATTGTTCAATTATTGTTCAATTCAATTATTGTTAAATCAAAATTCTATTTTGGAAAATATTTATATTACTGAATTTATTTGAAGTACTCGCCTAATACTTTGAATCGAATCAAGAATTATAGATATTTTAAATAAATAGGTTAAGAATTTTGGTATAAACGTAGATGGGACCTAGGAAAAGAAAATAGATTACTCGAAGTATTAATCCTACGCAGACGAAGTCGCGGGCAGAAGCTTGTTTATAATATTTTGTTATGATAAATAAAAAATATTAAATTAAAAAATATTAGACACTTCAGAAATAATGGTATTGATTTAAATACATTGTATGGTTAATTTTATTTTAAAAGATTTAAGGGTACAGTGGAAAATGTCAATATCACTTAACCATTGGAGCAACAGAGCAATTTAAAACTTTTTTCTCGGATTGCTAAAGGAAATTTTTCCTCCCACATTAAAAAAATCATACCTCCAATTTTGAATATGGAGACATACAAACTGATTATAGTTCTATATAGCCAATGAATTCACCTATCTTTTGTCTATTATCACATATTCGTAGGATTTATAAAAAATATATTATTAATGGTAGATTCAGACTGGGTCGACGTACGTGCCCATCGCTACGCCTAACAATATCTGGACTGCTTATCAACCATAGATTTTCAATGAAAATTTATGTTTTAGAATCACATTGGCCACACGCAACGCGACGTGCGATGTCTGTGGCCATTTTCATAGAAAATGTATGGGTTGCTAAGCATTGTTTGAGTAGCGATGCGTACGTACGTCGTCCAGTCTGAACCTACCATAATCGTTAACTTTAAAACATTTTCAAGAATCTAGAAAATATTTTGGCAACAAAGCAATCCGTTGTTTTGGAAATAGTGCCATATTGTTGCAAAAAGCGCACGATTGGTTAAGGGGATAACCGGCGGTGATTTTTCCATACTAACGTATTCCCTATTTATCTCTCTGGATTTTAACCCTAGATAAAATATTGTTTTTACATAAAATAGATATCAACTACTAGCGTGTCGATACTTTTTTTTTTTTTTTTGATAAGTTACTTTTTATAGAAGTTATGACCTTCCAAAAATCAATAAAATGGACTGGTTTAAACGCCGTCAAAAGACGTTCAGTATACAAACTAGACAATGTTTTTTAAAAAAAGCAAAACGTACAGAAATATAATAGTTTTTCTTATGTAGTTGGTAAAAAAAAATTAATTAATCAGTCCACTTTTGGAGGAGAAAAGTGGGGAATACAAAATCTCGATTTTAGTTAGGTATTAGTAGCCCGAGGTGCTTTGTCCCTTTCGCTCAATATCCGATGGAGTAAGAGCAACAGTGACAGCAACAATTTAGTAAAATATATTTTTATAAATTTCTCCACCACCTGGTTTCATCTTAAAGCATTCAAAGATTTGCAGATACGCCTGAGCAAGTGTTTTGTGCGTATTTCGATTTGAAATGTTGTTTATAAAAAAAGGTATTCGGCAACAAAATGCAATCTTTTCTAACATTGCTGGAGAGTCAATAAGTCACTTTTTGTACAGAAACAGTACGTCATTTTTTTTCTCCGTTTATAAAGAGCAATAGGATTAGTACACTGATAATTTTCAAAATGATACGACAGGTGTTTCAAATTTTTTGTTGGAATTTTTTCAATTCGGTTTAGTTTGGTATTGAGAATTCCAAATGATTGATGCTAATTCGAGATGAGTTCTTACATATGCCATTTATTGAGTGATTTTGTGACTCGAAGAATGAAGCAGTTTATAAATTCCATCTGTTTCCAGAGGATACATTATAGACCTCAGAGGCCCTAGCACATTCGATCAATAACGATCGACAGGATAACTATCGGTAACTTCTCATCGTTCCCTAGTACAATTGCACATCGCTAACGTACAAACAACAATAATTGATGTCGAATATTTTAAAGATACTTAGTCATTGTGAACTGTCACTTATTCGTTGGCGATCTGTAGTCATGTTAGGGAACGATGAGAAGTTACCGATAGTTATCCTGTCGATCGTTATCGATCAAGAGTGCTAGGGCCTCTGGAAGTCTTGTTTTTTGTCGGAGGTTTCCAAGACTTACTGTTACTTTATTATCTCAGTATCCTATCGAAACGTTGGCTAAAGAAGGAGGCAACACAAAACGGCATAAGGCATAATACCCCTAAAATAAATCAGTTTAACACTGTTGCCACAATATGGCACTATTTCCAATAACCATCCTATAACCATGGTATGCGCACATCATATTCCCAAAGTTTCATCGCAATCGGATGAACAGTATGGCCGCGCATAAGGTACGAACGAAGAAAACAAACAAACAAACATTAATTTTTATATTATAGATTTTTTACATGAAACTGTCAAAAAGTGAGAAGACAAAAACGTTTATAATATATTTGTATAAAATATTTATGCATTTTTTTCGTTAGATAAAACGTAAGGTGAGCCATTTTTAAAACTTTTTATGTTTGCAAGCAAAATTTTTATATTAAAAAAATTATGCGTTTATTTTGAAGTATAAAATTTGAAAGCGTATTTCATCACCTTTTAAAAACATTTTTTAGTTATCGGATACATTCAGAAATATTCCATTTATTTGGATTTTATTGCAAAATGAAATTTTTTTGTCTCACTGAAAAATACTATCTAGGCCTGAGGGGTTAATGAACGGATTGAACTAACAAAGCTCTTAGAATTGAAAGAAGTCGTAAACGCAATGATTTGATTCCTTTCGGGCCAACGAAACGAAAGTTATTCATATGAAAGTTGAATAAATACCTCATTAACTTAATTAACACCAGATATGTTTTTAGATTTTCACGGCCAAAAGCATTTTCGTTGTTTGTTTTTGGGGTGTTATGCCGTGTTGTGCTACCTCCTACTTTACACACAACAAATTCACATCGACGGATCTGCCGGATCTGCCCTGATGATGGACACTGCAACGCTGTCCGAGACGAATGATAATAAATTTAAATAAATATTATATATATTATATATATAAACTTATACAGGGTGTCCGAGGGTAAAGTGCAGGGTAGTTACAGTACTTATATTACCCCGAAGTAACTGCACTTTACCCCCGGACACCCTGTATAAGTTTATATGTATACTATATATAATATTTATTTAAGTTTATTATCATTCGTCTCGCCCGATCAAGTTGTGCGCATCGACGTCCACTCCCCCCCGCGTCACTGGTATTTCAAAATACTGACTGAAATATTTCTTGCACTAACTATGAGAGGAAGAGAGAAAGAAAATGTGCCCGCGCACTGCTCTCTCTTGCTTCTACAATGTGATACAGCCCGTTCGCCTCGCAACGCATTTCACTTTTCGTAACGCTGTAATTTCCGTAACGCATTCGCCAGTTTACCCCACAAGTCAAGCGTGCGTAAAGAAGTATTTACTTCAACAAAGGCAGATGGTTGTAATTGTACCGATATCCGAATATCTTTTCCGTTTGAAAACGTTATTTCCGTCCGAAAAACATCTGAATTACTCGTCATATCGCGCCCAAAGAAGTTTTAGTTCAGAAATGATCTTAAGATGATAGACTTAATATATCTTTCTCATTAGAACATCCCTGTACAATTGAAAGCATTTTTTAACTTTAATTCTTAGCCGCTGTTCAATGGCTCTTAACATGATAGACTTCGCTTTTCGGCCCATACAAAAAGGACGCCCGGGAAAAAACACTTTTCTACATCGAAAATTGCACAAAATGAATATATTTTTTTGTACTGCCTTCTAGAGGGTGAAAACTATGTCTGTATGTTTTCGAATTTTCGATGCGTTTCGTATTAACGTAAACATTCACTGTCAAACATGTACGATTTATCAAAAAATATTATTTAAGGAAAAAGTGCTGCTAACTCAACTCTCGTAAAGAATTATAAAATTATAAAAAGCTACCGACGTAGCTTCTTCTTTCTAAAAAATATTTATTTTTTTAAATTTCAACTTCGTGAAAGTTTCAGTTTATAAAAGTGTATTCTCCATAAACCCCCTTTCGAGCGATTTCTGTAGGTAAATTTGAGCGTTGTCTCATTCGCACATTTTGCATTCGCATGTATTGTAAGTGTGCGACAGAATAACAAACGCGGGTGTTCCGCGTGAGGTTCAAAGTCTAGCCTCTTAAATCGCTCTCAACCGAGGAGCCAGTCTTTCCTTTTATTTATATTCGATGTCTATTTTTATATATAAAGGTGTGGTGCCTGCGTTTCGTGGAAATGCCACTGAAATGTCAAATATAAAAGCACTTTGAATGTCTTCAACATGCCACCGTTTCCTTCCATTCTTCCATTCTAAAAATATAGGCGAACATTTCCGGGATACAAATTACGAATACCTGGCAATATAAGAATGGGATATTCTCACAAGTTTATAATACTATTGACCATTTAAAATATTAAATAATTATATCTAAATATTAGCTTTTAACATACATCTTTACTAATATTATAAACGCGAAAGTTTGTATGGATGTATGTATGATTGTTACTCTTTCGTGCAAAATTTACTGAATGGATAATGAAACTTTACAATATTATAGCTCATACATCAGAATAACAAATAGGCAATAATTTATAAAGCTAGCTGTTTAGTTTTAATATATTGAAAATAATAATTATTGTTTAATATAAAATGTCAAAAAAATCTATAAAAATCTAACGAATCAACTTCAAAAGAGTATATACAAGAGATAATAAAACAAAAAAATAAAAAAATATTGTTTCACTTTTTTTGAAGTGTCCCATTTTCCCCGCTGAAAAAATGGCTATTGTAAAAAATATTTATTTCGAGAGTAAAAAAAAAAACGTGAGAGGGGTGTGGGGAGGGGGGGGGGGGGGGGGGGGGTGACGACTAAATCTCACCAAAGGGAGGGGGATCTAATTAAAAAAAAAAAAAACGGCAGTGATATTCATTTAGACTTTTATATAAAAATCAATAGGTGTTCCATAAAAGTAAAATCGGATATATTTATCCGAGACACTATCTAGGTAACAAATACATAAGATAATATTGTTGAAATATGAAATATGAAGTTGACAATTACGACAGTCTCATAATAGATCGCAATGGCCCAATTGGTAGAGGTGTATGTCCCGGTAAGACGTAAGGTTCTGGGTTCGAGTCCCAGTTGCGACCATTATCTTTTATTATTTTTCTGTGTTTTGTACTTTTTCATATTTTAAAAAATTTGATTATTATTGTTATCTTATTCTTCAATGAATAATTACTTGCTTGAAACACTCATAAATCTTTTGAGAAAAGATACATGCCGCCGACGGGTCTCCAACCCGTGTCCTTCTGATTTCCGGTCAAATGCTCTAACACTAAGCTACGTCGACTTACCTCTTACCCGCAAAATAATTCAATATATACTAGTGTTTCATTCAACAATTACAGAAGATTATCAGAAGGACACGGGTTCGAGTCCCGTTGGCGGCATGTATCTTTCTCTGAAGATTTTTTTGAATGTGGATGAGCGTTTCAGGCTAATAATTATTGCTTATAATAATTGTTACCCTTTGTGCTATGCATAAAAATCTTGTCTTAAACATTAGTTTATCAATTAAACGTATAATTAAATAAATAAATATTGTGTGGAAGATTTCAGTTTTTTTTTCAAATAAACAAGTTTATATCTTATATTACTAATATTATAAACACGAAAGTTTGTATGGATATATGTGTGTTTGTTACTCTTTCACGCAAAAACCACTGAATGGACTTTAATGAAACTTTACAATAATATAGCTCATACATCAGAATAACATATAGGCTATAATTTATAAAGCTAGGTATTTATTTTCAATATATTAAAAATAATAATTATTGTTTAATAGTAAATGTCAAAATTGGAGAATGAAATTTTGCAAAACAATGATTGTTAAATCAAAATTCTATTTTAGAAAATATTTAAATTAGTGAATTTATTTGAAGTACTCGCCTAATACCTTGAATCGAATCAAGAATTATATATATTTCAAATAAATAGGTTAAGAATTTTGGTACAAACATAGATGGCATCTAGGAAAAGAAAATAAATAACTCGAAGTACTAATCCTACGCAGACGAAGTCGCGGGCAGAAGCTAGTTTTATTATAAAGTAATTGATAATTTTATTATAATTCTTTTTTCTTTTTCTTTTTTCTATCGTTTCGCTTAAGCAAGCGAAACGATAGAAAAAACTTCTTGTTATCATAGCGTATTTTTTTTAATATTTATAATATAAAACAGTTCATAGTAAAGATAAATCTAAAATCTGAAATAAACATAGGTCGGCACAGGATTTCACAACGGTTCAGTCAACTTGCCATATAGTTAGAGATCTAAATATATAATTACATTTACCCACTAAACCATTAACTTTATTGACAACATATGTCGAGCTATCTGATGAGGAACGGCTGTGAAGCTTTAAGAGGCTAGACTTTGAACCACACGCGGAACACTCGCGTCTGTCATTCTGTCCCGCTCACAATAAACTCACGCACACTTACAATACATGCGAATGTGAAATGTGCGAATGAGACAACGCTCAAATTTACGTACAGAAATCGCTCGAAAAGGGGTTTATGGAGAATACACTTTTCTACACCGAAACTTTCACGAAATTGAAATTTAAAAAAAAATATATTTTTTAGAAAGAAGAAGCTACGTCGGTAGCTTTTTATAATTTTATAATTCTTTATGAGAGTTGAGTTAGCAGCACTTTTTCCTTAAATAATATTTTTTGATAAATCGGACATGTTTGACAGTGAATTTTTACGTTAAAGCGGGCGACAAACGCGAAGTTCACATAAAAAAGATACTGCGTTATAAGTATCTTTTCTACCGACACACTACGTTATAAAATATTCCTTCCTACGGCAGGAGAAGGGGTCAGTTGAAATCGGAAGCGGTCGAGAGAATATCATTTCTTTGTACTGGATATGTTAACTTGACAGCTCCGTGCATGCTCCGTGTATTAAAAATGACCCCCTCTCCTGTTTACGGTAGAGAGGGGGTCGCATAACTTTTCTGATACCGCCACTGTAGCGAATACGAAAAATAATTCCGATTAGCGAAGATTCAAACCGCGATCACAGCGCATCATCTTTTTACGTCTGGCGGGTCTCATGGGATTGTATGGCGAGCGCTATTGTGTTATAAATAACTTTTTGATGTGAGCTGCGAGTCTGTCGCTACCTTAATACGAAACGCATCGAAAATTCGAAAACTTATCGACATAGTTTTCACCCTCTAGAAGGCAGTATAAAAATAATATTCATTTTGTGCAATTTTCGATGTAGAAAAGTGTTTTTTCCCGGGCGTCCTTTTTGTATGGGCCGAAAAGGACGCCCGGGAAAAACACTTTTTCTACATCGAAAATTGAACGAAATGAATGATTTTTTTAAAAATTGCCTTCTAAAATGTGAAAGCCATGTCGGTATGTTTTTAAATTTTCGATGCGTTTCGTATTAACGTAAACATTCACTGGCAAACATTTATAATTTATCGAAAAATATGACTTAAGGAAAAAATGCTGCTAACTTAATTCTAATAAAGAATTACAAAATTACAAAAACATACCGACATAGCTTTTTGTTTCGAGAAAATATTTTTGTTTTTAAATTACAATTTTGTGAAAGTTTGGGTGTAGAAAAATGTTTTCTTCCGAAACCCTTTTTCGGGCGATTTCTGTAGGTAAATATGAGCGTTGTCTCATTCGCACACTTCGCATTCGCATGTATCGTAAGTGTGCGTGAGCTGATTGTGAGCGGCGTAGAATGACAGACGCGTGTGTTCCGCGTGTGGTGCAAAGTCTAGATGCCCAAATACTCAATCTATCAAAATGATTATTTATTTCTTCAATCTTTGCAAACTCATTTTGTGGCATCATTTTATAAAAATGAAACATTTTTTTTTCATTTAAAACGAAAAAAAATTAGAAAACTTTGTGAATTTTTTAAGATTTTTTTTTACATCAAACGACAAAAAAGTGAGGTGACAGTAACGTTTATAATTTATTTGTCTAATGAAAAATGTATGTGTTTTTATTTTGCTTCATTATCAGTAATTTTAGTTAGAAAAAACGTAAAGTGAGCCATTATTAAAACTTTTTAAAGTTTTCATCCAAAGTTTTTATACATAAAAAAAATATATTTTATTATTTCTAATCATAAAATTTATAAGATTATTTCATGACCTTTCGAAAACAGTGTTTAGTTTTCGGATACCTTAATAAATATTCCATTTATTTGGGTTTTATTGCAAAGCAGGAATATTTTTAGCTGCTGACAAAATACGCCAAATTATTGAAGGGTTAAAATGAATATTTTAATAAAAATGAAGTTAATATTGGTAGTTCACAGTCGAAGTATGATACAGTTAAATATGAACGAATCGGATAGGGACACATTAGCTCAGTTGGTAGAGTCGCGTCCCGGAAAGCCGAAGGTCCTGGGTTCGAATCCCAGATGTGACCCGATCTTTGTTTGTTTTTCTGTTTCAGATTTTCGATTGAGTTTCGCTAATAATTATTTAAAATAAAAAATAACTGTTAAAAAAATATGTGATTTGTTTTTTTGTAAATTATTTCGATGCTAAAGAAAATATCTGCTATCAAATGTACCTACTCAAAATAAATGATTTTTTACTAAAGATAATCTATTTACGAAAATGCGATTTATCGTGCAAATAAATTTGCTTTCCACTGGAGCGACAGAGCAATTAAAATATTTTTTCTCGGATTGCTAAAGGAAATTTTTCCGCCCACATTAAAAAAATCATACCTCCCAATTTGAATATGGAGACATACAAACTGATTATAGTTCTACGTAGCCAATGAATTCACCTATCTTTTATCTATTATCACATATTTGTAGGATTTATAAATAAAATATAATTAAATCTTTAACCTTAAAACATTTTAAAGAATCTAGAGAATATTTATTTTGTTATATTTTGAATGTACAATATATTATATAGTCGTTTTAATAAAAAAAATATTTTTGAAAATTTGCCACATTTTGGCAACAAAGCAATCCGATGTTTTTGAAATAGTGCCATAATGTGGCAAAAAGCTCTCGAGTGGTTAACTCAATTTAATTAAGTGAATTTTCTAAGTGGAATGCAGATAATATTTTTAAAATCATCTCAATTCTCAGAGTTTCGACTCATTCCGTCAAAAATACACGTTAAAACATATTACCAGGGGCGTCGCGCATATGTAATTGTTATGTGCAATGTGTGATGTGCACAGGGGCGGGTGGTTTTAGGGGCTATATGCATAATATTATTGAGAGTCGTATTAATTCTAATTTTGGAAGTGGTGTGGGTAGCGCCGACCCGGGAGCCTTTTACTTGATAACTAACACCTCTGCCATGGATCATTCGAAGTGTTTGGCTACGTTTTGTGACTTAACAGGGGTACCGGGTTCGGTTCCATGACAACTCAACAAAGAAGTATTTGAAAAGTACTTAAAAGTGATCTTTTTTTAAATAGACCATAACCTAACTTAGTGTAACCTATTTAACCGAGTTTTTAATTTTTTTTTTTATCACTTTTAATGACTTTTCAAAAGGGGTTGAGGTTAGTTGTCCGGCACCCCCGGGTTCTTGGAGTGAGGTTTGTCCGGGTCTTGGCGACGGATATCAACTGCGTAGCAGACCGGATCGGTAGAGACTGGAGAAGTTGATCTAACCTAGACATATCCCACCGGACTCTCTCAATCAATTGCCTTGCACAGCAGTGGGAAAGAAGTTATGTGAACATTTTTTTAGTAATTAAAAATATCAGTATATTCATGGTCTCTCGACTTGCAATCCGAAGGCCGCGGGTTCAAATCCCGGTAAGCACAATTAAATTTTATTTGATAATTTTTTTTTTGCATAATTATTTATTCATTTAAAATAATATATAGTATATTTGCAGCATTCATTTGGGAGGCGGGAATGGGTACCGCCGCCCCAGGAACCATTTATTGGATAACCAACACCTCTGCCATAGATCACCCCAAGTGGTTCGCTACGTTTGGTGACTTAGCAGGGGTGCCCGGGTTCATGGGGTTCATTGTCTAGGTCTTGGCGGCGGATGATCTAGACACACTGAACCCCAGATTCCTACCCAACCCTCATACATTTTTCCTTCGCAGAACTTCCTCTCCTTCCTTTCCTTAAAAATACCCTCCACACAGCATCCCCAAGGATGACATAGGCACTGAGGGAAATTGTTTTCCTCAGGGCCTCCTATTAGACCTAATGTAAAAAAAAAAAAAAATATTTCAGAGTGGCAGATATTGTAAGACCACCATTCAGAGTTGAAACGCTATATTGAATTGGCTTTAGCCGTATTTGGTTACCAGATATGAAACCAAATCCACTTCCCGCTCCCCCACTACCTCTCACTCACAACATAATACCATAATTGGGGATATCATGGTCTCACTGGCTTCAAATGATTGAAAGCAGTTGGGACGCTTGTGCGGTATTCACGTAAAAAAAAGACAGAATTTTTTATTCTTGCGCTTGGGCGAAGTTTTCTCTTATTGCGTCTCTGTTTTGTCTATTTTAAATCTCCCGTTCACATATTTACATTTGTTCGCTCATAAATTACGTTTTTTTATTTGCTTACTATTATATGTCTCACGAGTCAATTAATATCCTCGTTGCATGTAAAAAAGGTACTTAATTTTTTTATTGTAATTTGTAAGTTTTGTTAAATTTATCTATCTGTCTAAAATCTTTGATCTATTTTCCTGTTATCTGTTTTTATGTTTTACGTGGAAACATTCCTAAATACCTCATTATTATCCATGATGTCGTTAATATAATAACTCTCAGTATCGCCACGATGATGTGACTTTTAAATTGAAATCTAACTACTGGAGCGACAAAGCAATTTTAAATATTTTTTCTCGGAAATTTTTCCGCCCACATTAAAAAAAATCATACCTCCGAATTTGAATATGGAGACATACAAACTGATAATAGTTCTATATAGCCAATGAATTCCCCTATCTTTTGTCTATTATCATATTATATTTGTAGGATTTAAATTTTTTTTTTAATTAAATCGTTAACCTTAAAACATTTTAAAGAATTTAGAGAATATTTATATTGTTATATTTTGAAAGTAAAATATTATGATCGATTTTATATATTTTTTTTTTTCAAAATTTGCCACATTTTGGCAACAAAGCAATCCGTGGTTTTGGAAATTGTGCCATAATGTGGCAAAAAGCGCTCAAATGGATAAAAAAATTAAAGTTTTTGATTTATTTGGTTGTCAGAAATTAATAGCTTTGAATGTGTTTGCACATACCGACAGAGGTTCTAATTGGTTTGAAATAATTTGTAACAACCGCTCGCAGTCCTCTCTTACCCCGCAGTGATCGTACGATACAGTAATTACACAAGAAATAATCGTTATAAAATTATTTTATTGTAGGTACTAAAATAACCCAACCTCGTTTAAAATTAATCTATCCAAACCTAACCTAACTTTAGAGCGATTGACCAGCAGCTGAGAATAAAAGTTAAAAAATGCTTGCAACTGTACAGGGAGTTTTTAATGAGAAAGGTCGATTATTTCCCGTATCAATTTTTTTTATTAAAAATTTATTATCGATTTTTTTCATTTAAAATTTGCATTAATATATACCTACATTCAAGTAAGTAATAAAAGTGCTCAAAATTTTTAAAACTGTGTTGACTAGATTATATATTGATTTATTTTTTATTGTATGATTAAGACGATAGACTTCGCTTTTCGGCCCATACAAAAAGGACGCCCGGGAAAAAACACTTTTCTACATCGAAAATTGCACAAAATTAATATATTTTTTTTATACTGCCTTATAGAGGGTGAACATAGTGTTGAACATAATTATAAAAAGCTACCAACGTAGCTTCTTCTTTCTAAAATATTTATATTTTTTTAAATTTCAATTTCGTGAAAGTTTTGGTGTAGAAAAGTGTATTCTCCATAAACCCGTATATAACAGCGTTCTCTCATTCGCACATTTCGCATTCGCATGTATTGTAAGTGTGCGTGAGCTTATTGTGAGCGGGACAGAATGACAGACGCGGGTGTTCCGCGTGTCGTTCAAAGTCTAGCCTCTTAAATTATTTGAAATTTGTGTTGTTTAATAGAATCTATTGTTTGAAAATTGAACACATCTGCCAACGACTAACGGTTTAACCTCTGGCTCCAGACGGGAGCAGTTGGGACTATTGTGCGATATTGATATTTAAAAAAAAAACACGAGTGTGCTTTAGACCACACGACTGAAGTAAATACTTCTTTAGTAATCTAATCTAATTTTCTTTCTGGCATCGAATAAAACCATTCCAATCATCAGTGTATAAGAATCTATATTGAAGATTCGTTTGGATTGTTACCAATCATCATGACAAATCAGTCGTTTTAATGGACTGAGTTCGCACACTCTAAATGAAAATTTGATTAATTTTATTATGGGAATTACGCTTAGGATGGGATTGTTGATTTAATTCTTACAAAGTTTAAAATAAATGCCAGCACCCATTCCAAACGTCATTACTATGGATTTGAGCACAGTTGTTACGATTCAATTGTGAGGAATGAACCTCAAAATTAATTTACATTTTTGGAAGGCAGGTGCGATCTCCTATGTTGAGGAGAGAAATGGGGCTCCGGTTGAAAGAGGAGCTATCGGTGTGTTGTGATAACTCCGAGCGTGCTGGTCGGAATAATAAACGCGAGGATGATTGTTGATAATGATGTATTTATAATATTTACATTATGCACTATATACAAATGAAGAGAGTATTTACAATCGTAGTAATATTATCCCGACCGAACCGCAGAGTGCGAAGTTGTGTTATTAGGCCGCTGGCTTGTCGCCGTGAAGACTGAGTAAGAACGACTGACTCCATTTGGGTTGCTCGAGCCCTTATATAGGCTGGGCCAAAGGTACTCGGAAGGTAGGTCAAACATGCACACGCGAGAAGTTTCTCGATATGGCTACGCAGCGCTGTGTGTAATGTGTGGCAGGTCCGAGCTCTTTCCAGAAGGTGGTCAGTAGGCGCGCAGTACTAAACATTGCGAGTGGCTACCTAAGTAGGTAGCGTAAGCATCGCTACAAATTTATTATCGTTCGCCTCCGTAACGTTCGTAACGCCCGATATTACGCCTCTCGTCACGCTGTAATTTCCGTAACGCATTCACCAGTTTACCCATCAAGTCAAGCGTGCGTAAAGAAGTATTTAATTTAAAAAATATATTTTTTTGCAGAAATTAAAAATTACAAAAAATGTCATAATTTCGGCAGCCGAAATAAGCCAAAGAATTTCTATAAATTGTGATAACAAAAAATTAAGTTATTACGTGCCAGTGTTGTAATATTTTATTATGAACTGATAAAGTGTAAGGCGCTTACGTTATTTTTTAAATTTGATGATGGTTATCTTACGTCGTAAAGCCAATAACTTATAATCTAACAAGAAATCTAAATTCTTTTAATCTTATCAAAATTATTTGTGTAATTTAATTATGAGCAATACCACGGACGTTTTCATATACGCTTCTGCTATTTTTTTATTTTAAAATCAACAAAAAATATTTGTCGAAGTTTGCAAAATTTTTTAATATAAAAATGAATGTTTTTTGTTGTCTCGTATGCATTCCTAAAGTCCGAACTCCAGCTTCAACAAAACGCCAAAAAAACGCCTTAAACATGTCGAGAACATTTTTTGTTTTTTCCAATTGTCGTCTCCTGCGTTTGTTTGTATATTGGAGCACGCCTAAACACAGATTTCAACAAAGACCGTTGTGGGCGTGGCTACAAAACATGACGCGTCAATCCGAATAAATGGAATATTTCTGAATGCATCCGAAATCTAAAAACTATTTTGAAAAAGTGATGAAATGCGCTTTTAAATTTTATAATTCAAAGTAAACATATAATGTTTGAAATATAAACATTTTACGTGCAAACTTAAAAGTTTTAAAAATGACTCACCTTACGTTTTTTCTGACTAAAATTACTGTTAATGAAAAAAAAATATAAACACATAAGTGCATATTTTATTTTTAAAAAAATAATTATAAACGTTACTGTCATCTAACTTTTTAGTCGTTTGATATAAAAATAATTAATAAAAAAATTTCAAAGATTCACAATTGATTTTCAAATTGCGGCCGGAAACTTTGGATTCATAAATATGTACGTATTAATTACTTGCAGTTAATTTTTAAATTTCAAAATAAAGCGTGTTATTTTCTCTTTCTAACACCGCTTAGATCATAGTTCTAAGAATGATAATAAGGGAGACACAACGATTTCTATCAGACCTGATAAATACGCTCAATGTATGTACATAACCTCAAAATCTCATTCATTCAAACAAGTCAAGAGCGCACGGCGCGGCTTTTATCAAAATGTGCAAGAAATCGGTAGAAATTGGAAGAGCCGCCCCTTAAATGAAACATGATGTGTTTCTTGGGCCTATCATAAATAATGGTTGCACCATAAATAATTAATCAATAAATAATTCGAACCGCTTAACTAGCATGTACGATAACGACTGATTAGCATGACTTGTGAAACAAATTGCGCAAAAAAATGACCCAATTGATGAAGAGATTACCGGGAAGTCCCGGATTCTGAATCCAAACCGTACCGCACAAGAGTTCTAACTGCTCCCAACCGTCTGGAGTCAGTGAGACTGTGACATATAGTGTGGAGAGGAAGGAGATTGACCATTTTAAGCAACGTTTCTATTCAGAATGGCGGTCTTTCAATAGGATGGGCAAAACTGAAAATATTTATCGCTGGCTAAGTCCTCCATCACAACACAAACAACATCTTCCGCTTAGTGTGGTGGTAGTAGGATATTTTTAAATGTTGTTGGGTTATTCGTAACCCGGGAATGTTTGTCTTTCTTTTTAAAAATAAAAAAGAGTTATTAAATCACAATTAGTTTATTGACTTTGTTGTTTATAGTTTTGTTAAAACATTGCTTTTTGTGACCAGCTATATATTTTGCCATATACGCAAACGCAATAATTCACACAAAGTTAGAGACTTTGTTAATTCAAAAATAATAATATTGACAGAATGATCCTTTTTTAATTTAAGTTTATCTTTACAATAAGAAAATTTTATTTGGTACAGCTATTTGCTATAACCACTGGAGCGACAGAGCAATAATTTTTTTTGCTCGGATTGCTAAAGGAAATTTTTCCGCCCACTTTGAATATGGAGACATACCAACTGATTATAGTTCTATGTAGCCAATGAATTTCCCTATCTTTTATATATTAACACATATTTGTAGGATTTATAAAAAAATATATAATTAAATCTTTAACCTTAAAAAATAATAATATTGACAGAATGATCCTTTTTTAATTTCAGTTTATCTTTACAATAAGAAAAGTTTATTTGGTACAGCTATTTGCTATAACCACTGGAGCGACAGAGCAATAAATTTTTTTTGCTCGGATTGCTAAAGGAAATTTTTCCGCCCACTTTGAATATGGAGACATACCAACTTATTATAGTTCTATGTAGCCAATGAATTCCCCTATCTTTTATCTATTAACACATATTTGTAGGATTTATAAAAAATATATAATTAAATCTTTAACCTTAAAACATTTTAAAGTATCTAGAGAATATTTATTTTGTTATATTTTGAATGTACAATATGTTATATAGTCGTTATAATAAAATAAAAAATTTGCCACATTTTGGCAGCAAAGCAATCCGAGGTTTAGGAAATAGTGGCAAAAAGCGCTCGAGTGGTTATACAGATTTACTTGTTCTGTTCGGAATGTTTCAGAAAGTGTGCCCTTATTTGAGTCATAGTTTTGCACGAATAGTTGCATTCGAAACACGAGAATGGTTTCTCCCCAGTGTGCTTTAGCCGGTGTCTCTCTAAATTGTACTTACGAACACATGAATATTTGCAATCTGAACAAGCGAAAGGTTTTTCTCCAAAGTGCTTCAGCATGTGGGCATTCAAACTCTGTTTATGAGCACATGTATACGTGCATTCGGAACATGAGAAAGGTTTATCTCCAGTGTGCGTAAGCATGTGAATCTTCAAATTATTTTTCCAAGAACACGAATAGTTGCATACAGAACAAATGAATGGTTTCTCTTTTATTATTTCAGAGTGGGTTATCATGTGTCTATTTAAATTAGTTCTCGAAGAATATGAATTATTGCATTCGGAACACGTGAAATATTTTTTTCCGGAATGCGTCAGCACGTGCGTTTTTAAATCCTGTTTACGGACACAAGAATACTGGCATTCCGAACAAAATAATGGTTCCAAAATCGTTTTCTTCATTGCATAATCTTTATGAGTTTCCAGATAGGATTTCCTCCTAGTAGTTGCCAGTTCTTGAACGTGTTCTGTTGAAGGAAGATACGAAATTAATAAAATAAGGGATCTATGGAGTATGTTGATACGATACCAGAATATTAAATTAAAATTTGTGCTTGCATCCTGACGAATGATAAAAAATAAATGATTGCCATTGCTTAGAATGGGTGACTAAATTCAAATACTTGGATATTATTTTTGACATGAATTTAATGTGGAAAGAACATATTATCACTACTGCAAACAAGCTTAGAAAATTCATTCACTTCAGACACACTCGCAACTTTCTCAACTTGAATCAGCTCAAAACAATTTTCTATGCACTACGTCAGTCTTTAATCGCGTATGGTATTATAGCTTGGGGAAGACTAACCGCTCCCACTATTGATCCTTACTTTTTATAAGTTTTGATCTAAAGTAATTGTGGTAATATTTCTGATTTAATGTACGGTGGTGATTTAGAATTTTTATAGTATGGAAATTCTAAAGAATAATGACCACCGTCATTCAAAAATAACCGCACATTACATTTTGGAGCTGGTATAATAATAATAATATTTGGATGATTTATATAGCGCCATTTTTCTGAAAGATCATCTCAAGGGCGCTGTACAAATTAGACATGGGCAGATTTATTCACAGTAGTGAATCGATTCAGTCTGATTCCCTCGGCCTTTTGATCTGATTCCTTTCATTCATAAAATTCCCAAAAAAAAAAAAAAAAAATATATATATATATATTTATATATATAGATATGTATAATAATAATATAAAAAAATTTAGACACTGATCGCCGAAAACCACGACGACGGGGTTTTGAATTTTTTAATGTGATGTTATGACAGCAAAACCGATAGAAACATGTATTTTTATAAGTAGTTATATCCAGAATATAATAAATCAAATAAATCATCAAATTAAACAGTTTTACTAATTTTATTATATTTATTTTAAACTTAAAATAGTTCCGCTTCGTATGATCGAATATAAAACGCATTCTACCCAATTTACGCAGGGCTCGAAATCGGAAGTTTTCGACCTACGATGTAACTAAATTGACGGCTCGGCCCACGGGGAAATCGCACTGCACTCCCAAACGGATTTGCGGCAGGCATTGAGAATGAATTGTATCTTTTGAGCAGTGTCTTGTGTCTTGCCTGGGACTTGTGACTGGGAACTAAATTGACGGTTCCGCTGCGCGGGGACTAACGACGAACCGATTTGCAGCGGTCGTTAAGTGTCTTTTGACTTGCTGTGACCTAATTTACTTGCGTTCCGCGAACCTAACGACTCACTTCAACAGAGGCAGTACATACTCGATCATGGGAGCGGGATTTGAAAAGAGGCGATCATACTAATTCGCTCATTCGTTGAATTAGTGGAACAGAAGTGACACAGAGATTGGATTTGACCGCTTCGGTCCGGACAGACTTGTAGGACTGAGGAATAAGGAATACATTATTATTAATTCAATGAATGAGTGGGACATATGGGACTGTAAAAGAGAGGTGCGTTGCTCGGAACTACTTCGTTCGACTCGCAACGTTTTGTCGCCTGGGCTGGAGGTGTGGGGACTCTCTGACCTATGGGTTTTCGGCGCGGTATATACTATACGTGATAGAGGTAGTACAATGCATATAGCACATTACCTCCGGTATCTTCGCGGCGCGCGCTTATAGGTAACTTATCCGCGCAGTAAACATACAGAATAATATTAAATAAAATTTCTACGAAGCATTAAAATATGTAAATCGTTAACATAAAATATTTTTTTAATGTAAAATAAATAGAAATAAAAATATGGTGCCGTTTAAAAAGTAAGGAATGAAGATTTAATTCCTTCTGAAAATGAGAATCAGATCGAGTGTGTTACAAGATTGAATTGATTCATTCAAATCATTCATTCAATTTTGTTCACGTCTAGTACAAATATACGAGTATATTATATTTCTACATTGCTCCATCTTATTACTAACTATATACTAGACAATATATTATAACAATTTCATTTTGGGAGGCGGTTAAGGGTACCGCCGCCAGAAACCATTTATTGGATAACCAACCCCCTGCTAGAGGTCACCACAAGTGGTTCGTGACCTTTGTTTAGATCTTGGTGGTGAACGCGTTTGTCCACCTGCTGCGTGGTGGGTCGGATCGGGAGAGACTGGTTGAGTGAGACCTTTTGACCTCTCCAGCAGGGCTCTCTCGAAACATCGCCTTGTATCATTCATTCATTCGTCCGTCACCCCTGATTCCGAGCCACTCTCCATACTCATTTTTTCATCTCAATTTTCCTTCCCAGAACTTCTTCTCCTTCCTTTCCCTAAAAAGACCTTTCACATAGCATCTCCAAAGATGATACAGGCCCTGAGAGAAATTATTTTCCACTGGGCCTCCTGTGTGGAGCTAATGTAAAAAAAAGGATTGACTAATAAACGTGATGCTGCGTTAAAACTGGTATCTATATATCGGTAAATTAAACAATTCCTAATACTTGACTCAAAATTGCAATTTTTTGAGTTATTACACTTTTGAATGATGTACGCTTCCTACCTGCCGTACGATCAAAAATTTCGCTTAAATCCGGACACTCCTTAAAATCCTGGATGTTTATATATATTACATCCGTAGCCGGCATGTCACATTCGTCTCCCTTTTGAGTTTCTGGTTCCGTCTTGATGGAAACACTATCTGTGTTAGAAAGGTCCATAACACTGTTTTTTGCTGAAGGATATGTTTTGTGATTGATCACAGCTTACAGTTAATACCTAAAACAGATGGTTAAAATGCAAACAGGTTTCAAGTTGGATGTTATATTTAACGTATTTCAAATCCGCGAAATAAATGAAAATCACAAGACATTAAATATCTATATTAATTCAATAATTTTATGAATCAATTATCTACCTCATTAAACTAACAAATAATAATCTAAACACTGTAATATATTAGCTTTGTTATTGTATGTTTAAAAGAAGTACACAAAACTCGCTGGTCTCTGCTGGTCTCGACATAAAACATAAACGTCAGATGTCAGATGATGGAATAGTTAACCATAGATAACACATTTATAAAGACGGGTTATTCAGACTTTAGAATCGGTTTAAAATCGATGTATAATTTTTTATTCTGTATTTAAATGCCTCCGCTGACGAGGAAACTGAAACCAAACTAAAACCGGCTGGTTGCTATGGCTTCCAACCAAACTTCCATCAAACCTCTATGATGGCCTACTCAATTTTAAGATTTTTGTAATTATCTCAGCTTGTTTAACCATGAACAATCAGCTGTCACCGTAGTCATCTGTCGCTGTCAAATTGAAAAAACAAGAAAAAACTAGAAAACTGATAACAAAACTGGCGCAACCATGACAACCGAGCAAACTGGCAACGGCCGCCCTCTGAGTCACTGTTTGCGTTGCCGTTGACAACGGGTTTTTGAGAAATTGTGTAGTGTGCGGGCCATCACATTGACATACACAGCATAGCGAGTTTAGTTGCAAACTGTTTTTTTTTTAACCAAACTAAAACCGGCTGGTTTCTATGTCTTGATTGGTCAAAAAGCTTGTTTAACCATAGACGAAGAACAATCAGCTGACAACTGGCAACTAGCAACGGCCGGCCAGGGGCAATCAGCAGTGCGAGTCGCGCGTCACCGCTTGCGTTACCATTGACAACTGGTTATTAAGAGGCTAGACTTTGAACCACACGCGGAATACCCGCGTCTGTCATTCTGTCCCGCTCACAATAAGCTCACGCACACTTACAAGACATGCGGATGCAAAATGTGCGAATGAGACAACGCTCAAATTTACCTAAAGAAATCGCTCGAAAAGGGGTTTATGGAGAATACACTTTTCTACACCGAAACTTTCACGAAATTGAAATTTAAAAAAATAGATAATTTTTAGAAAGAAGAAGCTACGTCTGTAGCTTTTTATAATTTTATAATTCTTTATGAGAGTTGAGTTAGCAGCACTTTTTCCTTAAATAATATTTTTTGATAAATCGTACATGTTTGACAGTGAATGTTTACGTTAATACGAAACGCATCGAAAATTCGAAAACATACCAACATAGTTTTCATCCTCTAGAAGGCAGTATAAAAAAAATATATTCATTTTGTGCAATTTTCGATGTAGAAAAGTGTTTTTTCCCGGGCGTCCTTTTTGTATGGGCCGAAAAGCGAAGTCTATCATCTTAAGTGATTGTGTAGTGTGCGGGCCATCACATTGTCATACAAAGACAGTTGCCAGTTGGCAGTTTTCAGTTGCCTCAGTGAACGGAGCGCCTTATAGGCAGTGCCGGATTAGCCCCTAAGCAAATTAAGCAATTGCTTAGGGAATCTCGTCTTGGGGGGCACCAGAAACAGCACCAAAAAAAATAAAACTGCCGCACACAAAACTATGATAAACTTGAATCAGCGTTCCCTAATGTGGTCACATCCCTGTGTATATTTTTATGATATCAAACTGCACAGCGGAATGATCTTTTTCGAAAATGAAAATAATAAAAAATTAAAAAAGAACGACGATGCTGCAGGAAAGGCTCGATACTTTATCAATATTATATAGATATGCTAAAAACGTTGAACTTATAAATTATTTTCCGCGAATTTAATGCCCGAAAAAGTAGCAAGTCGCATTTCAATGAATACATAAAAAATGCTTTGGTTTTTATTAAATGTAATAATACCTCCGTACATACATAATGATCTATCTCGTTGTATTAATGGGGAAACTTTTTATTAAAGACCGATACTAGTTTACTAGGATAGGGGGGCCCACAGACGTGGATTGCTTGGGGCATCAGGTAGTCTTAATCCGGCACTGCTTATAGGGTTAAATTTCTATGGTGGAAGTACTTAGGTAGGTTAGTATAAGTAGATACAAATTATATTTCTTTTCTTCCTCTTTTCACTTTTTGCTGGTTAGGTTTGGCTTGATTGCGGTTGGAATTTTATATTTTTACTAACTCTCCTTCACCAAACAATGAACAAGAATAATCTATTCACATTTAAAACTAAACATTGTTTACAGAACAGTGTGGCAACGCTCTTGTTTAGTCGTTCTAATTCCGACTTGGTGCAGTTCATCTGTTATTTCGTTAATTATTTAAACATTCTTTGAACGTAGTGCACCAATCTTTAGAACTATAGAAGAGAGTTCGTAAAAGAAAAAACGTTCGTCCATGCACAACAAACATACGACCATAGACATATGAATATTCATAGACCAGAAAATCAGGGAGAGGGGTAAACACCAACTGTAGCGGGGCGCAGAGGGATGAGTTGACTGTAATGATATGTGATTCGTTAATAATTCAATCTGACAGTATATAGGCATCTCGCATTATAATATCACCATTTAGTACTTAAAAGTAAAATCTGCTTTTGAATGAATAGACCTTTTTAAATATTCATAGACCGGAAAATCAGGGAGAGGGGTAAACACCAACTGTAGCGGGGCGCAGAGGGATGAGTTGACTGTAATGATATGTGATTCGTTAATAATTCAATCTGACGGTATATAGGCATCTCGCATTATAATATCACCATTTAGTTCTTAAAAGTAAAATCTGCTTTTGAATGAATAGACCTTTTTACATTGGAGCGCGAATTGTTCGCCCGGTTTGAAACTTGCGGTTGGTTACTTGCGTAAACCATATAAAGCGAAGATCGAATATTTTGTTACCGTGTTTAGTTAAGACACTTTTACAAATGTTTCATAATTTACTTACCCCTGTAAACAGCGACGTGCACACGACGGGACCGGGAATTTCGGTTGCCAACGCTTTATGTTTCTCGGTGTGATAAAACTGATCATATTATATGATGTGAATAGAGAGTTATATGCATTTGCGTATGCAAATATGCAAATGCATAAAATCAGATGGCTATATATAACTATATTATGGCTAAAACCGCCGATACAAAATAATATTATTCTCAGAGAAAACGGTTATTTATGGAACCGGTTCTTTGTGAAATAATGTTTAAAAAATAATAAAAAATTGATAAATATTCGCAATATTATAAAAAAGTATCAAAATATTTTGAATTTTATTAGTGACTGCGAACCGGGTAATTTTTTCTTAGAATATTTCTACTTTCTTCTGCATTTTCTCCATGTTATTTTTTTTGAGGAACCGGTTCTAAAAGTAACTGGATAAAAAATCGGTTCCACACATTTAATTTTTTTTTTGTGTGAATACCTCACAAGAGTCACATCTGCTCCCGTCTGGAGTCAGTGAGACTATGGTATCTCCAAATAGGGAATGTTGTGAGGCTGAAGTTAAGTTTGGAGAAGTACCTAGCTATTCAGATCTAATCTCCAAACACGGCTAAAGCCATTTCGCGCAACGTCTCAATTCTGTTGGTGGTCTTACACCAGAGTGATACTGAGAGTATCTTCCACTCTGGAACGTGCCCCAAATATACCTTATATTATTTTTAATTATCAAAATAACTTTTATCTGCGTACACCGGGATTGGAACCTTTGACCTCCGGATCGCTAGTCGAGAGCCTTGCCCCTTGACCACGGAGGCCGTCATGAACTTTAAAAGCCCTGGACAGACATTAGAGCGATTTTGCACGAATGTCGTAGAAGTCAAATATAGGACGAGGGAAAATGTTCTTGTATGATAAACTTCATGATTTGTGTACAAAGTTATATTATTGAAAGTACAGGGTGGGGCAAAACTTGCTTTTTTTTAATTTGGCGCCCTGAAGCGATGGTTGCTGCGAGGAGGGTGGGAATAGACACATTCGAGAGGGCGGGGCTTAAAGTTTTATATCCGTTTGGTTTAGATAAAAGCATGGAGTGGACGAAGGCGGAGCGCGCGTTTGTATTATTTTTAATGCAATTATAACGGCGTATTAATTGTTTTTGGTATTTCATGGGACAGGGAATGGAAAAAATCGTTAAAAAATTGTAGGTAATTTAAAAAATATAAGCGTAAAGTACTAAATAATTTGTTTTTTTCATTAAACGAATATGAAGTTATATAAAAAAACAACTTTTAAAAATTACCCCTTTATGGCTAAGATTATTTTTGACTATTTCCATTGACTAACATTTTTTCTTTCTTGTAAAATTATTCATAAAAAAATTAAAAACAACTTTGGCGCTAATTTCTTCGTGCGGATAATACCAAAAACACGCGGAGTACTAAAGGGGTAAGAAGTCAAATATTTCTGGCGTTTACATCCCTCTTAATAGGGTATTAAATCAGATTCTAGACGTACTTACTGACTCTTTTTTACAAAAAAACAGATTTTTAAAGATTGTTATTTTATCTGGTAAACGCAATTTTTTTATATTTTGAAAAACTAAGTTTACTTTTAAAATAATAAGGTTATACAGTTGGTCGTTGTCAGATTTGTTAAATTTTCAAACGATATTTTGTATTATACAACACAAATTTCAAATCATATAATCATACAACAAAATAAATCAATACATAATCTAGTAAACACATTTTTCAGAATTTTAATTTTAGTTCAATTAAAATCATTAAAAAATAAATCCGAGAACGTGTTTTGTGACGAAAATACCTCAGTTTTTCTATTTGTTTAAGATCTTACAAACTAAAATATTTCAATTTTTTTTTAAACAATTATTTTGTTTGGACATTATTGAAAAATCATAAATACGTATGATCAAAAAAAAATTCTAAGAAGTACACGATATTTAATAATTTATCATCGTGCGTTTTGAACATTTTTATTGCTTACTTGAATGTAGGTATATATTAAAGCAAGTTTTTAATAAAATTAATCGATATTAAATTTTTTATTTAAAAAATTTGTTACGGGGAATAATCGATCTTTCTCATCGGAACCTTTCTGTACAGTTGCAAGCATTTTTAAACTTTTATTCTCAGCAGCTAGTCAATGGCTCTTAATCGACGTAAATATCTCAGCTAGCATTGAGCAACCGAAATGTCGGGAAAAATATATAAATTCTTTAATCAATTCTGTTTACACGAGAGAGTAACCATAACATAAACATTAGGTGCCTAAAGCTGTCAATATTGTTTAGAATTTAGACTTAGCTTAATGTAAAATGACTATTTTTGATTAATATTGTCTACGAATCGGCTTACATTATGAAATATGCTTTTTATAAAGTGAAGCTTTTCCTATCGTTTCGCTTCAGTAGATCGTTTTCTATTATATAAATAATATAAACAAGAAATACTAAAAGATATATTTTTATTGAAGAAGAAGATAACACTAATAATCTAAATTAAAATATGAAAATGAACAAGACACAGAAACATAAAAGACAGCGATAGCAACTGGGACACGAACCCAGAACCTCTCGTCTTACCGGGACGGGCTCTCCTTCTTTTTGAGCGGCTACTAGATGAAACTCGGTGGTGGAGAAATTTGAAAAATAGATTTTACTAAATTGTTGCTGTCACTGTTGCTCTTACTCCATCGGATATTGAGCGAAAGGGACAATGCACCTCGGGCCACTAATACCTAACTAAAATCGTCAAAATCGAGGTTTTGTATTCCCCACTTTTCTCCTCCAAAAGAGGACTGATTTTCAATTTTTTTTTACCAACTACATAAAAAAAAACTATTCAAGTAGAGGCAAGAAGACACGAAAAGATTCAAGATGCATGAAGAGAGATGGGTTGATCCAAGAGGTGGCAAGAAGAGACAAGTACAGGCAAGAAGAGACGAGAAGATCCAAGATGCATGAAGAGCCAAGACGAGAGATGGGTTGATCCAAGAGGTGGCAAGAAGAGACAAGTACAGGCAAGAAGAGACGAGAAGATCCAAGATGCATGAAGAGCCAAGAAGAGAGATGGGTTGATCCAAGAGGTGGCAAGAAGAGACAAGTACAGGCAAGAAGAGACGAGATGATCCAAGATGCATGAAGAGCCAAGAAGAGAGATGGGTTGATCCAAGAGGTGGCAAGAAGAGACAAGTACAGGCAAGAAGAGACGAGAAGATCCAAGATGCATGAAGAGCCAAGAAGAGACATTAAGATACAAGAAATAGCAGGAAGAGCCAAGCAGAGCCCACATAAGATGAGAAGAATCAAGAAGAGGCAAGAAGAGACAAGAATAAGTAAAAAGGGCCAAGAAGAGACGAAAAGATCCCAGAAGAGACAAGAAGAAGCAAGAATAGAAAAGAAGATACAAGAAAAACTGCGAAGGGACAGGAAGATCCAAGCAGAGCCGAGAAGAGGCAAGAAGAAGGTAGACATAAGAAAGACATAAATACAAAATAATAACGCTCAACCAATTCCTTTATTCCTGCCCATCCTAAATTCCAATATTGGCTTATTAGGTTGCCATGTATACCGGTCGATTAAAATCCAACCTCCTTCCCATCCTCAGAGCACTTGTTCCTAGTCCTAACAAATCAGTGCCCCCTCACCGGGACAGGATTGCTCCTGGCTGGGGTGGTACAATCGTATCGTATCGTATATAACTACATAAGAAAAAAACTATCCTATGTCTGCACGTTTTGCTTTTTTTAAAAAAAAATTGTCTAATTTGTATACTGAACGTCTTTTGACGGCGTTTAAACCAGTCAATTTTATTGATCTTTGAAAGGTCATAACTTCTATAAAAAGTAACTTATAAAAAAAAAAAAAAAAAGTACCGACACGCTAGTAGTTGATATCTATTTTATGTAAAAACAATATTTTCTCTAGGGTTAAAATCCAGAGAGATAAATAGGGAATACGTTTGTATGGAAAAATCACCGCCGGGTATCCCCTTAACCTCTCGACTGCCGTTTGCCCACCGGTGGCCGTGGGTCGAAATTTAAAAAAAAAATTTTTTTGAAGCGATTTTGTTCCTTATGTATAAAGAAATTGTATGAAGAACAAGGTCAGAATCGCTTGTGCCGTTCTCGGTCTTGACATAGCAAAAATCCGCATAGCGCCAACTCATCTGAATAATTTATAATAAATATCTATGGTCAACTTGGCGTCACTTTTACAAACGGTTTTCAACTGTCATTTCATTTTCAAACAAGTATTTATGTCATTACTTCTTCGAAAACACCTTTGAATTGGTTTTTTTCATGTAGGGTGTCTATTCAGGTTTGTAGAGAAATAAAAAAAAATGATCATTTTCGTATGAATATATTTTATTTACATTTTTTTGTCGAATGGGAAATATTTTCACATTTTTTTGTTAAAAATAGCTATTCTGCGAAAACTTGTAACGATATTATGATGAAATATATATGAATATTAAGGTACATTATCTGGCAAACAGAAAACAATCACAAAAAAAAACAATTCCTTTGTTTTTATACGATATTTGAGCAAAAGCCGGGAAGATAATTTCGCGCGATTTTTTCCAAAAACACCTGGCATTCAAGAGGTTAAGAGGCTAGACTTTGAACCACACGCGGAACACCCGCGTCTGTCATTCTGTCCCGCTCACAATAAGCTCACGCACACTTACAATACATGCGAATGCGAAATGTGCGAATGAGACAACGCTCAAATTTACCTACAGAAATCGCTCGGAAAAGGGGTTTATGAAGAATACACTTTTCTACACCGAAACTTTCACGAAATTGAAATTTTAAAAAATATATATTTTTTAGAAAAAAAAGCTACGTCGGTAGCTTTTTATAATTCTTTATGAGAGTTGAGTTAGCAGCACTTTTTCCTTAAATAATATTTTTTGATAAATCGCATATGTTTGACAGTGAATGTTTACGTTAATACGAAACGCATCGACAATTCGAAAACATACCGACATAGTTTTCACCCTCTAGAAGGCAGTATAAAAAAAATATATTCATTTTGTGCAATTTTCGATGTAGAAAAGTGTTTTTTCCCGGGCGTCCTTTTTGTATGGGCCGAAAAGCGTATAATACATTCCTCTAAAACACGATCAAATTACATTCGATCTTAGAGAAACGAAATTGGTTCAAATATGATTAAATACCTCATTAACTTATTAAGTCCCATTTAGTGTCAAAAAGTAAGTAAAGTGTCAATGTTTTTAAAAGTTAGTATTTCAATTCGTAATTGGCAATTTATATATTAGTATTTTTTTTAATTTTTCGTTGCGGTTTGACGCTTAGGGACCCCTTATTGGGAGTCGAGAGATCTCAAATTATAAAAAATTAACAACAACAGTTTTATTTCAATTTGGTTGAGATGTTTGTATTTTTTGGGATAACGAGTCATAAAAAAAATATAACCTTGCCGGCGATCCTCGTCGTAAATCCAAGGTCGACATTGCAAACGGAAGTGTGAGAGGTTCCGCATAATGCTAAACCATTGTATATTATGTAGGTAGAGAGAATCATGTTATTTTGAAATTTTATTAAAATACTAGCGAGTACCTGGCAAGCGTTGCAATGCCGCAAAAAGAAAGACATTGTTTTTCACTGCGTGTCCTTTCCCGTGCGTCCCCGTTCCCCCTTCACCTCCCCCATTTTCCACCTCTTCTTCGTTCCACTCCCTTTCCTCTGCCTCATTACCGCCCTGCCACTAAACTATATTAAACACACAATTTTTCAAACAACTCGCGCGTGACCTATTTCAATTTTTTTATGCAAATTTATAAACGCCAGAGATCACCAGTATTTATAGAATCCTTCGCGGGCATGCCCACAACAACTCACCAAAGTTTCATCGCAATCGGATGAATGGTGTAGGAAATAATTTCATAACGCCAGAGCTCACCATTATATATAAAAACCTTCGCGGGCATGCGTACAAGAAATCCCCAAAGTTTCATCGCAATCGGATGAATGGTGTAGGAAATAATTTCATAACGCCAGAGCTCACCATTATATATAAACACCTTCGCGGGCATGCGTACAAGAAATCCTTAAAGTTTCATCGCAAACGGTTGAATGATAAGGTACAAACAAAGAAGCATTCATTTTTATATATTACCCATTGACCAGCGGCTGAGAATTAAAGTTCCAAAATGCTTGCAACTGTACAGGTTTCGATGAGAAAGATCGATTATTCCCCGTATCAAATTGTTTAAACTAAAAATTTAATATCGATTTATTTCAGAACTTGCTTTAAAATATTATACCTACATTCAAGTAAGCAATAAAAATGCTCAAAACAGACAATGATAAATTATTAAATATCGTGTAGGTACTTCTTGTAAGTATTTTTTGATCATAGGTATTTATGATTTTTCAGTAATGTCTAAACAAAATACGTGTGTAAAAAAATCGGAAATATTTTAGTTTGTAAGACCTTAAATAAATAGAAAAACTGAGGTATTTTTGTCACAAAACACGTTCTCGGATTTATTTTTTAATGATTTTAATTTGTCTAAAATTTAAATTTTGAAAACTGTGTTGACTAGATTATATATTGATTTATTTTGTTGTACGATTATATGATTTGAAATTTGTGTTGTTTAATAGAATCTATCGTTTGAAAATTGAACAAATCTGCCAACGACCAACTGTATAACCTTAGTATATTAAAAATAAACTTAGTTTTTCAAAATTTTAAAACTGCCTGTACCAGATAAAATAACAATCTTTCAAAAGCAATTTATGTTTTTTTGTAAAAAAGAGTCAATACGTCTAGAATTTTATTTAAAACGGACAAATTTCCGGTATTCTCTGGTAATACCCTCTTAAACCGGGGACTACCTAATATTATTTATGAGTGATAAAATTTTAAATTATTTTATAATATTGAATCGCTTCAAGTTTTATGAACTTCATTTTTAAATGACTACATTAAGGCATTTTTAAATGACTACATTAAGGCATTTTTAAATGACTACATTAAGGCATTTTTAAATGAATACATTAAGGCATTTTTAAATGACTACATTAAGGCATTTTTAAATGAATACATTAAGGCATTTTTAAATGACTACATTAAGGCATTTTTAAATGAATACATTAAGGCATTTTTAAATGACTACATTAAGGCATTTTTAAATGAATACATTAAGGCATTTTTAAATGACTACATTAAGGCATTTTTAAATGAATACATTAAGGCATTTTTAAATGACTACATTAAGGCATTTTTAAATGACTACATTAAGGCATTTTTAAATGACTACGGAAGGCAAACTATCTGGCAAACATATCTGGTCATCAAACTCGGCCAAAGACATTATTTGAAGCAACATTCGAATAATTTAGCAGGGCGATACTGAGAGTATAATATATCAATCTACTACTCACTTTCTTTGGATTTTTTTGAAGGTTTGTATGTTGACGGTTTTAATTAAGCGTTTATTCATTGATGCGAACAAAATATAGAATACCTCTTTTCCGGTTTAAAATTATTATGTTTACGAAATGAATACAGTCATTCAATGTGTTCTGAATACAACAGGACTAGAAAATGTATCGTTTATTTATAAATAATTGTTTATTATTATATATTTTTTAATTAGCTCCACACGGGAAACCAGGAAGGAGGGGGGGGGGGGGGAAATGAAGAAGAGGAAGTTCTGGTAAGGAAAAAAGTATGAGGGGTGGTTAGAAATCCGGGGGAAAATGTGTCCAGGAGTGATGAATCCACCCCTGCCAGTGTGGTGCAATGTAATGGGTCGAGAGAGTCCAACTGAAAAGGTCTAGATTATGTCTGCCACCAGTTTCTCTCGGTCCGGCCCGCAGTAGGTAAGAAAAACGCATTCGCCCCCAAGACCAAAATAAACCTCACCTTATGAACCCGTTGCACCCCGGGCATCCTTTCTAAGTCGATATGAAGTTACCGATCGTTTGTCGGTAACTTCTCATCGTTCCCTAGGACAACTGCACATCGCTAACGTACAAACAACAGTTGATGTCGAATATGTTAACGACACTTAGTCATTGTGAACTGTCACCTATTCGTTTGCGATCTGCAGTTGTCCTAGGGAACGATGAGCAGTTACCGACAATCGACCATGCTAGCACCCCAGAGACCCTAGCAGACTCGATCGATACCTAAAGATCGATAGGATAACTATCGGTAACTTCTCATCGTTCCCTAGGACAACTGCACATCGCTAACGTACAAACAACGGTTGATGTCGAATATGTTAAGGACACTTAGTCATTGTGAACTGTCACTTATTCGTTGGCGATCTGCAGTCATGCTAGGGAACGATGAGAAGTTACCGATAGTTATCCTATCGATCGTTATCGAGCGATTGTGCTAGGGCCTCAGATATAGCGATCCACTTATGGCGAGCTATCAGAGGTATTGTTTATCGAATAAATGGTTGAAATAACATTGACACAGACCGAGAATCGGCCATTAGCATCAGGGGTTTGTTTTTAAGTGAAAATATGGACTTTTCACTGTTTTTTTGTGCGAAATAATCGTGTGCGGAAAAATCTGTGCGCAGAATTCGTGTAACCTTGTGCGGAATGTTAGAAACACCCAGTTTTTGCACAAATACGGTGACTGTATCTACTTACTTCCTTTTATTGCAGGTCTGACATTACTTACAAACACCTGGCAACGTATGGCGTAAAGAATTTACGTGTTTTGTAAACAACGTTACGGTTGTGATTAGCGATTTATGACTCACAAGATTATGTAAAATGTAGCAACCATTATCAGATCATTAACAACTCTTGACGATTTAAGTCCATGATTCATGATTACAATGAAATTATACGACCTTCGTTCATTATTCATAAGCTGGAAATAAGACTAAGCACCAGCAGAGACATCTTTTGCTCGTATTTCATAACTCGTTTAATTTAATCATGTGGTGCAATTTGGTGGGATTCTTTGATGAAAAGCTTTAAATAAAATCCGTAAGATGGCGGTAATTCGGATAAAAATAACGGTTCCACAACAACTCCACAAATTTATTGTCATTTCACCTCATTTCATCCCTTTTTTGAATGGATATGATATTTTTTTTGAAAATTAACGCATAACCTAACTTAAAGTAACGTTTTAACCAATTTTTAAACGTTTTTTTAATCATTTTTAATGATTTTTCAAAGGAGGGATTGAAGTATGTTTCTGAGTTGTCCGGTCACAAAAAACAATTACTTTGGTTAGGCAGGGTACTAACTTCACTTTATCTTGTTCTGCGATAAGAGGTGAAAGACGATTTCTTATAATCCATTTACTTATCGATTTCTGATTTTGAGGATCATATCGAAATGTGCAGATAAAACCATATGCATAAACAAGCAGGTAGGGCATAATGATTCATCGCGTAAGGTTATAACTACATTTCCTTAATGCACGGTACAGACGCGAAGTTCACATCAACATCAAGGGCGACCAGACTATTGAGTTATGTTCGATTAGGCTTCGTACTAGGGATATGTACAACAATTTTACGACTCGTAAAGATTCAAAGTTTTTAATTGTTCTTAAAATAAATCCTAATATTTTCATACCTTTATTTACAGTTTGTTGAACGTGGACCGTGAAATCTAGTTTCTCATCCATTATTACGCCAAGATCTCGCATTTCCGTTACTCGTTCTAAATTTATTTCATTTATAGAATAGTCGAACAATAGTGATGATTTTTTTCTGGAGAAGGTCAAAGTTTTGCATTTATCTACATTTAAATATAAATTATTTTGTGAACACCAGTTATTTAGCATGTCTATATTATATTGAAGAACTTCACAGTGATTAAAGAGCGTTATTTCTTTATATAATTTAATGTCATCGGCAAATACCAATACTTTGACGTCTTTAAAGCAGTTGACTATGTCGTTTATAAAAACGAGAAATAAAACTGGGCCAAGATGACTACCTTGCGGTACACCACTAGTGGCGGAAAATGGTTTCGATATATAAGATTTTATTTTAACAAATAAAGTTCTACCAGAAATGTAACTTTTTAGCCATCTTAACATATTTTCTCTGATACCTAAAGCATGAATATTAATGTGATATTAATTCTGTATTATCTTTTTTTTCCAGGACTTTGAGCCGGTTGCGGTGCCCAGAGCAGAAATAGGAAAGTTCTACTCCGGAGATTCGTACATCATCCTCAACGTGAGCATTTCTCTCATTTATTTAGTTATCTTAACCTTAATCTTAAGCTTAACCTTAATCTTAAGCTTAACCTAAGCTAAGGTTAAACATAAGAAACGATATAATCTTCACATTCACAGATGATGGTGCCAAATTAATTATTATAGAAAAAAACACTTTTACAAGCTATGCTTTAACCTGTCGTCTGTGGCTCGGACACCGGTGTCCGGGATTTTTTTATTTTTTATTGGATATCAATAATATCTTTGAGGAAGTGATTTTATTCAGATTCGAACTTCTAGAAGTAAAATAGGAAATACGATGAACTAATAAAAAAAAAATTGAGAGCATCTAACCTTTACGTGCGGTTGAAGTATATAAGTATAGTATATGTAAGATGTAATATATCATTGAAGAAGAAGATAACAATAATAATCTAAATTAAAATATGAAAATGAACAAGACACAGAAAAATAATAAAACATAATGGTCGCAACTGGGACTCAAAACCAGATCTCTCGTCTTACCGGGACGGCGCTATTATATACAGGGTGTTAAGGTACGTACTTGAGTTACTTTAACCAGTGATTCCTGACATTATTTGGAGTAAAAAATGTAAATGAAATTTTGGTCTCCGGTGACATTTTTTATGACAATATTTTTTTTTTAAATTTTTATTTCTTCAAAATCAAACAAAAAAAAAATTCTTTCACATGACTTTATTGGTCACTCAGCCGAGTTACCGTTCCATTTTTACTTTCTCCGCATCCCCCCTCCTCTCCAGCTCACCCCTTTCTCACGAACCCCCCCCCCCCCCTTACGCATTCCGTTTCCACCTTCTCCGCCTTCCTTCTCTCTCGTTCCCCCTCCCGCGAAGACCCCCTCCTTTATTCCCCATCCAACCCTCCCACATAGCCCTCCCTCCAGCCTTTTTTCCCTTCAGCTTAACTCCATAAAATACACCAATTTTTACAAAAAAACGGCGTGCCATATTTAATTTTTTAATGCAAATTTCATAATGCCAGAGCTCACCAGTATATATATATAGAAATACACGGGCATGTTCACAACAATTCAAAAAAATTTAATAGAAATCGGATAAAAGTTTAATCGCAATCGAATGAATAGTGTAGGAAATAATTTCATAACGCCAGAGCTCACTATCCTACAACCATCCTAAGTATGCGCACATCATATTCCCAAAGTTTCATCGCAATCGGATGAACGATATGGCCGCGTATAACATACGAACACACAACCAAACAAACATTTTTTTTAGATTTTTGAGGTAATTTGTATTGCTCTTAGGAATAAAAAATGTGTATTCAAAGTAGGTATTGAAGTTGAATGTTATTGAGTCATCCGGTCACCTTTTTTAACACTTATTAATGATTTTAGAGCAAGGAAGATTCTCGCGGCAGACTATCCTGGGACCTCCACTACTGGCTGGGCAGCAAGACATCGCAGGATGAGAGCGGAACCGCTGCTATCCTCACCGTAGCCCTGGATGAGAAGCTTGGCGGGAGCCCCGTGCAGCACAGGGAGGTCCAGGGTCACGAGACGCCTCTGTTCCTGGGGTACTTCAAACCAGGTCAGTCAATAATTTTTATTTGGTGGAGGATTAGTCAAATAAAATCAATTTTAATAGAATAACTCTCTTTTTATTAAACGTTAGGAGAAAGATTGCAATGGTGTTAGTGGCACATAAGCTGCTAAATGGGTATATTTGCAATCCTGATATTGTGGAACGAATTTCACTTTATGTCCGCGATAATTTCTTCAGAGCTAGACGGCACAGACTGCTTATTTTTCCAAGAGGCAGGACCAACCTACCAATCATGCCTTTGGGGAGAATAACTACTCTGCTAAACCACATTTTTTATGAGATAGACATTTTCAATTTAAACTTTAGAGGCAAGAGCGAGTCTCCTATGTTGAGGAGAAAAATGGGCCTCCGGAAGATTGAGGAGATATCGGTGGTTCGTGATATCTCCGCGCGTGCTGGTTGGAATAATAACACTGTAGGTGATTGATGATGATGATTTGTATTTACATAATGCACTATTTACAAATGTGAGAGTATTTACATATGCACCGTATTTACAAATTGCATAAGTTATTCCGTGGACTGCAGATGTGCTTCGCGGCGGCCCGTTGTGACTGATTAAGAATGACTTAAAGACTGTGTAAGATCGACTGACTCACTTGGCTTGCTCGAGTCCTTATATAGGCCGACCCGAAGGTGGATCAAACATGCACACGCAAGAAGTTTCTCGATAGCGCTATGTATTGTGTGTCGTAGAACCGAGCTCTTTCCAGAAGGTGGTCAGTAGGCGCGCAGTACTAAACATTGCGAGTGGCTACCTAAGTAGGTAGCGTATGCATCGCTACAAAACAAAAATGACTGTAAGATCGCAAAAAATTATTCTTTAAGAGGTTATTACCAGAGAATACCGGAAATTAGTTATTTTTAAATCAAATTCTAGACGTTTTGACTCTTTTTTACATAAGAATACATAAATTGATTTTGAAAGATTTTTATTTTATCTGGTAAACGCATTTTTAAAATTTTTGAAAAACCAAGTTTATTTTTAATATACTAAGGTTGTACCGTTAATCGTTGGCAGATTTGTTCAATTTTCAAACGATATATTGTATTATACAACACAAATTTCAAATTATATAATCATACAACAAAATAAATATAGGAAATACATTTTTCAGAATTTTAATTTTAGTTAGATTAAGATCATTAAAAAATAAATACAAGAACGTGTGTTGTGACGAAAATCCTTCAGTTTTTCTATTTATTTAAGGTCTTATAAATTAAAATATTTCAGATATTTTTTACAAACTTATTTTGTTTAGACATTGTTGAAAAATCATAAATACTTACGATCAAAAAATACTTACAAGAAGTACACGATATTTAATAATTTATCATCGTGCGTTTTGAGCATTTTTATTGCTTCCTTGATTGTAGGTATATATTAAAGGACGTTTTGAATGAAATAAATCGATATTAAATTTTTATTTAAAAAAATTGATACGGGGAATATTCGATTTTTCTCATTTCAGCCTCTCTGTATAGTTGCAAGCATTTTTAAACTTTTATTCTCAGCCGCTGGTCAATGGCTCTTAATCTAATGCTCCATCTCATCTGATATTATTGATGTAATATGTAATTAAATGTATGTATATTTTAAACTGTAATTTGTGAAATGTAATTGGATTTTACAGTTTTTCACAATAAATAAATAAAATATCTTTTGAAGGTTATTCCCATCAATGTAAATATATCATTAAGAATAAGATAACACTAATAATCTAAACGTAAATATGAAAAAAGCTATACCAATTCGGCCACTGAGACCTTTCAGTCTGTCTACCATCTGGTCCGTAGGGGTGGTAGGTATTCTGTGGTCCAGGGTATGGCGATGGTCAGTGAAGAAAAGGGGCGAGAAGCAGTGGCGGTCGGTAACTTTTGTATAAGGGACGCTGAAGTATATACGTAATATCAAATACAAAAACTATAGACTAGCCCATGAACAAGATGCAAAATAATACCTATATCAAATTAGCTCTATAAAACCTTTACGCTAAAAATCAATTATTACAGTTACAAAATTAAATTAATTCAATAAGTATTCGAAAAATTTTCAACGCATCAATCGGTTTCAGTTATTCAAGCCAAACTGTCATAAATTATCGCGCAAACAATCCGCTTCGGCTATGCTATTCTGTACAGTCCTTTTCTTTGTTCTTATCGAAAACGTATCCGGCTTTAAGCAAGCTTAGGCACGCAGGACTCAATGCGCATGCGCGAATATCAAACTTCTTCTAGCTTCGTGGATACGGAAAGAAGCAGAGAATCCACTGTTACTTGTATTGGTGTGCATTGGTGTGTTAATGCAACATTCGACCATTGAGAATGTTATTTTAATATGTAGGTACCTATAATATTTCGACTCGCACCGCGCGCCGCGTTTTGTTGTTAGTCTCTGAGATTGGGACGGTGAAGTTAAATTACGGTATCTATTGCTGTTGTAAGCCTTGAAAGGAAGGGAAGCGCAGCGTCCACAGTATGTATGAAGGGACCGTGCCTGGCGAGTAGATAAAAGGTCGGAGCGAGGGTCAGGCGACCAGAGCGAAGAGATGTTGTCAGAGCGGGTTGTACTGATTGACTGACTACAAATGGTTTGTAGCCCATATTTATAGCGGATAGCGATACCGCCGTCACGTTCAACATCACGACACCCTCTCCGTTCCTCGCCCCGCCCTCACCCTAACGATTTATTTATTGAAAACAAACATAGCAGTTACATACATTTCTACAGAAGCATACGCGGTTACGTACAGCCACGCCATGGGCTGGCGTTCTCTCTTGTGATGTGGGCATAAAACATTAATATGTCCGTCACAAAATATACTATTAAAAAATGTCTCTAATAGATTGTTTCTTTCTTTGCAGCCATCAGATATTTGGATGGAGGTCATTCCAGCGGGTTCACACATGTTGAGACCAATGCCGGCTCCGACAAGAGAATGTTCCAAGTCAAGGGCAAGAAGAACATCCGCGTCAGACAGGCAAGTCCAATATACTTATATAACTTGTCCACTCAAGCGATTTATGGCATACTATGGCAAGTTTCCAAAATGACTTGAATGATAGCTTGCCATAATGTGTCAATTTTATCCACCTCTCGTAAAATATTTAAAAAATATTTTTCTAACCTTCCGGCTATCGACAGTTAGATATAATATTAGAGTTTATATATAATACTTTCCCATTTTATCAATTTATGACTCAAATCCATTTCCAAATCATTTCTAAATTCTAATTTTGTTTATTCTCAAGTTAACAAAAGCTTTTTTAGGAAAATGGTGATAATGTTTGTTTTATTCGATTTTTACTATATATATATCGTCGTTGCATATTTTATGAACAATGTGACGATTTTGACGAAAACAAGTCATATATACCTACAGTTATTTTTCTTTTTTTTTCTCCATCTTCTACAATATGAGCCATGTAAAAATATAAAATATTTAAGGCGATAGAAAATAAACCATGTGAGGTCAATCAAAATAATACATAAGTAATTTAAAAAAAAAAGTCATGTCCTCTCCATACCACTACACAATTCAATTGCCTTGGTATGTACATAATATTAACATCATTTTGTGATGCCTAGCTGTCAAATTTGAATAATTTTTAATTGAATATTTTGACAATATTATGGTTTTTTAAATTACGACGAAAACTGTGTATAGAATATGAAGCATGTGAGAAAAACTGTGCGTTGAATATGAAGCATGTGAGAAAACTTGTACATGAAATATGAAGCATGTGAGAAAAACTGTGCATAGAATATGAAGCATGTGAGAAAAACTGTGCATAGAATATGAAGAATGTGAGAAAAACTATGCATTGAATATGAAGCATGTGAGAAAAACTGTGCATAGAATATGAAGCATGTGAGAAAAACTGTGCGTAGAATATGAAGCATGTGAGAAAAACTATGCATTGAATATGAGGCATGTGAGAAAAACTGTGCATAGAATATGAAGCATGTGAGAAAAACTATGCATTGAATATGAAGCATGTGAGAAAAACTGTGCATAGAATATGAAGCATGTGAGAAAAACTGTGCATAGAATATGAAGCTTGTGAGAAAAACTGTGCATAGAATATGAAGCATGTGAGAAAAACTATGCATTGAATATGAAGCATGTGAGAAAAACTGTGCATAGAATATGAAGCATGTGAGAAAAACTGTGCGTTGAATATGAAGCATGTGAGAAAAACTGTGCGTTGAATATGAAGCATGTGACAAAAACTGTACATAAAATATGAAGCATGTGAGAAAAACTGTGCATAGAATATGAAGCATGTGAGAAAAACTGTGCATAGAATATGAAGCATGTGAGAAAAACTGTGCATAGAATATGAAGCATGTGAAAAAACTATGCATTGAATATGAAGCATGTGAGAAAAACTGTGCATAGAATATGAAGCATGTGAGAAAAACTGTGCATAGAATATGAAGCATGTGAGAAAAACTGTGCATAGAATATGAAGCATGTGAGAAAAACTGTGCATAGAATATGAAGCATGTGAGAAAAACTGTGCATAGAATATGAAGCATGTGAGAAAAACTGTGCATAGAATATGAAGCATGTGAGAAAAACTGTGCATAGAATATGAATCATGTGAGAAAAACTGTGCATAGAATATGAAGCATGTGACAAAATCACGTTAAAATTCAATTTTCTGGCATAAAATAATTAATGTTTCCCTTAACCACTCGAGCACTTTTTGCCACATTATGGCACTATTTCCAAAACCACGGATTGCTTTCTTGCCAAAATGTGGCAAATTTTGAATTTTTTTTTAATTTTATTAAAACGACTTTATAATTATATATTGTACATTCAAAATATAACAAAATAAATATTCTCTAGATTATTTAAAATGTTTTAAGGTTAAAGATTTAATTATATATTTTTTTATAAATCCTATAAATATGTGATAAAAGACAAAAGATAAGGGAATTCATTGGCTACATAGAACTATAATCAGTTTGTATGTCTCCATATTCAAATTCGGACGTATGATTTTTTAAGCAATCCGAGAAAAAATATTTAAATTGCTCTGTCACTCCAGTGGATAAATATATTCCAATAGTGAACGAAATATGTTTTTTCTACTTTGTCTATAGAATTGTTATTTTCCATTTTGTTATTTTTTTTACAGTTTATATCGATTTTCTCAATATCGGTTCATATTATATACGCAATGACGATATATCATATAATTTTTAATACCATATTATGACAAAATATTTAATTTAAATTTGACAGCTAGGCATAACAAAATGATGTTAATATTATGTACATACCAAGGCAATTATTAATGTAGTGAAATGCAGAGGATATGACTTTTAAATTTATTTTTTTACACTAAAAATCACTGCTAATGAAAAAAATTAAAAACACACATATTTTATTAGGTAAATGTAGTATAAACATTATCGTCAACTCATTTTTTGGTCGTTTCATGTTAAAATAATTTATAAAAAATTCTCAAAGTTTCATAAATTTTTTTCAAACTTTGGTTTCATAAAGGTGTTAATTTTAATTATTTTGTGGTTAACTTTTATGTTTGGATATAGAGCATGGTGTTTTCTCTTTCTAACACGGTTTATTTCATTGATTTCTATGAGACCTGTATGAAAATGAACAAATTGGCCTGACTGACTAACAAAAGTTTTTTCTCGAAGGCGCGCTTTTTAAAATGGCGATAGTGTTGTTATTATATTATTAAAACATCTTAATATTTTAAAGCTTACATTACTTCACAAAAACCTTCGCAAAAACGATAGACCCGAGTGGTTAATTAATTAAATAAATTGTATTTGCAGGTTGAACCGACAGTATCGTCTATGAACAAGGGTGATTGCTTCATCTTGGACGTGGAACATGAAATCTACGTGTACGTGGGACCAGCGGCTAAACGCGTTGAGAAACTGAAGGCCATCTCCGCCGCCAACCAGATCCGCGATCAGGACCACTCCGGCCGGGCCAGGATTGAAATCATCGGTGAGTCTGAATTCTTCACAATACCAAGATGTAACGCAATGTTACCTACCGTTCAAATATTTGAGTTTTTAAGTATTAGTCTATTGAAACGTTTCGAAATTATTTATATAGTGTGAACGATTTTAACTAGTGATTCTTGACCGAGAAATCAATAACTTTACAATATATATATATATGCCGGATATATATCTATATATCCGGCACGGTTTCACTGTTGACAGCCCAATCAATATTTTAGGGAATAAATAAGAAATCGATATATGCCGGCAACAGGTGTTTTCTGTGAATTCAAATTCTGAAACGTCAAATGCCAAACAATTGGCCCTGAAGAAAATAATTCCCCTCATGGCCTATATCATCTTTGGGGATGCTGTGTGGAGGGTTCTTTTTAGGAAAGGAAGGAAGAAGGTATGAGCGGTGGGTAGGAATCTGGAGGTCAGTGTGTCCAGGAGTGAAAGAAATAAAAAGGCCTCCCTCAACCAGTCTCTCCCGATCCGGCCTGCCACGCAATTGGTGGGCAGACGCATCCGCCGCCAAGACCCGGACAAACCTCACCCCGTTAACCTGGGCAACCCTGCTAAGTCACCAAACTTAGCGAACCACTTGGGGTGACCTATGGCAGAGGTGTTGATTATCCAATAAATGGTTCCCGGGGCGGCAGTACCCATACCCGCCAACCAAATTGATTAAATGGCAATTTTGATTTGAAATACTAACCTAAACATGCATTTAGTTTATGAATAAATTGATATCGTCTTAGATGCATTATTTAAGTCTACGGATCGTGTATACGACTTCTTTCAATTCTAAGAGCTTTGTTAGTTCAATCCATTCATTAGTTAGCCAGTAATTTTACGTAACGAATGACATTATTCAAAAATATGTGTATATACTATGGAATCGTGCTAAAATTTATCAATCGTCGGTCGAAATATCTGTTAACAGTTGTTGAACGTGCTCGCAAATATTGATAACTGACCATAGATGACAGATTTAGTCAATATCGTATTGATATACGGTTTTATCGATCGACGATAAAACCGTATATTAATACGATACGATTTGGAGTCAAACTTGTATGTAGATATCATTTTGCTGTCCGATGTTATATTTTTAAAACAAAAATTTCACACTGGGCAGCCGGGTAGCTAGTAAGTCACGTGATGTGCACTCCGCCTCATTCCAACAGCTCACGAGACGGAGCTTGTATTATGTCAAACTTTACAACATATAGCAGTGTTATCAGTGGTGACGTGTGACAATTTTTTTGTTGTTTTTGGTTTACTAAACTTTATTGATGTTAACCTTTCCCTTACTGAGCTGAAAAAATCCGCGCGCTCCGGTGCTGTGTAATCACTACACAAGCAGAAATGGTCGATTTAAAAGCCGAAAAAAATGAATATTTATAGCATATCACTATATTTCATTATAGTAACAGTCAAAAATGATAATAATTGATATTTAATTGCTGAAAACATGAAAAAAACATCGGTAGCTCAAAGAAACGATGCTCATACAACATGCGAAGAGACCACCCCGAATGAATGCCGGGCGGCGACTGGCGGCTTGCGTCCTGTTGTCCGCGGCGGAAACCGAAGCAACAAACACGATTGACGACTGACCAGTAACCACACGATTCTCTTTCTCGCGCTTACTTATATCGAAGTAGGTGAGAGTGAGACGCGCAGTGTCGCACTAGCCGCATGCTTCACACATTTGTACGTATTTACTCGCAGCGCTGATCGTATTGAGAGACGTTTGATTCTATTGGTGAATTTATTTTCGATTCTCACAAAATACCTCTGATGTGCCGATAGGTATGGATTATTATTTTTTTAAATTTTTTATTTAATGGTTAAATGTATAACGGAGGATTACCTAAAATCTGAACCCAGAATTTTCCATATTTACGGAGATATTAAAGGTGCAAAAAGCAATGTTTACTAGATACACATCGCAGGCAAGGGAGGGTTAATCCGGGTCGCAGGCTGCAGGTGAAGATTGCATCGATGACAGCCAACCGACGATAAGTGAGGACACCAGAAGAAGAAGTATGTAATATTAATTTATATGTTTTTTGATTCCAGATGAGTTCTCGAGTGAACGTGACTTTGACAAGTTCTTCACAGCTCTGGGATCTGGATCTAAGGATACTGTTCCTGAGGAAAGTGCTGGTGGAGATGACCAGGTAATGGACCACTTATCACTTATTTCTTCTCACTTACCATTTATTACTTCCTACCTTTTTTTTTTTTTTTTTTTTTTTTTTTTTTTTTTTTTTTTTTTTTTTTTTTTTTTGTAAAGAAAGACAAACATTCCCGGGTTACTAATAACCCAACAACATTTGAAAATCTCCTACTACCACCACACTAGGCGGAAGATGTTGCTTGTGTTGTGATGGAGGACTTAGCCAGCCGAGGAATCGAACACGGAACGCCTGGGTGGGACCCAAACGCGATGCCCACTGAACCACTGACCGGTATAACTTACCACTTAACACATAGCAACTGTACAAACCGCAATTGCGCCCCACGGTTGAGTTTGGCAGCCACCACTGGTCTGGAACACCAAAGTACCTGAAAAACACCCTCGACCCTGTGCAGAAATGGGCGGTCCGTTTGATACACTCTTCCGTCTTAGCAAACGGATTGCAATCTTTAGAGCACAGGCGTCGGGTGGGAATGCTATCCTTGTTCTACCGGTATTTCATTGGAAGATGCTCCGAGGAACTAGTGTTATTGATCCCCTCGGCACCGGTGCGTTTTCAGGAAACACGCCAAACGCGTGCCCAAAATATGTACACGGTTGACATTTGTCACATGTGAACGGATCGCTTCTATGACTCATTCATTCAGCTCAGCTGTGAAACTATTTGCCGGCCTCTGTGTTTCCTCCCTTCTACAACATGGGTCTCTTCAAGACCCATGTTCACTCCTTCCTCTCCTCAATAAGACACACCACAAAGCATCTTCATGGATGACATAGGCCCTGAGAGAAATTTTTTTCCTCAGGGCCTCTTGTGTGGAGATAATGTAAAAATAAAATATATCACTTCTCACATATCACTTATCACTTCTAACTTGTCACTTATCACTTCTAACTTATCACTTATCACTTCTAACTTATCACTTATCATCAACACACAGTAACTAAAAAGAAGAATATTGAAAATAAGATAAGAGTTTATAGAAATATGAAAATGAAGTGTTGAACAAATAATTTGTATTGCAGGAATTCGAGAGGACGGAGGAGCAAACTGTTTCTCTGTACAGAATCACCGATGAGTCGGGCAAACTTGAAGCCAAGCCTATCTCACAGAAACCATTCAGACAGGAAGACCTCAATGAGAATGTAAGTAGTTAAAATAACTGTAAAACTTATAATTAATAAATATCTACCAGATTCTGATACTTACTGAAAAAACAAAATTAAAACTCGTTATTTTTGTGAAAAATACCTCACGGGAGTTGTACAAATAATTTCTTTAATCAAGGATCTCTGTTTCTACTGTCTAGAGTTAATCTATTATAATATTTTTTAACTCATGTTCACTGTTATGTATAACCACTGGAGCGGTTTTTATTTTTATATATGAACCATATTAAATGTCTACGATTGCTTTTCGGATAAAAAAAAGCCAATTCTCTTGATTCGGCAAAAAGGTTTAAGAAAAATATTTGTAGCTCTCACGTTTGTTATTTTGGTCTTAAAATGAAGCTATTGAAATGCTTTATCTATTATAACCATAGATGTTGCAAATCCGAACTTCGTAGACTATTTTAAAATGATGTTAAAAATTTATTTTTTTAAATATTTTTTTCGCGCTGAATTTCTGATCAGGTGTTTACGATTAAAATTAAGTCATTTTTCCATAAATATGTACCTTTCATTATCAAGTATACCACAGACAACATACAGAATTCGAAAATATTCTATGTTGACACGAATAAGTACCTCTGACGGCAGTTTCAAAGTATCAAACACGCAGGAACCGCGCGGTTATAAACTTAACGATTTTTTAATATTTTATTTACCTATAAATCCCACAAATATGAGATAAACTGTAAAATAGAGGATAATTCATTGGCTATATAGCACTTTAATAAGTTTTTATATCTCCATGTTAAAATTTGAAGGTATGATTTTTTTTAATTTTGACGATAAATTTAAAAATGATCGGCTGGAAATCTCGAGCAATCGAGGCAAATTTATTTATTTTGCTTGGTGCTCCAGTGGTTAATGAACATGAGTTAATAACGATAAAATGTGATAATAAACCTACTTTGTTATAATTTATCTAATGTAAATGTTATGTTTGTTCTAGGATTGCTTCGTCCTTGACACAGTTACCGGTGGCATCTATGTCTGGGTTGGAAAATCTTGCAACGCTAGGGTAAGCATCATTCTTCTTAAGATGAAACCCGGTGGTGGAGAAATTTGAAAAATAGATTTTACTAAATTGTTGCAGTCACTGTTGCTCTTTCTACCGGATATTGAGCGAAAGGGACAATGCACCTCGGGCTACTAATACCTAACTAAAATCGAGGTTTTGTATTCCCCACTTTTCTCCTCCAAAAGTGGACTGATTTTAATTTTTTTTTTTACCAACTACATAAGAAAAAACTATTCTATGTCTGTACGTTTTGTATTTAAAAAAAAAACATTGTCTAGTTTGTATACTGAACGTCTTTTGACGGCGTTTAAACCAGTCAATTTTATTGATTTTTGGAAGGTCATAACTTCTACAAAAAGTAACTTATCAAAAAAAAACAAAAAGTACAGACACGCTAGTAGTTGATATCTATTTTATGTAAAAAAATTCTTTAGGGTTAAAATCCAGAGAGATAAATGGGGAATATGTTTGTAAGGAAAAATCATCACCGGGTATCCCCGGTTGATTCCTCATGGCGGACCTACTCCTATTTCCATGGTTCATCTCTCTTTCTCTCCTCCACTCCTTGCGGTTCTGCGCTCGTCGAGAGCCAAGGACACCAGAGAACCGGACGCTAGTGATACTTGGTCACTCCAGCGCATTGGTGACCTTCCTCTGCTCCTTCTGCCAAACACTTTGTCAGTGGCAATGAATTTCTTCAAGTTGGAGTCATCAGTTTGGCAAGCAACATGTCCAAAGTACCTTAAAATATCTTGCACTTGCATCGTTTTGTTTAATTTTTTTTATTTTGTATTACAGATTGACAAATCCTATTACAATACACATGACATATACACAACTTCATAAAAAAATTACAATAATATATATTTAACAGTTCTTGTTTAAAATTAGTCTTGAAACCTTCAAGGTTAATGTTGAAGATGTCAAGAGACCTGGAGATATCATTTAGCAGCACCATATCTCTTGTCATGCTATGCTGGGCCAGAACGTCCGTTCTGCCATGTGGAATACAGAGCAAGTCGTGGTGGCGAAGCTGGCGGTAGTTGTTCGGTATGAATAATTTATAGCATTCCAAGAGGTATGGGCCTCTATTCCCGAGCAACGATCAATCGTTGCTCGTTATGCGCCTCCTACGAGCGAAAAATTACTCGTCGTCACAATGAACTTTGTCGAATGTTTTAATTTTACGTATTCTTGAAAGTCGAACGGTCGAAGAGATGATTATATTGGCAGCCCTGTGAATATTGTCTATGTTCCTGATGTTTTTGACGTTTCTATGGTGTGACTGTCAAACAGTGAAACAATTGATATTGATAATTTTCATTAATACCATTGTGAAATTGTAATATGATTGTAATTTGACTTTATTAAAATAGACGACGTCTTTGCGGGTGCGAAATTTCGCGCGGGAAAACAGTAATACTAGATTCTAGATATTGACAGCCCATTGCATAGATACGCCAACAACCTACCACTCGCTGCTCTGTTTCTACTGGTTTGCCCCACTCGTTGTGTGGAATGACTTTTGACGTTTGGTGTCTAAGTATGTTCCTTCGACCAAGCTCAAGAATAACCAAGTCGACCAACGGACGTACTTTTGACGGCGATTGCGAGCGACGAGGCTTGGAGAATAGCTAGCATGGGCTGACAATTAAAGAGTCGATAATTTTAAAAGCCGTTACTGAAAGATAGACCCTCCTGTGTGGAGTTAGGCCTAAGGATACAAAAGTATTAGATACTCAACAATTCAAATATCTACCGCTGTGCATCTGCACAGAGGTTTATACACGGGAACACATTGCCCACATTTGTAAACTTGTCGGTAACGCCAATTTGCGTATATAATTTGTTTTAATGATATTTGAATTATTTAATTTATAGGAACGCGCAGAAGTCATGTCTAGAGCACAGGATTACTTGAAGAAGAAGAACTATCCTGATTGGGTGAGTAACAATCATTTTTTTACAGCGTACCAGATTCTCAAACCTCAAAACCGTTAGATACAAGGCTTCTCCATTTTATGGATTTTTTTAAACATTTTTATGGCCAGTAATTTATTCCATCAAATAGTTGATAAAATAGACTTTATGTCTATGGCCTTATCGATTGTCTTTGAATTCTTCTAGAATGATTTTTGGCAGTTGGAAAGCTTCAGTTCTACAAATGAACTTCAAAATAATTTTCAAACCAAACTTTTGATTTGATGTACACGTATATAAAAATGAGTTTATAGTGTATATTTGCATCTGTGGTTAACAAACAGGAAACATAAAAACGTAGAAAAATATTCATTATAGATATTAAAAATATCCACTGGCGGCAATTTCAAATCACTAAATCACACATTTATAAAGTTAAAGATTTTTTTATAATTTTTCTATCAATCTTAAAAATATATATGAATTCATTGGCTGTATAGCACTATAATTTGTTTTTATGTTTACATTCATGAATGTGGAGTAATGATTTTTTTTAATGAGGGCGGGTAATTTTCAAAATTAATTTTCAAAGTGGCGAGCAATCAAGGCGATTTTTTTTATAATTCTCCGTGTCTATAGGCTATAGACAAAATATAATCTTACTAATATTATAAACGTGAAAGTTTGTATGGATGTATGTGTGTTTGTTACTCTTTAATGCAAAATTTACTGAATGGATTTTAATGAAACTTTACAATAATATAGCTCATACATCAGAATAAAATATAGGCTATAATTTATAAAGCTAGCTATTTATTTTCAATATATTGAAAATAATAATTATTGTTTAATAGAAAATGTCAAAATTTGAGAATGACATTTTGCAAAACAATGATTGTTAAATCAAAATTCTATTTTAGAAAATATTTAAATTAGTAAATTTATTTAAAGTACTCTTCTAATACTTTGAATCGAATCAGGAATTATAGATATTTTAAATAAATAGGTTAAGAATTTTGGTATAAACGTAGATGGGACCTAGGAAAAGAAAATAGATTACTCGAAGTACTAATCTACGCAGACGTCGTGGGCAGAAGCTAGTATTTTATATTCTTAAAAATAAGTACTACGTACATCAATTTTTAAATAAATAATATGTAGTATTCATGCGTTTATAAATTTTGCGATTTTTTATAATTGTTTTTATGAATCCTAAAAATATGGGATAAACGGTATAATATAGGAGCATTCAATGGCTCTCTAACAATACAAACAGTTTATATGTCTTCATATTAATATGCGTAGGTATGAGTTTTTTAAAGAGGGCGGGAAATTTCAAAATCAAATGCTCAGAAATCCCAGACGCTGGACGGCCATTTCAATTATTAACGTGATCGCTTAAGAGGCTAGACTTTGAACGACACGCGGAACACCCGCGTCTGTCATTCTGTCCCGCTCACAATAATCTCACGCACACTTACAATACATGCGAATGCGAAATGTGCGAATGAGACAACGCTCAAATTTACCTACAGAAATCGCTCGAAAAGGGGTTTATGGAGAATACACTTTTCAACACCGAAACTTTCACAAAATTAAAATTTAAAATAAAAAATTTTTTTTAGAAAGAAGAAGCTACGTCGGTAGCTTTTTATAATTTTATAATTCTTTATGAGAGTTGAGTTAGCAGCACTTTTTCCTTAGATAATATTTTTTGATAAATCGTACATGTTTGACAGTGAATGTTTACGTTAATACGAAACGCATTGAAAATTCGAAAACATACCGACATAGTTTTCACCCTCTAGAAGGCAGTATAAAAAAATATATTCATTTTGTGCAATTTTCGATGTAGAAAAGTGATTTTCTCGGGCGTCCTTTTTGTATGGGCCGAAAAGCGAAGTCTATCATCTTAAGCTGCGGATTTATAACATATTTCTCTTGAAAACTTTCGGTTTTTAAATTCCTAAAGAATATGTGTTACTTTTGAAGGTAATATCTGTACATTGTGGAGCCGAAACGGTAATTATATGAAACTAGCAGTTAAAAACCCGCTCCGCGGTGTGACCATTTTTAGCCACTGGAGCGACCACGCGAAATAAATAAATTTGCCTCGATTGCTCGAGATTTCCAGACGATCATTTTTAAAATTATTCCCCAACATTAAATAAAATCATATCTTCGAATTTTAACATAAAGACATAAAAACTTATTGAAATGCTATATAGCCAATAAATTAACCTCTATTATACCGTTTATCTCATATTTGTAGGATGTATTAACCGCTTGGACACATAAGCTTGTTTTCACGATAATTTATCGTGGGTAGACATAAGAACGACGTATGCCGCGTACCTGATCATAAATTTTGCGCCAAAAAAATATTTAAAAAAACTATTTTTAACATCATTCTAAAATCATCTACGAAGTTCGAATTTGCAACCTCTACGGCTATAATAGATAAAGCAGTTCAATAGCTTTGTTTTAAAAACCGAAATAACAAACGTGGAAGATACAAATATTTTTTTCAATCTTCTTTTGCCGAATCAAGAGATAATTGGCTTTTTAAAGCCGTAAAGCAATCTTAGACATTTAAAAAGGCGCATAAATAAGCCGAAAATCGCTCCAGTGGATAAGGCTTCGCCCTTTTGCAAAATTAACAACTATTAACATAAAACTATAGAACACTTACATAGTTATAATATTAGACATTCTGTACTTTAAGACCTCTAACAATGAGAGGAACAGTCTTCAATCCAACATAAATCTTCTTATTAATGAATGAAAGAGAAAAATGTTTCTTCTCCCATACCATTTATTGGGTAACCAACGCTCCTGCCATAGATTAACCATAGTGGTTCGGCCACTTCGGAGCAAGTGATAATTGTGAATATCACGGCAGTAGCTCCGTTGAAAATTGCAAGTACACGGACGGGTCAGAACGGTTTTCATACAGTGTGGCGTCAAAGATTTATTCGGAGTCGGGTTCTTAAATTTCAACCGTATAGGCATTCGGGTAATGATAATGTCAGATTCACTCGATAGAAAAAATCTCAAAGTATGCTCTGAAAATGTATTAAAAACACGTCATTATGTAACATGTTATAGCTAAGGAAAAATTTACAGTGTATCTTTAACCGCTTGGACACATAAGCTTGTTTTCACGATAATTTAACGTAGGCAGACATAGGAATGACGTATGTCCCGTACCTGAGTTATTAAATGTAGTGTTTTATTAAATATATTCTCTATTTTAGCTTAATTATAATCGTTTTTTAATGTAAGCGCTCTCCCTCGTACATTCATATTTTCATATCTCCTTTTCTTCGTCTTTTTAAATGCTTACTACCGGGTCTTAAGTGGATAAAAAAGATTATAAAATTGACCAATAATAAGGATTTGTTTGCCTTTTTCAGGTGCACGTGACCAGGGTACCCCAAGGAACCGAACCCGCAGCTTTCAAGCAATACTTCGCCTCCTGGAGGGACCACGGAGCCTCTCACGCCAGGCTCATCCGTTCCACAAGTGGTGAGACTCTTTTACATATTAACCTCTTGTAGGCCGCAGTCCCCCCGGCGGGTCCGGATTTTTGAAGCAATTTTGCCCCTTATGTATAAAGAAATTGTATGAAGAACAAGGTCAGAATGGCTTGGGCCATTCTCGTTCTTGACATTACGAATTACTGGATAGCATTTAGCCACTCCGAATAATTTATATTAATTGCTAATGATGCGTCGGGCATTAAAGATGGTGGACAAAATGGCTGCCGCTTGATAATATGAACGCTGTCATATTCGAAGTCTATTTTTATTCATTGTTTTTTTATATAAATCCATTGTGGAAAGCATAGATTTGAGTGATTATTAGGAAGTTCGTTTTATCTACATTATTTTGATGTAATTTTTGTAATATATCACAAAAGAAATGTTATAAAAATTGAATTCGTAAGAAAGGTGAGAACTGTTGTATTTTACGTCGTATTGAAAAAAAATATTTTTTGTATGCTGGCTTTCAACAAGTTAAACGTTTGAATACCAACTTAGCAAATTTCTGACATTTGTATCCATCGAGCACCGGCATATCCATGGGCATTAAAATTTATGATGCTGTGTTGAGGGTGTTTAAAAAAAAAAGGATGGGGAGGAAGTTAAAAATAATAAAAATAGTATTTTACTGATTTATATAGCGCCGTTTTTGTGTAAAATCATCTCAAATAAATATAATAAGCGAGTTCCCGACGTGCATTGCAATGCCACTTAAATAACGGAATTGTTTCTCCCTGCGTGCCCTTTCCCATTCATCCCCGCTCCCCTTCCGCCTCCTTTTCCCCACCCATGTCCTCTTCCCCTTCTGCGTTCCCCCCTCCACCGTTTCCCTACCCTCTTCCCTCCCACATTCCCTTTCCACCTTCCCCATACAAATTTCATAATGTCAGAGCTCATGTTTATGAATTGAAACCATCGCGGGCATTTGCACATCAAATCCCAAAAGTTTCATCGCAATCGGATCAATGGTTTAGAAATGCATAAGGGGCAAACAAAGAGACATTCATATTTGTATATTAAAATACTAGAATTAATAACTCAGGTGCGGGGGCATACGTCATTCCTATGTCTACCTACGTTAAATTGTCGTGAAAACAAGCTTATGGGCCCAAGCGGTTAATGTATGTATCTGGCTTACAACAAGGTTTATGATTATAACAAGTGGCTTACATATATTATAGATAGTGACTTATGAATACGACTTATAACTGCTGACTTAAATCTAGTGACTTAATGACATACATATTTACAACTGTGACTTAAATTACATAGAAACATACATTTGAAAATACTTGTTTAGGGTTTGGCCAGGGTTGTTAGTGATAACATTAAAAACCAAATAACAAACAAACTTTGTAGGTATATGTACAAACACATAAAATAGATAAGTTCTTTATGATTTTATACATGATCTAGGATAGAAAACGTGTCCAAGAGGTGACAGATATATGAATCTATTCCTCCCACTGCAGTGCAAGGCAATGGGTCGAGAGAGTCCGGCTGGAGAGGTCTAGGTTAGGTCTTCCTCAATCAGTCTCTTCCGATGCGGCCCGCCATGCAGTAGATGGGCAAATGCATTCACCGCCAAGATCTAGATAAACCTCACCCCATGAACCCGAGCACCCTCGCTAAGTCAACCTCGATACACTGACTCCCAGATTCCCACCCATCCCTCATACCTTTTTTCCAGAACTTCCTCACCTTCTTTCTTAAAAAGAGCCTCCACACAGCATCCTCAAGTAATGCTATTGTTAACTAGATGTTTGAAGGATAGTGTTGTCACCAGATATGTAATATTTTGTCTTGTTGCAGACGAGGAAATGTACGCCTCCGACGAGGAGGTGGCTGCCGCAAAGATCAAGCGAGTTGCCAAGTCCGGATCTGCTAGAGGCTTCATGCCCGACAGGGGAAATGGTCACGCCGTTGTATTCAGGTCAGTGTCATTTTTTTAACACTTTTATAACTAATTTTTACTATCCATTCCAGAAGAATTCTTCGACTAGCAGCTTCTTTATTTCTATTTCGTATTATGTTAATGTAAGTACTTACATACTACTAACTAACCCCGTATACATGGACATTGGAGGGTCTAGAGTCGTTCAAAATAAGTGTAGCTTCGTTCACAAAAATGTACGACGTGCACGATAAAGGAGGGAATCATATGTTTCCTTATAATGCTGTTTGGAAAAGTGGTGGCGTCCCTTTTAACTTGTTGAAGGCCAGCATACAAAAAATATATTTTTCAATACGACGTAAAATATTTGACAGTTCTCACCTTTCTTACGAATTCAATTATTATAACATTTCTTTTGTGATATAATACAAAAATTACATCAAAATAATGTAGATAAAACGAACTTCCTAAAAATCACTGAAATCTATGCTTTCCACAATGGATTTATATAAAAAACAATTAATAAATATAGACTTTGAATATGACAGCGTTCATATTATCAAGCGGCAGCCATTTTGTCCGCCATCTTGCTTTTGGTGCCCGGCGCGTCTTTAACAATTAAAATGAATTATTCGGAGCAGCTAAATGCTATCCAGTAATTCGTAATGTCAAGAACGAGAATGGCCCAAGCGATTCTGACCTTGTTCTTCATATAATTTCTTTATACATAAGGGGCAAAATACAAGAGGTTAAGGTCGGAGTCTTACAGATTCGAATTTATGTGATCACTAGTGCAAACTCAAGAAAAATCATAGGATATTATCATTGTAGGACTTGTGCAACTGGAAAGGCTTAAAAAAAATTGCCTTAGGATCTTCAACAAAGTATATACATAAAGACAAGCTGTAAGGGTCTTAAAAATCACACCTGAATCAAAAATATTTGTTTACGGAAACATTTATCAAAAAGAAAGTACCTATCTCACAGTCAAAAGTTCGCACAAAGCATTGGTTTGTACCTTTTGTTGGTCTGCGTGGAGCAAATTTGTTTTCCAGCAAGTTCCCGGCAACGGAATGACTAGCTTAGTGAAGATCATTTGAAATCGTCTTAAACCATAGTGAACCAGTGGCGGTTTTCTCTAAAGTGCGTTTGTGCGGCGAACCCCCAATAAAAGATAAGAAAATAAAACAAACTTGTATAATAATATAAGCACATTATAGATAGCTCGACATTATAATTCCGCCTTTAAAAATATGATACCTATTCCCAATTTGTGCGCGTAACAATCCGCACATAATCATCCATACTAAAAAATCATAGCCGATACAAATCTCTGTAACGGTGAAACGAACAAAACTAAGCAATATCAACCAGCTCGGTGCGGCGCTCGCAGATGTCATGTGACCTCCGAACATTGACGAGTCCCGCCGATGCGATGCCCGAGATTATCGCAGGATGACCGGCTAACGGTTGACCTTTGCACTTTGCACCATAATATGAATGCAAGTTAAATGTTATACGTTATAAATGGTATAGTATTATGTTATGGTATTTAACTTTGTAGTTGTTTTGGTACATTTTTATTTTCTTGTTTCTGCATTTCTCCAACTAATGGAACTTTTGCTAATGGAATTTGTAAATCTGCTATTGAAGTAGACCGATTTTGACGAAGTTTTTATATCCCTTAGTTACGAGTACATTTACTAAAGTTTCGGTAAACGTCGCTAGTTATGCAATTTTGTGTTGAGCTTTCTCCAGTATTGTTTCGGCTTTCAAATTGAAAGCGGTTGCGTTTATCGATTGTCGCGATTTGTCGCAATTTTTTTTCACAATGGTGGAATACATTGTGATTTATACAAAAAATGACACTAATACTTATGAAAAAAAGGTTGGAATTTTTTTTTTGTATAAGTGTGTAATGGATTTTTTGTATAAGTGAAAAATTCTAATTTTATTTTGTGCCACCTTCATTTTTGGTTTTTTAAGTTTTAAAATATCAATTATATATCCTAAATTCTACGTTATTTTTCTTATTGTAAAACAAAAAATTGAAAACGTACATTGAGTGCTGTAAAAATCATTAAACAATTTAATTCCTCTAAAACTTTTCTGGTTATCTAATAATTTTGTTGAGGAGTGTCAAGTTATTTAAAAACAATAGTATGTAGGTACCCCTCCCACTAACTTTAGTTAGTAAATAAATTTCGATTAGATATATCTTCTCTTGAATTTCTGAACCCCCCGTTAAAAAGACCACGAACCGCCACTGTAGTGAACTAACTCCCTTTTTGGAATTTCTGAGTTAGAGCTTGAAATGAGGGCTCCAAATCATAATTTATCTCTGCCAGAGAGGACTAATCACAGAAATACTGTCTGTGATTGGTCAAGACTGTATTGCTCTAATTGGTTTGCTCTGGCAGAGCTAGATTATGATTTGGAGCCCTCATTTCAAGCTCTAACTCAGAAATTCCAAAAAGTGATTTAATTCACTAGGGTTTGATACGATCTATTTTTAAAACAAAAAATTAAGGCAATTAGAAATATTTATGCGTCTGGCTGTCCATGGAATCTTGAGCATTTTACTCCAGCACCATATTTCGAGGTGGATAACAGTTATTTTTCGCTGGCTCTAATCACAAGTTAGTTAGACGAGTAGTTATCAAACAAGTTAAATATTGACTTCCTCGTTTATGGTTGCAGAGTGGAAGACATGGAGCTGGTGGAAGTCGGTGACTCTTCAGAGCCTGATCGCAGTGATGAGAACGGTGCCAAGTTCGGTCAGTTCTACCAGGGAGACTCCTACGTCATCAAATACGAGTATGACTCACCAGAGGGCAGCAGTGGATACGTTCTGTACTATTGGCTGGTGAGATCTCATATTAACCTACATTATACTATTATTTTTATGCCATCTGCAATTTAAAAACTGGTTTCTGTTTAATTTATTTTCATTTTTTCTCTTTTTTAAAACTTTATTATACACTTTTCATGTAAAAGCCCACCAAATTATCCCGGTAAGACTAGATTTTGGGTTCTGGGTTTAAGTCCCAGTGGCGACCGTTATCTTTTATTTTTCTGTGTCTTGTTCTTTTTCATATTTGTGTTTAAATTATTATCTTCTTCTGTAATGAAATATTATCTTTGGATAATTTTTTTTCATATTTTTGGCAGCTATCTTTTTAAATGATCTCAAAGTTCTAATGAATTGGTTTGTAACCTAGATAGTGTCTCGGATAAACATATCCAATTTTATTTGTATGTGACATCTATTGACATTTTCTAAAAGTCTAAATGAATTTTTATTGGATTAACTATTGTTATAATAAAAAAACCAAAGTTTGACATAAATCTTCGAATTTTAACATGGAGACATAAAACTTATTAAAGTGCTATATAGCCAATGAATTAACCTATATTTTACAGTTTATCTCTTATTTGTAGGATTTATAGGTAAATAAAACATTAAAAAATCGTAAAGTTTATAACCGCGCGGTTCCTGCGTGCTTGATACTTTGAATCTGCCGTCAGAGGTACTTATTCAACTCAAAATGGAATATTTTCGATTTCTGAATGTTGTCTGTATGTATGACAATGTAAGGTAGATAATATCTTTGGAAAAAGGACTTAATTTCTACCCTAAACAGCTGATCAGAAATTCTGCGTGAAAAAAATATTATTTTTAACATTGTTCTAAAATAGTTTACGAAGTTCAGATTTGCAACATCTATGGTTATTATAGATAAAATATTTCAATAGCTTTGTTTTAAAACCAAAATCACAAACGTAGGACTTACAAATACTTAAAAAAAAAATTGCAAAATCAAGAGATAATTGGCTTTTTTTAACCAAAAAGCAATCTTAGACATTTATAATGGCGCATATAAAAGCCAAAAATCGTTCCAGTGGTTAAGTGAAATAATAGGAAGTATTCTTTATTGTTGTTATTTAATGGATTTATTATTAATGGATTTGTTATTAATGGATTTGTTATTAATGGATTTGTTATTAATGGATTTGTTATTAATGGATTTGTTATTAATGGATTTGTTATTAATGGATCTGTTATTAATGGATTTGTTATTAATGTTTTAGGGAAAGGATTCAACCATCGACGAGAAGGCCGCAGCTGCTATGCAAGTCGTGGCTTTGGACAATGAGGTAAGACCCTTATTCTCTATTAGTTATTGTAATATCTGTTGTTCTGTAATACTTTTACAGAATTGGTATCGTCTTTTGTGTGTAAGTAATTTTGTTCGTGAAATGCACAAATTTCATTGCACTAAAATGGGATTTTTAATACACTTACCAAAAATAACTGCAACACATCAGATAGATATATTCGTTATCTTTAATCCACAATAATAATTAACTCGTTTCATGCTTTATTTATTGAAAATAATCCATTTGCAAATATAGTCATCTCGAACATTTTATTACATTGTAGGAAACCAACAAAGCACTATTTTGAAAATATTCACTTTATAATTAAATGAAACAATATAACTTTGTTACAACCACTGATTTATTTAGTTACACGCCGACCGGTTTCGGAACAACCGTTCCTTCCTCGGGGCAGACATACCTGAGGAAGGAACTGTAGTCGCAAAGATGCGAATCAATTGGAATCAATGAGAAATAAAATAAACTGTGACACAACTATTGGGTTGGGATTTCGGATGCTGGAAGGAATTCTGACTTACCCTGATTTCCTAGTCTTCGTTCTTGAGAATTATGTCACTGGTTATCACTTGTACAATCGATATTATAAGCACTGAAGGATGAACGATCACTGCACAGAATGCACATAATATCTTCCGATAATAGTCGATGTTTGGTAAAGAGAGGTCCAGGCGACCATTGCACAGTACAAAAATAGACGGGTCAATAGTCTATGTAAAAGACGAAGAGGGACGAAGGTACATCACTGCACATCGCCAAAAACAGACTGGTTTGAACACATGTAGATTGTATCGCTCACACATAGTATTGTCCACCCGTGGGTTGTCAGAAATGATAGGTAGGGTATGGAAGGATGGTAGATATATATATGCATAGTTGCGCCAACAGGAACGGTTGTTCCGAAACCGGTTGGCGTGTAACTAAATAAATCAGTGGTTGTAACAAAGTTATATTGTTTCATTTAATTATAAAATGGATAACCACAAAGTGATAGCTAGTTTAAGAGTATATATTCACTTTAATTCTTACAACATTTAAACACCTATACATTGATAATTCAATAATTATTGCACTGGTATACAAATACATTAGAAAAAGCGAAAAACACGAAAATATGTATGACATTTTAACCTGTCATTGGACCTACGTACTCCGGTGTACCATCGATTTTAAAAGCGATTTTGTCCCTTTTGTATAAAGAAATTGTATGAAGAACAAGGTCAGAATTGCTTGAGCCATTCTCGTTCTTAACGTAACGAAATACTGGGTAGCGTCTATAATAATTCAAATTAATTCACGATGACGCGCCGGGCATAAAGATGGCCGACAAAATGGCCGCCGCTTGATAATATGAACGGAGTCGTATGTGAAGCCTATATTTTTCATTGTTTTTGATTTAAATCCATTACGTCAAGCATAGATTTGAGTGATTATTAGGAAGATCTTTTTATCTACATTATTTTGATGTAATTTTTGTAATATATCACAAAAGAAATGTTATAAAAATTGAGTTCATAAGAAAAGTGAGAAATGTCAATTGTCGTATTGAAAAAATATATTTTTCCAATGCTGGCTTTCAAAAGGTTAACCGCTTGGACACATAAGCTTGTTTTCCCGATAATTTAACGTAGGTAGACATAGGAATGACGTATGTCCCGTACCTGAGTTATTAAAGTACAAGATTCTGACAGCTACCGCTTTTTTAGTAAAGACCCTTTCTCAGTATTATTAATTTAGATTGAAAAGACTCTAACTAACTAACTAACCATCACGCCGTTTCCCCGCACGGGTAGGCAGAGAGGACGGACCGCCAAACAACTCGGTCTTGGCACACGCTCCTTGCCTCATTCACATTCATACATCTTCTCATACATACTCTTCTATTATTCTGACTCTTGACATGGCCCGACTCAAGTATTATTAATATCACATTTTTTTAATATCACAGTGATGTTTATTGTTGTTTTACGTTCAAGTAAAAATATAAATTAAGAGGACGTACTTCCTTCGGACTCGCTAGCTAGATTCTATCTGGAGAGATCTGAAAACGGAATGACTTGCTCCTTTGCGTTCGGCCAACTTTGGGACTTGTCGATACTGACACCATGTGACCCGAGCACTGCAAATACAATAGACATAGATAATGGAATGTTATAATAACAATATTCCGATATATTTCAGTTATTATACTAGCGAAGACAAAAATAATTTGGTGGGTACTTATCACAGAATAAAGAAAACTACAAGAAGTGCCTCGTGGGGGTAGTTCATGAACGAATTATAAGCCTAATTTTGGCATATATCTTTATATATAAAAATCTCGCATCACAATGTTCGTCCTAGATAAACTCCGAAACTACTTTACCGATTTTGATGAAATTTGGATTACTGGGTGTAATTTGTTCCAACTTAAGAGATAGGATAGTTTTATCTCGATTATTGACCTCAATATTTATTATTGCGAATTGAATGTTTGTTATGGGACAATGTTTTCAATTTATTTGTAAGTTCCATAAGTTTCTGACAGATGGCGGTGTGAGTTGATTCATTGACACAACACTTGGTTATCTAGGTTAGGTTAGGTTAGATATCAGACATCTTGTGCATTTTTTGAAAAGTATTAAATTATCGGTGTTAAAATTGCCATCAATTGGTTCATCTTTGTCCTTTGTTGTTTTATCAATAGGTACCTAAATATTTTTTGTTCTATTTGTACTACTTTATAAACTTATTATCCTCAAAACAGGCTTGTCTTAGTGAGGTTCATATTGAAATGTGAACAATAATACCTACCATGTAAAGAAACAATAAATAAATAAATAAATATGTAGGCCTTGAGGGAATTTTTTTCCTGTGTAAAAAAATAAATAACTTTTGAAAATCAATAGGGTACATTTTATCAGTTTGTACATGTGTAATATAGATAAAACCAATAATGAAGTTTTTTTAAACATTATTAAATATTTTCAGTTGGGAGGTGCCGCAGTACAGATCCGAGTCCCTCAGGGAGAAGAGACCAGACACTTCCTCAAAATCTTCAAGGGTTAGTAGCAACTAATCTTTATTTCTTTGAAGAAGAAGATAACACTAATAATCTAAACAAAAAATGAAAAAGAACAATACACATACCGCTTGAGTGACACAGAGAATTATAAAAAATCGCCTTGAGTGCTCGCCACTTTGAAAATTAATTTCGAGAATTTCCCGCCAAATAAAAAAAAAATCATTACTCTACATTTGTGTATGTAAACATATAAACAAATGATAGTTTTATACAGCCAATGAATTAACTTATATTTTACTAATTATGCTATATTTTTAAAATTGATAGAAGAATTATTAAAAAATCCCTAACTTTATAAATGTGCGAAATTTATGCTTTAGTGATTTGAAGATTGGAAATTGCCGCTAGTGGATATTTTTAATATCTATATTGAATATTTTTCTACATTTTAATGTTCTCTATGGCCTGTTTGATAATCGCAGATGCAAATATATACGTGTAATATATGTGTACATCGAATAAAAAGTTTGGTTTGATAATATTTTGAAGTTCATTTGTAGAACTGTGGCTTTCAAACTGCCAATATTCATTCTAGAAGAATTCAAAGACAATCGATAAGGCCATAGACGCAAAGTCTATTTTATCAACTATTTGATAGAAAATGTTTCAAATTATTACGATAAATGTTTTACAAATGGTAGAAAAATTTGGTTCAATTTTGGACCGATATCAATCGCAGAAAAATAAAAGTGGTCCATATTTGAAAACGGTCTCAACTAGGACTCGAAACCTCGGATATCTCGTCTTACCGAGACAAACACCTTTACCACCTCGGCCACTGAGACCTCTTATTTTTAAACCCTCATATCTTAGACATATTTTATAGAAAACTAAAAACTGTTTTTGAAAGGTGTTGAAATATGCTTTCAAGTATAATTTAAAATTTTAATTCTTTTTTAATGCAAACATAAATAAGTTTTAAAAATGGCTCACTTTATTTTTTTTCTAACTAAAATTATTGATAATGAAAAAAAACAAAACCACAAATTTTTTTTAGGCAAATGTTATCTTTAACCTTTCCCTTACTGTGCTGAAAAAATCCGCCTGCTCCGGTGCTGTGTAATCACTACAAGCAGAAATGGTCGATTTAAAAGCCGAAAAAAAAGAATATTTATAGCAAATCGCTATATTTCATTATAGTTGAAGTCAAAAATGATAGTAATTGATATTTAATTGCTGAAAACATGAAAAAAAAAATCGGTAGCTCAAAGAAACGATGCTCATACAACATGCGAAGAGACCACCCCGAATGACTGACGGCCGGTCTGCGTCGTCCGCGGGGGAAACCGAAGGAACAAACACGATTGACGACTGACCAGTAACCACACGGTTCTCTTTCTCGCGCTTACTTATATCAAAATAGGTGAGAGTGAGACGTGCATAGTGTCGCACTAGCCGCACGCTTCACACATTTGTACGTCTTACCCGCAGCGCTGATCGTATTGCCAGACGTTTGATTGTATTGGTGAATTTATTTTCGATTCTCACAAAATACCTCTGATGTGCCCGAAAGGTACTGATTATTATTTATTTTTTATTTAATGGTAAAATGTATAACGGAGGATTACTAAAATCAAGAAGCAATGTCTTTCATGTCGTTTCATGTTAAAAATAATTCCCTAAAAAATTTTTTTTTTCCAAACTGCAATTGGAAACTATAGTTACATCTTCTTCTCAAGTCTTCCTCTCTTTCTTCTTCCAAACACTTTGCCAGCGACTAGGAGGAGTCCACAGTTTGACGAGCAACGTGTCCAAATTATCTTAACCACTGGAGCGACAGAGCAATTAAAATATTTTTTCTCCGATTGCTAAAGGAAATTTTTCCACCCACATTAAAAAAATCTTAACTCCGAATTTGAATATGGAGACATACAAACTGATTATAGTTCTATGTAGCCAATGAATTCCCCTATCTTTTGTCTATTATCACATATTTGTAGGATTTATAAAAAAAATATGATTAAATTTTTAACCTTAAAACATTTCAAAGAATCTAGAGAATATTTATTTTGTTATATTTTGAATGTACAATATATTATATAGTTGTTTTAATAATTTATTTTTTTTAAATTGTGTGGTGCGACAGAGCAATATAAAACTTATTTCTCGGATTGCTAAGGGAAATTTTTCCACCGACAATAAAAAAAATCATACATCTGAATTTGAATATGGAGACATACAAACTGATTATAGTTCTATGTAGCCAATTAATTCACCTATCTTTTGTCTATTATCACATATACGTAGGATTTATATAAAAAATATATATAATCGTTAAATTTGAAACATTTTTAAGAATCTAGAGAATATTTGCCACATTGTGGCAGAAAAGCAATCCGAGGCTTTGGAAATAGTGCCATAATGTGACAAAAAGCATTCTAGTGGTTACATAGGAAATACATATTATTTATTTATTTATTGTTTTCAGGCCGTCTTATCACTCACCTGGGAGGTCATGGATCAGGGTTTAAGAGCTTGAACCAAAAGGATTCTTACGATACTGATGGAGTCAGGCTATACAAGGTACGGTTGGGATGATGGCTTGTAGACTGAATGCTGTAGAAATGAGATCTCTGAGGTGTATGTATGGTGAAACCATGTTAAAATGTTTAGATCTGCAAAGAATGGAAGACTGATGTAAGAAACAATCTTACTTATCTTACTATCTTACTAATATTATAAATGCGAAAGTTTGTATGGATGTATGTATGTTTGTTACTCTTTCATGCAAAAACTACCGAATGGATTTTAATGAAACTTTACAATAATATAGCTCATACATCAGAAGAACATATAGGCTATAATTTATAGAGCTAGATATATTCCATATTTTAAAAATAATAACTACCTACTGTTTAATATACAATGTCAAAATTTGAGAATGACATTTTGCAAAACAATGATTGTTAAATCAAAATTGTATTTTAGAAAATATTTAAATTAGTGAATTCATTTGAAGTACTCGCCTAATACTTTGAATCGAATCAAGAATAAAATTATAGATATTTTAAATAAATAGCTTAAGAATTTTGTTATATTCATAGATGCGACAATAGGCTACTCGAAGTACTAATCCTGCGCAGACGAAGTCGCGGGCAGAAGTTAGTTTTAAATAAATAGGTTAAGAATTTTGGTATAAACGTAGATGGGACCTAGAAAAAGAAAATAGATTACTCGAAGTACTAAACCAACGCAGACGAAGTCGCGGGCAGAAGCTTGTAATATTATAAAAATGAAAGTTTGTATGGATGTATGTATGTTTGTTACTCTTTAAATCGAAATTAAATGAATGGATTTTATTGAAACTTTACAATAATATAGCTCATACATCAGAATAACATATAGGCTATAATTTATAAAGCTATCCATTTACTTTCAATACATTGAAAATAATAATAATTGTTTAATAGAAAACGTCAAAATTTGAGAATGACATTTTGCAAACAATGATTGTTAAATCAAAATTCTATTTTGGAAAACATTTAAATTAGTGAATTTATTTGAAGTACTCGCCTAATACTTTGAATCGAATCAAGAATTATACATATTTTAAATAAATAGGTTAAGAATTTTGGTATAAACGTAGATGGGACCTAGGAAAAGAAAATAGATTACTCGAAGTACTAATCCTACGCAGACGATGTCGCGGGCAGAAGCTTGTTTATAATAACTATTAAAAAAGGACCGTTTTAGATGGTTTGGGTATGTAGGGTGGATGAACAAAGAAAGGAGTGTTTTTTCATTTGAATACTGTACAAGAGTCTCAACTGCTCTTGTCTGGAGCCTGTGAGACTATGGCATTTCCAATTGTGGTATGTTGTGAGGCTGAAGGTAATGGGGAGGGGAAGGAGAATGGGATCTGGTCACCAAACACAGCTAAAGCCATTTAAAGCAACATTTCAATTCTGAATGGTGGTCTTACACCAGGGTGATACTGAGGGTATCTTCCACTGTAACTAGAATATATTACTTAAATGTGAATGGTAAAATAAGTCGCGGAAGTCTGAGTAAGACATGGCACGATCAAGTGAACTACATGCTTGAGTCGGGTCATGCCAAAAGTCAGAGTAATAGAAGAGGATGTGTGAATGTGAATAAAGCTTTTTGGCTTTTTTTTACAAGTGAAATGTCCCCGATATCCTTATTAAATTGTGTTCAGCTGTCAACCATAACAACATTCTGTTGTGCTATTCTGTTGATCACAATTTTTTTAAAATCTGAAATGGATCAAGAATCTGTTTTTAAAACCTCTTGCAGGCTGCAGTCCCCCCAGGATTTTTGAAGCGTTTTTGCCCCTTATGTATAAAGAAATTGTATGAAGAACAAGGTCAGAATCGCTTGGGCCATTCTCGTTCTTGACATAACAAAATACTGGATAGCATTTAGCCACTCCGAAAAATTCAAATTAATTGCCAATGACGCGCCGGGCACCAAAGATGGCGGACAAAATGGCTGCCGCTTGATAATATGAACGCTTTCATAATCGAAGTCTATATTTATTCATTGTTTTTGATATAAATCCATTGTGGAAAACATAGATTTGTGTGATTATTAGGAAATTCGTTTTATCTACATTATTTTGATGTAATTTTTGTAATATATCACAAAATAAATGTTATAAAAACTGAATTCGTAAAAAAGGTGAGAACTGTCAAATATTTTACGTCGTATTGAAAAAAAATATTTTTTGTATGCTGGCTTTCAACAAGTTAACAGGGACCTTTCGAAAACAACATATTGGCGATGATTGGTCATGTACAATCCTACGGCACCCTTAATTTGTCTCAATGCCAGTGGCATCATATAGTATCCTCAGTTTGTCCCAATCACATCATATGGCATCCCCAGTTTGTCTCAATGCCAATGGCACCAATACCCAATACCCATACCCAAATTTATTATAATAAGATGTTTAAATAATTCCAGATTGAAGGCAGCGAGAAGCAGGACGATATGCGTGCAGAACAAGTTCTGGAAGAGTCTTCCAGTCTCACGCACGATGACACGTTCCTTCTGGAAACTCCAGAACAAATCTACGCTTGGATCGGCAAGGTAAGCATTCTCTAGACCCATCGCTTTGCACCGCAGCAGGAGAGATGGATTCATTCATCCGTCACTCCTGGACACATGGACCCCCTGATTCCTACCCGCCCTTCATACCTCAAAGACCTTCCACAGAGCATCCCCAAATATGTCATATGCCCTGACGGAACTTTTTTTTACTGTGTGTAGGGACACGATATCGAATAGAAAATATCGATACTATACTCATGAGTAGTAACAGAAAAAAGTATCTTACTCGTAAAAGTATCGATACTTCAAGTATCGTCGGACAAGTATTCAAGGACGTCAACATCAGTGAAATGAAAATAGAGACAATCAAATTTTACAACGTCTAATCAATAATAAAAAAAAGATCTGTAAATTCTCGAATTGCTTTGGTAGGTACTCATAAAAAAGTGTAATGTTTTTTATGTATATAGTCAACTGCAAAACAAAACGTGCGTAATTAAATAAATAATGAAACACAGCTGCCCTGTTAAAACACGAATTAAAAACTAAAACAAATTTATTGCAATACATTTTTTTCTCTACTTTGTGCTTTGGCAGGACAGTGGAGACATTTTAGTGTGTTAAATTATTTATTTATTACCAGTTATGGACATTAGTTTTTCTTATTACTGTGCTAGATGTGGAGTCTCAGAGGCTTCTGAGTAGCCAAAATTTTAAAGGTATCGATTCTTGTCAAAAAGTACACATTGAGTAAAAGTATCGAATACCATAGACATATGAATATGTATAGACCTGCCCTAAGTGATAAAAGCGTATTATTTCCCCCTCCTTAATTCTGGGTTCCATGGAACCGGCCGGGCTGGCGTATAGGTACGCGTGAATCTAGAAAATGTGACGTCATCATTCTTGTGCGGACTAGCGTCGAGCTCTTATCGGTACATTTTACGAAATAACACGGCAAAAATGGTAACTTGTGCTATTAAAACATGTAAAAATAGAAGTGAAAAAGAGTATAAACCCAATTGTCGTATTACCTTCCATATGCAGGCATTATTTGTCATTATTTTAAGCTTATTCACATCATATAATATGATCAGTTTTAGACATGAAGCGAAATTCCCGGTCCCGTCGTGTGCACGTTGCAGTTTACTGTGATAAGTAAATTATGAAACATTTGTAAAAGTGTCTTAACTTAACACGGTAACAAAATATTCAACTCTCAAAACAAGCGAACATTTCTTCATTTTATATGGATTACACAAGTTTGTTCAAACTGGGCGAACAATTCGCGCTCCCATGTAAAAAGGTCTATTCATTCAAAAGCAGATTTTACTTTTAAGAGCTAAATGGTGATATTATAATGCGTGATGCCTATATACTGTCGTATTGAAGGATTAACGAATCACATATCGTTACCGTCAACTCATCCCTCTCCGCCCCGCTACAGATGGTTATTACCCCTCTCCCTGATTCTCAAGTCTATGAATAATATGTCTGTGATCGAATACAAAGTACCGAGTACAAAAATATCAGTATCGAAAGGAAAAGTACTCGATACCACAAAGTATTGATACTTTTTTCGTGTCCCTACCTATGTGGAGCTAATGTGAAAAAAAAAAATTACCGGATTGAGAATAATAACCTGACAACATTAAAATACTTTCTACTACCATCTCCTCAGCTCCTAGATCAACTAACCGATTGTTGTAAATTTAATAAGTAAACATTTGAAACTATTTTCAGGACTCTACCCAGGATGAAAAGGACGCCATTGCTGACTTTGCCACCAACTTGTTTGGTGACCGCGAAGTAGAAACTCTACAGGAAGGAGAGGAAACTGAGGAATTCTGGAATGCATTGGGTATATCAACCATTTGAATTTTTCTTTTTTTAACCCACATAGCCCTACTGTACCAATTTTGGTTTTGAACTAAAAATACATACTTACAATAGGGTACATCCAGTGTATGCAATATAGCGTTTTCAATGCATTTAATAATATATGTAAAAAAATGAACTTAACATTAAGATGATCCACTAGTCCTTGACTCATTCGGAATCGGGCGGAGCGAACGATTTTTGGGCGTTTACCAATAAAACCCCTAATCTCCAGCAAACAACATTGTTTTGTTATTCCGCAAGTATATTTTTAAAGATCGAAGCGCCGCGTAGACTAAGGCATGTCCGTTGGCCCCGGGCTCTGGGCGTAGACTGAGCGACGGGCTAAAATCCTGTACATGGCATAAGGATGAAATTCGCACTTACAAATTCGTTGGGTACCGCCTATTTTTATTCACTGAAAAGAAACGTCGCCAAAATGCACGTTTTATTTTATTTTGTGAAGTTCAGATACAAATATTAAAATGTTTTCCGATCACTCTATAAGAAACTTAATTAGCTACATTATTCAATAAAACAACACCAGAAAAAGGATTTGTAAGTAGGAGATTTTTCACTTTTAACCATTTTTTATAGGTCAGACGCATAATTTTTTTCTAAGCTTATTAAAAAGCTTATCAAAAAAATACTCAATCACTTCAGAGGCCAAGATGTGTTCTACTCACAGTATTTAATTGAAGCATCTATATTATTTCTAAGCGATCAAATTTTCAAAACTAATACACAAGATTTTATACGATTTTGCATTTTTCCGCATGTCTTCACCTTAAAGTAAATTAAGTCAGAGTTGTTTGGTGGCGAAGATGTTGTATTTGTACACTTTGGTACTATACAGTATTTATAAACGGTATTTACGGACACTTTCTTCGAAAAACAAACGATCAACTGAAGATTGATTACGCAGTGACGTCACAATCCAAACCGCGTGAAAAAAGGCATTTTGGTCCTAATTTGAAATGTAAATTTTCAAAACATTGTTAAGACTATTTCTATCATAAAAACAAAAAATTATTTGAATATTCCTATTTTGTATTTTTTTCTTTAATTTTTGGTAATAAAAAAAATGATTGTACCCTAAATATAGGTACCCTGGCATAAAGTTTAAAAAAATAAATTTGTCTATGGCTTGTGTTGCTCTAGATATACTACTAGCCTTTACGATTTTAACATCAAATAGCATTTGTTGCCATCATTTCATTAAAAAATTAATCAAAGTTAACACGTTACAAAAATATGTATCTTTTAGAATGAAAATATGTGTTTTACAATAGTGAAAAAATATGTTTTATATTAAAATGTTAACAAAAATCACAGATGACGTAATTTAACAATACTTTTTGTATACCAAAATTTTGTGTTCAGTTGTGTTTAGTTGTTTGTCAATGCACCAAAAACTTGTCGGCGACAAAAATATGGTCATTTGATAGATAGAGCTAGTATCTCATCTCGTCATCTCGTAGATATCATTTAGGGCAAGTTTTTCAATTTGGATTGTGCTAAAATTAGTCTTTATTTAACATTCTTTTTTTACATATTTCAACATTAAGTCCCGTTAAACTGATTTATATCAGTTTGTCAACGGGTTCTTTTACAAATAATTTTTAGAGAATATAAACAGGTACATAAAATATACACATTATTATATTATATATACATACATCCACATATTTTTACATATATAAAATAAAGAACAGAGGAAAAACGAAAGAAAGAAGAAGAAAAAAGATTATAAAAATGGAAAAAACATTAAAAACGAAAATTAGAAATACGGACGTTAGTACAAAAAAATTCTTTCACATAACCATTTTTTTAGCATACATTTTCTTCTGAAAGTCAATTCACAGTTTTTTATTGAATTGGGTAACATGTTGTAAATTATTGGTACGAGGTATTCTAGAGTTCTTTGACCGTATTTATTTAGGTATCTGGGAATAACAAGTCCATCGTTTGCAGTTAGTCTTGTATTATGAATATGTACCACTATTTTATTATACTCAGATTGAGATGTATGCTGATTCGCAATTTTGAACTACAATATAGCACGAACAGATAATAAATTTACAGAGTTATATAGTAATGATTTTGATACATCATGTCTTTGTTCGTATTCAGCTTTGTTTAATAATAATGAGCCATTAAAAAAAATAAAGTGATTAAAAACTATAATTATTTGTTTTGTGTTTATCTCAGGAGGACCAGCTGAGGAAGTCAAGGAGTCTTCCTCGACCAGACAAAAGATGCGCCTAAGAGTCGGCAGAGAACCACATCTGGTGCAAATCAATGTGGACTTCAGAAACCAAGTCAAGTTGCAAGAAATTGGAGGCTATACACAAGAGGTACAAGATTTGTTAACTTAACCAAGAATGAATTAATGATGAATGTAAGTAAATCTAAATTCATTTGAAAGAGAGATTACGAAAACAGTGTGCAATAGAGTTGTGAATGATGAATACTTGGAGCAGGTGGATGAGTTTGTATATCTGGGTAGTATGTTTACGAGCTCTGTCTCTTTGCTGCCAGTGTTTAAGTCACGTAGCGTCCACAGGAAAACGAAATTAACCATATATAAGACCATTGTCAGAACTGTATTGGCATATGGATGTGAGGCGCTGACATTGACGGCAAAGATGGCTGAAATGCTGGATACTTTTGAAAGAAAAGTGTTAAGAAGAATATGTGGACCCGTGAAAGAGGGGGAACAGTGGCGCATCCGGCACAACAAAGAACTGTATGATACATATCAGGCCCCCAATATCTCAGCCCATATGAGACTCCTCAGGTTGAGATGGGCTGGGCATGTACAGAGAATGCCGGACACACGCGTCCCAAAAAGAATTATGGCTGGACACCCAGGTGGAAAGAGAAAAGTGGGAAGACCCAGACTGAGGTGGGAAGACGAAGTAAGAGGGGATGCAGCACAGCTTCTCCAGATAACAAACTGGAAGTCAGCCGCTGAGGACAGGAGGAGTTGGAGGCGAATGTTGCGGGAGGCCAAAGATCGATACGGGCTGTAGCGCCATCGAAGAAGAAGAAGTATGTTTACGAGAGATGGGAAGGCTGATAGATATATTAAAAGAGACTAATGAAAATTAGAGCGAATGAACGAAGAAAGGAGTGTAAAGAAAATATATGATGCAGATGTGAATGACAGAAGAAGTCGGGGACAGAAGAACGCCCGAGGAAGACATGGTACGATTAAGTGAATCAGATACTTGAGTTGGGCCATGTCAAGAATCAGAATAATAGAAAAATATCATAAAATTTTGTACTTCACGACTTAATACTTTTTTGGATTTCTATTTTTTAAATTATTTTTTGTTATTTTTATTTGAAATTATAGATAAAAAACATAATAATAAAAAAACATATCTTTATTCAAGTTTTAAGTTAAGTACTAAATCACATCATTTCTAAAATGGCACTTCTTTTTTAGAGATAAATTTCACCTGTCAGCCAAATTTTCGCGCTAGATTTTGCCGCAATTTTTTTCCCTTATGTATAAAGAAATTGTATGAACAACAAGAACAAGGTCATTCTCGTTCTTTACGTAACGAAATACTGGATAGAGTCTAGCCTCTCCGAATAATTCAAATTAATTCACTATGGCGCGCCGGGCATCAAAGATGGCAGACAAAATGGCTGCCACTTGATAATATGAACGGAGTCGTATTCAAAGTCTATATTTTTCATTGTTTTTTATATAAATCCATTGTGATTATTAGGAAGATCGTTTTATCTACATTATTTTGATGTAATTTTTGTGATATATCACAAAAGAAATGTTATAAAAATTGAGTTCGTAAAAAAGGTGAGAACTGTCAAATATTTTACGTCGTATTGAAAAAATATATTTTTCCTATGCTGGCTTTCAACAGGTTGATGATGAAACTAATATTTTCCATGCTTCCGAAAGTGTAATGATGATGAAACTAATGTTTTTCATCCATCCGAAAGTGTAATTATGATGAAACTAATGTTATTCATGCTTCCGAAAGTGTAATGATGATGAAGCCAATGTTTTTCATGCTTCCAAAAGTGTAATTATGATGAAACTAATGTTATTCATGCTTCCGAAAGTGTAATGATGATGAAGCCAATGTTTTTCATGCTTCCAAAAGTGTAATTATGATGAAACTAATGTTATTCATGCTTCCGAAAGTGTAATGATGATGAAATTAATGTTTTTCGTGCTTTCGAAAGTGTAATGATGATGAAACTAATGTTTTTTATACTTCACAAAAGTGTAATAATGGTGAAATTAATGTTTTTCATGCTTCTGAAAGTATAATGAAGATGAAATTAATGTTTTTCATGCTTCTGAAAGTATAATGAAGATGAAATTAATGTTTTTCATGCTTCTGAAAGTATAATGAAGATGAAATTAATGTTTTTCATGCTTCTGAAAGTATAATGAAGATGAAATTAATGTTTTTCATGCTTCTGAAAGTATAATGAAGATGAAATTAATGTTTTTCATGCTTCTGAAAGTATAATAAAGATGAAATTAATGTTTTTCATGCTTCTGAAAGTATAATGAAGATGAAATTAATGTTTTTTATGCTTCTGAAAGTATAATGAAGATGATATAAAAGTTTTTTATGTTTCCGAAAGTGTAATGATGATGAAACTAATGTTTTTCGTGCTTCTGAAATTCTAATAATTTATGTATTTTATTTAAGTTTTTATTCCAGCAGGACTGGGAGGATAGTGCAATCCCAGACTGCCATTTTACATTATTCAACTAAGACACAGGAAAATAAAAATTATTAAAAAGATGAAATAAAATGAGAAATAATAATTTTTTTTTTTTTTTTTAATTTAAAAAGAAAGACAAACATTCCCGGGTTACGAATAACCCAACAACATTTGAAAATCTCCTACTACCACCACACTAAGCGGAAGATGTTGCTTGTGTTGTGATGGAGGACTTAGCCAGCCGAGGAATCGAACACGGAACGCCTGGGTGGGACCCAAACGCGGTGCCCACTCAACCACTGACCGATCATGAAATCAATGTTTTTTATACTTTGGAAAGTGTAATGATGATACAAATTTTTCCAGGATCTGGACGATGATGCCGCATTCCTGATGGATTCCGGTGAGGAAATCTATGCTTGGCTCGGAAACCAGGCCACCAAGAGGGAAAGACAGTCTGTGCAGACAGCTATCACCGTAAGTACCTCCTTTTTTATTTTTTAAATTATATACTTATATACATACCTAATTTTTTTGATATTTTTATGTGACTTCTCCACTGTAAGGTATCTCTGAACTCCTCTCCAGAGATATTCTTATTTAGGAGTACTGGGACCAGTATCTCCAGTACTATTTAGTTAAAAGACTTGAAGGTTAAGGTAGGGGAATCTGACAAACGGACCACCCGTTTCTGCACAGTCAAGGGTTTGTTTTTTTCAGATATTTTTGGGCTCCCGACCAGAGGTGACTGCCAAATTCAACAGTGGGGCGCACTTGCGATTTATACAGGGTCAGCAGTTGTGTAACATCTGCAGTACCTACGTGCCCTGTACAGTACGCCAGTTTCTAAGAGGCTAACTTGACTCTGGCTTCAATAGAGCCCCTGTACTTGAGCTGTTCACTTAGAGTTACACCAAGTATATTAATGGAATATGAAATTGAATATTATTATGTTTTATTTCAGGAATACCTAAAGACAGACCCTTCAGACCGTACTCCAGAGAATGTGGTTGTCGTCTACGTTAAGCAGGGACATGAACCCACAATCTTCAAGAGGATGTTTGACGAATGGGACGCCGACATGTGGAACGTGAGTGACATCTGTTTTATTTTTACAAAGTTTAACAACCTCATTAATGCCATCTGTCTTTTTAAAATATCACTAAACTCAAGATTATATTTTATTATCACTAGCTGGGGTACCCGAGTTGATATGAGATTATGTAATAGGCCCTATCCCCCACCCATTCAAAAAAGGCTTTAAATGGTCCACAATGTTCCAGAACATTCCACAATATTCGAGATTGTTCTGGAATGTTCCACAATGATCTGGGATGTTTCAACAACATTCCAGAATGTTCCAAGATGTTCTGAAATGTTGTGAAATACTCTTGTATGTTCCGGACTGTTATAGAAATTTCTAGAGGGCGAAACTTCCAACCCTTATATCTTCAAAAGCACGCCCTTCAGGTAAAAACGGGAACCTTCTTCATGGATGGGGATAGAGCAGAGAGCTACCACACCATATAACTTCCTTGAACGTACCGGGACTCATTTCTGAGTTTTAACAGCACGCACGTTGTACACTTTCTTTTATAATATACCAGCTGACCCGGCAAACTTCGTACCGCCTCAGAATCAATAAATGTTGTGTTTAATTTATTAGCTGAAATAAATTAAGTTAAAATAAATACTCTAAGTTCAAAAAATGAAATTGCGCTGTTGACTAAGCACGAAATGTTCAGCACACTACACCATTGACAGTTCGAATTGATTCAAATTATGTCGACCAACGCACATTATTTGAAAAGCCGTTCCATACAAAATATATTAAAAAATTAATTTTCTTCATAATTATTTTTCCTGTAATTTTTACCGATATTTTAATAGTTATTCTGTTAATCGGGACGTAGATAAATCCAACAAATCAAAGATCATAAAAATCGGTTCAGCCGTTCTTGAGTTATAAATGGTGTAACTAACCCGACTTTGTTTTATATATTAAGAGGCTAGACTTTGAACGACACGCAGAACACCCGTGACTGTCATTCTGTCCCGCTCACAATAAGCTCACGCACACTTACAATACATGCGAATGCGAAATGTGCGAATGAGACAACGCTCAAATTTACCTGCAGAAATCGCTCGAAAAGGGGTTTATGGAGAATACACTTTTCTACACCAAAACTTTCACGAAATTGAAATTTTAAAAAATATATATTTTTTAGAAAGAAGAAGCTACGTCGGTAGCTTTTTATAATTTTATAATTCTTTATGAGAGTTGAGTTAGCAGCACTTTTTCCTTAAATAATATTTTTTGATAAATCGTACATGTTTGACAGTGAATGTTTACGTTAATACGAAACGCATCGAAAATTCGAAAACATACCGACACAATTTTCACCTTCTAGAAGGCAGTATAAAATATATATATTCAATTTGTGCAATTTTCGATGTAGAAAAGTGTTTTTTCCCGGACATCCTTTTTGTATGGGCCGAAAAGCGAAGTCTATCGTCTTAAGATGTATTGGTTATCCGACAGTGATTACAGCCTCATGAAGACCAATAAAAACCTTTTTTTATTTGGCAAGTCCCCGATAAATGCTGATTCTAGTTCCATTCCAACTTTTAAACAAATTATGATCAGTTGACAAAAATAGCAACATTACTTTTTGCTGATCACGACTTATTCAAAATCGGTAACCTCTCAAGTGTAAAAAAAACAATATGGCCATCAATAAAACAGTAATATTGCCTTTTACCTACGAGCGACATTTTCAAAATTGCAACTAAGATAATAATAAAAAGATATATTTTTTACACATATCATATTATACACGGTGTCTGGAAAATAGTGGTAAAAGCGACAAAAGTGGATTATAAGTACATAGTTATATTCTGATCTTTTTCACATTTTATATTAATTAATATTTTTATTTATTTTTTCAGAAACAAATTTCCTACGATGACATGAAGAGTCGCATTTTGGAGCAAAATGAGGTCCTGTAGAAGAATGTGAAAATATTTAAGAAACCAATGATTTTTTTACAGTAAATATTTTTAAGTACTAAACAATATCGTATATATTTATAATATACATACATTTTATATAATCACGCCTTATTTAAACAAGCACAAATTTTAAAATCAATGTATTCTTATAAAAAAATTATATTACACAAATAAATAATAAATATACATATTAAAAAAAATAATTGTTTATAATATATTTCTTTTACACCTTGCACAGCAGGAATATAATTTCACTCAGGGCTTTAACTATGTTGTGTGGAGGGACTTTCTGAGGAGATTAAGAAGTGAATATGGGTCTTGAGGAGATCCATGTTGTAGTAGGGAGGTAAATCCTTTCATAGCCGAGCTGTTGAACTCAAGAACGATTCGTAGAAGTAATAATAAAAAAATTCTCAAAATGTAAGAAATTATCATGTCCTTTTTTTACATTAGATCCACACAGGAGGCCCCGAGGAAAAAAAATTCTAACGGGGCCTATGTCATCTTTCGGGATACTGTACGGAGGATCTTTTTAAGGAAAGGAAGGAGAGAAAATACTGGGAAGGAAAAAAGTTATGAAGGGTGGGTAGAAATCTAAGCGTCGGTGTGTCCAGGGTGACAAACCTCACCCCTTGAACCCGGGCACTCCTGCTAAGTCACTGAATGTAGATTGACACCTGGAGTGACCTGTGGCAGATTTTAGTAAATTTAAAAAACCAAAATAGAAATAAATCATTTATTTATATCAAATATATAATATCTTTAACAATAAACACATACAAAAAAACATTTATTATTAAATTAATTGGAAATGGTTAAATTTTATAAATCATAACATCAGACAAGCGGTAAAGTAGGTATCAACATTATTTTATTAATCAAAAAATTCTTTATTATATTTATATTTCGTTTTTTTAATGTTTGACAGATGTCGTAATTTTCAAGTTTACCAATGTTCGAAAGGGAAATTTTTTCTTGAGGAATATATATATTTTTTTAAATATCCCAGTACAATAGAACCAGAAGACATAGCCACATATCCAATGACAACCCTGGTGAACTTTATTAAAGGGACTGGGTTGTTATTAAAGTATTGAGGTAAAATGGGAGATAGCACAATGGGCCTATGGCCTAAGTGCTCACGGGAACTGCTTGTAAACCGTCTCCGCCTAAAAAAAAAAAAAAATATCCCGTGATTTTTCAAATGTCTGCACAATTATAAATAATAAGTGAAGCTTTTTCAAAAGAAGAAGTAATTTCACATTGGTCATTTGTACAATTATGAGGGTGTTACCAGAGGATTCTAGACGTATTGACTCTTTTTTACAAAAAAACATACATTGGTTTTGAAAGATTGTTATTTTATCAGTTTTAAAATTTTGAAAAACTAAGGTTATTTTTAAGATACTAAGATTATACAGTGCATTGGCAGATTTGTTAAATTTTCAAACGATAGATTCTATTAAACAACACAAATTTCAAATCATATAATCATACAACAAAATAAATCAATACATAATCTAGTCAACACAGTTTTCAGAATTTTAATTTTAGTTAAATTAAAATCATTAAAAAATAAATCCGAGAATGTGTTTTGTGACAAAAATACCTCAGTTTTTCTATTTATTTAAGGTCTTACAAACTAAAATAATTCAAATTTTTAAAATCAGTGTTACTGTAGATATACTACCATTTACGATTTTAATTTAAATTAGCTTGCTTGTTGTCGTTATTTGATTAAAAAATTTAATTGAAATTCGTTGGTATTACATCAACGTGTAAAAAGACCTTTTTACATTGTTACAAAAATTAAAGGTAACATAATTTATTAATTAATTTAACAAAACTTTTTGTATTCCAAAATTTAGTGTTCCAATTTTTGTACGGCAGGGCTACGGGCGTCTAACGTGTTTTCTTTAAATTCTTTTTCATTTGCTTGTCAGTACACCAAAAACTATTTTTTCTTTTTTTTATAGTGAAAAACTCACAAGAGTCCCAACTGCTCCCGTCTGGAGCCAGTGAGACTATGGCATCCCCAATTAGGGTATGTTGTGAGGCTGAAGGTAAGCGGGGAAGGGAAGGAGATGGGGAAGAGGAAGGTGGGGAAGTACCTGGCTATTCAGATCTAGTCACTAAACACGGCGAAAGCCATTTCCAGCAAAGTTTCAATTCTGAATGGCGGTTTTAAACCAGAGTGATACTGAGAGTATCTTCCACTCTGGAATGTGCCGCAAATATACTATATATCATTTTTAATTAACCTCTTGCAGGCCGCAGCCCCCCCGGCGGGTCCGGATTTTTGAAGAGATTTTGCCCCTTATGTATAAAGAAATTGTATGAAGAACAAGGTCAGAATAGCTTGAACCATTCTCGTTCTGGACACAACGAAATACTGAATAGCATTTAGCCACTCTGAATAATTCAAATTAATTGCCAATGACGCGCCGGGCATGAAAGATGGCGGACAAAATGGCTGCCGCTTGATAATATGATAGCTGTCATATTCAAAGTCGATATTTATTCATTGTTTTTTATATAAATCCATTGTGGAAAGCATAGATTTGAGTGATTATTAGGAAGTTCGTTTTATCTGCATTATTTTGATGTAATTTTTGTATTATATCACAAAAGAAATGTTATAAAAATTGAATTCGTAAGAAAGGTGAGAACTGTCAAATACTTTACGTTGTAATGAAAAAATATTTTTTTGCCGGCTGTAGTCCAGGGACAAGGCTTTTCTGGAAGAAGGTGATGACGAATGCGATCAAATAAGCAAAATATGCATGTGAGGCCAATTTTGACCTCACTGATCTAGATTCTGATGATGAAAAAGAGGTACAAATTGTAAATTTACCGTGGCCACAGTTTCAAAATGAAGCATTTATGGAATATTTTGATGGTGACGAGTGATCATTTGATTTCTTTTTCTTCAGAACCTTTAACCGTTAATTAAAAAAAAAAATCGAACACATTTTTTTTTTATGTTTTGTAAATGAGAATGGAAAAGTGTTTTTTTTTATTTATAGAGAAACCTCACAAGAGTCCCAACTGCTCCCTTCTGGAGCCAGTGAGACTATGACATCCCCAATTGGAGTATGTTGTGAGGCTGAAGGTAAGTGGGGAAGGGAAGGAGATGGGGAAGAGGAAGGTGGGAAAGTACCTGGCTATTCAGATCTAGTCACTAAACACGGCTAAAGCCATTATTAAGCAACGTTTCAATTCTGAATGGTGGTCTTACACCAGGGCGATACTGGAGGTATCTTCCACTCTGGAACGTGCCGCAAATATAAGATATATTATTTTTATTAATTAATTGTGAAATAACACAGATTAATCAAATAAAATTTATTTGCGCACGCCGGATTCGAACCCGCGACCTTCCGAATGGGAGTCAAGTGTCTTACCACTCGACCACGGACGGTCGTCAAATCGTCGTGTTACTGCATTTTTTAAATATATTTATTCAGTCTGCGCAGCATTAGTACTTCGAGTAGCCTGTTTTCTTTTCCTAGGTCCCATCTTTGAATATAACAAAATTATTAACCTATTTATTTAACCGCTTGGACACATAAGCTTGTTTTCACGATAATTTAACGTAGGTAGACATAGGAATGACGTATGTCCCGTACCTGAGTTATTAAAATATCTATAATTCTTGATTCGATTCAAAGTATTAGGCAAGCACTTCAAATGAATTCACTAATTTAAATATTTTCTAAAATAGAATTTTGATTTAGCAATCATTGTTTTGCAAAATGTCATTCTCAAATTTTGACATTTTATATTAAACAGTATATAATTATTATTTTTAATATATGGAATATAGCTAGCTCTATAAATTATAGCCTATATGTTATTCTGATGTATGAACTATATTATTGTAAAGTTTCATTAAAATCCATTCAGTAGTTTTTGCGTAACAAACGAGTAACAAACATACATACATCCATACAAACTTTCGCGTTTATAATATTAGTAAGAAGATAGTAAGATTATTTGGTAGACATTTTGAATTATTCAGAAAAGCCATTTATTAGAAGAAATCCTCTAGATATATGTGAAAGTGTACCTTCTATCTGGTACAATACTCAGATTACTCATAAAAACTACCAAATTAATTATAATGTACAAACACAAAGTGAAAACGAAAAATTGATGTTTTCTGGGTCACTAGTAGGAATTTAAAAAATGTCTCCATGCTTCCAGATGATATTTAATACGTAACACACAGTCACGTGTAACTACAGGAGCGATTTCGGTCCAAATTTAAACCACTTTAATTTTTCTAGGATTGCTTTCGGTCCAAAAATGGACCAATTTTCGGACCATTCGTAAAACATTTATTGTAGTTATTTGAAACATTTTCATGGCCAGCAATTTATTCTATCAAATAGTTGATAAAATAGACTTTATGTCTATGGCCTTATCGATTGTCTTTGAATTATTCTGCGTTTTGGCGGTTCGATATTATCGGCACTATATATATTTATAATATATTTTAAATTCTGACTTTTGATTTGATGTACACGTACAAAAAACTGGTTTTATAGTATATATTTGCATCTGTGGTTATTAAACAGGCCATAGAGAACATAAAAACGTACAACATATTCAATATAGATATTAAAAATATCCACTGGCGGCAATTTCAAATCACTAAAGCACAAATTTCGCGCATTTATAAAGTTAAAGATTTTTTAGTAATTTTTCTATCCATTTTAAAAATGATTAAAATATAGGTGAATTCATTGGCTGTATAGCAATATATTTTTTTATGTGTTTATTTACACAAATGTGGAGTAATGATTTTTTTAATGTGGACGGAAAATTTTCAAAATTAACCTTTTCGTACCGGAAAGAAACAAATCACACATGATCCGAAGGGGGTTCACTCAGGGCCCCAATTTGTTTTGCTTATTAGTGGGTGTTAACGACAAAATTTTTTAAATTTTTTTTTTGTAATAATTAAAGAAAAGTATATTCCAACACATTCTAGTGATAATTATGCAAATAATTCGATAAATAATATTCTAATTAATATAGACCATAACGCATATTTTTTCATAGAAAACAGAGAAGGTGGCCGATAGCGAGCATCACTCCTTATTCCCGATTCTCGACTGGCGATTGGCGATTACAGCGTCCGCGAACGTGGCTAGTTTGTTGCGCAAACTGGTAAGGCAAAATGGTAAAACGATAATAAGGAAGCTAGCATGACTCACTTATTACAATACTGCCCTTTCTATTAAAATGCAACATTTACCGATCGGCTACAAGCGCAGGTTAGTTACTTGAAGTGAAGTGAAGTGGGGATACGAACGGGGAAATTTCACGCGATCCCACAATATGAAAATAGTTTACTTTGCGCTTGTACAGTCAGTTTTGCAGTACGGCATAATCGCCTGGGGAAGCATATATAAGAATAACCTGTATCCGATAGTAACAACACAAAAAATGATCATGAAAGTTATTATTAAAAAACCAAGAATTTTTCCAACCAAGGAACTTTTTGAAAAATTTAAAGTCCTCTCGGTTACAAAACTATTTGAAAAAAATGCAATTTTAACAGTTTTTAAGGAATCTGAAGTGTCCTCAACACGAAGTAAAAGACCTAGAACATCTGGGAACATATATGTACCTAGATGCAACACGACAGCTGCACAACACCATTATGAATATGTAGGCCCAAAGCTATTTAACGATTTACCCGATACAATAAAATGTGAAAAAAACTATTTTAAATTTAAAAAAAAACTCTCGTTGTATTTTTACAGATAAGCAACAGATTGACTTATTTTTTATCGATGATTTTCAGATATATTCCGTATTCTGTTGCTAATATTTTGTTGATATTCCATTGCTATAATATATGTATTTTTCTCATTGTACAATATTTTGTAATATCTTACAGTATTTTTGAAAGTATTTTACTTCCATTTTGTAACTATACATATTATCTATAAGCAGTTCTAAATGTATAACATAAGTAGATAGACTAGCTCCCCAGTTAGACTCGAGACTATTTCTTTACTAATTGGGTAACTAAAATTGATGAATGATATGTAATGAAATGATGTTATAATTGTAAATGATATTATATGTTATAAATAAATATTTTTTTTTTTTTTTTTTAAAATGAGGTGGGGCGGGGGAATTAAATATTTCGCCAGAATTCGATATAATTTATTTAATATCTAAAAAAGTAGTACTGTTATATACATTTTTTAAATGCAGGTCGATAACTGAATAGCGTTTCTAGAAATACCTAAATTATTGATTATATGGTCTAAAAAATCACTCAGATACAGGGTAAAACTCTAGTTAGTGTAGATGTTTAACCCCGTTCCGGTGTGGAAGTGTTAATTTTCAAAAGTGGCGAGCGCTCAAGGCGATTTTTTATATTTCTCTTTATTGCTCCAGTAGGTAAATAATACTTGATTTAAGGTGAGCATTAGAATATTGCTTTAAAACTTAGTATTTGGAGATGTCTGAGTAATCAACTGATCGATCAATTTTCACTAAAGCACAACGACTGTGATAATTAAAAATCTTTTCAGATTTGCAATCTTGAAATTGCATTTTCAACAAGTTCCAATTCTTTTTTAAATTCATAATCAGGATGCAATTGTTTAAACTTGTCTAAATTTTCCGTAACTTGACTTTCGCAAACCGACGCTCCTTTATCTATCAAATACTCCACCATCTGCCATTCTTCGCACTCTATGGCACGAGAGAGAGCTATACCGCCTTGCGCGTTTACATCAGCGTTTTTATCCGCAAGCAGCCGTACTATATTCCAGGATTCGAACTCTGAAGCAATGGTTAGAGCTGTTTCTTCTAAATTGTTCATCTTGTGAAGGTTTGCTCCTTGTTTAAGTAAACACTTAACCGCGGTGAAGTTGCCTTCATAAGAAGCTAGCTGCAGTACAGTAATTCCAGCATCGTCTGCAGCGTTGATATCAGCACCCTTCTCAACCAAGAACTTTATTACCGTTACGAAACCTGATTCCGATGCTTTATGTAGAGCTGTTCGTCCAGTTTCGTCTTTCGTTTCGATGTCAACACCACATTGCGTTATGAGATAGTCTACCGTTGGTAAATGACCTCTCACAGCGGCCCTGTGCAATTCCGGCAACAACTCTTCATCTTTGGCTTTACATTTAACATCGTCCAAATTGAGAATATCCATGTTTTCGTTGCCGGAATTTAATTCTGCACCGTTGTCAATGAGATATTCTACCACTCGAAAGTGATTATAGGGTGCAAAGAGTATTACAGAGTCATTGATCTGTTTGTGCATGTTGAAAGTGATTTCTCCTGTTAGAGAAAATCCTTTTTTTGCAGCTCTGTATAAAGCGGACAAACCATCTTTAGCAATTAATTTGACGTCAGCACCATTCTCTACAAGATATTTCACTGTTCGCAAGTGTCCGCCTCGTGCTGCTCTGTGCAAAGGAGACAGCCCATCTTTATCCAAAGCATCGATGCTAGCGTTTTTCTGGACGAGGAGTTCGACTGTTGGAAGATATCCTTCTTCAGCTGCTTTATGAAGGACAGAAACCTCATCTTTACAAATGGCATTAACAACAGCGTTATGTTCGATGAGATATTGAACTATTGGGAGGTGACCATTTTTTGCTGCCTTGTGTAGGGCAGTCAACTTGGCTCCATCAATAGCATTGACTTTAGCGTCATGCTGGATGAGGTGTTGAACTATTGCTATGTGACCTTCTTCTGCAGCCCTGTGCAATGCGGAGATGCCGTAAGTATCTGCAATGTTGACATCAGCGCCGCTTTGAATAAGGTGTTGAACAATCTCTTGATGACCTTCCGCGGCAGCCCTATACAACGCGGTACGTCCCAAGAAATCGACAGAGTTCCGCATCAGTTCAGACTGCAGCATGAGGTATTCCACCACAGGGAGTTTGCCTTTTGCTGCAGCCCATTGCAGGGCAGTGAAGTTATGGTTGCTTTCAGAATTTGGTGCTGGTGGATCGACTGTACTTACAGTGTTGACCGCTGCACCACGCCCCACGAGGTATTGGACTACTTGCAGATGACCCATTCCCGCAGCCATTTGTAGCGGTGACAGATGAACTTTACCTAGGTGGTCGATGACAGCATCATGCTCAACGAGATATTCCACTACTGGCAGATGACCTGACATAGCCGCCGCCTGCAAGGCTGACTGGCCGGTGTTATCTACGCAGTTGACATCAGCATTGTGCTCAACGAGATGCTTCACTAACGGTAAGTTGCCAAGTTGCGCCGCAATCAGCAGAGCAAAGTGTCCACATTTATCCATCATGCTTATGTCAGCTTCGTGCGCTAAGAGATACTCTACGGTGGAACAGTGCCCTTTCTCCGCTGCGTACATGAGAGCGGATTTGCCGCTAGTGTCGCGCACGTTGACGTCTGCTCCGTGTTCCACAAAGTGCCGAACGATGTCAATTATGCCACGGCCGGCCGCGATCTGCAGAGGTGTCCGGAACATGCCGTCGGCTTCGGCCATTAGCTCGGCGAAGGGTACCACGGTCATCTTCTGGAGCAGTTTCACAACTTTGAGGTCACCGCAGTGAGCGGCCCAGTGCAAAACGGTAGGGTAACTTGGATTTGTGGGCACCACATCCTTCACCAGGAATACGTGTTTGAGTTCGGTCGGGTTAAGTTTATCACATAAGGCTTTAATCTGACAGAAGTCTTGATTGCGTATGGCTTTGAAAATCTGCGCACTTACTTCTGATAGCACTTTAATGACTGTCTCGAGAAGTCTCGCGTTATCGCCTGACTCTTGTAAAAACTTAGAAATTTGCGATTTGGACACGTCTCGATTCAGTAAACTCGCAAAGACAACCCTTTTCTTGAGATCTTCGGAACACCCTTCGATGCTCTGAAAAATAGTTTCCATGATTCTGTTAAAGACTGCCTTATCCTTTGATGTATCCTTCGTTCGTTTTAATGGAATGTCTGTTACGTAATAATTGTAATTGTGCCTTTGCATTATGCCCCGCACCAATCCAGTTTCAACATATTGATGAGACAAGCATCCGTCAACCACATTCAGCGCAGTGTGATGATTATTGTCAGATTGTGTAATAAACGAGACGAAGGCTTCCTGCGCATCCGTTGAAACTGTGTTAATACGGCAAAGAAGGAATTTGATAATATATTCGTTCCTCTCTCGGACAGCAATATGTAGAGCAGTTTCACGTCTTGAATTCCCCAGCACGACACTGCCTTCGAGCAACAATCGACTAATATGCTCGGCATTTTCTTTTTGTACGTGCTCTCTCATTTGAATATCTTGTAACGTGTCATTAATGAACAAGCGGATTATCTTACTATTGGGAAGCAGTAGTATTTCAGGCAGAGTACTTCCTTGAATAGTGGGCATTTGTAGTGGCGACCGTGTTCCTTAAGCCAGTAGACGACCGCTTGCGCACAGAAGTATTCTGCATACGTACGGTGAACAAATTGAAATTCTCCATTATTTCTCTTGGATTCCAGCAAGCCCTGTCTGTTCATCGAATCAAGAAATTTTTCTGGAATATCTTTGAAAAATTTATTAAAAAATATATTAAAGAAGCTTTTAAAACCCAGTTTGTTGTGAGTTTCATTAATATAGTCCAACATTTCTTCTTCTGTGTATGTATTCAACTGAGATCCTAGCAATGTTTTTTCATTGAAATAAATGTCATATTTTAGTTTTATAAAGCATTTATACAGTTTGGGTACATTATTAATATCGAATTGTTTAAATAAAAGGTCTTGCGACTGGGCCGACAGATTCCTTTGCGGCCTGAAGACCTCGGCCAGCATCCTCAGCTGTAGAGGAATTCCCATGAAGGAACTAATGTCTCTCCGGAGTACTCTCTTCGCTTGTCGGAGCAACTCTTCGGCATTCACTGTCAGTCTTCCCTTCTGTTCCTCTCCGGAACCTTCCAGCTCGAGACGTAGACAAGTTTGCCAAAACTTAACTAAAAACCTTACCTGTTCTTCTCCGATGACTTCATCAAAATTCGTAGAGAAAAGATTTAATTTTCTTTCTAAAAGTTCTTTTAAATACTTTCGCACGGTTAAAAATATTTGGACTGCTGGCTTATTTTTCAAAAAAATTAGAAGCAGGATAATCTTTTCTACAGCACTGTCCTTTTGTTCGACATAATCATCTAATTCGTCGAATCCGTCAATCATTAAAACGATTCGCTTGGATTTCGTCTTGCTTTCTAGAAAGTGCTCTAACAACTTGTGAACCGGACCGTCGTTAATCCGACTGCAACACTCGCTTAATAAAAATCTTGCAACGTTTTGAACAGTGAGAACCGCTGGTATTCTAGCTATGTGTTGTTTGAATTGCTTCAATTCAATGTGTATTATAAATGGGGATGTGATGTACCACGACAACATTGCGAGCGCTGTTGTTTTGCCCATCCCGGGCTCATCCGATAGAATCACCAAGTTGCGATCTGTTTGGCTTAATGTTTGTTCGTCTATCGGTTCGAAAGAGTCCTTGGACTCAAAAGAGCGCAGATCGTCTATAGATCCGTGGGAATATCGCCACTCTACTCTATGGCTTCCCTCGCTTTGATCAAACTTTACAAAATGAATATTTTTATCTGTCAAATTCTGATTAATAATGTCGCCCTCTTCTTCAATCGTGGCTGCAATCCGTACATTCTTCAAGAATGCTTCCTTAACCGTTTGGTTCTCTATCAATTCAGACAGTGACGACTTTTCTTCGTCATTGCAAATAACAAACAGATCTTCGGTAGGCTTGCTAGCAAACAGTCGCAAGTCGATACAAACTCGGTGTAAAAACTTCCTTGGTAAATAGAAACCTTCATCAAATATATGTTTGCAGTAAATTTCTTCACCGGATACATCAAGCAGGTAAACTGTTTTATCTCGGTTCTTCTTGCAGGTTTCTTTAAACGCGAGTTCTGCGTCTCCCGCGGCGACGATGACTTTGTTCCCATTGAGCTGCTCCCAGTCAGAACGAGTCTCCAACTCCTCGAGACTTCTGCTCATCACCACAACGATATCGGGTGACTCTACGCAATACAGAATAAACGCTTTACTAGTTTTGATATGTAATTTAAAGAATGGCATCTGTAAATTAACGAGAGCGGGACGCGTGTCGTTTATGTGAATGGTATAATTTTCGACAGTGGCAAATTTTTTCAAGCCATCTGAACTTAAGATTTGATCGATTATGATATTATCATTGGAAAAATCCTCTCCCAAAAACTCTCGAAAGCCGTATGTTTTATCCCCAGTAATTATCACATTATTTCGTGCTAATATTTTATTTTGCGATTCAATTGTTAGATCCTTAAATTTAACAATACCGTCTGATTCTATGGTTTTAATAAACTTAAAAGAGTTGCCCAATGGTCGTGATGCTATAAAAACTAGTTTCATCGAGTTAGAACTTTCGTGATCAAACAATTTTTTGAAGTCTTCTATATTAACAAAAGATGAACACGTGCCGTCTACCACAATCAAGTAATCTTTGTTCATAGGCCATTTGTACATTTGATTAAGTTTTTGCAACTGCGTCCAGTCTATGAAGGCATAATGTCTGTCGTTTGTATATTTTTTGATGCTGCGGTCACGGGAGTCGAATTCACTTCTTTGAATCTGATGAAGGAAGTTTCGTAGTCTGGTCATCTGATATGTGCTGTCTCGTTTCTGCGAGACTACGCAGAAAACTCGTTCGTCATCAGAGATCAGAAAATCTCGGAAACCCATAGAATCCTTAAAGTCCAGACAGCACTTGGGCAATGAGTCGAGGTAACTCTGTCCTTCTGCATAGTAAATGAAGTCTGCAGCATGAGGAAAAACCATAATTTGATTTTCCACAACTTGTGTGAACTTTGGCTTCATCCATCGCATCAATTGTTTCAAGCGCTTGCAGAGTACATCTAACGATTCTCCTCGCTTGCATGTTATCATTCGGTTCTGATGATCGATTTCAAAATTGGGGAACAGTTTGTTATTCTCCAATAATTTAAGATTCTTCTTAGCGAATTTCTTCATAATTATCATTTCTCTTTTCTGTTCTTTTAACTCATATAACATGTAAAGCATTCGCAATTCGTCTTTTGAAAAAATTCTAAAATATTTTAAAATTTCAGCATTTTCCCGTGACAATTCCACAACATTTTTCCGATAGAATTTTTCGACGAGGAATTCATTTTCGTCTTTATCATCACGTTCCTCGAAAAGTTTATTATATTCTTCCATGCTTTTTGGCCAATCTAATACTTGACCGATTTTCAATTTATCATCTTTGAAGGCATCCACAAAATTAGTCATTGCATGAGTCGCTAGTGTATAACTAATGTTATTATTTATCCAAGAGAAGCTTGACAAGTCGATATAAATATGGTAAATCGCTCCAAGATGCACTCCACAAGTGTTGATGCGGTTCGGTGCTGATAGATATACATTAATATCTAGTTCGTCCAACAACACGTTAATTGCGTATCTGTCGTAATAATCGTCCTTAACTCGATCCAACATGTCCCTCGCTCCCGGACTATCAAAACCGACGGTCTTTGCGTGTATGCCGTCATCGGAGTTTTTAACTAAACAATCCTCGTCGATGGCTAAATACTTTACAGAAAATGCCGTTATTTGAGAAAGCCAGGCTCCTAGGGAGTGTCCTGTGATTGCAAGCGTATAGTGCCCGTTTTTATCGTTGACCGATTTAATAGCTTCACGTATATGCTCCACAAACGTTATAGCGGAATTCATGCAGGGTGTGTATTGTGTGCCGAAGATTCCTCGCGCGTCCGTGTACAACGCTCCGGAGCAGAAAGGGTCGGTTCCGCGGTGAGCCACCACAACTTGTTGCGGGCCAGTATTCACAAAGGTTGCGCCAAAGTAGCCATTAAACTTAGCCGTATTTGTAGCGGTGATTAGAATTCTCCATCCATCTAGCTTACCCTCCAGGAGAATCCTTTTTCCATATGTTGCATCCGATTCTTTGGCAGTCTTCGGGGTGTAGATCAAGTTTGCCAACTTCACCAAGATTTGGATAGCCGGGTGTGGTTCTGCATCCAGAAAGTCCTCTGGACACTTCAGCGAGGGTTCTAGGAGGGCATCCATCAATAGTTGTTTCCATCCATCTTCCATTTCCAAATTCTTGTCGACTTCCATGACTCCTATTTCTGAAACATTATTTAGTGATACATTACATTCATGGTAATTAAATTTTCTAACTTCTTTACAGAACTTTTCGTACCATTGTCCGATATGTTGGCTAAATAAGAAGGTAGCGCAACGTGGCAGTTACGCCTTTATATAGTGAATACGGGGAAACACAGAGGCCGGCAGCCAAACTGTTGTGATAGCTTTCCATTGTCCGATATGTTGGCTAAATAAGAAGGTAGCGCAACGTGGCAGTTACGCCTTTATATAGTGAATACGGGGAAACACAGAGGCCGGCAGCCAAACTGTTGTGATAGCTTTCCATTGTCCGATATGTTGGCTAAATAAGAAGGTAGCGCAACGTGGCAGTTACGCCTTTATATAGTGAATACGGGGAAACACAGAGGCCGGCAGCCAAACTGTTGTGATAGCTTTCCATTGTCCGATATGTTGGCTAAATAAGAAGGTAGCGCAACGTGGCAGTTACGCCTTTATATAGTGAATACGGGGAAACACAGAGGCCGGCAGCCAAACTGTTGTGATAGCTTTCCATTGTCCGATATGTTGGCTAAATAAGAAGGTAGCGCAACGTGGCAGTTACGCCTTTATATAGTGAATACGGGGAAACACAGAGGCCGGCAGCCAAACTGTTGTGATAGCTTTCCATTGTCCGATATGTTGGCTAAATAAGAAGGTAGCGCAACGTGGCAGTTACGCCTTTATATAGTGAATACGGGGAAACACAGAGGCCGGCAGCCAAACTGTTGTGATAGCTTTCCATTGTCCGATATGTTGGCTAAATAAGAAGGTAGCGCAACGTGGCAGTTACGCCTTTATATAGTGAATACGGGGAAACACAGAGGCCGGCAGCCAAACTGTTGTGATAGCTTTCCATTGTCCGATATGTTGGCTAAATAAGAAGGTAGCGCAACGTGGCAGTTACGCCTTTATATAGTGAATACGGGGAAACACAGAGGCCGGCAGCCAAACTGTTGTGATAGCTTTCCATTGTCCGATATGTTGGCTAAATAAGAAGGTAGCGCAACGTGGCAGTTACGCCTTTATATAGTGAATACGGGGAAACACAGAGGCCGGCAGCCAAACTGTTGTGATAGCTTTCCATTGTCCGATATGTTGGCTAAATAAGAAGGTAGCGCAACGTGGCAGTTACGCCTTTATATAGTGAATACGGGGAAACACAGAGGCCGGCAGCCAAACTGTTGTGATAGCTTTCCATTGTCCGATATGTTGGCTAAATAAGAAGGTAGCGCAACGTGGCAGTTACGCCTTTATATAGTGAATACGGGGAAACACAGAGGCCGGCAGCCAAACTGTTGTGATAGCTTTCCATTGTCCGATATGTTGGCTAAATAAGAAGGTAGCGCAACGTGGCAGTTACGCCTTTATATAGTGAATACGGGGAAACACAGAGGCCGGCAGCCAAACTGTTGTGATAGCTTTCCATTGTCCGATATGTTGGCTAAATAAGAAGGTAGCGCAACGTGGCAGTTACGCCTTTATATAGTGAATACGGGGAAACACAGAGGCCGGCAGCCAAACTGTTGTGATAGCTTTCCATTGTCCGATATGTTGGCTAAATAAGAAGGTAGCGCAACGTGGCAGTTACGCCTTTATATAGTGAATACGGGGAAACACAGAGGCCGGCAGCCAAACTGTTGTGATAGCTTTCCATTGTCCGATATGTTGGCTAAATAAGAAGGTAGCGCAACGTGGCAGTTACGCCTTTATATAGTGAATACGGGGAAACACAGAGGCCGACAGCCCAACTGTTGTGATAGCTTTCCATTGTCCGATATGTTGGCTAAATAAGAAGGTAGCGCAACGTGGCAGTTACGCCTTTATATAGTGAATACGGGGAAACACAGAGGCCGACAGCCCAACTGTTGTGATAGCTTTCCATTGTCCGATATGTTGGCTAAATAAGAAGGTAGCGCAACGTGGCAGTTACGCCTTTATATAGTGAATACGGGGAAACACAGAGGCCGGCAGCCCAACTGTTGTTACAAATGTCAACCGTGTACATATGAGGGGATCAATGATTTTTTTTTCTTTACATTAACTCCACACAGGAGGCCCTGAGGAAAATAATTTCCCTCAGGGCCTATGTCATCTTTGAAGATGCTGTGAGAAGGAGGAAACACAGAGGCCGGCAAATCGTTCCACAGCCGAGCTGTTGAACACAAGAACGAGTCGTAGAAGCGTTCCGTTCTCATGTGACAAATGTCAACTGAGTACATATGTTGGGCTCGCGTTTGGCGTGTTTCCCGACTATGCACCGGTGCCGAGGGGATCAATGACGCTAGCTCCTCGGAGCATCTTCCATTGAATAACGGTAGAACAAGGATAGCATTCCCACCTGACACCTGTGCTCTAAAGATTGCAATCCGTTTGTTAAGACAGGAGAATCTATCAAGCGGACCGCCCGTTTCTGCACAGAGTCCAGGGTGTTTTTCAGGTACATCGGGGCTCCAGACCAGAGATGGCTGCCAAATTCAACCGTGGGGCGCACTTGCGATTTGTACAGGGTTAGCAGTTGTGTACAATTAAAGTATCTGCAGGCCCTGTACAATACGCCCAGTTTCTGAGAGGCCAAATGATGCTAGTTCCTCGGAGCATTTTCTGTTGAAATACTGGTAGAACAAGCATTCCCACCCGATGCCTGTCCTCTAAAGATTGCAATCCGTTTGTTATAGAAGAATCTATCAAACCGACCGCCCATTTGTGCACAACGTTGAGGGTTTTTCAGGTATTTTCGAGCTCCAGAGGCCCTACCACGCTTGCTTTATAACAATCGGTAGGATAACTATCGGTAACTTCTCATCATTCCCTAGCATGACTACAGATCGCCAACGAATACGTGACAGTTCACAATGACTAAGTGTCCTTAACATATTCGACATCAACTGTTGTTTGTACTTTAGCGATGTGCAGTTATCCTAGGAAACGATGAGAAGTTACCGATAGTTATCCTACCGATCGTTATAAAGCAAGCGTCCTAGGGCCTCTGACCACAGGCGGCTGTCAAATTCAACTGTGGGGCGCACTTGCGATTTGTACAGGGTTAGTAGTTGTGTACTATGTACTAGTTGAGAAGAGTCATGCCCGGGTCGGTTAAATATATGTGCGATTGCTGAAAATGTAGAAATTGACAAAGAATGCATACGTCAAATTTTATACATTCTATCATGCAAAAAGTGCGTGTCAAAAAAGTTTTTAAAATTCTCAACAAGAGCTATTTATTATTTATTTATTTGATGCAATATTTTTACATTTTATAATAAAATTCAATAATGTTAGCCTCACTAGGTGGTTTACCCGTGCTGAGGCCTCCATTTTATCTACAAAAATTTTTACACAATACATTTAAAAATATATGAAAAACATAAGATTAAGATACTTGGTACCTTACAGCGGTGATTATTTATAATAAATAAACAATACATAACACAGCATGTATGACGTACGAAGCAATGCAACAATTTCACAATATCGTTACCAAAGTAGCTCTAAATCAGGTACTATTTATTTGTATTCATAGTTTCTATTTATATTCTATATTTATAGTTATTGTTTTTATATTTCAGCATGAGTTGTTTAAGACATGAGCGCGATGTATACTAGTATTGTCGTATAATATATTTTGTACTGAAAACATGTTTTAAATTAGTGAAAATAATCATGCTTATATCTATATGTATTATAAGTTCACACTTCTCAACACATTTCTATATCTTTATATTGTAAATCTTATTGTTATTCCTCTATCTTGTTATCAGATACCTTGTTTACACTTTTCAACGCTCCCAACTTACCTACTTATCCCATACTCTATAATTCTGAATATATTATTTGTTACCAGGTTAATTCGGTAAATCCGAATAGCACATATGCTAACAGATTACTTTTTTGCATAGTCACAAAAAAAAATGTATGTATGTTTTTTATATATTTCTTCATAACACAACTCAATTTCAAAGAAAAATGAATTTTCTTGTTTTTATCTTTGTTTTTGTTTTTGTTTGCAATTATGTACTTAAGGAATAATATGAACTAAACCTGTCAATTTGTCTGTCCTGGAACGGGAAACTTTCCTAGTTGGACAGGCAAAGCTTCCTAATTTGTAACTTGTACTTTCTTTTGTATCTATCTATAAATAAATAAAGATAAATTAAACTTAAAAACAGATATAATTAAAGTAAAATTAAAAATAAATAATATTATATAAGGTTAAAATAGGTATATTTATATTATGTGTTGTGTGTTTGTGGGTGATTATGTTTTATATTGGTTTTGTGTGTTACTTTATGTTTTATTATTTTATGCTATGAGATTTTGGTAATATTGTATTTTTTGTTCTTTAATCCATTTTGTAATTTTGTGTCGGAATTTATTTTTGTTTTCCTCAATTCTATTTTCGAGTGTTAGACTGTTGAATGCTTTTATAGCGTGATATTGGTAGTGTCTTTGTCCAAAGCTTGTATTTACCGTCGGAGTTTTTATGTTTTCTTTGTACGCTTGTCTAATTTAATAACAACAGCTCGCAAAACTGTTTGTACTGACACTTTGTACTGCTATATTTGCCGGATCTTGCGTTGTGTGACTTCTGTGTGTTCCTTAAGAGGCTAGACTTTGAACGACACACCCGCGTCTGTCATTCTGTCCCGCTCACAATAAGCTCACGCACACTTATAATACATGCGAATGCGAAATGTGCGAATGAGACAACGCTCAAATTTACCTACAGAAATCGCTCGAAAAGGGGTTTATGGAGAATACACTTTTCTACACCGAAACTTTCACTTAATTGAAATTTTTAAAAATATATATATTTTAGAAAGAAGAAGCTACGTCGGTAGCTTTTTATAATTTTATAATTCTATATGAGAGTTGAGTTAGCAGTACTTTTTCCTTAAATAATATTTTTTGATAAATCGTACATGTTTGACAGTGAATGTTTACGTTAATACGAAATGCATCGAAAATTCGAAAACATACCAACATAGTTTTCACCCTCTAGAAGGCAGTATAAAAAAAATATATTCATTTTGTGCAATTTTCGATATAGAAAAGTGTTTTTTCCCGGGCGTCTTTTTTGTATGGGCCGAAAAGCGAAGTCTATTGTCTTATACTATCTACACACCATGCTGCGAACAGCAGCTTTTGGCTTGTAGGAAGGTTGGAGAATGTCTCCCGTCTCTTTTTTTCCCATGCGAACCCGTAACACTCTGTTTCACGTTGACTGCAAATTGGAAGAAAGCGTCTGCCGTTAGTACCAACCGAGGAAATGAGATGGTGATATTGAATTTGTTGTGTTAATAAAAGAGACAGAAGACAACGTGAAACAGAATGTTACGGGTTCGCACGAGGAAAAGGGAGACAGGAGACAATAACCAGCTGCTAACAGCCGGCAGCACCGTGTGTAGAGCCCATTAAGGTGAAATCTGCATCAAAAGGAACAAGATTTGAGTCTGTTGAAGCTGTGAAAGAGAAAGCGGCAAGCGGCCTGAAGGAGCTGACAGAAGAAGTCTTCCAGCACTGTTTCGAACAATGGAAGATTAATGTGGAGCTTTGTAGAGATAGAGGAAGGGTGTTTAAAGAAGGGAACAATAAAAAAATATGCATGAAATCAAAATCATCAAATGTTTTAAAGTGTCTGTCTCGTTTCTCTCGTTATAACAACTACATCTCGTATGTAAGTGTACCCTATATGTGGTACAATACCCAGATTATTCTTTCAGACCACCAAATCAATTACATGCACAAAAACTTGTATTGAATTAAATAATTGATGTTTTGTGGGTCACCAGTAGTATATTTCAAACGCCGTTCTTCCATGGAGCTACGTTCAAGCGACGCGATCGCCGCTCGTCTGTATTTTCAATACTGTTATTAGTGTTTGAAATCGCCGCCAGGCGCTGCACTAGCAAAATAGTGTGACAGGTAGCGGTAGCGTCGCTTGGAAGTAGCTACGTGAACGATGGGCGAAAATGTCATATTAATGTACCGGACTGTTATGCTTCCTGGTGTTACTTTATAGCATACTAGCTGATACCGGGCATTCATTGCAATGCTAATTAAATAAATAAATTGTTTCTCTCTTCGTATCATTTACAATTCGCGCCGGTTTCCCCTCACCTCTCCTGCTATCCCCTTTCTTTATCACCTCTTCGCTTTCCCTTCTCTCCCACGAAGCCCCCCTCCTTAATTCCCCATCCGACCCTCCCGCATACCCCTCCCCCCAGCCTTTTTTCCCTGGCGCTTAACCCCATAAAATACACCAATTTTTCCAACAACTCGCGTGAGCTATTTAATTTTTTAATGCAAAATTTCATAATGCCAGAGCTCACCAGTGTACATAGAAATATTCACGGGCATGTTCACAACAATTCAAAAAAAAAATTATATCCATAGGATGAAATTTTAATCGCAATCTTATGAATAGTATAGGAAATAATTTCATAATGCCAGAGCTCACTATTCTATAACCATCCCGGGTATGCGCACATCATATTCCCAAAGTTTCATCGCAATCGGTTGAACGGTATGGCTGCGCACATTATACGAACGCACAAAAAAACAAAGAAACATTAATTTTTATGATACGTTTTTAGATTTTCACGGCCAAAAGCATTTTCGATGTTTGTTTTTGGGGTGTTATGCCGTGTTGCGCTACCTCCTTCTTTAGCCGACGATTCGCACATCGTCGGATCTGCCGGATCTGCCCTGATGATGGACACTGCAACGCTGTCCGAAATGTCGGCTAAAGAAGGAGGTAGCGCAACACGTCATAACACCCCAAAAACAAACATTAAAAATTAATTTTCATATATTACATGTTAATATGTTAAACACAGTCACATGTAAATAGTATTTGATTTGTGACGAGCACTCGAATATCGCTCATTATCTCAAAACTTAGATTGTGGAGATTTCTGACTAATCAACTTTGACGACCAATATAAATTACCGGTAAATGTTTACTACTCCGCCGGATAATATGGAATTCGAATTTCGATACACGGATACGCACGGATAATACGGAGCGGAACATTTCCTTTGCCGCCATTCCAATATCAAATCCAAAGGGATTTGATATTTGCGATTTTTTTCAATCTAAATACGCACGAATTACTTAGGTTACCCAGCCTAAGAACCTAATAACCTATTTTGTGCACGTAAATAGTTGTATATTGTAGTAATTGAAGTTGTATAAGTCCCGTTTCACTTGGCCAAACGTGGCTGTCAAATACTTCTCGTAAGTGAAATAATCTTATAAAATTGAAATATAAAATGCATGTTTTTTCGTCTCCCCCGACATAAATACTCAATTTTCGTAATAATAAAGCAAAATCTAACTGTTTGAATAAATAATATTCTGTATTAACCTTTCGTATTCTAATTGTTGAAACGTTCAATCATTGAAACGTATTTAAAAGTAAAGGAGTAACTTTTTTTCTCAGATTGGTAAAAGAAATTTTTCCGCCCACATTAAAAAAATCATACCTCCGAATTTAAATATGGAGACATACAAACTGATTATAGTTCTATACAGCCAATGAATTCACCTATCTTTTGTTTATTATCACATATTAGTAGGATTTATAAAAACTATATAAATAAAATCGTTAACTTTAAAACTTTTTAAAGAATCTGGAGAATATTTGCCATTTTTTGACAGCAAAGCAATCCGTGGTCTTGGAAATAGTGCCATATTGTGGCAAAAAGCCTTCAAATGGTTAACAATTTGATTGGGAAGAATATTTCTACCTTAAACGCCGGTCCTATTTGAATGTATGAACATATAAGTAATTAATATTTAAAAGAAAGACAAACATTCCCAGATTACGAATAACCCAACAACATTTGAAAATCTCCTACTACCACCACCCAAAGCGGAAGATGTTGCTCGTGTTGTGATGGAGGATTTAGCCAGCCAAAGAATCCAACACGGAACGCCTGGGTGGGTGATGCCCACTCAATCACTGACCGGTCATATACGTGTACCTATTTGATACAAGATGGGGAAATCTTCTTATCTCTTTGCCTTATGTGTGGAAGAATATATATATATATATTATTACTACATTTGCGGCACGTTCCAGAGTGGAAGATACTGTCAGTATCGCCTTGGTGCAAGACCACCATTCAGAATTGAGACGTTGCTTAATAATGGCTTTAGCCGTGTTTAGTGACTAGATCTGAATAGCCAGGTACTTTCCTACCTTCCTCTTCCCCATCTCCTTCCCTTCCCCACTTTCCTTCAGCCTCACAACATACCCCAATTGGGGATGCCATAGTCTCACTGGCTCCAGACGGGAGCAGTTGGGACTCTTGTGAGGTATTCTCTATAAAAAAAAAATATATATATATATTTTTTTTAATTTTTATTTGTGATAATATATTACAAAATTATATATAATATTTATAATACATTATTCCCATTGAGTTTAATAAAACTCATTTCGGGAAGGACAACATTATACAATTAAGAAAATTATTTTTACAAAAGAACACGAATTTAAAGGGCATTTAAAGGAAAATACACATATATTAAAACAGACTAGGCACACTTGATACAGTTAGTTGAATATTTCATAAATACATTTAGAAAGATATACAACAGTTAAATAAAATTTGTTAAATATGTCACTGTTTAATAAAGCTGCTAAAGATATATAAGCATTACAAATAAAAATTGCTAAAAAAGTCACTGGTTAATAAAGCTGCTAAAGATATACAAGCGTTACAAATAAGGATTGCTCAATATGTCACGGGTTAATAAAGCTGTTGAGAAAATATACTTTTAGATTTTTTGCCAATGTTTTTTTGTTTGATACGGGAAGTTTTAGGTTATTAGGTAATGCGTTATATTGCGTATGTGCGACGTATTGTAAGGAATTAATTCCAAATTTAGTCGTGTGAGTAGATGACGATAAGTGTATTTGATTTTGAGATCGTATTTTGTGCTGGTGTATATCAGAATTAAATGTTGGTTTAGTGTTGGTGTGTGAGGAGTGTTGGATTATTTGTAAAATGGCAGTTGCGATGCTATATATATGCTATATTTTATTAAAAGATAGCTTACTATTTGGTAATGATTTGTAATTTGTACTAAAGCTTAAAAAAATTGTGATGTAATGAAAAATGTACATTTTTTACATATGAAAAGTCACTAAATGGCCCTACACTGATTTTAAATTCGGTTTATTGAGCCCAATTACAAAGTAGGTTATAATTTTAGTACTTTTTTAATTAGGGTACGGCCCACTGTACCCTAACGAATGAATGATTATTTTTTATACAGTGCTCACACTGTATAAAAAATAATCACTCAACTGTACTTTTTTTATTTTCAAAGATATATCGGTTTAAAACAAATTCCATTTTCTCTAATATAAATAATTCGAATTCGAACAGAATATTTCTGTCATCAAAAATTGTTCGAGTTACGAAAATGCACAACACTATTTGAGAGACAAACCCTAGAAATAGCAATGCATCTGTCACTGTCAGTGTCAAACGTCAGATCTTCCAATTTTTGTAGAAGCGGTTTCCAGATTTGATTTCTAAATAAAATCTAAAATAGATATCTAAAATAAGAATTTTTCATTACGCTATTAGTTGCGCACAAGTTGTTTCATGACATTAGTTGCACTGCTAGTTTTACGTGTAAACAACAAAGTTGCATCAAACATGCATTAGTTGTATGCCACAAAATTAGAATCGCGTTAGCGCGAAATTATAACATCACTAGAGGTATGCAACTAATTGCGTAGTGTGTAGTACACGCTAAATTTTAATACCGACCTGACGTTGATACAGAAATCTTCGCAATAGGCGATTTTAAGGTCCAAAAAACGCCTCCCCGCCCACGCTTTTCTCTGTCGCACGTATGTTTTTACGCATCTTTCTCTTTCAATCAGTAAAGTGCGCGAGAATGGCGCTTTTAGTATTCTCACGTTTACGGAACGGTGACGGCATAAAAAAGGAACAAAAGTACGTATCTTATCACAATAATTCTGCAACTCTTTCTTACACATTAAATAATAATGAGACAAAAGATGAGACACACAATGCCGTAGGTACGTCTGTTACCTCCAAAGGAAGAAAGTAGTACTTTGGAAGAAATAGACATACGTACATTGTGTGTCTCACCATTAATTAGTAAGAAAGAGCTGTAGCACTTTTGTGACAAGGGTCGTACATTTATTGCCTTTTGTGTATCGTCGCCGTTCCGTAAACGTTAGAATACTTAAAGGGCTTGATGGATTGTATCAAGTTCAGGTCACGTCAAAGAATGGCGCGTATCGTAAAAACGTGATGCAACTAGTGTCGCGAAACCATTTCAACTGAGTGGATGTGTGCCAATTGTGCCTAAAAAAATAAGTTTTGTTGTTGATAGTGCCATGGTTGCTGTGATACTGAAAGTTATACGACATTAAATTTGCGCAATATACCTATTTTTGGTGTCGTGCAATTATTTGGAACATGCATACAACTAGATGCGTAATGAAAATTCGGCTTTAGAGATTAAATAGAGTGTAGCTTATATTATTATGAAGTCTGAAAAATGTGTGTAGTAATGCGACTTATTCTAATTAAGAATATAGTTTAGTAACTGATGTAGGTATTAATTATTGTAAATAGATATGAAAAAAGTGTCGGTGTAGTGATTGCTAACATCAAAACTTTAAACTGTAAAAGCCTAAAATGCAGGCTATAAGCCCTGTGATGGGTATGTGCAAATGTTGTCTACAAACAGACAGAAAAACTTTTCCACTGGACTCCAAATATGAGTTTATTTTGGATCTCATTGCTGGAACAAAGGTAATTGTTTGATATATGTTGTTGTATTGTAATGATGAAAGATATGGAGTGATTGAGGCATAAAGAAGACCGCTAAGATGAGACTCGTCTGGACGTTGATTTTCCCCGTATACATTCTACACGGCGTGGAGAAAAAAATCAGACTCTGAAGGTGATTTTGTACAATAATCTGGCGTTTTGTCAGCTGCAGTTCAACGAGTACCAGGCCGTGGTGGTTCTGTGTGACAAGGCTCTGGAGATCAAGTCCAACAGTGAGAAGGCCCTATGGGGACGGCGGACTGGAAGGCGGCCTACGAAGACATCTGGCAGGTGCTTGCCCTGGACCCTTCCAACGCGGCGGCCGAGTGCAAGGCGGCAGAGTTGCGGGAGAAGGTCATCCACATGAACGAGGCCTATAAGAAACTTACGCCATTCTTCCATGGAGCTACGTTCAAGCGACGGGATCGCCGATCGTCTGTACCTTCCATACTATTATTAGTGTTTGCAAACGTCGCTATGCGCTACACTAGCAAAATAGTATGACAGGTAGCGGGTAGCGGCTATTTGGTCGCTTGCAAGTAGCTGCCTGAACGAAGGGCGTTGGAGCAAGCGGTAGAAAGCGGATAGACGCCCTAGAAATGTGCTCCTGGAGAAAAATGCTCAGGATTCCATGGACAGCCAGACGCACGAATGTGCCCATTCTGGGAGAGATAGACATCCACAATAGGCTTTCAACTGTCTGCCTACAACGTATTTTACGATATTTTGACACGTTGCTTGCTAAACTGAGGACTCCAACTTGGAGAAACTCATAATCACAAGCAAACACAGGAAGGTCACCAATGCGCTGGAGTGACCAATTATCACTGGCGTTCTGTACAGTGTCCTTAGCTCTCCACGCAGCGCAGAAACGCGAGGAGTGGAGGAGTCTTCTCCACCATGGAAATCGAAGTAGGGGTCACGATCTTCAGGAGAAAAAAATGTGTATTGATATATTTTAGTGGACTCCAATGACACACGCCAAGGATTGTGTGTATTGTTGCATATGTTCGCTTTTCTCACAGTGATGTAGCCTTGTTTAGAATCAATATATTTCTATTAGCGAGAAAATGACAATTAAACATCGTTCGAATTTGAATATTCGTCAAGTTTTACACTGTATTCACATTGTTGTAATGAAAATCATATCTTTTGGTAACAAAATACTTATCAAATAAAATTATTTACAATAAGGACATTCACAGACATAACACAAGGACGTCCAAAGAAAGCAGGGTACAAAAAATGACAAATCGAATACACAGAATAGTTTACTGTACAAAGGGATGAAGTTTTATAACACGCTGCCAGAAACTTTAAAGTCCACACCAAGTGGAAGGTTCAAGATGTATTGTAGGAGCTACTACATAAAACTGTAAAAATTATAGTGTGCAATATGTAATGTTATAATTAATTAGCAATTTGTAAACTTAATGTACAAATTACTAAAATAAAATTAATAAATAAATAAACATTAGTCTAATCAAGTCGAAGTGACGTGTTACTTTAGTAATTTAAACGTGTGAAGCAGTAAGCGAAGTAAGGAAACTTTATCCTCATTTCTGACTTTTATTTCGTATTCTGAATAATTATTTTTTATAAACTATTTTATTCTTATACTGTGATTCTTTCTTTCTAGAAAAACGTGATCAGGGCCAACCCGTTGAAGAATTGTGCATGTTCCTGGTGCATAACATTTCTAAAAAAAGTTTACACTTTTCGAGAAATGTGTTTAAAAACGAATTCTTTCCTAAAGAAGAAGTCGACAGAACTGGACGAAGAAATAAAGGTGATTTTTTTGTGCTCTTCGGTTGTTTTTTTTATTAATCTTAAGTTAGCTCACATCTTCGTGTGTGCTAATAGTTTTATAAACATATAACATTGTTTGGCAAACATAATTTTTCTTTAAATATTAGAATATACAGACACAAATAAATAAAATCATTCATATTTGAGGTAGACATACTTTGTTTCTTGTTGGCAATCTAAAATTTCATTAATTTGCTTTGAATGTCTCACCCCGTGTCGGGAATTTATGTGAATACCTCGATCGAACCGTTTGGGGTCAGTGGACTATTATCCTTAAAAAACCCTCCACCCTGCATCCCCAAAGATGACTATAAGTCTGGAGTATAAAAAACATTTATTTATCTATTTCCATGTCTTTAACCGAATCATTCTACGACGTGGAAAAACGAATATAGTGTTAATTTATTTTGTATTTATTGTGTTTATGAATATTGTAATACGAATAATAGTGTTAGACGTATGATATTATATATTGATTTAAATGGAAACTGATGTTGCCAATATGCATAACAACTTTCGATTATTAGGCCCGAGGGAAGCAAATAAATTTGATCCTTTCATTAATTAAACATATATTTACATATTTCTTTATATTGATGAAATTTTTTTTACAGCTTGATTTCATATCTCAACACGAAGACTTCAAAAATATTTCGATGTCTACAGAACTCTCGTTTTCAAATACCCTCTGCACGGACTTCGAGATTGATACAGAATATCAAACGAGCCATGTGAATATCACGGCCTACATTCGCGATCAAAACAAACTAAAAAACTACATGGAAGATATGATAATCTTAAATGAGTCGAAGGAAGAATTTTGTGATCCAGACGATGATTATGACGATGAAGACAAATTTTATCAGAATCATGACGCACTGGGTGTTGATATTGATGATACAACTGTTAAAATAGAAGTCGATGAACCTACTGATTATGATGAAATTGAGAGAGATTCTCATGATAAACGCTTTAAAATATCTAGACGAAGCAAGCACGAATTAAATAAAAGAAAAATTAAGAAAATCGCATGTTTAAACTGTGGTTATTTGTCTAGTAAAGTGAAATGTGGTAATTTCAATCAAAAGTCACTTAAATGTGCTGAATGCAACTTTGAATGCGTTGATAAGAAGAAAATGATTCGACATACAATGTGTCATATTAAAAATAAACAATTCTCTTGCTTTGTATGCGGTTTTAAATGTGACCAAACTGAACTCAATGAAGATAAATCTTTAATTCCGCATAGAAGAGAGGTGAAACTATTTAATTGCACAAAATGTACTTATTCAAGTTCAAGCAAGTCTTATCTTAAAATTCACGATCGTACTCATACAGGGGAGAAACCGTTCTATTGTGATCAATGTAGCTACGTTTGCGCCAATAAAAAGTACTTAAAAAACCACATGCTAACGCATACGAAAGAAAAGAAATTCGCATGTCCGGAATGCCCGTACAAATGCGCTAGAAAACACAGCTATCAAAACCACCTCATGACTCACACCGGAGAAAAACCCTTCTCGTGTACTGAATGCAATTATAAATCTGTTAGAAAAACCCATTTACAGACTCATATGTTGAAGCACAGTGGAGAAAAACCTTTCCAGTGTTCTAAATGCAGCTTTTCGTGCACAAGAAATAATGACTTGAAGATCCATCAATTGACACATACAGGAATCAAGGCTTTTACGTGCACCCTCTGCAGTTACTCGAGCAAAGTTAAAAGGTCATTAAACATACACATGTTTAAACACACAGGAGAACGTCAATTTGTCTGTTCATGCTGCAGTTATTCCTGTACGACCAAAGTGTGTTTAAAGAGCCATATGATGACGCATTCGGGAGAAAAACCGCTTTTATGTGCACAATGCGGTTTTACTTGCGCTCATGTTACGACCTTAAATTCCCATATGCTGACACACTCTACAGAAAAACCACTTGCGTGTTCTATATGCAGTTACACTTGCTCACAAAAACAGCATTTAAAGAGGCATATTTTGATACATGATAGAGTTAAACCACTCCAGTGTCCACAATGCGACTATTCATGTATAAGGAAGCATAGTTTAACATCTCACATGCGAACGCATATTAAATAAACAAAATTGTTTATCATTATTCATGTAACTATAATTTGTAGTAATACTACTAAATGGATAACAGGAAGTGTGAAGGATCTGAACCTATTACGTTAAAGAATTTAAGGTAAAATGTAACATTTAGTTTTTAGATGGTTTTTCACTATACAGCGGATAAACGATAAAATGTATTCACATTTGTGCCAGGAAATAAATGCAAGTAAATTTATCGATTTATAGAACCCACGTGGCTGGTCCTAGTGCATTTCCTCTAAGTAGTTTCTGGCTATTGCACGTAAGTGAACGATTAGAATGATAAATACTTTGGAATACTCAAATATTTAAACTTTTTTTTCGCGGTTTATTAAGATTTTGAACTTGATTTTGATATATAATAATAATATCGAAGGCAATAAAGTGCGATATACTTTTAACACTTACTTTATATTACAATAAATAAATAAAATACTTTTTTTGTACATTCATTTTATATTTATTTAGCTTTATTATATGTGTGTCAGTTTTTTGAATCCCCATCAAATTATTTGACATTGTCATCAAATCGGCAATTGGCGCCATTACATTTTAGATAACTAGTTACCTTTACCACCACTTACCAATAATCAATACCTCTTTCGAAGCTCACCCCAAGTAGTACGCTACGTTTGGTGGCTTGGCAGGGGTACCCGGGTTCATGGAGTGAGGTTTGGCTAGGTCTGTGACTCCCAAACTCTTTTGGACCACGGACCCCTTTTCATAGTCAAAATTTGCCTACGGACCCCGGGTGAAAAACTACATAAATGACTAATAGAAAGTAAAATCAAAGGGGGGGGGGAGTTAGCAGCGACAGTGACAGTAGTAATATGTCATACAATCACATTATTGAATCATACATAATATATACTTACAATATGTCATACAATCACATTGTTAAAGTATTTGTTTTGAGTGTCCGTAAGAACCACATTGGGAACCATTGGGCTAGGTTTTGACGGCAAATGCGTTTACCCACATACTGTATGGCACCCGAATCGGGTGAGACTGGTTGAGGGAGACCTTTTGACTTCTCCAGCCGGACTCTCGACCCATCGCCTTGCACCGCAGTGGGAGGAATGGATCGATATGTCCGCTACTCCTAGACAAATTGAAACTCATATTCCTACGCACCCCTCATACCCTTTTCCTTCCCAGAACTTCATCTTCATCGTTTCCTTTAACCTGTCGTCTGTGGCTCGGACGCCGGCGTCAGGGACAATTTTTTAATATTTTTAAATGTGATTTTAACCCTTATGTATAAAGAAACTGTACAAGGACAAGGTCAGATTCATTTGCGGCAATATGATTCCAGACATTGCTTTTATTTTCAGTTTTGTAGCTTCTCGGAGTGCTTTGAAATTAATTTCCTATGGAGAAATGCCATCATTTGGCCCAATGTCATCCCACATTCAACAGTTTAAAAGACTTCACACAGTATCCTCAAATATGAAATTATCCCCGAGTAAAAAATATTTTATACAGGGCCTCAAGAGCAGACGTAAATGATCATGTGTTATAAGCGTGGTTTGAATCTTCGCTAATCGGCGTTATTTTTCGTGACCGCTACGATCGCGATATCAGAAAAGTTATACAACCCCTTCCTTCGCCGTAAACAGGAGAGGGGGTCTGAATACACGGAGCATGTACGGAGCCGTCGTTGACATATCCAGTACAAAGACATGATATTCTTTCGACCTCTTCCGATTTCAACTGACCTCTTCTCCTGCCGTAGGAAGAAATATTTTATAACGTAGTGTGTCAGTAGAAAAGATACTTTATAACACAGTATCTTTGTATGTGAGCTTCGAGTCTGTACGTGCTTAATTGATTTTGCAATAAGAAGTACCTACTTTGGCGTTTTAGTATTTTTTATTATTTTATTTTTGTTAAAGAAAGACAAATTTACCCTAGTTATGAATCTCTCTCTCTGGTTTCAATCCTGGGATTGGTTTGCAGCCATTTCCTTTATTTTTTCTTCCATTCTTCCCTGTCTTGTGCGGCTCTTTTGAGGTCTGCATATGATGAGCAGCGCATGTCCACTAGCAGGTCCTCCAGGTTTGTCCCCTCGGTCATACCCTCCATTATGGCATGCAAGAGGCCTTCTTGTCGTATTATATAACCGATCCATCTTGCATTTGCCTTCCTCCTTCGATTCTTTGGAGAACCTCCTCATTTGTAATGTGGTCTCTCCAGGAAATTCCTAATATTCTTCTTCATGGTTATGAATAACCTGACAATATTTGAAAATCACCTACCACCGCAGTTAGCGGAAAATGTTTCTTTGTATCGTGATGGAGGACATACTCAGCCGAGGAATTGAACACACGACGCTTGGGTGGGACCCAAACGCGATGCCAACTCAGTCACAAATAAAAATATTCCTGGTATCAACCCCGGTTTAAATACAGCCCGGTTTAAATACAAACAATTGTACCTACCCCCTTTTGGGGTATTTTCGTACATTGTGAGTGAGAAGGCGTAGGAATGGGGATGGTCAAGATGATAGTGTTGACTATTCACATCTAGTCATCAAATAAGGATATCGCTATTTTAAGCCAAGTTTCGATTTTGAATGGTGGTCTTTCACCTAGGCATTCAAATAGCGTATTATTACTTAATTTGAATTACCACGCGATACTTTGACGGAGAAAAAATAATACGCCGCGTCGTAGAATGGAAGAAGAAGTCGGGGAAAAAAAACGAAAATACTAAACTAGAGTGTGATCTCTGTGAATCACTTAGAGAAGTAGACATGGCACGACCAAATCAATCAACTACACGATATGGTAAGCAATCCATTAGCTACCACGTGAGAATTATATAATTACTTTCCAGCTGAAATAAAAAAAGGATAGTTGCAAATAAAAAGTAAGAAGAAAATTGTAATGTTTTAATTTAAAATGTACCTCCTAAATTTACCTAGAAATTTAGGAGGTAGAGGTATAGTCAAAATAACTTCTTTAAAACAAAATCAGGTAGAAATGTTAAGAATTTTTTCCATAGAAAAGCTAATAGCTCAGAGCTGCATAAAATAATTTGCAAGGCAGACAGAAATATTTCAACTTTAAATTTATACGACGAGAATGCCAACATTTTTATAAATACCAACCAGGAATTATTAGATTCCTGGTCAAATAAAATTATTCACGCAAAACACTTCAATTATCTCAACCAAACGTATGTTGACAAACTTTCGTCAAACAAATGGTTGAGTATTGGAGAGTTGAGCGCAGAAATAGAAGGATTCATGCTTGCTATTCAAGATAGAGTCATTAATACCAAAAATTATAGGAAGCATATAATCAAAGATCCAAATCAAATTGATGATTTATGTAGAAAATGTATGGCTTTTCCGGAAACTATAGAACACATTATATCAGGATGTTCTATATTAGCGCCGTCTGAGTATACACTTAGGCACAATCAGGTTTTAAAAATAATTCACCAAAGTTTGGTAATTAAACATAACTTGATTGACTGTCATAATATAGTACCATATTATGAATACGAACCAAATTCATTTTTAGAAAATAATTTCTTTAAAATTTACTATGATAAAACTAAACTAACAGACAGACCAATTGGTCATAATAGACCTGATATTGTTTTACATGACAAAATTTAAAAAAATAACTTATATTATTGATGTAGCTATTCCAAATTCCTGTAATATTCAAAAATCTGTTTCTGAAAAAATAAGAAAGTACACAGATTTAGGAAATGAAATTAAAAGAATTTGGCATTCTCAGACTATAAAAATATTACCTTTTGTTATTTCGGCTACTGGCATTATACCTAGCTCTCTTATTAAAAATTTAGGCATATTAGATTTGTCAAAGAATTTGTATATAAAAATGCAAAAATCAGTCATTTTAAATACATGTAGAATTACGAAAGATTTTTAAAATATTTATATTGAGGGATCAGTAGGATTTATCGGTCAAATTAGGAATTCCACAGAGCCGAACCTCTGATATGAAAATATCTGGAGACGGTGAATTATATTCCCATTTAATAGTTTGGTAGATTAACGTGTTGTTCTTGTATTGTTTTGTATTAATTATACTTATTTAATACACTTGCATAACGTGGATTTACTAGATGATCATTTATATGGAAAAGTGTATGAAAGGGTTTAGTTTTTCCTATGGGAAAAACTAAACCGGTTCCTGTAAATCTGGTGATAAAAAAATTTAAAAATTGTTTTTATTTATTTAACAAGAATGGTACATGTTAATTCATACTGGTCTTCCATTAAAAGCTAATGCTTGTGGATGATCACCCATGCCTATATTCGAGTCGAATGTTGTCAAAAATCACAATAGCAGATGAGTGTGTATGAGAAGATACATGAATGCGTATAGAGCAATGAACGTGCGCCAAGACAAAAGAGTTGTGTAGCGGTCCATCCTCTCTGCCTACCCCTGCAATGGAAAGTAGTTAGTCACCTAGTTCTTGCTTATTGATTTTGTTGTCACGCATGCGCATCTGATGCTCCTCCCTTTATCTATGGAATCGATATTTTAAAATCCATAGATCAAATAATATTACATGAAAAGCAATTTGAAGCCGTCATTTCGTTTCTTTGTTAGATCAGTCGCTGGCAAAACAACAAATTGTAAGTTATAATATTTTATTAAATGTAAGCCATCCTTGTGCACCAATAGTTATTTAATTAAAAAGTATAGCTTTATTACATAATATTGTTACATTTTAAAACACATCAACGAATCACTAGATGATAATTGCTTCTAAGGTTTGTGCTGAAATAATGCTATCCTGTTTTTAGAATCTAATTATGTGTCGAATTTAATGTTTTAAAGACTCAAACATTTCTCATTACGTCTAAAAGGGATCGAAATGAAAATCTAGTCTCCTTCAACGGATGCAATCTCCCGAACAGGCACTTTATTGATATGCTTGGTGTACCAGCTCAGATACGGGGGCTCCTTCAAATCCAGAGTTAAGTTAACTTCTAAGAAACTGAGCGCACATAGAACGATTGCTAACCATGTGCAAATCGCAAATGCGCCCCACTGTTGAATTTGCAAGCCTCCTCTGGTCTGGATCCCCATAATACCTGAAAAAACCATCGACTCTGTGCAGAAAGGGGCGGTGCTCTTGATAGATTCCCCTATCCTATCAAACGGATTGCAATCTTTAGAGCACAGGCATCAGGTGAGAATGCTATCATTGTTCTACTAATATTACAATGAAAGATGCTTCGAGGATCTATCATAATTGATTCCTTAGGCACCACGCCAAAACACGCCAAACGCGCACCCTATATTTGCACACGGTTGTCATTTGTCACGTGAGGACGGGTTCTCGAGTTTAACAGCTCGGCTGTGGAACGATTTGACGATCTGTGTTTCGGGGTCTATTCAAGAACCATGTTTATCTCTTACTCTAATCAAAATGACCCTCCACGAAGCATCCACAAAGATCACAGAGGCCATTAGGGAAATTATTTTACTTGGAGCCTTCCGTGTGAAGTTGTTATAATTTTTTTTTGAAGACACTATAATTTTATTAGTATTATAGCATATCATTAGCTGTTTTGAGTATTAACTCCATCCAGGAGGCCTCGGTGAATTTTTTAATTTTTAATAAGGGCCTATGTCATCTTTGGGAAGCTGTGTGAATGGTCTTTTTAATGAGAGGAACGAGTTAATATGGTTCATGAAGTAAAAAGAAAATCAAGTAAGAAATACAGAGTTTAGCAAATCACTCTACAGCCAAGTTGTGGAACATAAGATCGAGCACATGAGCGACTCCTTCTCAAGTGACAAATGTCAACCGTGTACCAATATTAGGCGCGCGTTTGGCGTGTTTCCTGGTCGTGTACCTTTCATTAAAATACCGGTAGAACAAGGAAAGCATTCCCATCTGACCTGTGTTCTAAACATTGCAATGCGTTTGTTTAGATAGGGGAATCCATCAAATGTTTTTTCAGGTATTTTAAATTCAACGCTACTATGCACTTACTATATGTAAATTAACAGCTGTATACTATTAAAGTATAGACCCTGTACAATACTCCAAACTCTAGGGATACTAACATCTCTGACTGTAGTTTTTTTTCTTCATAAAGCCGTGGTTGTGAATAAATACAATTCTATTGCATTCACAGAGCCCCGGTTATAGCCGTTTGGAATTTGCAGGATCATGGATATCATAGGGCCAGGATTGATCACAGTAAAAAGTGAGCCATTGACTTTTGAAGAGGATTTCGAAAAGGCCGATGATGAAGGACTGGAAGATACATTAGTGCTCACAGAAGTCGAGGTATCTTTTTCGAATGAGAACAATGATTCTTTTGAAGATGTTGACAAGGTTAAAAATGATCCAGGTACGAAAAGTAACGAAAGCATTGTATCTTAACATTCATGGGCTTATTTATTGTTTTTGTATTTAATTCGTAGTTAAATAATAATATTATTAAATTTAAATTAAATTTAATAATATTATTATAAAGTTCTGCAAGTATTTTAGATTTTTATTATAGTCTGTTTCTGCTTACAAGGCCATTTTCGGCTTACATGCCAATTTTAGACATTTTGAAAATGGCCTTGTAAGCCGAAACAGTTGTAACTACAATACAAATCTCAAATAATTGCAGTACTTCATTATAACACTATTAATTTAATTTTAATTAAATTTAAAAAAAATTCATGGGCTTATTAATTCTATATTACTTTAACCATTTTTCGAGCCTCACGATCAAACTTTAGGTGTTTGATAAACACTGCAAGCACAGAACCGAAAATACTTAGAATTCTGATGTACACCGATTTGACAGAGGAGCGATATAGCCAATTTAAACAAACTTTTTGACTCCTAGATCCGAGACAGGCCAAAAATATTGGACACTTCACTTAAGATTTCACGTTTAACTTACTTTTTTTCACCGCTAGATAACCATTGAACAATAACTGTATTAAATTTATTTATTTTTCAGCAATTTCATCCGAAAAGTTTAAAGAAATCCAACGGTCGAGGCGAGTGAAGAAAAAAAAACCCAGACCTGCCGAAAAACCACTTTCTTGCTTGAACTGCAGCTTCTCGTGCTACTTACAATCGAAGCTGAAAATTCACATGCTTACCCATACCGGAGAGAAACCATTCTCGTGCGACCAGTGTAGTTTTGTTTGTTCCCTGAAGTCCAATCTAAAGCGTCATATGCTAATCCACAGTGGAGAAAAACCATTCTCGTGTTCGAACTGCAGTTTTGTCTGCTCGCTGAATTCAAACTTAAAAAAACATACAATGAGGAATCACGGAGAGAGAACTCCTATTTTCTGCTCGATCTGTAATCTCTCGATTCTGGAGAAATCTGAGCTTAAAGCGCACATGCGTAATGCGCACTCTATAGATAATTACGCGTGTTCTTTGTGCAGTTTCGTGTGTGCATTGAAATCACAGTTGAAAAAACACCAGAAAACGCATAAGCGAGTAAAAGCTCCGATCGCCTGTCAAATTTGCCGAGTAACTTTTTCAAAGAAATCTAATTTAAAAACGCATATGTTTACGCACAGTGGAGAAAAACCTTTTTCGTGCCCGTTCTGCTCTTACGCTTCTTCGCTAAAATCTAATCTAAATGTTCACTTGCTTACCCACAGTGGAGAAAAACCATTCTCGTGTACCCAATGTACATTTGCGTGTGCGGTCAAGTCTAACTTAAAGACACATCTGTTGACTCACTCGGGAGAAAAACCTGTTTCGTGTACAGTCTGCAGTTTTTCGTGTTCTCTCAGGTCGAACTTGAAAACACACATGCTAACCCACACGAAGGAGAAACCTTTCCTCTGCACGCTTTGCAATTACTCTTGCGCGTTGAGATCTAATCTAAAGAGTCACTTATTGACTCACAGTGGAGATAAACCATTCGCATGTACTTACTGCAGTTATAAGTGTGCTAATAGATCGAACCTGAGATCGCACATGCGGAACTATTGCGGAGGAAAAACAGTTTCTTGTAAAATTTGTGATTTTGTCTGTGCGTCGAAATCTGATTTGAAAGTGCATTTAAAAACTCATTTGGGAGTGCGGCCATCATGTTCGAACTGCAACACAACGTTTACTGCGATTTCTAAATTAATCAAACACATGCAGAATTGTGGATGAAGACACATTGCGCAAAATATATATGATCTTCTTAAAGTCTGATTGTTTGTAGGTTCTTACGATATTTCTGATATAACAGAACATAGAAGTTGCCATACTACCTGAGGGAGTATGGCAACTTCTCTGGGGATGAAACATCGATGGGTCGAAAGGAATTTGTACATTGCTACACATTTCTTCAGATTCATTCGTGAATGGTTCAAAAAGTCAGAAAGAATGAATTTATTTATTCAGTCTGTTTGGAAAGAAAGTCTTGTTGTTGAATGAAATCATTTTGGGCATTGATATATTCCCCTACTGTGCGGCTGGCTACATTTGCAATCCATTGAAATTATGACTGCGTTAAGATGCACTTCAGTGTGCAGTGTGTAGAGCTGGGTTTTAGAAGTTTTTAAACGCATTTCATTACTGTCCATGAAAATTCCAAAGTAAAAGAGTTTATTTTATAGAAGTGTGTCTGTTTAATGAGCTATAATTTTCAATATCAAATTTGGCTTTGAGATATTTGCAAAATTCTTGCAGCACTATAGGTGTTAAGCATCAATAAATCGGCGTTTGCGCAGCAAGCGTTTTTTTCTTTCTTTTTAATTACTACTCTACTAATAATTGTAGCTAATAATTATAATATTATACAATTCACATTTTTACATCACGAATTGTGCATTAATGCAATATCTTCATCCTCGTCACATACGGCTAAAATAATATCTAATAGTATTAATACCATAGCGTCTGAACGGTTGAAATTTAAGACCCTGACTTCGCAAACATCTCTAACGCCGGGCCGTATTAAACGCATATGAAAACCATTTGCCTACGACCTACGTGAAGTTTCTGGCAAAGCTACTGTCGTGATATTAACACTTCCAGATCTCTACTAACGAGAGTTTTACGCTGTATCTAGGTTATTTTCTACACCACATACTCAATCAATACTTTAGGTAATCTTAGAAAAACTATAGTTATCGATCTGCATTTAAAAATGTATATCGCGCTACTATTTTTTTAAGATATTAAATAATTTCTATCGAATTGCAGGACTCAGCAGGTAAAGTCAGGAATATCGGCCATCTCTAGCAGCTAGTGTTGATATGCAGAAACTTACTTGATATGAAGGATAAACCACGGAAGTCCACCTTTTTGCTAGTATATTTGTATTATATCACGCTTCTCGCCAAATCGCTTTCGTTAAAATACCTTTATTAGTCTTCATGGACAGGTAATATAATACATACTCGTATTTACATGCGGTGGGGAAGGCCTAGTTATATTTCTAGATAAACAGAACGAGTCAGTGATATATGAAACATATATTTTCGTCTCCTCGATAGTTCAATCGATACATACAGGTGTCCGGAGGTAAAGTGCATTCACTTCGGAAGGTGATTCTACATGATAGTATAAGTTAAAAAATATGAATAACTTTTTTCGAAATTCCTACTTTTAGGGGTATTTTTTGTTAAAAAGATAAAATTATTCCGGCGTGTGCGGCCAATCACAAACTTTCAACGCCGCCACAATCGCGTCCGGCTGATTCACAGCAAATTTATCGGGTAAGTTTATACCTTACACTAAGGATTCTTAATGCGTACATCTTTCTGTATGGGAAAAAGTTGGAATTTTGGAAAAAGGTGGTTAATCTTTTTTACTCCTACTATCATGTAGAATCCCGAAGTTAATACATTTTAGCCCCGTTACACCCTGCATTCACGTATTGTGGACATGGCGTAGTTATATTTTTTTAAGCTACGGACACACATGCTCTTTTGAAGCCAAAGAGCATGCTACGTAGTAGCAATTGCTACCTAGTAGCAAGTGTGTCAGTGACGTTGATGAGCATGCTCATTGGAAGCCAAAAGAGCATGCTCTCAAATCGACAGCCCTTTGATTTGTGAGCATGCTCATTGGATTATCGGATGGAAGGGGAAGCCTCTAAGCATGTGTGAACAGGCTGGCTTATGAGCATGCTCATTTCAATCCGATCTCAGTTCGGAATAGCATTCCGCATTTGAGTATCTCGTTTTTGTATGCAATTCTAGAGATTAGCTCGTCAAATTTCTGCGTAAGCATTCGTAAATGATTCTTATATCCGTTGACATCTTTTTCTCGCGTTTCTACTAACAAATGATTACTTGCTCCAAGGTTTGCTCTTCTAGTAATCCAATTACAAACCCAAATCTATCTTTTCATTTTCTTAATATAATAAAATCTTTTATAACCTTTATAATTTTCTTAAATAATTAATAATTGCGTTGCAAGCAATAAGATATTCTGGGCGAACAGAACTGATTCTATACGATGCAATTTATTATTTGACATGAGCATGCTCATTAAAGAGCATGTGTGTTCAATTGTTGGCTTTGAGCATGCTCATTCATGAGAAAGCTCAAGCCAAGCCTGTTTATTTATGAGCAAGTGTGTACAGTTGTGTGAGCATGCTCATTAATGAGCATACTCACAAGCCGCCTTGTAATAAGCAAGTGTGTCAGTACCATTATCCTAGCCCCAACATCCACTTAAGAAATTGTTGACACATTACTCTCTATAAAAACGAATAGTGCTGCAGGTATTGATAAAATTTCACCTTACATATTAAAACACGTAACTCACTTTATTACCAAACCATTAAAGCATGTTGTAAATCTTAGTTTCAAAAGCGGCACCTTCCCTAACCAACTAAAACATGCAACGGTTATCCCAATCTATAAGGGTGGCGACAAAACAAATATCTAAAACTATAGACCTATTTATTTGCTAAGTGTATTATCCAAAATCATTGAAATAATTGTTAAAAGCAGACTTATCTCCCATTTGAAAACTCAGAAGATTCTCTCGCCCAATCAGTTTGGCTTCCAAAAAAAAAATTAGTACGGAATCTGCAATCTTAGATTTGACTGAGAATATCACCAACAGCCTGGACGAAGGCGATTCCTGCCTAGCCATATTCCTGGACTTATACAAAGCATTCGACACGGTTTCCCACCCCATACTTCTAGATAGGCTATCTCAAATAGGCATTCGGGACTCAACTCTTAACTGGTTCTCCTCATAGATAACTGATAGATCACAAACTGTGAAAATTAACAACGTAGCTGTAAGTAACCCTTTACCAATCCAATTCGGAGTCCCACAAGGAAGTGTTCTAGGCCCTATTTTGTTCCTCATATACATCAATAAACTCTGTAACCTACCCATAATTGGAAAACTAATATCCTTTGCAGATGACACTGTGCTTATAGCTCGACATAAAAATTGGAAAGGAGCATTCGACATAGCTCAACACGACATAGGCCTTGTGAAGAATTGGTTAGATGACAATCTCCTCACCCTCAATGCTGGTAAAACCAAATTCTTAACCTTCAGTCTAACTGCTGCAACCCGACCTACTGATGATCAGAAATTAACAATATATATATACTCTTCCTGTACTTGCCCAAAACTTGGAAAAAGTATCCCATATAAAATATCTGGGGGTCCTAATTGATCATCATCTTCGTTGGAATCAGCACTTAGCCACCCTAACTCCCCGAATTCGCAAGCTCTCTTATGTCTACGAAATATCCTTACTCCTACAATACTGAAAACAGTTTACTATGCTTTCTGCCAATCCCAATTAGTATATGGCATCATAATTTGGGGCGGCTGTGCTCATAATTTTATTGATCCTCTACAAAAAGCCCAAAAAACGATAATACGTGCAATCAACAAGCGACCGACAAGATACTCCTCCACTCGACTCTTCTCTGAATATAACGTCTTAAACATACGGCAACTCCATCTAAAATTTACACTAACTCATTTCTTGTTGAAATATACGAAAAAACCCTCTTACATCACAATTACACCACCAGAACAATAACAAACTATAATGTACCTACACTACATACCACGTCAGCTCGAAGACACTTCATGTACCTAGCTCCAAAAATATTTAACCTTCTCCCCGACAACTTAAAAACTGAAACCCAACCCCATACCTTTAAAAAACAATTATCTTTATGGATCGTCACACTTAGGAACTATGATATATAATCTTTTTTTTTACTTAAATTGATTTGTATAACTCTAATATCTATCAATATTATAATTAACCTATTATTATAAATTATTATTATCAAAATATTTAGAAACCTCGATGTATATTATTTGTAATTTAATTTGTATAATTTAGTAAATTATAATTCAATTTTTCAACCATCATACTATGAACTTATAAATAAATTATTATTTATCTGTAACCCACATTTCCATAAATTCATTGTCATATTATCCGTAAACTACACTATCATCAATTATTATATTATCTGTAACTTCGTTAACATAAATTCAATGTTATATTATCTGTAAATTTCATTGTCATAAATTCCTTGTTATATTTATTACCTATAAACATCATTATCATCAATTACTATATTATATGTAAATTTCATTATCATAAATTCACTGCTGCATTAACTGTAAACCTCATTATCATAATTATTATATTATCTGTAAACGTACTTCATTACCTTAAATTATATAATCTGCATACTTAACCCGCCGTAAAGCGCCATTCAGACGGTTCACTAATCGCTCATTTCCGCATTTCATTCGGCCTAGTTTACTCGGAATGACATGTCTGAACATGAAATGAAACGAAAGTGCCGAATACTGCCGAATGAAATCTTCAAGTGAACCGATCCAACAATGTTGGATATTTTCCTTCGGCATCCTTCACTCGCGCGCGCATGCGCGCGGAAGAGAGCAAAGTGAAACGTCTGAACACCGAGTGAACTCTCAATCAGTTTGTCTCGCGTCCTGTACGGGAAGGACCATGAAAGGACGCTATCACATCGCACGCAAAACGTCAAAATGGTATTCGTTCGGCTAATTTGTTTGCTTTTGGGAACACCTCTCATATAAATTTTTGGGTCTCCCTTATTATCCATGTATTATATATATTTTTGAATACATGTAAGATTATTAATTTGTAGGAAAATGTTGGTAATAAAAAAAGTAAAATCAAATTGTGTTATTATGTCATAAAAAATAAAAAGGTTTATAAGACGAAACAATAATGTTTTTTATATTTATTTTTATTTAATTGTGTAAACAAAATTTCGTAAAAATCGATGCATCTGACATGTTTTTCCTTAAAATTCGGGGCCGGACCGCGCTGGAAGTCAAACGAATTCCAGCGCGGTTGACCTCGCTCGGCGACGCTGCGGTGGGAATGGACGAGTGAACGTTTATTTCTATAGCGCCGTCTGAACATGGAATGAAACAAAATGGACGATTAGGCCGAAAAAACATTTCGTAAATCTTCACTCGAGTGAACTGTCTGATTCCAGCTTAACACAGGGACATCCCTAGCATGGCGGGCGAAATAACACAATATCTACACTATGTATAAAATTCTTTTAATAAATAAATAATGAGGCTATATTTTTATATATTAAGGACAATTTCGTAGACTTGAGCAATTGAACATTCTAATTTTAAGAGTTAATTAAGTAGTTAATAAAACTAATCTGTAGATTAAAATTAACCCCTGCTAATTGTAATTCTAAAATAAATGTCTAATTAATAACTTCAGAGCTTCTTTTAATTTGTTCCTCCTTTATATAATTTTTTTGATAATAATTTTCCTCGCTGAAAGTAGGGGCGTATCACAGTCAACAACGATATTTTCATAGGCACATATCTTTGGTCGACTCAAAATGGCAACACTGGGAGGTAATACTAAACTCGAATTATTTTCTTATCTTTGTGATATCTGTGGAGAAATCTTATCGCATCCGTGCTTCACGTGCTTGCTGTCACTTTTCTTATTGGTTGTGTTATTTGGCTTTACTCCTCAGCGAAAACAATCAGTCCATCTCTCAACAAATTCTACAACCTCATTACAAAGTTCAAATTTTACAGAATTTACCAGAAGTCGCGTAAAAGTATGGATTCCACCACCATCAAGATAGAACCAGACACAAGTGCAGAAGAGAGTGTCGCTGTAATACTTACGGATATCGATATGGACTATCCTTTTATCAAAAAAGAATGTCCGGAATCCATTTCTGAAAACAATTCAGGTATTTCATCATTCTGTTTTTGGTAGATAACTGTGAAAAAGACGCAAAATACAATCGAAAATATAATAAATGTTCCGTTAATTTTAGGCACAGACTACGGAAATTTCACTTCATTTCAACGGAAATAATACGGAATTAATATGAGTATTATTTATATATTACTCCGCCTCACAGTTAATACGGAATATTTTTTAAAATATTTTAATTTTTATTTTATTTATTATTATTATTTTATAATTTCTGTATATTGTCTGTGGTATAATTGATAATGAAAGGTGGAAAAAAGACCTAAACTGTAAATCGGCGAGAAAATTTTTTTTAAAGAAAATATTTTTAACATCGTTTTAAAATAGTCTACGAAGTTCGAATTTGCGACATCTATGGTTATAATAGATACAGCATTTTCATAGCTTTGTTTTAAGACCAAAATAATGGTTCCATGTCTAATCGGACTATGAGATCTCAGCGTCTGAATTCCCATAGTAAATTTATTCAGACACGATACTTCCTCACATGATAATTCATCACATCATAACTCACATTAACCTACCCTTCCATTTCCCCCCTCCCCCCCTCACCAAACTAACCTAACCCAAGGTTATAAACCCCAATTATCAGTTTTCGATGCTTCGAGACATGATGAATTATCATGTGAGGAATTAATCCGATGAAAAGTTTGTACTCAATATTCATACACTTAAAAAGTTTCCACTGAGTGGACCGTTCACCAAAATAACAAACGTGGGAGCTACAAATATATTTTTTTTAAATTTGCCGAATCCAGAGAAAATTGGCTTTTTTTATCCGAAAAGCAATCGTAGACATTTAAAATAGCGTATATATAAGCCAAAAATCGCTCCAGTGGTCAACTCCTGAAAAGTATGTAAGTATGTATCGTAAAGATTATGATAAACCAGCGGTGGTGGCCCTCTCCTCTACATTGCAAAATCTCAGCGGCTTTACTGGTTAAGCTAATACAACAGCGCTTACCTTCTTTTTATTTATCTCTTTTGGACGATTCCCCCATATACGCTTACAGTTTAGGTAATGGTGGAATCAGAATCCCCGCCCTGGTATTGCGGAGGTGCGCTGCAGAAATAGCTCCGATTTTGACGAAGCTTTTCAAAATGTCCCTGAATTCTGGCTCTGTACCCTCTGGTTGGAAAAAAGCGGTTATCCATCCTATCCCAAAGAAGGGTGACCGCTCCAACCCGGCCAACTACCGCCCCATAGCGATCACATCAGTTCTATCCAAGGTGATGGAACGGGTGATCAACGACAAACTGCTCACATACCTCGAGAAGAACAAAATTATTAACGACCGTCAATACGGATTCCGGCGGAACCGCTCGTGCGGTGATCTTCTCGCGTATGTGACGCATGTTTGGGGGCGGTGCCTGGAACGTTTCGGTGAGACCCAAACGGTCGCACTGGATATTTCCAAGGCTTTTGACCGGGTCTGGCACCGAGGACTTGTCAACAAACTGCCTTCTTACGGACTTCCCGCATCCTTGTGTACGTGGATTGCCGACTTTTTGAGGGAGAGGTCGATTCAGACGGTTGCTGATGGCTTCACCTCTTCCTCGCACTCGATAAATGCTGGCGTCCCACAGGGATCGGTTCTGTCTCCGACTTTGTTTTTGTTGCACATCAATGACCTTTTGACATGTGCACCAATTCATTGCTACGCGGATGACAGTACAGTCCATGATAGCTTTTTGTTTGACAAGCCCCCAAAGGGTGCACAAATTCCAACGGCTCGGAGGGCTTTGAAGCAAAGAATGGACGGTTACCTCGAGAGTGTTTTCTCTTGGGGTAAGAATAATCTCGTCGAATTCAATGTTTCAAAGACCCAATCATGTCTGATTACGTCTAAAAGGGATCGAAATGACAATCTAGTCTCCTTCAACGGTAGCATTCTTCCAAACAGGTCCTCCATTGATATGCTCGGTGTAACTCTAAGTGACCAGCTCAGGTACGGGGGCTCCATCGAGGCCAGAGTTAAGTTGGCCTCTCAGAAACTGGGCGTACTGTACAGGGCCCGCAGATACTTTAATTGTACACAACTGCTAACCCTGTACAAATCGCAAGTGCGCCCCACTGTTGAATTTGGCAGCCATCTTTGGTCTGGAGCCCCGATGTACCTGAAAAACACCCTCGACTCTGTGCAGAAACGGGCGGTCCGCTTGATAGATTCTCCTGTCTTAACAAACGGATTGCAATCTTTAGAGCACAGGCGTCGGGTGGGAATGCTATCCTTGTTCTACCGGTATTTCAATGGAAGATGCTCCGAGGAGCTAGCGTCATTGATCCCCTCGGCACCGGTGCATAGTCGGGAAACACGCCAAACGCGCGCCCAACATATGTACACAGTTGACATTTGTCACATGAGAACGGGACGCTTCTACGACTCGTTTTTGTGTTCAACAGCTCGGCTGTGGAACGATTTGCCGGCCTCTGTGTTTCCTCCTTCCTATAACATGGGTCTCTTCAAGACCCACGTTCACTCCTTCCTCTCCTCAAAAAGACCCTCCTCACAGCATCTTCAAAGATGACATAGGCCCTGAGGGAAATTATTTTCCTCAGGGCCTCCTGTGTGGAGTTAATATAAAAAAAAAAAAAAAAAAAGACAGTTCACTCGAGTGAAGGTTTACGCCATGTTTTTTCGGCCTAATGTTCCATCTTCGTTTCATTCCATGTTCAGACGGCGCTATAGAAATAAGAGTTCACTCGTCCACCACAGCGTCGCCGAGCGAAGTCAGGCGCGCTGTGGTGAGAATGGACGTGTTCCCAAAAGCAAACTAATTAGCCGAAAGAATACCATTTTGACGTTTTGCGTAATACCATAGCGTCCTTCCAGTACAGGACGCGAGACAAACTGATTGAGATTTCACTCCGTGTTCAGACGTTTCATTTTGCTCTCTTCCGCGCGCGAGTGAAGGATGCCGAATGAAAATATCCAACATTGTTGGATCGGTTCTCTTGAAGATTTCATTCGGCAGTATTCCGCACTTTCGTTTCATTTCATGTTCAGACGTGTCATTCCGAGTAAAATAGGCCGAATGAAATACAGAAATGAACGATTAGTGAACCGCCTGATTCGTGCATAAGGAACGGGGGCATCAGCCATAAGCAGTGTAACTTTAAGTATGTCGATACAACCACTGAAAAACGTGAAGTATTATTAATAAGCGTGATTTTTGTTTGCAGTGTTCGTTTCTATAGCGTTTCTCTAACGTTTCTTTAAAAAAATCATTATTAATTTCATTTATAAATACAGACTTTCTGTTATCAGGTGAAATGAGTACAACGGAGTATTCTAATCTAGAGGGAGTCACCATCAAAGAAGAACCAGGAACTAAAGATATAGAAAAAAGTAAAATGTCAAATACAGAAATAAATATCGAGGTCCCAGATATTATAAAGGAAAGCACCGAAAACTCTGAAAGAATTCACCAAACGGCGGGTAAGCCAGTTTTTACATAGTGATTTTCCGACGATTTTTTTAGCGATGTTTTCAGGGAAAATCATTACAAGGCGTTATTTATTACTTGGGCTCCAGGAATGCAGGTGATGAATCTACATAGATTCAACACTTGAGTTCCTAGGGCTTCCTGATAGGAATTAGATTTATAATAAATATCTTCTTTCCCTTCTTGCCACTGATCTGTACTGCAATCAATGACAGTTTATATTTTTAATATTGTATTTTGGGTGCTATTAATTGGGCGATAATTATACGGTATTTCGTATTTCTTCGTAAAAATCGATTTCGTCATAAATTTGTATTGTATTTGTTATGTATTTTTATTTACTATAGTTTTCTTTTCTAGATGCAGCATTGCGAGTAAATGACATCATTTTGGCTCAACATAAACGCGACGAAAAAACATCGAAAAACCCTTTCCCTTGTTCTAAATGTGACGAGGAATTTTCTACAAAGCCCAACTTAAAGATTCATTTGCGCACTCATGTCAAAGAAAAACTATTCCCTTGCTCTTACTGTGACTATTCAAGTCCATGGAAATCACGCTTAATTCTACACGAGCGTATTCACAATAACGAAAAACCATTTTCATGCTCTTACTGTAGCCATTCAACTTCACTTAAATCTTGCTTAATTACACACATTCGCACTCATACTAAAGAAAAACCATTTTCATGCTCGTACTGTAACTATTCAGCCTCAGAAAAAGCAAACTTAACTAGGCACATTCGGACTCATACTAAAGAAAAACCATTCTCATGCACTTACTGTAACTATTCATGCTTACAGAAATCAAACTTAGTTACGCACATTCGCACTCATACTAAAGAAAAACCGTTTTTATGCCCTTTCTGTAACTATTCATGTTCAGAGAAATCAAACATAACTAGACACATTCGAACTCATACTAAAGAAAAACCATTCTCTTGCGCTTTCTGTGACTATTCATGTTCACAGAAGTCAATCTTAAATGCACACATTCGCACTCATACTAAAGAAAAACCATTTTCATGCTCTTACTGTAACTATTCATGCTCAGAGAGAGGAAACTTAAATAGACACATTCGCATTCATTTTAAAGAAAAACCATTCTCTTGCGCTTACTGTAACTATTCGTGTTCACATAAGTCATCCTTAACTAGACATAAACTTACTCACGCCAAAGAAAACAATTCTCATGATCTTACTGAAGCTGACGATTTTCACAGAAATCAAACTTAATTTCACACATTCGCGCTCACACATTAAATCATTATCTGTGTACTTATATTGAAAAAAAACCTCTTTAATGTATTTAACTTCTTTTTATAATTAATTTAAATTAATATCTTACGTGCTATTAAGTTTTCTCTTGCGATACGGTTCTTACAATCCATCTGGAATCTACCTTTTTTTAAATTATAAGGAACAGTAGGAAATCAACAAAAATTCTAATAATCCGAAAGCTTGTTTGTTAAATGAACAAAAAAATTAATTGGCATGCCACTTTTAGATATTATGTTTAGCTAAGTTCAAATATTAGAGATTATTTGCATTGATTTGTACATCTGCATCCTGTTGCATCTGCATAATGTTGAGCTTTTACGGCTGCGGATTCATATCTGAGACAAGTAACGACATGTAAAGAAAGTGGGCGGGGCCAGAGTAGCGTGTGCCTCGCGCGTGTTTGCTAGCAACCAGCACGAAGTTTTTTCGCTAACTGACCAATAGGAAGGCACACATTGGTGACAAGATCCTACAGGTTTTGATTTAGTTATCAATGTGATTCCCATTGTGAATCAATTACAGTGTTTGTTCACTGTGTTTATCCAAGTTGCGTGGTTGATGAATATTTCGATGTAAATATTAAATGAATTTAAAAAAAAATTCCGCCACTAATAAAAAGCAGTATCTGGACTTATTTTGTATTACTATTTAATTTATTAAATAACAACACGTACAGCTCACGTACGCATCTGAGACATGGGTACTTACTAAGAGGAATGAGCGAGCACTGGACACTTTTGAAAGGAAAATTTTGAGGTATATCTTTGGACCAATTCTAGAAAATGGATTTTGGCGTAGGAGTTACAACGATGAGCTCTACACTCTGTTTAAGGAACCAAAAGTGACACAATTTATTAAGTTGGGAAGACTTCGGTGATTGGGTCATATGGAAAGAATGACCGTGCATCAAGCACCAAAGTCTCTACTAAAATCTAGACCTGTAGGGCGAAGGAGCCTGGGAAGGCCAAAATTAAGATGGAGCAACAACGTCCTCAAAGACCTTCGTAGCTTGGAGCTTCCAAACTGAAGAGAGCTGGTACAAAACAGAGATGAGTGGAGAAAGACTCTTGAGGAGGCCAAGCCACCACGAGTTGTAGAGCCAATTGTGATGATTATGATGACTACTTATTAAATATAATCACCATTTTTTTTTTTTTTTTTTTTTTTTTCATTATTGCTTTAGACATAAAATGCTTATAAGTAAGACTAATAGCTGTTTGAGTTTAGTTCTCTAAATATGATTAAATAAAACATATTAAAATTAAATCGATTTTGCATTTATTTATGTACAAATGAAATATCTTTAAAAAATTCTGAAATCCGCATCTGAGAATGTGAACCTCCAATAATCCGCATTCGCGGATGTCAAAATTTTTGCATCCGCCACAACCCTGTTAGAGACCATAAAAATACTTAATTATGCTAGAAAAAGAAACCCCCGAGTCATCATTTGAGTGTAACTCACTTAACGACATTTGATCAAATTTAAACAATGCAGTAATTTAGGAAACTTTAAAAAGAGTAAGAACCTTCGGCGGAGATTTTGATGTTGATGTCAGCTGGTGGTGCAGCTGGTCCCCCAGGCTTCTGACGGCGATGCATCACGGTGGGATGAATGCTGGTTACATCGCAGTGGGATGTGGAGGCTCGACGCGCGATGGGCGGAGTCCTAGTGTTGAGGTTTAAAATGAGTCGTCTTGAGTCTTGGGCCGGTGATGGGTTTGGGTCGGTGCTGGGTATTGGGCCAGTGCTGGGTGTTGGGCTGGTGCTGGATGTTGGTCCCCCATCATGTCCGTATAAAAAATCTGCAGTCCATAGCACGTGAACTCACGTTGTTGGTCACCCCTTTGGAGGGTGATTGCGAGCGACGTGGTGATGAGGAGATGAGTCGGGTTGCGTGTTCACATCACGTCGGGGCATCCACTTTAGAGGCAAGTGTGGGTCTCCTACGATGAGGAGAAAATGGGCCTCTGGTTGAAAGAGGAGATATCGGTGGGTCGTGATATCTCCGCATGCTGCAGGTCGGAATAATAAACGCTGGAGGATGATGATGATGATGTATTTACAATATTTACAATCGTAGTAATATTATTCCGACACGTGCACTGCAGATTGCGAAGTTGCGTTGCGACACTGTGAGACTGTATGAACGACTGACTGACTTGGCTTGCTCGAGCCCTTGTATAGGCCGAGCCTGGCCGGTACGTGAATTGCAGGCGAAACGTGTACATGCTGGAACATTCCCGAAATTTCAGCGCAGCACTATGTGTCGCGTATTGAAGATACCAGACCTTTCAAGAAAGTGGTCATCAACAAAAAGGTAGGTGCAGCGAAGCGCCGGGCAGTGCGACGTAGATTCATATAGGTAGGTCCTGCTATGCAAGTAGGTAGCTGCAGTGCGAAGATAATTTGCTACAGATTTTATGAATTATTATAACCAATCATTTGATTTATGTACTGTTGGTATCAAAAAGTTAAAATAGAGTATCCTCCATGATGGACTATAGAAATGCATAAAAAAACCAAATCAGGAAAATACAATAAAAGATACGGGCTCAAAAATATACAGACCTAATACAAGATGTTTACATACAAATACATGATAAGATTTAAAAAAGATATAAACTGCGCCCATCATATCAATTCATATCTGATAAAAGTTTTGTACTTGGAGATAATCAGGAAAGCTATCAGAACAGGGTTTGTACCTACTTATGACTTGTTTTCCAAATAACATTTGAAAAAATTGGATTTCAATATATCATTTCGAGATTTGTTAGAGGCATATGTAACTTTTTGATGTGAGCTGCGTGTCTGCCGGCCCCATTAAACATAGATTCAACGGTATTCAGTTTGTGTTACGAGTTTCCGTACACCGTTATTTAAGATTTTCGGTCGACTTTCTTAAAGAATAAATAAATAAATAAAATAGTATTACCCCCTCTCTAGCGGAAGGATTCATAAAACATATTTTCTAGTGTGTAGTTAGAAGTAAGATTGTAGAAATTATCGAAATTTGTACAGCGCCCTTGAGGTGATTTTTCACAAAAACGGCGCTATACAAGTCATCCAATTATTATTATTATTAACATAGGAAAAATAAATAAGAAAACAATTTTGAAAATATAAAAACAATTATTTAATATTATATGTGGGTAATTACAGTCAGTTCATATTTGTAAAGTTTATAAAATCTTATAATATTATAAACGCTAAACTTTGTATGGATGTATGTGTGTTTGTTACTCTTTCACGCAAAATTTACTAGATGGATTTTAATGAAACTTCACAAAAATGTATCTTACACATCAGAATAACATATAGGATATAATTTATAAAGCTGGCTATTTATTTTCAATATATTGAAAATAATAATTGTTGTTTAATAGAAAATGTCAAAATTTGAGAATGACATTTTGCAAAACAATGATTGTGAAATCAAAATTCTATTTAAGAAAATATTTAAATTACATAGTGTATTTATTTGAAGTACTCGCCTAATACTTAGAATCGAATCAAGAATAATTATAGATATTTTAAATAAATAGGTTAAGAATTTTTGTATAAATTCATACGGTAATAACTAGTTAGGGTGGGCACCAATTTTATTTCAAACTAGAGCAGAATTGTGAAAAATCACGGGATATGACAATTGTGGTTGATATTTATAAAAAAAAATTGCCTTTCAAAAGAAAACTAAAACTAAAACATAAAAAATTAAAACATTAGCCAAACATTTAAACAAATGAAATACACATTATTTTTTTTTTTAATTAATTAAATAATTTTGGTACCTACTTTATTGCCTGTCCAATCCAATTTATGAAATTAAAAGTTTATTTATTACTTGTCTAATTTTACGCATTACGCAGAAATACAAAGGAATTTTTATCACTTAACGCACGCACTGACATCAGAAATAAGAATGTCTAATATTTATTACTTAACTTTTGCTAAACTTCAAGCAAAACTGCATTTAAAAATGCTACCAACGGGTTTTATAACATTCGATGAAAAGATATTTCTAGATGCTGTTGCCTTAACCTCTTGCAGGCCGCAGTCCCCCCGGCGGGCCCGGATTTCTGAAGCGATGTTGCCCCTTATGTATAAAGAAAGTGTATGAAGAACAAGGTCAGAATCGCTTGGGCCATTCTCGTTCTTGACATAACAAAATACTGGATAGCATTTAGCCACTCCAAAAAATTCATATTAATTGCTAAAGACACGCCGGGCATCAAAGATGGCAGACAAAATGGCTGCCGCTTGATAATATGAACGCAGTCATATTCGAAGTATATATTTATTCATTGTTTTTGATATAAATCCTTTGTGGAAAGCATAGATTTGAGTGATTATTAGGAAGTTCGTTTTATCTACATTATTTTGATGTAATTTTTGAAATTATATCACAAAAGAAATGTTATAAAAATTGAATTCGTAAGAAAGGTGAGAACTGTCAAATATTTTACGTCGTATTGAAAAAATATATTTTTTGTATGCTGGCTTTTAACAAGTTAACTCACACCGCCATCTGTCAGAAACTTATGGAACTTACAAATAATTACAAAGCATTTTCCTATGACAAACATTTAATTAGCATTAATAAATATTGAGGTCAATAATCGAGATAAGAACTATCCTATCTTTTAAATTGGACCAAATTACACACAGAAAGTCAAATTCTATCAAAATCGGTTAAGTAGTTTCGGAGTTTATCTCGAACAAACATCGTGATGCAAGATTTTGATATACCCTTGTCTTTTGTGTGGAAGAATAATTTATCAAAAGGAAGCTTACTATTTGGTACTAGAAGTGAGCAAATTTTTTTTGAAAATGATTTTTACCAAAGTGGAAAATAATTTTTTTTTAAAGTAAGTAATAAAATATGTATGTAGATTTTTTACACATAAAACGTTCCAAAATGGCCCAACACTCACATTAACTTCTGTTTATCCACTCAAACACATTATGGCACTATTTCCAAAACCTCGGATTGCTTTGTTGCCAAAATGTGGCAAATTTTCCAAATTTTATTTTTTATTAAAATGACTACATAATATATTGTACATTCAAAAAATAATCAAATAAATATTATCTAGACTCTTTAAAATGTTTTAAGGTTAAAGATTTAATTATATTTTTTTTATAAATCCTACAAATATGTGATAATAAACAAAAGATAGGGGAATTCATTGGCTACATAGAACTATAATCAGTTTGTATGTTTCCATATTCAAATTCGGAGGCATGATTTTTTTAAGGTGGGTGGAAAAATTTCCTTTAGCAATCCGAGAAAAAATATTTTAATTGCTCTGTCGCTCCAGTGGATATATCAGTTTAAAACCAATTCCATTTTCTCCAACGGGTACCTTGTTTTCGCCTGATCAAAGTGTGTTAATGTTAAAAAAAAAAGTTGATTTGAAGCAGCGTCTCCTCCGACGAAAACGTGTACACACTTTGTGGATAGTTAGGTCAGAACCACAATGTGTTTGCTTTCCGTGGCCCATGGAAAACAACAAACGTTGTGGCTCTGCCCCACGTTTGAGGTATTGTTTGTGAAATTGGTCGCAAGAGACCGGCCTATATAACAACATTTGCAGCTTCTGAAAGAGCTCCAATAATGGTTATGTTTTGAATGATAAGGGCGTCCATTACGGAACTGTTGGGATTGTGTCGTAACCTCAAAGACTAACAACGTTTGTAATTGTCAGTGTTCATATCGTTGAGACCCAAATCTTCATTTTGTTCGTAACTTCTCTCGTACTTGGTGATCTTGAGGCCTGCAAAAGAAGAATTTTGGTAACACATCGAATTGAATATAACAAATGGATTTTCAAATACAGTGAAACCCTCTTAACCTCTCACTTGTCGCTCTCCCGCCAGCGGGCCTGCGGCTAATGAGAGGTTAAATGCTTAAATGCGATTTTAACCGTTATGAATAATGCTGGACCATGTACAACTCCTACACCAGGCAACTTGAATCAGCAGAAATGCGAATGCTTAGATGGTCGGCAGAAGTGTCACTAAAAGATAAAATTAAAAGTTCACGCATTCGTGGTAGCCTTAGTGTCACGGACATAAACAATAAGCTAGAGGAACGACAGTTGAGATGGCATGGTCACATAAAACGGAGACCACCAGACCACACAGTGAAGCAGGCAATGTCTATGGAGCTTCATCGACAGTCATCCAGAGGAAGACCAAAGAACTCCTGGATGACTCAATGCTCTAAAATTCTAAGTAGAAACGGCCTGGAAGAGAGCGATACCCTGAACCGAAGGAGCTACAACCTGAGAACGAGGAGAGCCGACCCCAACAGCCTACCTAGGCAATGAGTTGGGACAGTGCAAGGAAGAAGAAGAATAAAGAAACTGTACAAGGACAACGTCGGAATCGCTTGCGCCATTATCATTTCAGACATTGCTTTTAATTTCAATAATGTTAGCTTCTCGGATTTCTTTGTAATTCATTTTCCATGGTACACGGCCATCATGTGGGCAAACGTCATCCGACATTCAAGAGGTTAAGAAGTTTTCCAAGGGACCGGAATAAAAAATTTCTTAAGTGGGATAAATTGGGCCATTCAGTCTTCAAGGGACCGACAAAACCAACTTCTTAAGCAGGAAAACTTTTTAAGCGGAAAATTCTTAAGAGGGTTTCACTGTAAGTGTCATAATTATTTAACCCTCGAGAAACAGCTATCCAATTATGAGTACATTATGCAACATGCACTCCGTCTCGTTCCAGCAGCACAGTACTGACGAGACGGAGCGCGTATCAAGCGATTCATTGCGATATGGGGCACTATGACATTAAAATTGGAGTTGAATTATCTTTGATATGTGAAACTGTAAATCTTCCAAAAAGTTAGAAATCAGCATTGCATCATCAGCATACTTAAAGAACTTTATGTGAATATTGCAACTCCTAACTGCTTCCAACCATCTGGAGCCAGTGAGACTATGGCATCCCCAATTGGGATAAGTTGTGAGGCTGAAGGTAGTGGGGAGGGGAAGGAGATGGGAAAGAGGAAGGTGGGGAACTTGTCTATTCAGATCTGGTCACCAAACACGGCTAAAGCCATTTCAAGCAAGATTCAATTCTGAATTTTGGTCTTACACCAGGGCGATACTGAGAGTAGCTTTCACTCTGAAACAAGCCGCAAATATACTATATATTATTTTAAATGAATTAATTGTGAAATAATACAAATAAATTTATTTGCGCACGCCGGGATTTGCACCCGCAACCTTCAGATTGGTAGTCGAGAGCCTTGCCCCTCGACCACGGAGGCCGATAATAATGCCATATTATGTCAAAATTAACATACCATCGTCAAGAGTCCCGTCATCGGTAAGGGTCTGGACGTAAGAATTCCCGGCCGGGTCGTCCAGAATGAGCGTAACAGGAAGAGCTCCATCGATAACTTTACGCATCCTGTCCACGAAACTGCAATCACAAAATAAGGCAAATAATAATAATGTTCAGATAATTTATATAGCGCCGTTTTCGTGAGAAAATCACCTCAAGGGCAAACATATAAAGTTTTTTTTTTTTACATTAGCTCCACACAGGAGGCCCTGAGGAAATCAATTTCCCTCAGGGCCTGTCATCTTTAAGGGGATGATTTGTGAGGATACTGTGCGGAATGGTCTTTGTAGGAAAAGGAAGTTCTGGGAAGGAGAATATAGGAATCTAGGGGATCAATGTGTCCAGGAGTGACAGACATATACATCTATCCCTACAGTTGCGGTTCAAAATGATGTGTTGAGAGAGTCCGAATTGATCTGGGTGGATTCTAACTCCAGCTCCTTGACCAAAAGGTCGCAGTGTAGTGTTCGGATTAGAGACATAATGACCCACCTGTCCATGCGCTGCGTATCGTCGGCAGTGTTAGAATCGCCCGCCAGCCCGGCTAGTTGCTCCTGCATGGCGCGCAACATCCCCTCCACAGTGGTGAAGCGTCCGCACAATGAACGCGATCCGGATTCTAACTCCAGCTCCGGTACTATAAGGTCGCAAGTGTCCGACTAGTGACAAAAAAAACATTTATTAACAAAGTATTTAATTTTTCATGATGCATAATTATTTATTGTAGTATACATGTAGTTTTAGACATGCAGTTTCAACATCCTTCAACAGTTTAGTATAAGGTATATATTAGTAAGTAGTTTATAGATGTGTCAATAAAGTAGGGCCTTAGAAGAGTAACATCTATAGTCGTTTGTGTTTAATGCACAAACGGATACGGAAATAACCAATGGCACATGATAGGCGGCTGGACTCCGACAGTGCTTGAACGCCCAGCTTCAGAATAACTTAAGGGCCGGAATTCCGATTTTTTACCAAATTATAACGTATGTTTCTTGAACACTTTAAGTTTCTAAGTTATTAAAAAAATATGTGTTATTTTGTAAGATATCTGAAGATTTGTAGAGCCGAAATGTTAATTACATAAAATTCCCTCAATATAAAAAAAAAGCACTCCAAAAATTATTATTTACACCTTTGTTTCTGTTATTTTACAAGTTATATGTACGAAAAAAATCACAGTTTTTCATAAAATGCTACTTAAGGTGCTGAAGAGAGATTTTTGCTCTTATTGTAAACGAGTGGTGTTTTATTAAATATTTTCCCAATTTTCGCTCGGATTTTTTCGTTTTTAATATTAGCGTGTTCCCTCCAACATTCGTATTGTCGTATCTTTCCTTCTTATTCTTTTTGGGTGGGTAGAACCGGCCTATATCGGACGTGCTGGATCAGATATGCTTTAGGTCAGTAAGAGATAACAAATCTTTGCTAATAATACAAAAATTACATCAAAATAATGTAGATAAAACGAACTTCCTAATAATCACTCAAATCTATGCTTTCCACAATGGATTTATATCAAAAACAATGAATAAATATAGACTTCGAATATGACAGCATTCATATTATCAATCGGCAGCCATTTTGTCCGCCATCTTTGTTGCCCGGTGCGTCATTAGCAATTAATATGAATTATTCGGAGTGGCTAAATGCTAACCAGTAATTCGTAATGTCAAGAACGAGAATGGCTTAAGTGATTCTGACCTTGTTCTTATACAATTTCTTTATATATAAGAGGAAAAATCACTTCAAAAATCCGGACCCGCCGGGGGGGCTGCGGCCTACAAGAGGTTAAGACTACCTTGGAAGCAAGTATTTGGTGTTTATCGTGTTCATAATCTCGTTTATGAACTAAAAAGAAGAGGTAAGTGATTGGATATCCTTCTTCCTTGCTTCCCTAATCTTCCCTACACATTATTTACCCAATTCCAGCAAACACCATTTCGTTTAGTTTTCATCTTATTATTTACATTGGTTTCGAATATAACATTGAGATTAAGAGGGTATAACCAGAGAATACTGAAAATTTCTCCTTTTTAAATCAAATAGACGTATTTTGGTCTCCGGCGACTTTTTAAAATTTTTTTTTTTTTTTTTCAAAATTCAAAACATAACAAAAAAAAATTCTTTCAAATGTCGCCACTGGTCACTCAGCCGAGTAACCGCAAAACCCCTCACCTCACCCCTAACTGTACAATACGTAGTGCTTTTTTTTCGTTTTTAGTTGAAAAAAGAAACAAAAGACATAGACTAAAATTTCAATTACATTTTTTACTGAAAATAATGTCAGGAATCACTGGCTAAAGTAGGTTGAAGTAAGTCAAATACGTCCCTGAACACCATGTATCAATTTATATTGTATCCGTATTTCTCCAGAATAGCTATATTTATAGTTATTAAAAAAAAAAACTCATTTTGGGGCACAACTAACATGCTCTGTGAAAAAATTGCACGAAAATAGAATGTAAAAGTATGAAAATAGTACAAACCTTCAAAAGGTCCCTGGAAAAGTCATCCCTGGAACGAACCTTCACTTCGATCCTTACTCCTTTCTCCTCAATGCCACCTCCCGACTTTACCTGCAGAAAATATCATTATAAATATATGTACATATAAATTTCCAGGTTAACCCCTCAGGCCTCGGGCATATTCTGCCAGAACGTCAAAATATTTCCGCTTGGCAATAAAATTCAAAAAAATCTCAACGTATTCGAAAAGTAAGAAAGCAAATTTAAGTGCATTTGTTATTGAAAAAAACAGAAAAAAAGTTGGGACTACCTTGGAAGCATGTTGTTGCTCTGTTCAAAATCTTAACCTTTAGCAAGCCAGGTGTTTTTGGAAAAAACTGCACGAAATTAGCTTCCCGGATTTTGCTCAAATATTGTATAAAAACAAAATTAATTGGTTTTTTTGTGATTGTTTTGTTTGCCAGATAATATCGTTACAAGTTTTCCCAGAATAGCTATTTTTAACAAAAAAAAATTATGAAAATATTTCCCATTAGACAAAAAATGTAAAATAAAATATATTCATACGAAAATGAACAATTTTTTTTATTTCTTTACAAACCTGAATAGACACCCTACACGAAAAAAACCAATTCAAAGGTGTTTTCAAAGAAGTAATGACCTAAATACTTGTTTGAAAATCTAAAATGACAGTTGAAAACCGTTTAAAAGTGACACCAATATGACCATAGATATTTATTATAAATTATTCAGATGGGTTGGCGCTATGCGGATTTTTGCTATGTCAAGACCGAGAACGGCGCAAGCGATTCTGACCTTATTCTTAATACAATTTCTTTATACATAAGGTACAAAATCGCTTAATTTTTTTTTTTTTAATTTCGACCCGTGGCCATCGGTGGGCAAACGGCCATTGAGAGGTTAATTGTGTTCATAATCGCATATTTGATCTAAAAGTAATCGCGTATTTGATTTAAAGGTTTTTGACCACTTTAGAAGTAAACAATATTGTTTCATACATATTTGTGTTATTGTGGCGATAATTACCTCGAGGTATCGCAGTGGAACTAAATAAACTATATTTCTGAATGTGTTGTGTGCTCCTTCATAGAGGTAAGATTTCCTTTTTCCTTGCATCTCTTGTTTTTCCTACACATATTATCACCGGTTTCATTTCATTGGTAGTACATATTTAGAGTCCATTTCCAAGTGCATCTGTAGCTGTAATACGTCAGCAGTTTTGGATGCAACAAAATTCAACAAACTCATCTAGCAAAATAACTGTGAAATAACTTACTTCATTGGTGCGATGACCGCACTTTTCACAGTTGGTAGCCATTATGACCACTTCCTTGAAGTGAGGAATATCTGTAATGAAAAATATACAAAATATTAAAAAAAAATACAAGTGTGCTTTAGACCACACGACTGAAGCAAAACTTCTATGACTGACTGAGATATATGTATATATATATATATATATATATTTCATGCACTGGCTATGAGAGAAAGAAAATGTGCATGCGCACTGCTCTCTCTTGCTCCTACAGTGTAATACATCCCGCAGGGATAGGCAGATAGGACGGACCGTCAAACAACTCGGTCTCGGCACACACTCCTTGCCTCATTCACATTCATACATCATCATACTCTTCTATTATTCTAACTCTTAACATGACCCGACTCAAGTATCTGATTCACTTGATCATGCCACTTCCTCGACTTCTTCTAATATACACATTTGCGTCATATATATACTCTTTACACTCCTTTCTTCATTCATTCGCTCTACACGCCCAAATTATGCAAGCGTCCCATTCTTAATCACACTAATTACGCTCACATCAGCCTTGCATTTTTTTCGGATCTCCACATTTCTCACACGATCGTATACGGTTGTACCACACATACACTTCAGGGATCTCAATTCAGCAGCATTCAGTCTACTTTGGGCCGGTATATCAGCCTTTGCTAAGGAGCACATTCCTCGCTCAACTTAAACCGCCGAAATCGGCCGCTTAAGCCGTGGTAAGCCGCAGAATAGTTCCTTTGCTAGACGCTGTAGCGCTATTGGCAAAAACAAATCTGTCATCTGTTAGATTTCACATTGCTTCGGTTTCGATCTGCTAAGTACGGACACAATAAATTACATTGGAGGAATAAGTTTACCTATCAACATGGAATTCGAACTTTCTTCGAGTGATGACGATTTAGATATCGTTTGACGTTTGGTTGTTTGATAAAACCATAGAGTCCATAGATACTTACATAAATAGATTGGTTCGGCATAGAAATTACTAAAATTATCATAGACTAAACGTTTAAAATTGGTCAACTCTAGGATTACGACTGATATACGGATTGTGTGCTAAGCCATGCTGAGCTCCACATTCCTTCGAAGCCGAGCTTTAGACCAACTCATATACCGGCCCTTTCTCTGCCAGTTTCATGCTTCACTGTAGGTACCATCAGGGTAGGTACCAGCACTCCATTAAGGACTGCTAGCTTCACTTCTTTGGACAGCTTTTTGTTGGCACCAACCAGACAAGTAAAAATAATACTTGATTTATTATAGTGAGCATTCGAACAATCATTTCCTCATTACCTCAAAACTTATTATTTGGAGATGTCTGACTAGCCAACTAAACGATTGGTATGATTCAAGCTGTGTTAGAAAGATATAACATCATGCTTCATATTTGCACTTAACCTGTCCTGTGCCATAAACGCGCCGGTGCGCGCAGTACTAATTTTAATTTTTTTTTTTAAAATGCGTTTTTAATCCTTATGTATAAATAAACTGTACGAAGAACCAGGTCAGAATCGCTTGCGCCAATATCTGCCTTGACACAACAGTAAATTTTATTAACCTCTCGTAGGCGGGTCCGGATATTTAAAGCTATTTTGCCCCTTATGTATAAAGAAATTGTATGAAGAACAAGGTCAGAATCGCTTGGGCCATTCTCGTTCTTGACATTACGAATTACTGGATAGCATTTAGCCACTCCGAATAATTCATATTAATTGCGGGCACCAAAGATGGCAGACAAAATGGCTGCCGCTTGATAATATGATAGCTGTCACATTCAAAGTCTATATTTATTCATTGTTTTTTATATAAATCCATTGTGGAAAGCATAGATTTGAGTGATTATTAGGAAGTTCGTTTTATCTACATTATTTTGATGTAATTTTTGTAATACATATATCACAAAAGAAATGTTATAAGAAATGAATTAGTAAGACATTTATATTTTATGTATGCTGGCCAAGTTAATCTAGCCCCTCCGAATATTTTTTAAAGTAATTATCTATGACATTCGGCTGTCATATTTTTTTCCCGCTTTACCAGCTGTCAACCTTTTAAAGAAGTATAAATGTAATTAATTCTTCGGAAAACACATTTGAATTGTTGTTTTTCAAGTAGGGTGTATAATCAGGTTTGCGTAGAAACAATAAAGTTAGTTCATATTCGTGTAAATATACTTTTATTTGATACTAGCTGGTACCCGGCATGCGTTGCTATGCTATTTAATAAAGAAATTGTTTCTCCCTGCGCGTCCTTTCCCATTCGTCCCGTCCACCTTCCTTCTCCTCTTCCTCTCCTACGTCCTCTTCCCCTCTCGCGTTCCCACTCCTCCTCCACCTTCTCCCTCTTCACTCTACTCCCCTCCCTTCCCCTGTCCCGCAAACCCCCCTCCCCACTCTCATATCCGCCTCCCCTCTACCGCGGATCCTCCTCCCTAGTTACCCTCCCAAGTTCCCCTCCGCCCTCCCAGGATACCCTCTCCCCTCCCGAGTTTGTCTCCCCTCTTTCGAGTTCCCCTCCTCCCTCCATACATTCATTCTTGATACATTCAGTTTTCAAACAGTTTATATGGGAAAACGAAAATCTTCCTCGCAATAGTTTCTCACCGTTTAAACCTTCCCTGGACTACGACAAACATTTCAAAACCAAAATCAGCTAAATCGGCCCAACCGTTCTCGAGTTTTAGCCAGACAAATGAACAGCAATTGATTCATATATATATATCGATTTGTTTGCCTAATGGGAGAATTTATTTTTTTGCTAAAGTTAGCTATTCTAGAAAAACTTCAATGATATTAATATATAATATATATGAATAATGAGATACATTATCTGATAAACAGAAAACAATCGCAAAAAAAAATAATTCTTTTGTTTTTATACGGATATTTGACAAAAAGTGAGGAAAGTAATTTCCGCACGGTTTTTCCAAATATGCCTGGCATGTGGCAGGTTAAAGCAGCGTTTCCCAATTTTTTTTCGCCCCGGAACCCTTATTGATCATACTTTTCTAGGCGGAACCCTATTTTTATAAGATAAAGATGTAGTTATAATACTTTCATGTTTACCTTGAAAAGAAAGATCAAAAGTTTTGTGTAAAACTTACTTTAATGTGAAGATATTTTTTTACATTTTTTTGTTAAAATAGCATTGAAATCAGGCTTTGCTTTGCGCATTGTTTTGTTTGTTAAATTATACATACGTTAAATCTGGAAGGAGCGCGGAACCCTTGTGATGCTTCTACGGAACCCCAGGGTTCCGCGGAACACCTTTGGGGAAACGCTGGGTTAAACGACAAATATCACACATTTATAAAGTTCTACCAATCTTAAAAATATAGAATAATAAGTCAAATATAGGTGAATTCATTGGCTGTATAGCACTATAATTTGTTTATATGTTTACATACCCAAATGTGGATTTATGATTTTTTTAATGTGGGTGGGAAATTTTCAAAATTAATTATAGAAGTGGTGAGCCCTCCAGGCGATATTTTATAATTTTCTGCATCCCTCCAGCGGTTAATAGTCGACAAAATAATATATGTACAGACCTGTCATCTTCATGTTGGTGTCGCAGGGGGCGCTGCAGTCGGGGCAGTTGGTGCGGAACGACATGACCTCTCCCTTCTCCATCTCCTGCAGCGTGTGGTGCTCCGGGTTAGCGGGCAGCAGCAGGGACCCTGTATCCGTATCTTCGGGAACGTCGTCTCGCACCTGAATACCCACAAATAAATGGTTGATTAGTTAGTATGTACCTATAATGAATGCAAGAAATAAGATCACTGAGTGGTACATATGTGTTACATTTAGACATATTGGGTTACTCAAAGACTATTTTGTGTTTTTTTTAACATTATTTTCACACACGAGGCCCTGAGGATTTTTTTTTCTCAGTGCCTTTTTTCATCTTTGGATGCTGTGTGGAGGGTCTTTTTAGTGAAAGGAAGGAGAGGAATTTCTGGGAAGGAAAAAGATATGACGGGTGGGTAGGAATCTGGGGGTTAGTGTGTCCAGCAGTGATGGATGTATGAATCCTTCCCTCCAACTGCAGTGAAAGGTGATGGGTTGAGAGAGTTCAGTGTGTGAGCAGCCGCACCCACCGCCAAGACCTAGACAAACATCATCCCCATGAACCCCTTCTAAGTCACCAAACATAGCGAACCACCTGGGGTGACCTATGTACAGATGATATATAAATGTGAATGAAGCGAGGAGTGTGTGCTAAGACCGAATTGTTTGGTAGTCTGTTCTCTCTGCCTACCCCTGCACAGAAATGGTCAGGTAGCCACTGGAGCGACAGAGCAATTTAAATATTTTTTCTCGGATTGCTAAAGGAAAATTTTTTCACCCACATTAAAAAAATCATACCTCCGAATTTGAATTTGGAGACATACAAACTGATTATAGTTCTATGTAGCCAATGAATTCCCCTATCTTTTGTCTATTATCATGTATGTGTAGGATTTATAAAAAAATATATAATTAAATCTTTAACCTTAAAACATTTTAAAGAACCTAGAGAATAGTTATTTTATTAGATTTTGAATGTACAATTTATTATATAGTCGTTTTAATAAAAATTTTTTTTTTCAAAATTTGCCACATTTTGGCAACAAAGCAATTCGTGGTTTTGGAAATAGTGCCATAATGTGGCAAAAAGCGCTTAAGTGGTTAGTTAGTTCGTACTTAGAGTGAGAGAATTGAAATGTTATTTAACAAAAATGGTTTTAGACTTGATATTTCGCCTTACAACAACCTGTTTGTATTAAATCATTAATTCAATGTTTGATACCTCTGATTTATTATATATAATCTATTTTCATACTCCAGGCAGGTCAGTTACAAGACAGTACCTACCATATTATTGTAGCAATTCCACATCAATTCCCAATATTACACTCCTATGCGACGGATTCACCAGCTAGGAAACAAATACTCCGATTGAGGTTAGTCAGATATGTTTTTAGATTTTCACTGCCAAAAGGATTTTCGTTGTTTGTTTTTGGGGTGTTATGCCATGTTGCGCTACCTCCTTCTTTAGCCGACGTTTCGGACAGCGTTGCAGTGTCCATCATCAGGGCTGATCCGGTGGATGCATAACACCCCAAAAACAAACAACGGAAAATACTCTAATGTTGTTGATATATTTGGTACATCAATTTTAATATATAGACATACCTACCTTATTAAAGTTTTTTTCATAAAGTAGTGGAATATTTTAATAAAGCTTTTTAAATTGACTAACACATTAACAGTATTTTGTCGGCTGAAAGAAAAAAACTATTTTGGATACAGTGAAACCCTCTTAAGAAGTTTTCCAAGGGACCGGAAAAAAAACTTCTTAGGCGGGAAAACCTTATAAGTGGGAAAAATTGGGCCATTTGGTCTTCGAGGGACCGAAAAAACCAAACTTCTTAAGCAGGAAAACATCTTAAGCGAGAACTTCTTAAGAGTGGGTTATAAGGCAGAAAGGGTGATTTGCTGCAAAACAGCCCTCTAAAACAGCTGGATACTACCTTTCGTATGTAATTCTCAGACTTGATATTTTTTGTTAACAAATAATGGACTATTATTTTTCAAACTGCTGACTTTTTTTGTTATATATGTAAGCATTCGACCATAAAAAATAAGAACACTGATACACCATATCGCCCACTTTTCAAACTTCGATCTATGATTACCGTATTAGTAATGATTTTACACAATATTTTTAATTTAAAATAAGTATATAATACACACATCTGTAGAATTACGGTCTCTTATTGTCGTTATGATATCTGTGGATATTAACAATTAAATAAATACTTCATTTTCACCGTATTTTACAACACTTCAGAGCTATTAGCTATTACGGGCTCGGATCTCCCGTCCGCTGGAAGCCGGGTCACGGGTTCCGTCTTTGACAGCACATATACTTCGAAAATGCGATCAAAATGTTTTATAAATGGGTCTGAAAGGTCTGAAGGGACTCACTTAAAACATTGTAATAATTTAAGAAGCTACAAAAACAGTAAAAACTCAGAAATTCTCTTTTTTCATATAAAGTTTCAAAATAGCATTTTTCCAACTGTCATATTCCTTTAAAATGCAATATGTATAACTTTACGCTTACGTTTCTATTCGGAATGGTTCGAGCCATGTTCGAGCGTTTGTTACACACTTCATGTTTGTGGGCTGTTAGCTCCATACTTACAAGTATGTGTGAGATTTCATTGTCTTTACGCGCTCTGACTTTGTGTGAGTGAACGTTTTTTCATACCTTTTTTTCATTCGTTTGGCATAACCTTCAGTCGGCGGGAGAATGCCAGTGCACAGTGTTTGGAAATATATATTTACTTATTTTTTATCTTTAAAATTTCTATTGAATGAATTGTGATGATACTAATGAAGTCAATAAAGTTGAATGTACATGGTGTTTGAGAAACAGACAAAAAAAACTTTTTAAGGAAATTAACAATCATGTATACAGCAGAACCCCGTTTATTCGAACCCCGATAAATCCAAAATTTGTCATTATTATAAAATTATAAAAAATCCACTGATAATTTTTTTCATACAAAATGATTTTTTAATTCGAATTTCTTTAATTCGTAATTCGAAATTTATTTTTGTCCGCACACGAAAATTTGTTCGTGTAATTCGAAAAACATCCATTTTTGGAAAAAAATCATAATTTCGTAAATCGGAATCAGACAGCCGTGGCGGTAAAACGCGCTTAAATGTGGATTTATGCGGTTGGACATCGTCCTAATTCGTACTATTATTTTGTAAATCGGAATCGGTTTCCCATGGAATGTCGTATATTTACGAATTTACTTCGAATAATAATAATAATAATTTAAAGGGCCGGCGGCGGCGGTGGTAATCGGCAGCGAAAATTTGATTAACGCGGAAATATATCTTATTTTCACGAATTTACTTCGAATACCTAAATGTCAAGGACCGGCCGCGACGGTAATCGGTCATGAGAATTTGATTTACGAGGAAAATATGCGAAATTTTTACGAATTTATTTTGAGTATCTAAATATGAAGAGCCGGTTGCGACGGATATCGACCGCGAAATTTCGAATTTACGCCAAAATATATCGTGTTTCCACGAATTTACTTAAAATTTCTGAGTTTAAAGGGCCAGCCGCGGCGGTAAACTGTAGTGAAAATTTGATTTACACGGAAATATATCGTATTTTTATCAATTTACTGCGAGTAGGTATCGAATTAACGGCCGGCTACGACGGGATTCAAGCGCCAAAATATTTTTTCGCGATAATTATATGGTACTTTTACGAGTCAAATTTCGATTTAGACTATGAAATATACATATGAATACGAATATACTTCTAATATATCAATTTGAAAGGAGGGCTGCGAAGGATGTCGGCCGCGAAATTTTGATTTACGCAGAAATATATCGAATATCTGAATTTAAAGGGCTGGAAATGGAAGCGAAAATTTTATTTACGCGGAAAAATTACGTATTGGTATATATTTTTTCGAATATAAGGCCGACCGTGGCGGTAATTCGATTTTCACAGGAATAAGTCGTATTATTACGAATTTTCTCCGAAGAACCTACCCGAATTTAAATTTTCGGACGAAGAACTCGATTTTTGGCGACTGTTTATAATTTATTTTTTTCATAAAATTTCGATTTACGTGGGAATTCGTTAATTCGAAATTAAATTTTTTATGTCCCATGGATTTCGAATTAACGAGGTTCTACTGTAGTAATCATAATGATGAGTTCTAGAAAATATAGTTTAAACGACAGTAAAAGGCTGAATATTTAGAAGTTAAATAAAAAAACACCATAAAATTGACTTTAAATGTGAACCACGAAATTCCAAACGCCGTGCGTCATCGCCGCCGACGCCGCCCGTTCGACAGACGTTTGCAATCTACGCACGTTAAATGTTGGATATTTAGAGTCCGAGAAGGGACTATGACTGCCATCTAGCGATGTAAAAATAAAGACAATTTGACAGGAAATGAATTGTTCCAAGGGTATAATATACGCTTAAGAGGGTTTCACTGTATTTTGTACCTACATACTGTGTGGATCAAATTCAATAATATTTTTACTTTATATTTATTTTTGTGAAAATGTTTTAAACAGTTGTTTCCTATACTATTTAAGCGTATAATATCATAAATATTGTTATATATATGTAAAAGCCTTAACCTGTTGAAAGCCAGCGTAGGAAAAATATTTTTTTTTCAATACGAGGTAAAATATTTGACGGTTCTCACCTTTCTTACAAACTCAATTTTTATAACATTTCTTTTGTGATATAATACAAAAATTACATCAAAATAATGTACATAAAACGATCTTCCTAATAATCACTCAAATCTATGCTTTCCACAATGTATTTATATAAAAAACAATGAATAAATATAGACTTCGAATGTGACAGCTATCATATTATCAAGCGGCAGCCATTTTATCCGCCATCTTTGATGCCCAAGTGTGTTTTACGTCATATTGAAAAAATATATTTTTTATATGCTGGCTTTCAACAAGTTAATAGGCATAAATAAATAAATATATATGCCATAGTCTCACAGCTCCAGGTGCGGTTAGGAGCAGTTGGGACTCTTGTACAAGATTCACATAAAAAAAATAATAATATATACCTCAGCATGAGAAAAGATTCCAAGTGCGTGGTTTTGTTCTTTGGTGCGGTCAAAGTATGTGACCTTGCAGCCAGGGTCAGAACTGGGGGCATTAGGGTTCTCTATGTGACTGGTTCCTGAAAAAGAAGGGTAACTATTATATTACAATTTGAAAGGCGTGTATGGGTATCCGAAAAAAAAAAAAAAACGAAATTGATATTTTTTTAACTTTATTTAAAACAATATTTAATTTTTATAAGAACAACTCTCTATTTATAACTTTTGAAGATAACGGTCCCAACTGGGACTCGAACCCAGACCCTATCGTCTAACCGGGACGGGCGCCTCTACCAATTCGGCTACTGCCACCATGGAGTGTACTATGTCCATTAGCCACTAATTTTTTACTATTATTTATTAAAACCTTGTGTATGTGTATGTAAAAATAACTATTGTTTTATTACTCCATACATTTTATTTATTCATATGACAATACTAATGAAGAATTTTTAATATTTTTTATTTTATTATTATGTATTAAAACCTTATGTATGTGAATTTTAAATTATTATTGTTTGATATGCCATAGGATGAAATTACTGTAGGTTTTGTCTTTCCCCGCCCAGAGTATGGACATACATAGTATAAACCAGTGTTTTCCAAAGGGGTCCAGGTGGACCCCCAGGGGTCAACGGGAGACTCGATGGGGGTCTACGTTAGCGTGATACAAAAATGGGGGTCCACGAAAAATTATCTGGTTTTGATAGTAAAGAACCAAAATGTTGTCTTGGCTTTACCTATCAATGTAGGCCAGTGGTTCTCAAAACAAAGTGGTTCGTATGGACCCCTAGGGGTCCCGGGGATCATACAGGGAGCCCCTGAACAATGTCAGGGTGTAGACACATTTTTATTAATATGGAAGTTATTATAAATATTAATGCACAAATTATTAGCAATTTTTACGTCCTAGGTAAAATATAGAATTCATAAACTACATTTTACTACTATTAGTTGCATTACAACGCATGCCGGATATTAGCTAGTGTTTTATACGTATACATATACGAATGGTTGGGACCTTTACAAAGAAATTGGTGTACAATTATCGTATAAAAATATTTGACAGTAGGTACATTCAAGTAGGCCCGGCGTAAAAGGTAGAAATACCCTTTCCGATCAAATTGTGTTAATATATCTACAGATTATTTGGCAATGTGTTATTTCTCAAGATCGTTTCACTAATTCGTTACTTGTCAGATGACATACAACGTATTGCAATATCAACGAGGATATAACGATGGAGTAACATTAGCCAACTGTGACACATTTAAGTATCTCGGCTCACTCATCCACAAAGATGGAGGATGTGCAGCAGATGTTAACCATAGAACAGGTGTGGGATGGAGTAAATTTAGATCCGTAACAGGAATCTTGTGTGACACAAAAATGCATATAAAACTAAAAGGAAAGGTATACCAGACTATTGTTAGACCCGCGATAATGTATGGCTCCGAATGCTGGACCATGTACAACTCCTACACCAGGCAACTTGAATCAGCAGAAATGCAAATGCTTAGATGGTCGGCAGGAGTGTCACTAAAAGATAAAATTAAAAGTTCACGCATTCGTGGTAGCCTGGGTGTCACGGACATAAACAATAAGCTAGAGGAACGACAGTTGAGATGGTATGGTCACATAAAACGGAGACCACCAGACCACACAGTGAAGCAGGCAATGTCTATGGAGCTTCATCGACAGTCATCTAGAGGAAGACCAAAGAACTCCTGGATGACTCAATGCTCTAAAATCCTAAGAAGAAATGGCCTGGAAGAGAGCGATACCCAGAACCGAAGAAGCTACAACCTGAGAACGAGGAAATCCGACCCCAACAGCCTACCTAGGCAATGAGTTGGGACAGTGCAAGGAAGAAGAAGAAGAAGAATGAGGATATAACAAAAGCCAATAAATAATTACCGCTGATATCTTCGAGTATAAGATTGAAGGGCCCGTTAACTTCAACATCCTTAAGTTTGGCGAGACTGAGCACAAACAGATCAATCTTGAGGGCATCCTCCGGGTGTTCCTGCCTCCGTTTCTCCTGGTCCTGCTTCAGTCCTTCGGCAACTCGGTCGAGTATACCTTCCACTGTTGTGACTTCTGCAACAAAAAGGTGGATACATTAGAAGGTTGGACATAACTAATTCCTATACAAAATATAGAGCCTTGATAATCTGAACCAATGAAAAACAACTGTTGGGATTAGTTCAGATTATATGTTGTATGTCAGATTAAAAAATTAAATGCAGTAGAATTCAGATATAACGACTTCCCTTATAACGGCTTCCCGTTGTTAGCGACAACAATGTAAACTCAAGTTAGGTTTCGTAGTTAGGTACTAGGAAAACATATTCGTTTAGTATGACTCGGTTTTAAGCGACCAACTTCTTAAAGTGACCTAATTTAATGATTATTCGTCCGGTTAAAGCGACGCGCAGTATTTTGTTTACAAAATCAGAGTCAGTGTTTATCATCTGTTGTGACAACCACTCGACACAATGAGTTCCGTGAAGCGAAAGCGTTTTTAAAAAGGGCTATATTACACCGTTTAGAAGCCGGTGAATCAAATGTAACCCTCGCAAAGGAGTTCGGCGTGATTTATTCTACAATACCACAATAAAGTTGAATAAAAATAAGATAGAACCCCTGTTAAATGCCAATGTTTTGAAATGTAAACGTATCATGGCATCGACTCTAGAACAGATAGATCAGGCATTGTTAAAGTCCATTGTTGCGTATTCGCAATGCTGTGTGAAGTTCTTACTTCTTCTTCTTCGATGGCGCTACAGCCCATATCGAGCTTTGGCCTCCCGCAACATTCGCCTCCAACTCCTCCTGTCCTCAGCAGCTGACTTCCAGTTTGTTACCTGGAGAAGCTGTGCTGCATCTCCTCTTACCTCGTCTTCCCACCTCAGTCTGGGTCTTCCCACTTTTCTCTTTCCACCTGGATGTCCAGCCATTCTCTTCCATTTTCTTGGCATTCTCTGTACATGTCCAGCCCTTCTCAACCTGAGGAGTCTCATATGGGCTGAGATATTGGGGGCCTGATATATATCATACAGTTCTTTGTTGTGCCGGATGCGCCACTGTTTCACGGGTCCACATATTCTTCTTAACACTTTTCTTTCAAAAGTATCCAGTATTCCAGCCATCTTTGCCGTCAGTGTCAGCGCCTCACATCCGCATGCCAATACAGTTGTGACAATGGTCTTATATATGGTTACTTTGGTTTTCCTGTGGACGCTACGTGACTTAAACACTGGCAGCAAAGAGAAGTATGTTTTGTTGGCTGCTGTGATTCTGCTTCTGATTTCTGCTGGATCCTCATTGTTTTCTGTAATACTGGAGCCCAGGTAGGTGAATTGATCGACCCCTTCGTATGAGTAGTTGTCTTTAAATTGTGCACTACCTTATCTACTTGCATAGAATGTAGGTACATTGTATATTTTTGGTATACAGTACATTTTGTATGTTTGTTATGTGGTATGTTTAAGTTCCATTAAAGTTATAATTTGTATTAAATGTTTTATTTACCTAAAAAGAAATTATCTAAAAAAATAGCTTAAAAATTAAATTATCCGTCCGTTTTGTGTCGTCTGGTTAGTACGACAAAGTATCGCTGGCCCTTGAGCGTAGTTATACCCCAGTTGTTTTCTTAGGAAAATAATATTTAAAATCACAAAACACAACTGAAAGCCTCTGTGGGCGAGGGGTAAGGTTCTCAACTAGAAATCCGAAGGTCGGGAGTTCAAATCCCGTCGTAAACAAAAATAAACACAAATTAATTAAATAAAATTTATTTTCATATGCCGGGTTCGAATCCATGACCATTGGATTGGGAATTTTCTCCACAAGACTTCCACTTCCTCCTTTCCTAAGAAGTCTCTCCACCCACAAATCCTTAAAGGTTGAGTTAGGCCCTGAGAGGAATTGTGGTGCTTAAAAGCAAAAACGCCACTCTCCATAAATGACGAAATTGGGTTATAAATGCCAATCTATGCGCAATGTCCGTAGCTACAAGATGGTTTTTGAGATCCTTAGAAAAATCAACCGCAAATCATTAAAAAATCGAAATGAAAATAGGGTTTGGATGAAAATCACCACTCTCCACAGCGATTAACAATCAAAATAACCACTCTCCACAAAATCATATCACAAGCCAGAATTCAAAATAAATTCAATATGACCAATGAACACATTATTACAACATTTTTTATTATAATATTTCACTTTGAATTATACTTTTTAAGATTTTACTAAAAAATCACGCGAAAAATGCGAAGCATTCTTTGATTGGTTTTTTGTCATTTACAGAAAACAGTACTTTTGGAGAGTGGCGTTTTTGCTTCTAAGGCCCTCAATTATTTTCCTCATAATGTAAAAAAATAAAATAATAATGTAACATACCTCCTTTTTGCCCAGTAGCCGGCACCTCCAACTCCAATTCAGGTATAGTTATAACGGCGCTATGAGCCCGCACAACTCGCCTGTTTAGATCTCTCGCACACATCACCTTCAGCCGGTGCACGCACCCCTGGTCCTTCGCAGCCAGGGCGTCACGCAGTTCGTTGTCGCTGTGTCCGCAGTGCGCGCAACGAAACGACATCACAATGACGTCGCGGAAGAAGGGAATCCGCGTCAGCATTATACGCGTAGAGCCCTGGAAAGCGAATGGAGCAATTATTAATGATGACTGATTCAACACTGAGATGTTAAGAGGAACGGCAGCGCGGCCGGTGTCATACAAAACGTAGTTTTGGATTTTAGGCCAAAATACTTAACACTAGGGGACGCCCACGCCGAGAGCACCTGGAGGACCTGCTGGTGGACATGCGCTGCTCATCATATGCAGACTTCAAAAGAGCCGCACAAGACAGGGAAGAATGGAAGAAAAATAAAGGAAATTGCTGCAAACCAATCCCAGGATTGAAACCAGAGAGAGAGACACAACCAAACTGAAAAATTATTTTTGTAATAAAAAGGTATGTCAAATATCTATCTCGGACAGGAGCTACTTTTTTATGGTTTTTCTATTAAATGATGACGTATAGGTAATTAAAGTTTTGGTTAATTTTGGAAGCAACTTTGGAATTTTTTTGTCTGTTATTTATAATTATTAAAAAAAAAATCTGCCTAATCCTTGGTTTTAATATGAGTAAAAATAAAATAAAAAAAATGTTAAAAGTGCGTTTCTTTAAGTAGTAATTTTAATATACAAACGACAAGTTTTTGTTCCGATGTAAATAGGTAATTTGTAATTTAAATTTACACCCATAAAAGTAGTTTCTTAAAGACCAATATATATATAAAATATTGGTAAATGTTTACTACTCCGCTTACCGGATAATACGGAATTCGAATTTCGATACACGGATACGCACGGATAATATGGAGCGGAACATTTCCTTTGCCGCCATTTCTTTGGATTTGATATTTGCGATTTTTTTCAATCTAAATACGCACGAATTACTTAGGTTACCCAGCCTAAGAACCTAATAACCTATTTTGTGCACGTAAATAGTTGTATATTGTAGTAATTGAAGTTGTATAAGTCCCGTTTCACTTGGCCAAACGTGGCTGTCAAATACTTCGCGTAAGTGAAATAATCTTATAGAATTGAAATATAAAATGCATGTTTTTTCGTCTCCCCCGACATAAATACTCAATTTTCGTAATAATAAAGCAAAATCTAATTGTTTGAATAAAAAATATTCCGTATTAACCAGTAGGCGGAGTATGAAACTATTAATAAAATTTTATATTTCATCAATATAAGCATTACAATCAGCTTAATTAGCGTTTCATTTTGTTGCGTCGAAGCCCGTTCATAATGCCCGTTCATATTCCCGTTACTAATGTACTCTACTCGACCGTAGTGCGAACACTTTTTTGGTAGGTCAAGAAGCGAGTTAAGCCAATCGTTCACATAGCTACTTACAAGCGACGTTATTTTGCTAGTGCAGCGCCTAGCGGCGATTTCAAACACTAATAATAGTATGGAAAATACAGACAAGTGTCGTTCGCGTCGCTTGAACGTAGCTCCATGGAAGAACGGCGTTACTCGCCACTCGACTTACTACTTGCCAGGTGCGAACAGGCCATAAAGGCAGTATTCGACGGAACTTTTGAATACAAAAATGTCGTCCGTGTCTTATCATTTATTTCGTCCATAAGCACATATTATTTGAATGTGTATCTGTGTCATACATGAACATCATTAGAATTTACTGGAAACTTAAGAGTATTCCTTACTTGCCGTCTTTAATTTTGAGTTTGTGAGAAAATAGCAAGTCTAGATTTATAACCTTGTGACGGACGTACTGATGTCGTTTTGTTATTTTGTATTTGTGAGATTAAGTATGTAACTGTCATGTGTTTTTGATAAATAAATCGTCGGGGTGGGGGTAGGGCTAGGAGCGCAGAGAGTGTTCTACCAACAGGGGCGACGCACCCGAGTGCGTCGGCGGTACTGCCGTCCACTATATATACGGCCCGTTTGGCCGTTTTCAAATCAGTCTGTCTTCAACCTTCTGCCAGTACACCGCGCCCTGCCAACCTCTCTGCCCTGCTCGCCCTATCTCGCCCCGACCTCGCTTCAACTTGCCTCTTTCCTTCCCTGACCCTCGCTCTACCCTGGACCTCGGATTACCTTACACCCTTCGGACCAGACCCAGCTACGTCAAAAGGAAACCTGTTGGAACAGCTCGACCTACTTCTACAGCGACAAGCAGACGACGTTCTCCCTCCACACGTGGTGAAGGGAGCGACATCTTGCGACTCCGTGGATTGGGACCTCCAGCCTATTATAGTTCTTATGTACCTCACCACGTCTGGTACAAACCTCATTGCCAATAATAGGAAATATCATAGTTCCATTGGTTCCTGATAATCCAAACACTTGTGGCGGTAATCAATATAAACTTTAAAAAACGTCATCAACAAGTATCTGAACACTCCAAACGAAAACAATTTTTTATAGGTTATGTTTAGCAAAACAAAACTCATACTCACATTTTCGTGGCAGTTCATACACATAGATTCAACTTCTGTGACTTCTGGATCCTCGTCTCCACCGTCAATGTCCCTGAACATCGGTTTCTCCGCAGTAGTCATGGATTATCTGTCAGAAAACTTCAAAAATATAAATATCAAAAACAAACAAGTTGATTCGTTGATGGTCGCAGCGTGATCGATCGGTGACGTTAGCAGCTGTCAAATTAATCAAATTTGTTTCTAGCAACTTCTGACGAGTTGCCAGATAGAAAAAAATGTTTTTACAGGTAATAATTTATTGTAATAAAGGAAACCGGGCGGCGTTTTGCCCATACTAGCGTATTCCACAATTTCCTATCTGGATTTTGAGATTACTGCAAATGTTTATTTATTGTTTTAAACATTTACAGAGTATTAACAATTATTAGATTAATATTATTGCGTGGTTTTTTAAAAATATAACAAAGATATTAACCTCTAGTGTGTGGGTACGTTTTCCCTTTTTTAATAAGTTAGTTAAGTGAGCAAAAAATAGAGGGGGGGGGTCCAGTAAAATCTCATTATACCGAGGTGGGAGGGGGGGGGGGGGGGTCAATAAAAACCTCACTTCAACTAAAAAATGTATATAGAGATAATAAAAAAAAATTGTTTCACTTCTTTTGAAGTGTCCCATTTTGCATTATACAAACTATACAATGTATTTTTAAAAAAATCAAAAATAACAGAGATAGAATATTTTCAAAAATCGGTAATTTTTAAAAATCGGTCCAGTTTTGCAGAAGAAAAATGGGGATTATGAAACATCGATTTGTAAGATTTTATTTCGGTGTTATTAGTTTGAATGGCAGTTGTCCCTTTCGCTCAGTATTCGGAGAAGTAACGCCGTTCTTCCATGGAGCTACTTTCAAGCGACGTGATCGCAGCTCGTCTGTACCTTCCATACTATTATTAAAAAAACATTTTTTTAAATATAAATATTCAGTTTTATTTTAAAAATTTAATGCGCTTTGTATAAATATTTTCAAGCATGGATACATGTTTAAGGTATGATTTTATTTTATTTGCGTATTTATAATATATTGTTAGCTACCACGGTTGTATTCCTTTTTGCAGTTAATTCAGAAAGTACCTTCAGGCGAATTCTCAAGGAGAGCGAAACAAATGAGGGTAAATTCGAAACTCTAGGCAAAATAAGAAAGGTCGCACTCCAAAAGCTATAGATAGATAGTTTTGACATCAGTGCTATTCGTCAAAAGGTACATTTTTTAAGGGGATGATCTAAAGCCCAGGCAACGCTGGGTACTTCAGCTAGTATTAAATAAATGGTACGAAATTCTAAACAGCTTTTTATTTTACTACAATCTCGTTACTCTTCATTGTGTTAACTTAACATTGCAAAGGGATAATATACATGTTAAATAAACAAAATAAAACAACACTTCTGTTTCAACTCCACAACATCATTTTTATTAAACAAAAGAAAAAACTTGAATTCGTCACAATTTTGTTTTTAGAATTCTTTAAAGATTTTATGCTCTCCAAGGTACCTACCTACCTAATTCACTACTGCCCTCTATCTTCACAAAAGCTAGACTCTTCATAATCACTTTTCTCAACAAAAAATAACATATAAATATAAAATAATACAAATAAATATAAAATATAAATAAAATATGCATTTATAATTTTGAGATCAGTGGGTATATATGTTGCAATGAAAAAAATATTTTTCCCACTTTTGTGTTTTTTTTATAAAATTACAGCTTTCACAGCTATACTTTTCCACCGCGTGTTATAAATTTAGTTTTGCCATCTGAGCCAAAGTGGCGCCCTACTATGTTTTCTACTCTCATTTGACAGAATAAATAAATTAAAATTTATTTTATATATTTATAAATAAATATTTTTAAATAAATAAATATACACAGTGACAAACCGTAGAACGCTGAAATCCTCATAGATTTGGTAACTGTGAACGATGGTATAATTGTGAACGATGAATACTTGGAGCAGGTGGATGAGTTTGTGTATTTGGGTAGTATGTTTACGAGAGATGGGAAGGCTGATATAGATATTGAAAGAAGGGTAAATGCAGGTAACTCCATTAATGGAGGACTGAATGTCTTTTTTGCTAACAAAAATCTGTCGAAAGAAGCGAAGCAGTCCACAATGGAGTGCTTGTACCTCCCCTGATATATGGCAGTGAGGCATGGAACTGGCAGAGGAAGGATGAAAGTAGACTGAATGTTGTTGAAATGAGATCCCTGAAGCGTATGTATGGTAAAACCATGCAGCGCCGGTTCTACGAAATCTGGCGCCCTGTGCAGGAAGTACCGATGGCGCCCCCCCCCCCCCAACAATTTTTTAAAAATTAGATAAAAAATTTATATACATATATAGATATACATATCTATAAAAAATAAATAAAAAAGTTATGCAATACGTTCAAAATAAATTAATATCCCGCCAACAAGAATCAAGAGTAACTTTTCCAAGTGACCAGCCAATATCTATGACACTGGACAAAATAAGAACATCATAACAAAATATAATATAAAACAGGAGGCAGTTTAAGTTCAGAAATAATAATATTCCGATCAGTTTGTTTAATTGGATTCCTTTTTATCTTTAAATGCATGAATATAAATCGAATTATAACCTAAAAGGCATAAATTGTAACGAAGCGAAGGGTATCCTTCGCTCGCAGCGATCAATGAACCAATCACAATGTTTGTTGAATTTCGAACGATACAATAGTCGTAAGAGACAAGAAGGAAAAATAGGTCTTACGTTCGTATGAAATATATCGTATTTGGAAAAAAATTCCTTGACGTAAGTCAAATCTGTATTTCGTTAAATTTTAACCATCGATGCGCGCGCATTAGGTTCACGCATATGGGAAGTGAGTGTTGCCAGCGCATACTAATAATTCCGTATTACGAGTAATTTTTAAACGATTGGGGGAATATTTTAATTAAATTTTAAAACAATATTTCTTTTATCACGGCGCCCCTCGGAGTTGGCGCCAGGTTTTTTGCACGTTTTTGAACGTATGGCAGATCTGGCGCTGAAACCACGTATGATCGTGTGAGAAATGTGGAGATTCGAAAAGAATGCAAGGCTGATGTAAGCGTAATGAGTAAAATTAAGAAAGGAACCCTCAGATGTTTTGGGCATGTAGAGCGAATTAACGAAGAAAGGAGCGTAAGGAGAATATATGATGCAAGTGTGAATGGTATAAGAAGTAGGGGACGTCCGAGGAAGACAAGGCACGATCAAGTGAATCAGATACTTGAGTCGGGCCATGTCAAGAGTCAGAAAAATAGAAGAGTATGTATGAGACGATGTATTTTTTTTTTTTATTTTTTTTTTTTTTTACAAATACAGTTATTATACATTGTATATAATATATATTTTTAATACATTTTTTAAATATCGTGATTCACCTTTTTTTTTGAGCAATGCTCGTGTAAAAAAGGTGGAGCAGCGAAAAACAATTCAACATATATTTTTAAAATGTGTAGTAAGGATAATGAAAATTATAATATTTAATTTTTTTATATATGTATATCATACATTATACGTGAAACAGAATTGAGTAAAGAAAAGATATAAAAGAAGAAGAAGAGAGAAAATAAAAAAGAGTATAAAAGTAAAGGGATTTCCAAAGTCACAGTCACAATGATTGTAATATGTTATTGATATATTGTTTTAATTAACCTTTTGAATTTTTTATAGTTTGTTTCCAATCTTAAGTTAAGGGGTAATTGGTTAAACCATTTGACTCCAAAATATTTATAAAATTGTTGGGCTGTGGTGGTATTACAACGCGGGATAGTTATAGAGCCAAGAATACTTGGTCTTTTGCTGTTTGAAATAGATATTGAGGTATCGTTGTTGAAACAATCTTTGTGTATTTGTAAAAGTTAATTTTTTTTTATAAATAATGTGTAGTGAAGGGACTTTAAATTCTTGAAATAATCTTATGGTGGGGTAATCATATGGTTTTTTTAAAATTATTTTTATTAATACTCTTTGGATGATTTCTAAAGGCAAGAGAGAAGTTTTGAATGCACCACCCCAGCCAACAATTCCATATTGTAATACAGATTGAATCAGTGAAAAATAAATGATTCTTAATAGTTTAAAATTTAATATGTTTCGGATTCTAAGAAAAATGTACAATAATTTTCTTAATCTTTCTACTGTTGCATTGATCTGTAGTTTCCATTTTATGTTACTATCTATAATTACACCGAGGTATTTTACATTAGTTTTAACAGTGAGTACAGAGCAGTCAGTTTTACATGAATTTAAATTTCTATTACAATTATATGAATGTATACTAATCTTTAAATTTTCAGGGAATGCATGTTTATTAATGTGTATGAATGTGAATGAGGCAAAGAGTGTGTGCCAAGACCGAGGTGTTTGGAAGTCCGTCCTCTCTGCCTACCCCTGCGGGGAAACGGCGTGATGGTTAGTTAGTTACAAATAAAGTTACTTCTTTAAGCGCTTGGGAGGTCTTTTGCAACACTTCCTTTGCTATTAATATGCCTGAATACCGCGACTCTATTTGAGGTTCTTACGTGTGAGTGAAAATGAACTACTAGTTACTCGAGTCTGAACTTGTCGTGATGTATAGCCACTCGTTACTTTATCTATGTAATTCTGACATTTGACGTTTACATACAAAGTGGCATCATGCAGTTCGTTTATCAATTCTACGCTAATGTGTTGTTTAAAATTGTTATAATTTAATATGCACATGAAAATATAGTTAAAAAAATCACCCAACATGCTTTAGCAATACAATTTACAGTGGTAATACTTCGCATAAGTTGATAATGTGGTATTTTTTATTATATACCCTGAGGGCAATTAAAGAGACGCTTCCATATTTCGATTTGTCACTTTGCGTTCTCTTTTGACCGGCAAGCAAGTTTTTGCGCTTTTTAAGCAATAAACTGTTTGCAAAATTTATTTTGTGCACAAATCAAAGCATTTCATTCTAAATTATAATAATATGATCACGTTTTTCATCGAGTTTGTTGAATTATGTAGGTTCCTACCGACATTAAAAATTATTTGGTAACTCCCGAAGAAAATGATAAAAATTGTATATTTCTAGTGAGTCAACACTGCATTAGATGTACTATGTCTTAAAGTTAAAGAATTATTAGGTAGGTAATTTTATATTTTCCACACAATGAAGCACGGTACAGACTCGAAGCTCACATACAAAGATACTGTGTTATAAAGTATCTTTTCTACTGACACACTACGTTATAAAATATTTCTTCCTACGGCAGGAGAAGGGGTCAGTTGAAAAGGTCGAGAGAATATCATTTCTTTGTACTGGATATGTCACAGCTCCAAGCATACTCCGTGTATTCAAAATGACCCCCTCTCCTGTTTACGGTAGAGAGGGGGTCGCATAACTTTTCTGATATCGCCACTGTAGCGAATACGAAAAATAACGCCGATTAGCGAAGATTCAAACCGCGCTTATAATACATGATATTTTTACATCTGGCGGGTCTGTATGGGATTGTATGGCGAGCGCTATTGTGTTATAAGTATCTTTTTGATGTGAGCTGCGAGTCTGTCGCTACCTTTATACAAAAATTGTAATATATATTCAATGTTTTTTTTTTTCCAAAATTAACTGCATTGATTTAGAAAATGGTTGAGATTCCTTGTTTATGTATTTAGAGTAGTTGTATTTCTTTCTTCGAATTTATCATTCGTATCTTGAAATACATTGTAAATAAACAAATGTGGGATACGGTAGGCATATTTTATTTTAAAACACTTTGTATCAGTTAGATAACAATGAGGAACGACTATTTCAGTAACCAAAAAATGGAAAATAATGCATTAATAGCTAAAAAAAAAAAAAAAAAAAGCTATTTTGTTCAAACACTGATAATTTGGCGTCCTTTCTTTACGCTATGTTTTGACACAAAACTATTTTTTTAACTGTACCCAAACTCAGAACTATTTTATATTCTTAGGTTCATCGTTTGGGTAAAATAAGAGAAAAAAAACTACTTCAAAGCTTTCACATCATTAACAGTGGCCGCCAAGTGAACAAGCTATTTTAATTTCGAACGAAATAAGTTTTAAATTGTTTAAAATATTTTCCGTTTTTGATTTCTGAAATAATTGTTTCTCAATTTTATCTAACTGATAAGTATTTAAAAATAAAATTTACCTATTAACCGTGTCGCACTTTTTTGCATAATAACCAAATAAATTATTTAACTATTTTTATATTTCAGGAAGCGCTTTAAACGGGTTTTATAACAAGACTAAAAATGGATTCAACAAATCTAAACACATTGCTGAACAGATCCGAACGAGGTTCAAGCAATGATTGCATTAACGATGAATTGTGCTGTGCAAATATATTATCTGCAATTGGCATTGAAGAAGATTCTAATGAAAGAAAATCAATTCCAAACTTAAATGGAGATGTAACATGTTCACGTGTATGTGTCGTAGATCCTGTCGAAAGTTGCCAATTACAAACTGAACTGAATTTATCTGAAATTAAAATAGAAACTTTACAAAATGAATTTGAAATCGATACAGATAAAATTAGCACAAGTAAAGCGTTTTATCCAGATACTTCTACCTCTTGTATGTCACATATTAAAATTGAGCCAGCGAATGTAAAAGATGCCGATCTGGACGATAATCTAGGAGAATTTGTGCGATACGTGTTAAATGCTAGTAAAATACCTCACAAAGTTTTTGATAATGATTACGCAAGAAGACTTAGAGGTATAGAACAATCTGATTCAAATGTGAATCCCAAAGACAGTGTTAAGATAGACAATCTTTCTACTCATAGTGATATTTCCTTCACAGGTGAAGAAGTAACAAAAAAACGCGATTTAAAAGCACAAAATCCTACTAATATAGTATGCTGCCCGGATATAATGGGTGAAATAGCGCAGTCGCATTCCAAAAAAAGAAGAAAAAACATTCAAGAGACTGACGACTATCAAAAATCTGGAAATATTGGACACATTGATGCAAACGAAGTCAAGTTCATTGATGTTGTTACCAGCAAAGTTCGTAGACCTCCAACACCTTACAAATGCGAAGAATTGAATAGAGAAACGCAATTACCTTCTTCAAGTCTAGGATGCCGTACTGTTCCAGTTGAAGAGTTTATTTTACCTGATATACTTCCTAATAAATTACATCAAAAAACTGATGTTGGAATCCCTTCTCCAAGCTGCACTAAAGGCTTTGAATTCTGTCCAAAGTACATACCAAAGCCTAAAAACTTTAAAAGGGGAGGAGCACCTACAGGTAGAGAATCTTTCTTCTTTTTCAATTTTCACAAGCAAATAGCAGAAAATCTATAATATTGTGTCTGTCGTATTAACGCTTTTGTATAGTGAGTTCTTACTTTTTATGCATTTGAAATTACTTTTACGAATGGTTAAATTTTGCTGCACGTATACATTTTTTTTTAAACTACACTTGATTTCATCTTAATTACTGCTAAAAATAATTTTAGTGCATAAAACACATGCAAAACAGGTTATTAGGTTCTTAGTTTATGTTATCTGAACTCTTTATATGTATTTCCTAATCTTTAAATTTAACTTTATTTGAGAAAAAAAAGAATTTTAATGCATATTTTACCATCTCTTCCGTCATAAATAGTTGTTTCTTGTAGTTTTTTTTTACTTTAGCTCCACACAGGAGGCCCTGAGGATAAAAAATCCTTCAGGGCCTCTGTCACCTTTGGAGATGTGTTTATGGTCGTTTTATGGAAAGGAAGGAAATGAAGTTCTGGGAAGGAAAAAGGTTGGTAGGAATCCGGAGGTTAATGTGTCCAGAAGTGACGGACGTATGAATCCATGTAGGGCAGAGGAAGGGATGGATTGGGTCCAGAGATCCAATCACGTAGAAGGTGGACAAACGCATCCGCCGCCAAGACCTAGACATATCTCACTCCGTGAAACCGGGCACCCCTGCTAATTCACCAAACGTAGCTAACCACTTGGTGTGACCTATGGCACTAATAGCAATCGGCAACGTACTCAATGTACAACAAAATACACCAACCTCATAGTGTGGCTGCATAGGTGGCCTTTAGCTGTTTTCCAGTCCAAGTTAGAATCACCAAGCACAATTTAATAATATTGTTGTTAATTTAATAATTCAGTCAAGCAATAAATTACCTATTTACTAATATAATACAATGTGTTTTTACCAGAAAATTATTTTAATTCTATATTTGAAATGTGTTTTTTTTTTTTACTTCCCCGAGGAAAATAATAATTTCCCCCTGGGCTTATGCTATTTTCGGAAATGCTATGTAGACGATATTTGGAAGGAAATAAAAGAGATGAAGTTCTTTGAAGGAAAAGTGTATGAAGGGTCGCTAGGAATCCATCTGCGTTTAGGAGTGACGGACGTATGAATCACTCTCTTCCACGGTCCGGCAGTGTCATCAGACGCATCCGCGCTAAGACCCGGAAAAACCTCACCCCCTGAACCCGGATCCCTTGCTAGATCCCCAAACACAGCCAACCACTAGGGGTCATACCCGCCTCCCAATTTGTATTTCTTTTGTTTACATTCCTTAGTGTTAATCTTGATAACTTAAGTCGGATTTCGTAATTTTTCAAGGGTCTGCGCTTTTCCATTTTATAACTGATAACTAGATTTACTAACAGTGTTCGAAATGTGAATTTCTGATCCCATCTCTAATTTGTCAACAAAGACTTATAATTGTATTTTTAAGAAAATTGACAATACGTATTTGTTTTTGAAAGGCATGGATCCTGAGGCAAAACGAGCTAGACGCGCCGAGTACATGCGCAAATATCGGAACCATCAACGGGTAAAACAGACTGAAGAGGAATCCAGTCAACGTCGGGCATTACATGCTCAACAGCAGCGAGAAATCCGACAAATGAAGCATCTACAAGAAACTGACGAAGAAGCCAGTCGACGTCGGGCTTTGCAAGCTCAGCGGAAGCGAGACATTCGTCAAATGCAGCAAAAACAAGAAACCGAGGTAGAAGCCAGCCAACGTCGGGCTTTACACGCTCAAAAGATGAGATACATTCGACAAGCGCAGCTACAGCAAGAAACACAAGAAGAAGCCAGCCAACGCCGGGCTTTACGCGCTCAACGGAAGCGAGACATTCGACAAATGCAGCAAAAACAAGAAACTGAGGAAGAAACCAGTCTGCGGCGGGCTTTATACGCCCAGCAGATAATTCGACAAATGCAGCAACAACAAGAAACTCAGGAAGAAGCTAGTCTGCGTCTGGCTCTACATGCTCAACAGATGCGAGACATTCAAATACAATTGCAGCAACAGCAAGAAACTGGAGATGAAGCCAGTCTGCATCGGGCTTTACACGCTCAACAGATGCCAGACATTCAACAAATGCAGCAAGAAACAGAACAAGATACCAATCTGGGCCGGACTTTATACACTCAACAGATGCGAGACTTTCGACAAATGCAGCAACAACAAGAACAATAATTAATTTATGAGATAAATTACCTACCTATATTAGTATAATATATTAAATTATTTTAATTGTCATTTTAAAAACGTGTCAAGAATTCAGACATAATTTTATAATTTACTTAACTGATCAAGAAAACGAAAAAAAAGAGTTGCTACTCTTTTTTCGTTGTTTGTTTTTGGGATGTTATGCCGTGTTGTGCTACCTCCTTCTTTAGCCGACGTTTCGGACAGCGTTGCAGTGTCCATCATCAGGGCAGATCCGTCGATGCGAATTTGTTGTGTTAGCACACACTTAACACAACAAATTCTCATCGACGGATCTGCCCTGATGATGGACACTGCAACGCTGTCCGAAACGTCGGCTAAAGAAGGAGGTAGCACAACACGGCAAAACACCCCAAAAACAAACAACGAAAATGCTTTTGGCCGTGAAAATCTAAAAACGTATAAGTTGCTACTCTTGTCGAGAGGGCAATATTGTAGTAGTTCTGGTGTGCTCTTTACATATATTTTCAGCTTCACGATTTCCGCAATTATAATTACCCCGTGATTCTTCTAGACAGAATATTATTCAATCTTGGTTTTTAACTACGTCCGTGCATTACATAAATTTATTGGTTTTAATGCCTTATGTTCAAATAAGGGCATACTGAAAGTATAAAAAATGTGTTTTTTCACATGCCACAAAACCAATCTCTAGAAAGCTTTATTTTTCCTTGGGGTAACATTCATAATTTATAATTAACGTAATAGGATGGCCAAATTTACTTGATGCATTTATTAAGCATTTACAAATAAATCAAAAGCGTGTTATAAAAATATTAATATATTATTGAAATAAAACATTTTCAACTGAAATATTTGTTGAAAGAATCTTATTTATTTAATATCCGTAATTATACGTTCTTCAAACTCTAAAATTCTATAAAAACAAAAAGTTTTGAAACAAAGAAAATGGAATAAGTAAAAGTACAAATTTGGTATTTAATATCCGTTTTATTGGTACTCGCTCATTTATTTAAAACCAAACAAATTCAAACGAATAATAAAATACCTCTCTTTTTGTTAAAAAAGTAAAATAATTTTAGCTGAATGACTTTGATTTTTGTTGTTAATTATATCTGTTTTCGCTTTTGTAATGAAAGGTAATAACTTTTAAGCTGTTATAATTTCTTAAATATTTAATATATTTTACCCACATACTGGCAGTGTGTATGCGGGTGCCCCTTTCATCAAATAACTTTGTTAAATATTGTACATGAATGTGAAAATACTTTTATGGTATTAGTTTTGTAACAAATGTGGAAAAAATCAAACAATTAAAAAAATAAAATACAAAATGTATTCCTGTGTTATGGAGGACTCGTGTTTCTTGGATGAATTAGATCCCCGAACAAACGTTACTTAATTCTTCGTATCTTTCCAGATTTTCGCCCCAAGATGAAAACATTCATAATGGAAGACTTCAACAAGATCACTGGCCGGAACAAAGCAAGCAATTCAAAAATCGAGTGTTCTGAATGCAACCTAACATTCAAAAAGCAATTTCACCTCAAAGAGCACATTAAAACGAAACACAGCAAACGGAAATTCGCTTTCGCGTGCTCGTGGGAGGGTTGTAACTTCACATGCTATTTAGAAAAGGGGTTAAAAACACATTTGATATTTCATACAAACGAAAAACCTTATATATGCAATCTTTGCGACGTCGGATTCAACACGAGAGGGAAATTAAACAAGCATATTCTGACTCACAGTGATACCAAACCATTTAAGTGTACTGAATGCAACTATGATTGTTCTTCTAAAGGAGACTTAAAGCGTCACAGCGTTATTCACACTGGAGCGAAGAAGTTCGCTTGTACGATTTGTGACTATGCTGGTTACAGAAAAGATAACCTAAAGGCACACATGCTTACCCACAGCGGAGAGAAACCATTTCCCTGTACTCTTTGCAGTGTTAAATGCTCGCGAAATGGAGACTTAATTAGACACATGCTCACTCACAGTGGAGAGAGACCATTCGGATGTTCTCAATGCAACTACAAGTGTTTGAAAAAGAGTGATCTTTCGAGGCATGCGCTGACTCATACGGGAGAGAGGCGACACCCTTGCACTATGTGCACGCATGTTTCTACCACTAAAAGCAATCTGAAATTACACATGGCCATCCATAAGAGCTGAGTCTTGCTAAATAAGTGAAAATCCATAAGAGCTGAATCTTGCTAAATAAGTTGAAAAACCGCAAACACAGTATTGGAATTGTGTTAATATCAACAATTCATCGAATGCACCATGTTTCTGTTACCATAGCAGCTTGAAGTTGCATCCAGCTGGTCTTGCATACTGCATACCTTTGAAAAACGGCAAACGAAATGTTGTGTTTATGTTAATGGTGCCCATAAAAGCGGAGTCTTGCAAAATATTTGAAAACACATTAAATTATTAGAAAATATCTTGCTTTCAGTTTATAGTGACAATTTGCTGAAAGTTTTAGTGTGTCCGTGGTTTTGCTACCAAAATCAGCTTGAAACCTACGGCCGACGACAAATGTAGAAATTTAATCAAAAGTTGCCAAAAATTCGAACAAATTTTTGATAGATAGACGAAAAGGAATAGATAAGGGGCATACTTTACGCATTGTGAATTTCTGGATACGGATAATTTTTTTCTATTCTTCTGTCTCATTCCATTCCTTTTATTTACATTTCATTCCTTTTGCATTAAGATTGGAAATAAAATTGTAGTTAACGGATTTTTTTAAATTTCTGTTACTTCTCTTTATTCATTCATTCATTCGTCGTGACTTTATTTTATATTTTTAGCCTGTGGAACAGTGTCATTCCCAATTTGGGGTATGTTGTGAGCCTAACGTATGTTGTTTGTAAGTGTATAACTTTATGCGACATTTGTAAATATGTATGTCATTAGTCGTAAGTCACTAGCTGTAACGTCTTAGATGTAAGATTTGTAAGCCAATTATATTAATTTTTTTACACACTAGCTGAAGAATTCGTCTTCTATCTTACATATTTATGAAATTTTCCTATTCAAATAAAATGATTAAGTATATAAATTTACCTTCCCTCTCTCAATATTTGTGACCTCTCGATTCTTGGCCAAAGATTCATGACACTTATATGCCATGGAGCTCATAGTAAAAATACCTGAAAACTATAAACTATCTGAAAAAACGCATTGCAATTATTTCTACCCTATCCACAAATATTTCCAAAGATGTTTACAGGAAAATGATTTTAAAGAACACGCCTTTGAATGTATTTGTGCACATCGATGGCATCGAAAGTTTCAATAATGTTTTTTAACTATAATGGAAAATCCGTCAGCAGTCCCCTCTATCCAGAAGTAGCCCGGAGTAGGTGCGGAGCGAGTTTTATATATATTTTTTTATTTAAAAAAATATAATTGAATATCAAATAATTATTTTCTCCTTAAAGCGGGCGACATACACGAAGCTCACATCAAAAGATACTGCGTTATAATGTATCTTTTCTACCGACACACTACGTTATAAAATATTTCTTCCTACTGCAGGAGAAGGGGTCAGTTGAAATCGGAAGCGGTCGAGAGAATATCATTTCTTTGTACTGGATATGTAAACTTGACAGCTCCGTGCATGCTCCGTGTAATCAAAATGACCCCCTCTCCTGTTTACGGCGAAGGGGGGGTCACATAACTTTTCTGATATCGCGATCGTAGCGGTCACGAAAAATAACGCCGATTGGCGAAGATTCAAACCGCGATAACAGCACATCATATTTTTACATCTGGCGGGTCTGTATGGCGAGCGCTATTGTGTTATAAGTATCTTTTTGATGTAAGCTGCGAGTATGTCGCTACTTTAAAAGTAAATAAAATCAAATCTACATTCAAGGTCTCCGGGGGTAAAGTGCAAGAGCTTCTTAAGTGAAGGGGGTTTAAAGGCAGGAAAAATGGATGTGGAACGCGGAGGGGAAGGATACGCGGGAGGCGAACGGGGTGAGAACGAGGACGCATGGGAAAGGACATGCCGGAGAGGGGTGGGGGACGAGGGAGGGATTACAAAGGAGACACAATAGCGGTAGGGGATAGCAAGGGGTAATTTTGGAAAATCCAAGCTTCTCATACGGACAGCATGTAGCCTGCTCACGCATCGGAAAACCTTCTGATTTATTCGTGTACGCACCAAACGGAAAAATAAAACATTGTTCATCCAAAAGCACTTCAAACATAATTAAAACACAAACACTGTTTTTTTCTCACTAGTAATTATATAAATAAATGCAAGTACTTTTAAAAGTGAACCAAATTCAGACTCGCAATTGGGTTTATTAATTTACAATATCTTTATAATGTCCACATAAATTAATACAAATATATATATATATATATATATTTTTACTTTAAATATTGTTTTTTGGATTAATTGTAAGAAATATGGTGTAAGTATAAACTATATTCTTTGTACAATAAAGATTTTTAAATATAAATTTCCGTCCAATCATGTTTTGATGCAAATTGATATTTAAAATATTTATTCCAAACCAATTTGCAGCCGTCACGCGGCAAAAGGTAATAATTTTTTATTCGCCCAGGATATCTCTACAGAAGCAAGAATATCTTCAAATGATTTACCAGTATTTGGGGTGAGAGGAAAATTAGGAAAGGTCAATTTTGAGATAAATTCGATACTAAAAGTATACAAATGAATTTTTATTTATTTAATTTTACCTTAATTAACATTTTTTGTTTGTTTTTTACATTAGCTCCACACAGGAAGCCCTGAGGCAAAAATTCCCTCAGGGCCTATGTCATCTTTGAAGATGCTGTGTGGAGGGTTTTTTAAGGGAAAGGAAATCTTGGGAAGGAAAAGGGTTTGAGAAGTGGGTAGGAATCTGGGGATAAATATGTCCTGGAGAGATGGACGTGTTAAGCCATCCCTCCCACTGCGGTGCAAGGCGATGGGTCGAGAGAGTCGGGCTGGAGAGATCAAAAGGTCTCCCTAAATCGGTCCCTCCCGATTCAGCCTGCCACGCAGATGGTCGGCAGACGCATCCGCCACCAAGTCCCGGAAAAACCTAACCCCATTAACCCAGGCACCTCTGCTAAGTAAGTATGTAGCGTACCACTTGGGGTGACCTGTGGCAGAGGTGTTGGTCGTCTAATAAATGGTTGCCGGGCGGCGGTACCCATACCCGCCTCCCAAATTTAATTTCATATGACAAAAACACCACACAAATTAGTTATCAATTATGTACATAATTCTTACTTATAATGGCGGTATAAATATTACGTGGAGCGTAAATAGTGAATAACTTGACATATTACCTAGACACCTCTTATAGATTTGGTGCTGTTAAAACTATGCATTAACACCAATATAGGCGCATCTTTAAAATACCAATTTAGAAGTTCTTAGACAAATGCAATTAGTTAGAATTGTCACAGCGACAAAAAATTTGCGAAATTTTATTATTATTTAAAACCATTAACTGCATTTAGACAGTCCTGACCTGGTGATTATTATTAATGCCTACTTCACAAATACAACACTAAACTACATGCTCCAATTAACGTAGTTATATCTCGCACTAATTTTATGTGACATTCTTGTTCACAGAGATTGGCATCATGTAGAAAATGAAAAGTGCTCTGTCAACAAAATTAATATTGATAACATTGTCTTTAAAACGCAAATATAAATGTAGTTCTTTTATGATTATAAGATTAAGTATAACGAATTTAAGTTCTTAATAAATTTGTATTTCAATATATATATAAGAGTCCAACGGGCATTTAAATAAAATAAAAAAATGACCAAAAACTGTAAAATTGTACAAGATGTAAAAAGAAGACAACATCAATATCTTGGTCACAGTATGAAGAACGAAAAATACATGATTACTCAAATGATAATGAAGGAAAGATTGATGGAAAGTGCAGAACTTTATGACTTCGAAATCTTTGTGACTGCTACGAGTGCATTTCCGCAGAATTGTTTCGGGTGTTGGGTGAAGTATTCCCAGCTGGCAGTCAACTTCCATCAGGCTAGGGCACCAGAAGAACATCCTGCGTGTGAGATTTAACATCAGCTTTGGCCTCCCGTTCCCGGTTGTTGCCCAGTGGCGCAGCGCGACCCTTCATCATAGACCGTTTTCGTCAAGCTTCCGTAACACAAGCGCAAAATTTTAAGTTTATTAATATTTTATTTTTAGTATTACTATTTTAAGTCATCGCGTGTATGTATATATTATTTAATATTAAGTAATGTATTTTTATATTCATCTTACATAATAATATTTTTATACGGCAGATAATTGCACTCGGATCATGTTGATTTTCTCTCAAGGCCATGTGTCTTCATGTGTTGTTTCAAATTACCACTTCTCACAGAAGAGTAGCTGCATAGCATACACGAGAATGGTTTCTGTCCCGAATGCGTCAACATATGTGACGTTAAATATATTCTCCGAGAAGAAGAATAGCTGCAATCAGGACATTTAAAAGGTTTTTCACTAACGTGAACCAGCATGTGAGTTTTCAAATAACCCTCCCGAGAAAATGACGAACTACATTCAGTACACGAGTATGGTTTTACTCCAGAATGTGCTACAGCGTGAGATTTTAACTGCGATTGAAATACACAAGTGAAACTGCATTCAGAACACGAAAATGGTTTACCTCCGGTGTGGTTCATCATGTGAGCTTTTAAACGCTGCTTTCTAGAACATAAATAGCCGCAAATGTTACAGGCGAATGGTTTTTCTCCCGTGTGCGTCATGACGTGGCGCCTTAAGCACTCTTTAGATTTTGACGAATGATCGCAGAAGGAACACGCGAACTGCGCTGTATCATGCGTCTTGAGATGTATCGTCAATCTTTTTTTCATTGTACAAGCATAACTGCATAAATGACACGAAAATGGTTTTACTCCGAGATGGTCAAGCGCGTGCGCATTTAGGTATTCTTTTCTGTTAAAAGAAAGACTGCATTCGTTGCACGAGAAAGGTTTTTCTCCAGTATGCGTGAGCTGGTGAGACACCAGTTGCGATTTGTATTCAAAAGCGTAAGTGCACTCGTTGCACTGGTGTGGTTTTACTCCAGAGTGTCGCATCATGTGTGTCTTCAGATGCTGTTTCCTTGCACACAGATAGCCACACTCTTCACACGAGAAAGGTTTCTCTCCAGTATGAGTCAGCATGTGGTTTCTTAACGTGGACATCTTTGGACAAAAATAACTGCACTCAGAACAGTGAAAGGGTTTCTTCAAAGTTTTCGACAATTCAGATTTCTTTTTTGGATGCTGCGTTAGCTGTTCTCCTCCGGAATCTTCTTTTCTTTCGGTATTTTCTTCTTGCAATGCTAAAACAACAGAGAAACACACTTTGAATCAAATTTATCCATAATTTAAGAAGTAGAATGGTTCTTTGTTATGTTTTTGCTATTTTGAAAACCTTGTAACGAAACCAAATATTGACACTAAACCAAGCATTAACACAACTTTATAATGATGTATACTCCGCTTCTTAAAGCATTAAAATCATTAAACTTCAGGAATTAATTTTTATCGCTATGCAATACATATATCACAACAATGTTTTCTTCAATGATATTGAAATATTTAAATAATTTCTGTAAACTCCGCTTCTCAAGCCTGTCATTTGCTTAATAAACAAGTTCAGTATTGTTAATTGAGTAATTATTAAATTTGTATTTAAATTTCAATAAGGAATTTTTCTAGCAGTAAAAAAAAACACCAAACACCTCAGTCATATTACGAGGAATGAAAAATACAAGATTAAGTAATTTATTAGAGTTCCGACTGATAGGGCATTCCCAATCCGGGTATATTAAGTGGCTGAAGGGACTGAGCAAGTGAACGAAATTGGAGGAGGAAGATTGGAAAGTACCTGGCTATTCAGATTTGGTCACAAAGACTGCTATTCAAGTAACATTTCTATGATAAATGGTGGTCTTTCACTGGAACAATTCTGAGAGAATTGAAAAGGCTAACAAGTATCTCAACCTCAAGAAGATTGGAACACTTAGTCATAGCTCAACTGGATCCCGGCAGTTGTTTAAGTGTGTATTATAAAATAATATGTTCCGTTACCTGTGTCTTTAATGTCGGGTCGTTCCAAACTCTCCGTATTTTCACCGGAATACGGCAAAGGGTCGACCACTGCAAAGTTTCCACCATCATTGCAGCTTTCTTCTCCAATGCCAGGCTCGATCTTTATTGTGATTAGTTCGGACTTTACTTCCTCCATAGCACTGTTATGATACCGATCAAGTTATAAAATAATATTATCACTATTATAAAGTCGTGCAAACACGATTCGGCAAGCAATCCGTTAGCTAAGATGATGACAATATATAAAATCGCCTTCCAGAAAATATCATCAAAGAAAGATGAATTGGTTTATTTAATCTAATCTAGATATGAAATAAATATTGGCGTAATTTTTACACATAATTTAAAAAAGAGCAAATTAGTCAAGAGAACGACGAACCTGTTACGATTTTAACCGAGTTGTTACGCGATTGCGAGATTGACCGAAGTCTTACTAGATTGCTGGAATTGTTACGAGAATTGCCGAGTTGTTACTAGATTGATAGAACTCTTGCAAAATTGATAATTGAAACGAGATTTAAGATTCACAGGTGCCCACGAAGAGCCTCTTTTTATATCTTAAGGTCATTAACCTTAAAACTGACAGAACCAAAATAATCAATGAAAATAGTAAGGAACCTATAATATTAACGATAATAAGAAAAAATACTAATTTCAAGTCATGGTTTCTTAGTTTTTATCCGACCGGTTGTGAGATATAATGTTTTGTTTGAATCTTTCGATAAATGCATTGACAGAAATATTTTTAGCTACGATACGTGGCGTCTGGCGGGATGGCCAATAGGAAATTCCATAGAAAACGAAATATTGTAGTAGGCATTAGGGATGTGAAGTGGAAACAGTACCTACCCGGGAGTTTTAATTATTTTATATTGCTTTTTCGAATAGGTATATTGTCTTTGTACCAAAAGACAGCCAAACCGTACAGTAGCGCAGTATTGAAATAATTAATTGTATAATAAATTTATTTATTAATAAAATACATCCTATTGCATTTTGTTAAAAAGATTTCAATTAAAACATTTTTAATAAAATGTCTTTTTACAACGAAGATGATATGTTATTGCTGTTACTTTTTTGAAATATCTTGAAATCATTTCAAAAATATAACCAATCCAAACAAACATTTGGATGAAACAATTGAAGGTAATTTTGATCAATATACTGTATTTGTAATAATTCGAACCCATATAATCATTATAATTTACGTACTTTTAACTCTGGATACTCCGTCGAATCGTCGGGCATCACAAGGTAATATCGCTGTCTCTTTTGAACGGAGCATTCTAAAGCCCCGTTTATAATAGGAATAGTCTGTAATCCGTATTCGATAAGCCCTAGGCCGTAGAAGTTGGAAGATTGGAAACCTGTGTATCCGTTTATAATAGATAACAATAATCTGTTATTATTTTCCATAACCGAAATGATGGTTCAACTTTATCTTTTACGTGGATTACGGAAAGCTTATGGTACTTCCACACTGCAGCCAACCTTCCAACTCTGAACTTAGTTCGGAGTTGGAAGATTGGCCGATCGTGTGGTTGCTGCGGCCAACCTTCTAACTCCAAACTCGGAATTTCAACATGGCGGATGTCGAACAGCTGATTCGGCGCTTATCTTATTAGTTGCCTACAATTATTACGTTGAAGTATATACACGACATGTTTTCAAACTATTGTTATACCACACTCCCGTAATAATATTTTCATATTAATGGTACGTGGAACACGTGTCTTGATCGCCAGCGGTTCGCAGAATGATGTGTGGCTGCGGCAGGCTGGTTCGTGTGAGTTGGCTCGGGGCGATCCCGGGCCAACTCGAACTTCAACCTTCCAACTCGATCTTCCAATGCACGAACAACCCCTCCACACAATCGACCAATCGTTTGAAGTTGGAAGTTGGCCGCAGTCTGGACGTAGCATAAAATATTACGGATTACGGATTATGGCACCGGCCTATTCTTATCGCTTATTCCTATTATAAACGGGCCTTAATATGTTGCAGGAGCCAAAGTGGCAATGCAGTGGCCCACACATTGATCAGGTAATAGAGAAGTCAAGTGATATACATATATATATATATAATATATGTTCACCGACCGCTATATTAGAAACTATTGCAAGTTTAGTTGAAAAATGACATTTAGTGTTTTTAAATTAAAAAAATAACCTTTAAAACGCACTTTTTTCGAAATTCCGGTAAATGAATTGATTAGTACTAGTTGATATCTAACTATAACAACTTTTTAATTTTTTTTTTTCTTCCATATAAAGCGTGACCCGGTTTTGTAAATATATTACCTTATATTTCACACAACCAAGGACCGGGTGACGTCACGAACTCTCCCGCTAGGTATTATATTCTTGCCGGCGTTTTCGCTGGCTTAATAAAATTCAAACTTGTAGAATTAATTTAATTATGAAAACGAACTTTAAAAAAAATACCAGTATTTTGTGTATTTAGGTAATTGTAATGTAAATAATTAATGTAATTATTAATTTTGTTGGATCCTGAAAATAAAAACTTATCGGAACATTAAAATTACTTCCTGCGTTATTTATGTTCCTGCGTTTTGGAATTATTTTTATTATAATTTTAGGTTTCCATATCCCAAAATACAAATATCTTAAAAGCGAACGTGTGTATGCACTTTACATAATATATGACATAATATAAATTTGTTAAAAAAATGATTATCTATCTAATATATGTTTCATCTATGGACATCCGCCATTTTGTGTTGAAACGTTTCCCATGCATGTATTGAGTTCAATATCGCTATTTTTGTGATTATTTCAAAAAGTGTGTATTGTTTATTTTGAAAAATATAATGGTAAGTTGCGATACATTAAGATAAATGCATTAAAATTTTTTTTAGATGCAAATGGTTGTATTGTTGGGTTATAGCACATTTTTATGCGCGTTTTTGACAGTTCGCGCTTTAGTATCGAAATAGCACAGTAAATAGATGAAATGCGTGTTATTTGTGCTTTCCTGTATTTTGTAAAGCTGGAATCAGACAGTTCACTCGAGTGAAGATTTACGCCATGTTTTTTCGGCCTAATCGTCCATTTTGTTTCATTCCATGTTCACACGGCGCTATAGAAATAAGCGTTCACTCGTCCATTCCCACCACAGCGTAAGTAATTGCGATATAGGTACATGATTAATATGCACTTAGTTCGATAATTGTTAGAAGTGAATAATTACGTTACCGAAAATGGAATGTAATTCATTTTCATAGTTATTTTCTCAACTTTATTAAACGCAAAATGTCATTGTTCAATGACTGCCATGTTATTAACAGGGACATGCTTAATATGCTATTTTGAAAAAAATCTTTGTAGTAATTTGAAGTAAGTGGTTGAAAATGGAATAAAGCATTTTAACTAATATTTTGTTAACTAATTACAAAATGTCATTGTTTGGGACGGTTATGTTATAAAAGAAGACGATAAAGAAAAAAACACTTTGTATCAGTTAGATAATAATAAAAATTAAGTACTTCAGTTTCTGAAAATGGATAATAATGTATTTTAATAGTCATTGTGTTAAATTTCAAATATGAGTAATGTTATTGTTATGTTAGAAATCACGGTAAACTTTCGATCGAACTGGACACGCTTATTACGAATATTTTTTTCAAAAAACCTTTAGATTCACCTTAATTACTGTAAAAGACAACTTTTTGCATTCGGAGAAGTGCAAAATATTGATATTAAAATTTCAATTGCGTAAAATGAAAATTTACTGCCGTGTACGAGAACGCGATACTTTGTTTGGCCGCCAGCTGTCAGTTTGTTATGTTGGTATTCCCGACACTGAAGAACTAGGGGCTAGATGCTAGATGATCGTCGCCGACTTCATGCGAAACATAATTGGCGCGTATAAAAACACTAAATAATTCATTTATAATAATATAATATAAACAAACCTCTAATCAGAATCATTTCACAGTCAGAACGGCTAGAAACAATAGGGAACAATCAAACTTTTTTTACCAGACAGCTCGGACTCGGGAGTACGGTGTGACGTCACAATGTCGCCAGTCAATGATGACTCGGTTTTGATATTTGAATTTTCACACAACTTTGGAAGTGAATTAATTAATTTAATTTTGTTTTGTGTTTTAAGTACGTTTTTCTAGTTTAGTTAACTTTTTAATATATTAAAGCATCGAAAACACTATATTACATACAGTGCATGTATCCTATTAAATTAAATTAAATGACTAAAAATAAATTAATATAATTGAATAAAAAAAACTAGTCTGAAAACCTATTTTGTTTTAAATATAAAATAGGTTAGAAAGTTTTACTGAAAAAAAAAATATGTAAAAAAACTTGTTAAAGCCATTATTCATTTTGCAATGACAATTGCCACCATTTGACAATGGATTTCGATAAATCGACCCAAAATAAATCGAAAGTGAAGAATAATTTTTTTGGAAATCTTGCTTTGTTTCGAGATATCGACACTTTAAAGTTTTAATAATTTAATAAAAAATACATTCACTTTTGTATCACAAACCATGTTACACAAACCTAGCGTAGCCGCTAAACTACTTGAAAACTGGGATGTTTTTCTTGCCTTGACGCGAGCAGGCGCTATAAAGGGGGCACTTTCTTTTGTATCATAAACCATGTTACACAAACCTAGCGTAGCCGCTAAACTACGTGAAAACTGGGATGTTTTTCTTGACATTATATACATTGTTTGTGAATTTTTCAGTTTTCAAGTAGTTTAGCGGCTACGCTAGGTTTGTGTAACATGGTTTATGATACAAAATAAAGTGCCCCCTTTATAGCGCCTGCTCGCGTCAAGGCAAGAAAAACATCCCAGTTTTCAAGGTTTTGTGTGATTGTGAAGTGTGCGGGCCATCACATTGTCATACAAAGACAGTTGGCAGTTGAGAGTTTTCAGTTGCCTCAGTGGGCGGAGGCGCTTACTCGGCAAATGTTCCCATCTTCGTTTCACTTTTGTTTCATTTCATGTTCAGACGTGTCATTCCGAGTAAAATATTCCGAATGAAATACAGAAATGAACGATTAGTGAACCGTCTGATTCCAGCCTTATGGGTTACGGAAAGCTTAGATATATGCTAAGATGTATGTATTTTCAATCGATACCTTATGGTATTGAACAAATATTTACGCGGAGTTTGGATATTTTATCGCATTTTACATATATTTGCTGAAGACGAAAGTGATTTAATATATAATAATGATTATAAATGATGCGGAATTGATTTCTTAGATCTGATACAAGTTCGTCATTTGACATATACAAGTGACAGCGTCATAGACAATATTTATATTGAGGGATCAGTAGGATTTATCGGTCAAATTAGGAATTCCACATAGCCGAACCCCCTGATATGAAAATATCTGGAGACGGTGAATTATATTCCCATTTAATAGTTTGGTAGATTAACGTGTTGTTCTTGTATTGTTTTGTATTAATTATACTTATATAATACAATTGCATAACGTGGATTTACTAGATGATCATTTATATGGAAAAGTGTATGAAAATCTGGTGATAAAAAATATGTTTCATCTATGGACATCCGCCATTTTGTGTTGAAACGTTTCCCATGCATGTATTGAGTTCAATATCGCTATTTTTGTGATTATTCCAAAAAGTGTATATTGTTTATATTGCAAAATATAATGGTAAGTTGCGATACATTAAGACAAATGCATTAAAATTTTTTTTAGATGAAATGGTTGTATTGTTGGGTTATAGCACATTTTTTATGCGCGTTTATGACAGTTCGCGCTTTAGTATCGAAATAGCCCAGTAAATAGATGAAATGCGTGTTAAATGTGCTTTCCTTTTTGTAAGTATTTGCGATATAGGTACATCATTAATATGCACTTAAAAACTGTAATAGTTCGATAATTGTTAGAAGTGAATAATTACGTTACCGAAAATGGAATGTAATTCATTTTCATAGTTATTTTAAATGTCATTGTTCAAGGACTGCCATGTCATTAACAGGGACACGCTTTATATGCTATTTAAAAAAAATCTTTGTAGTAATTAGAAGTAAGTGCTTGAAAATGGAATAAAGCATTTTAACAAATATTTTGTTAACTTTAATAAACACAAAATGTCATTATTTGGGACGGTTTTGTTACAAAAGACGACGATAAAGAAAAAAACACTTTGTCGGTTAGATAATAATAAAAATTATGTACTTCAGTTTCTGGAAATGGATAACAATGTATTTTAATAGTTATTGTGTTAAATTTCAAATACGAGGAATGTTATTGTTATGTTAGAAATCACGACGCATTTTTTAATAGGTACTGCCAATCTAAAAAAAATACGAAAGCATTTTTGTTACTAGTTACTAGAAACGCTTTTATGAAAACCATAATATTCGAAATTTATTGTTTTTTTGTGTTTTATTATTTATTATGTTTATACATTTATTTATGTATATTATATAAGTATTAACAAAATAATACAAATATTGTCGTAAAATATCAAATCGTATCCCGTTTTTGTTAGATTAAAAAATAAATATTTTAAGCAATTAGAATTAGTTTTCCATGAAAGTGAGCCTTTAAATATATGTAAAATATTAACACTTTTAAGTAAACACGCCAAACTTTATTAACGGCCTGAAGTTGATGCAGAAATCGTCGCAATAGGCGAGTGGCATTCCTCCCCGCCAACGCCTTTCTCTGTCGCACGTATGTTTTTATGCATCTTTCTTTATCGCTAACGTTCATTGTAAAGTTAGTAAGTGCGCGAGAATCAATCGTACCAAGTTCAGGTCGGCATCAAAGTTTGGCGTATACTCTAAATAAGAATGTGTTGACTAAGATTTCTCTTTCACAGTTTGTTTTAAGTCCCGAGATGGACGATAAGGAAGATCTTGGAAGTTCAGCGGGGAACTCGCACAAAGATTATGAAGAGGGGGAAATCATCAACTCAGTTGAAGACAATGACATATTACTAGAATACGTAGGACCTTCTCATAATGAAGAAATTCAAAGATACAGCGGTAAGTTTAACTATAATAAATTTTATTATTCTTAAAAATACTATTATGTATCTATTTTCTACCGAAATTCGAGAACACTCTCGCCTTGTAGCACGCCGATATGCTTAAGTCAGCGATATGATGGTTATTAGGCGGAGATCGAATTTAAACTAGAATTGCGAGACGTGACTGGTACACACAAGATAAGGTAGGAAGGATTTTAGGAATATGCAACAATATTAACTCCCAAGTACAGCGGTTCAAGATATGAGGTAGGTAGGAATGTGTAAATGAGAGGTGTATTGTGTAAATAGCCCCTCCAACATTCAATATGATAGGAAAATTTCTGTCTACATCTGATTTTGAAAAAAAAAAATCTCTGTGTAAAGCATGGGCAACGTCCGGGGCTTCAGATAGTGTCGATTACAAATATAATATTGTCCTGGTTATTTTTCTGTATCTTTGTTGCCCAGTTTCTTATGTCATATTTATATATTCTTTGTTTTTTTTTCAGATATCAATATTAAAGACGAAGTTGATTTTGATTTCGATGATATGCACTTGATCGTTGTATCTGAGGACACAAATCCTGCCGAAAAGTCTGAGGTCAAGCAAGACAAAGAGGATTACGAAACTTCAGATGATGAAATATTAATGGAATGCTTGGGTCCATCAGAAAACGAAGATCCGGAAATAGGTTCATACTTTTACTATCCAAGATATTTTATGCAGCCACCTAGTTTTTGTCTTTCAACTCTTGTTACAATTTCTATGGTCAGCTATCTTCCATTGTGGCTTTGTATCTCTCGGTCCTGCCCAACATGCAATAGGTGTGCAGACGCATCTGCAGCCATGACCTAGAGAAAATCCCTACTAAGTCTCCAAACGTAGATAACCACAGACCTATCGCAGAGGTGTTGCTTATCCAATAAATGGTTCCCGGGGCGGCGATACCCAAACCCGCCCCCAAAATTGGGATTAAAGATCACAAAACTACACTACTACATGTTATCGTTCTATTAAAATTAATACCTTGAATTTAATATTATTACATTTTAACAATTTCATATTATTTTCTTATTGTTTCAGTACGCAAAATCAAAGAAAAAACTGTCCCGTCTGACGTGAAAACCGTTAGACAGCTGCTCGATAAGCTGACGCACAAATCCAAGACTTGTCCCGTGTGCAAAAAAACGTACAAAAGGAACAAAACTTTAGTTAGACACACGGATATTCAACACGGAAACACGACTCTCTATTGCCGCAAGTGCAATTACAGGACTCGCTTCAAAAACAGACTGGAAAGACATCAGCAAGCTCATGTTATGTTCTCTTGCCCTGACTGTTCATACGCATACAAGCAGCTATCTTCTTTAAAAGTCCACGTTATTGATCATTTTACAAAAGACTCACAAGGTTTATACAAATGCAGCGAGTGTAGCTACACGGCCGAACATAAAAACCTCTTAAAAAGACACGTGCTTATTCATTTCAGCGACGACTTCTTAATGTGCACGCAATGTGGGTATCTTGCCAAGCACAGATATCTGTTAAAGCTTCACATTCAAAGCAAGCACTCTAAACCATTCCAGTGTTCGCTATGCAACTTTTCTTGCAGGCTCAAGGTCACTTTAAAGAGTCACATGTTCGTGCACACTAAAAATATGCCATTTTCATGTGCGGAATGCGATTATAAAACAGGCCAAAGGCAGAATTTGAAGCATCACATCAAAGTGAAACACTCCCAAGATACAGCGTACAAGTGTACGTTTTGCAACTATGTTACCTACACTTCTGAGGATCAGTTAAAGAGACACATGCGCGTGCATACAGGAGAGAAAGCATTTCAATGTACGCAGTGCGATGAAAGGTTTGCGAATTCGAGTCAGATGAAAAAGCACGATATCTTGGAGCATAATGCGGAAAAACCGTTTCCATGTTCTGTCTGTAGCTTCTCGTCAATCCACGCCTGTCAGCTACGTAGACATATGCGAATTCATACTGGGGAACGTCCCTTTTCTTGCAAAGAGTGCGATTATACCTGCAACCAAGCGAGTCATCTTAAAATACACATGCGTCAACACACCGGTATTAAACCGTATATTTGTTCTTTATGCGATTTCCAATGTTCTTGGAAGCAAAGATATACGAAGCATCTTCTCGTGCATAAACAAGAAGGCTTTTAATATCACGCTTTGTAATAAAACTAGGCCCAGCGAGATCGCGTACGGACGTCACCGACGATATTACGTTTTTAGCAAATGTATTGTAACTAACCAAGACCCGTAAAAATTACGGGATATTATAATTATAGGATTTGTAAAGCTAAAAGTTTATGTAAATAACTGAATATCATGGCAAAAGCATTCACAAAAATATATTATTCAATACGCAGGTATTTTATCGTTTTTTTGGTATATTAGTTATATATATATTTATATATTAGTTTAAGTTTTAAAAATGTTAATCAATATAAAGTTTTGTTAAAATATTACTTTACAGGTAAGGATTTTATCGTTTGTCTGAATTTTTCACATAATCATTTCCATTTCTGATATTGACACTTATATTTAAAGCAAATCCGAGTTCCATAGTTACGCAGGACAGACGCACGACGAAATTTGTATTTTTGGTTATTCGTTCTATTAACAAAATTATTGTAGGGTGTTTTTGTTTGTTTAGTGCGCTATGACAATTGTAATAGCAAAATAAATCGAATTTCATCGAAATAAATATAAAATGCTTTCTTCAAGTCTCTCTGAATTATTATTTTACTACCTGGGTTACCCGGCTTCGCTCAGGACAACATTCGAGAGTGTTCCACCATGATGTTAATGATTCTCTATTCCCGAACATTCCAGAATGTTCCGGAATGTTGTGGAATGCTCTCAAACCCTCTAGCTGGAGTATTCGCTTAACTCATGTAGTTGATATGAGATTGTGTGGTAGTTGGAATAAAAGGATAAACTTTAAAATATAAGAGAATTGTTTTTTATTGTAAACATATTCCAACTATTAACAATACTTGCTTATAAAAAAACATTTTTGATTATGTTATCAGGAATGTATATGTATAATTTTTTTGAATTTCCTATATGTAGTGTGATCGGAGATCCAATTTTCAGTCGAAGGCAGTGTAATGGCATTCCTTTTTTTTTAAAGTATATTTTGTTTAGTTATAAAATTTTACATCTTATGGTACTTGCAAAAAAGAGTTTAAAAATTCTGTAGGGAAGTTGACACAGTCTTCAACGTCGCTCTCTCTCTGTCTTTCAACTCTCTTCGATTCCACTTGTCAACGATATCTCAAAACTGATATCGTCGACAACATTATTTTTAGTTGCCAAAATTGCTTTTTTAAATAGCCTCTCCGGATTGGTATAGTTGTGAACAATGTTTGGATAAAATTGGTCGATAAGTTCGTTTTCAGTATGTAGTGGCTATGTTGCAGAAATCACCGTTGAGTTTAATGAGGCTGGTCGTCTGGTCAGTGGGATATGTGCCTTTCCTATTTAATTTTTTTTTTTAGCAAAATGTGCTGTTCCACATTATTATTGTACATTAATATTCCACAATATTCGAGAGTGTTCTGGGATGTTCCCCAATGATGTACTCGATTCCCGATTCCCGAAAATTTCACAGCATTCCAGAATGTTCCGGGATGTTCTAGAACGTCGTTGAATGCTCTCAAATATATATTTTTTTAATAATGTAAATTGATAGAACCTTTTAGAACTTTCCAGAACCTTCTAACTCATCACCAAACTCCGCCGATCATTTCTGAAAGATTCTAGAAATTTCTCCTTCCATAACTTCCTAGACCTTTAGCAAACCATCCAGAACATTCTGGAACCTTCTTTGCTCACCGACATACTCCACCACTCCTTCTAGAACTTTCTACTGCTTTATCCAACCTTCTAAAACTTTCCGGAACTTTCCAGAACCTTCTAGACTCACCGATACACACCGCTACTTATTCTGAAATTATCTAGAACTTTCTTCTTACATATTTTCTTAAGTATTTGCGAACAATCCAGAACCTTCTCGACTCACCTCCAAGAAAAGTACATATAAATAGACATACTCCGCCTGTCTTTCTAGAAATTAATATAGCTTTATCCATCCTTCTAGAACATTACTCCACCACTCCTTCATGATCTTTCTACAGCTTTATTAAGCCTTCTAGAACTGTCCGGAACCTTCTGGAGTCACCGTCATATTACTTATTTCTACTTCTACAATTTTCTAAAGCATTTGTAAGCCATCCAGAATGATCTCGTAGCTTTAAGACTCACTGACAAACTCCGCGTATCAATCAATCACTAAATCACGATGGTCCAGTATCTACTTCACCTTACTCATCTTCTTTCCATCCTCGTTACCTTCAGACTCACAACATACCCAAAATGGTGATGCCATAGTCTCACTTGCTCCACTGGGAATCTAGTGGTCCTTATATTTGTAATTTTACTTTTTGTTATAGAACCAACGGAAGGCATTATTTTTGTACGATGAATCAAATGGTGTTCAGTAAAATATTTCATATATTTAAAAAAAAATTTTCACAATAAACACACATTTAACTTTCTGTTACACAATGACCATTTTATGAATTTCGTTTTGCACGTTGTATCAGTAATAATTGATGATTCATTTTAAACACTTCGTGTACTTAAGACATATTTACAATAAGTACACATTTAACTGACTGTTATAGAATAACAATGATTCATGCAAGATGAATCGATTTCAAAAAACTCTTCTTAAACTTAAAATTTAACTTTTATTATAAAATAACCATTGGATGGTATTATTGTATATATTTAAAAGATAAAAACTCTTCTTTATTACTAAAATTTAACTTTCTGTCACAGGATAACCATCCGCTGGTATTATTTCTGCATTATGAATCAGTTGATGTTTTAATAAACTCTTCTTATATTTAAAAGCATGTTTGCAACGAGTGCAAGCGTATGGGTGCTCTCCCGTATGAGTGCGAATATGTTGTTTCAGCCTTTGATTTACACTGCATCTATAGTTACAATGTGGACACGAATAGGGTTTCTCTCCAGAGTGTTTTCGCGTATGTATCTTTAACGCAGACTGTTGCCTACAAGAATAGTTGCATACAGAACAAGCAAATGGTTTCTCCCCCGTATGTGACAAAATATGGTATTGTAGGTTTTGCTTTGTACCACAGCAATAACTGCAGTGCGGACACGAAAACGGACGTTCCCCAGTATGAATTCGCAAGTGAACTTCAAGGGAGTTTTTCGACCAGCCTGTGTACTCACATTCATGACAAGCAAACGATCTTGTTTCATCACCGTGGTGCCTTTTAACGTGTACATTTAACGCATATTTTGATTTACTCGCATAGTTGCAAATCTGACAAGAATAAGCTAACACGCTCGTGTGTGTCAGGAGGTGTGCTTTTAACGAACCTTTTGTCTTCGTAGTAAAATTGCATTTCACACACGCAAACGGTTTCGTCTCGGAATGTTTTAACAAGTGACGATCCAGTTGAAATTTAAACGCGAAAGATATACCGCACTCCGAACACAAAAGCGGCAAGTAACATTTCGTTTGGTATCCCCCACGTTCAAGGCTAGCTTGGAAGTGAGTAGCAACATGGCAAGTCAAAGCGTATTTATCTCTGAAATTCTTACTACACTCTGAACATACAAACGGTTTATCTCCGCTGTGATTAAGAACGTGCGTTTGTAGTCTATGTCTTGTAAAGCACGAATATTCACATTCAGCACACTTAAAAGGTTTTCCAGTGTGTTTATATTTATGCGATTTCATCTCTTCAGATCGCCAGCACGTAAAACTGCACTCATTACACGAAAACATCTTATTAGAATCAAAATCAGAAACTATCTTTTCAAAATGCGTTGCTAAATGTACTGTCAATGCTCTTTTGTAACCAAATTTTAAGTCGCATTCAGTGCATGCGTAATTTTTCGCACCAGTATGGCGCGGCATGTGGTATTTTAACTTTTGGTTGGTCGTGCAAGTATAGCTACACAGAGTACATTTGATTGGATTACCATTATGTCTGTACATATGAATCTTAAGGTCAAATGATCTGTAACAGAAAAAGGTACATTCTTTACAAGTCAACTTGTTTTCTCCGGTATGGGAAAACATGTGAACTCTCAAAGATTTTTTATGTTTAGCTTTATAGTCACACTGTGAACAAGAAAACGGTTTTTCAGAGGAGTGTTTCAGAACGTGTCGTCTCAAACATTCTTCTCTGTAAGTGGAGTATGCGCATTCGGTACACTTATAATTGTTCTTTGCGGTGTGGCTTCTCATATGCGCTTTGAGGTTGCTCGATTTTACAATTTTGCTGCAAACCACACACGTTGCTTGTTCGCCAGCCGGTTTCAGAGTCTTGGCTTCGTGTGTTTGTTTCACGAAACACGCTGAAAACATTTCAAATCAACTTTAAACATCAATAAAAAGGATTTGTGAAAGGTAATTAATTATAAGCTTAATTAGAAAGATTAAATTGGTAGTCATCAAACAAGCATTAAGCTATTTCAACAAACGTTTCGATTCTGAATAGTTGTCTTTCACCAGGGAAATACCGATAGTATCTTGCACTCTGGCTTATGTACTCTTTATATGCATTGGTTTATTAATTACCATATTTGACCTACGTATATACTACGCACAGGAGCCTGTCATCTCCGGAGATGGTATTTTTAGGGAAAGGAGGGAGATAAAGTTGTGGGACGGAAAAAAATATAAGATGTGGGTAGGAATCTGGGGGTCAGAATGTCCAGGAGCGATGGACGTATGAATCCATTCGTCACAAAGGGGGTGAAACTAGGAAGTCCCAAGGGCTGGATAAGTCACAATGATTCCCTCAACCAGTCTCTCCCGAATCGGCCCGCCATGTGGACAAACGCCTAAGCAAATCTCACCCCATTAAACCGGGCAACCCTGCTAAGTCATTACAAGTAGTGAACCACTTGGAGTTAGTTAATTTTATTATTTAGTTTACGTACCAATTTCAAAGCCGAAATTAAGTGCGTATTCGGATGATTCTTCCTTGACGTGTGGGTTTGGAATATTAACATGAGCGAACTCAATTTCAGATGGCTTTTTTTCTTTTTCATCTGCCTTAGATGGTAAAGAGTTGACTTTGTTTGGCGAGGATTGCTCCAAATCGATGCCAGAGTTGTTGAGATCATTCTGAATACCAACAAAACTATCAGTGATGGGAACTTCAAAGTAAATTTGTTCATTTTCCTCTCCATCGGTCGCAGCCTCGGATTTTACCGTTGGGCTAATAGAGCTGTTCGTGTCCATTTTGTATTCTGTTTAATAAATGGTTATTTGTATTTATTTATTGTAATTGTCCCTCATTGCATAGCGTTTACCGTGTAAAGTATCTACCTGTAAAAATTGATCAAGATTTAAATTGGACTGAATCAATGACGTTATTTATAATACATAAACGCGTGGTATAATCTTAAAGTGGTAAGTCAAAAATAAGGCCTTTGCATTTTAGTACTAAACTGCTACGCGTCGAGTAACATCGTGTCCTACCAGTAAGTAAATTGGGATTAAAAACGCGCCTAAATACCCTCGTGTGTGATGAGGCAATATTTGCATTATGCGGCAATCACTAGTAAAAGTCAAGGAATAATATTTAGTTCCTAAATACACGCAAAGTATTTTATTATTATAAAAAATACAATTATTTCGTTTGTTTCTAGAAGATTTTTAGCGCCATTGGAGAAAATCAGATAGCAAACTTAGCCACAATTAAGAATACGAAGGACAACCTAGGGCAGCAGGTCGTCTCATACAGCTTTCCGTATTAGTTTTGGTGTGAAAGTATCTTGGCATCTCAGTCCCTTCTTTCTACATTTTGCCACATTCTATTTTGAGTTTGTGAAGCAATTGCTAGTCTTTATATTATAAATAACGTAATTGACTGAACACGTTAGTTATTTAAATAATAAAATAACATAAAACTAAGTTATTTTTACAAAACCATCAGGAATGCTTTCATTAGAAAATACTTGATCAAGATTATCACAAATAAAACAATTGTTTACCACCCGACGATTTTATGCGTCATTAGAGAATACAATGCCTACTAGAGTACAGGATCTGGGCGCGCAACAGCCAAATGACGAAGTCAGTGCTGTCGCTAAGTAAACTAACTGTTTAAAATAGTCTAATCACTCTGTTTATTTGTATTCTTTCAGTAAAACGACGTACAAATCAGCAGTAACAACATGTACAATACCAATCGCAGCCATTTGCGAACTGTTGCTCTATTATAGCTTGATCTATCAACACTTCAAAATCCGTCAGGGTCCAGGTCTCCTACTCTCTTCGGCCTTGAGGTAGTATTCGACTGAACTTTTAAAAACGAAAACGCCGTACGGTCGTACGCCGAAAACGTTTATTTCTTTCATACGCACATATTCTTTGAATGTCAATCTTTGTTGTACGTACATGAACAACGTTTGAAATAAGAATTATCTGGATAAATAAGAGTGCTTCTTATTTGCCAAATTTTATATTGAGTTTGTGAAAGAATAACGAGTCTAGGTGTATTGTAATGTAATTGATATAAATAATATTTTTTTACACACACGACAAATTTAGGTCAATTGAGCAGACATTTAATATATTTAGCAATATTCTCATCGAAGATAGTAATTGACGAGGAAATAAATTAGGCAACAACATAAAAGTAATAAATTGTGATTCAGGTAACCAACCTTCATTTCATTGGAATATAAATGCATTGAGGATTGAATTCGAAACAGCTAAATGTGTCAAAATGGCGATCGATTGCACAAGAAAAATGATAAAGCGCATGCGCTGATAGTGATGGCAAGACTCGAAATATTCGAAACAAATGTAAAGAAATAAGGTTTCCTCACATTTTTTCAGATACGTAATTATTACGTAGGTATCCTTATTGTACTTGTTTTGAAAAGCTACGTGTATTATATCACTAAAGCGCCATTCAGACGATTCACTAATCGCTCATTTCCGCATTTCATTCGGCCTAGTTTACTCGAAATGACACGTCTGAACATGAATGAATCGAAAGTGCCGAACACTGCCGAATGAAATCTTCAAGTGAACCGATCCAACAATTTTGGATATTTTAATTCGGCACCCTTCACTTGCGCGCGCATGCGCGCGCATGTGCGCGGAAGAGAGCAAAGTGAAACGTCTGAACACCGAGTGAACTCTCAATCAGTTTGTCTCGCGTATGTCTCGCGTCCAGGGGGCCTAGTCTATATCTCTCACAGCGCCCGTAACGCGGGTTTAGCTACGTCACGAATCCGTATTAACCCTCCTCTGACCGTGCTAAAAACTTTCTCGCGCTCCGATGCTGTACACTCAGTAAATATTAGTGTAATGTATTTATTTAATCCAATACATAAATGTATTGTGGAGGAATACCTAAAATGTTAACTCTATGTTTAGTATATTTACAAAGATATTTCAGTAAATACAAACCGTGACCGCTTAGTTGACAGCACCGTCAAGAAAGGTTAAACGGCAAACGTGCTTGTTTGTGAAACCGAAAGATCGAGACTAGGCCCCCTGTACGGAAAGGACCTTGAAAGGACGCTATCACATAGCACGCAAAACGTCAAAATGGTATTCGTTCGGCTAATTTGTTTGCTTTTGGGAACACCTCTCATATAAATTATTGGGTCTCCCTTATTATCCATGTATTTTATATGTTTTTTAATACATGTAAGATTATTAATATGTAGGAAAATGTTCGTAATAAAAAAAGTAAAATCAAATTGTGTAATTATGCCATAAAAAATAAAAAGGTTTATAAGACGAAACAATACTGTTTTTTATATTTATTTTATTTAATTGTATCAACAAAATTTCGTAAAAATCGATGCATCTGACATGTTTTACCTTAAAATTCGGGGCCGGACCGCGCTGGAAAACAAACGAATTCTAGCGCGGTTGACCTCGCTCGGCGACGCTGTGGTCGAAATGGACGAGTGAACGCTTATTTCTATAGCGCCGTGTGAACATGGAATGAAACGAAGATTGACGATTAGGCCGAAAAAACATGGCGGAAACCTTCCCTCGAGTGAACCGTCTGATTCCAGCTTAACCGAAATTAAGATAAGCGAAGGAAGAAATTAGGATATGTCGGCATTCTTTGACTTTCCCTATCCTTTTCGCTTTGTCCCCATGTCCTTAAGTCCCCAAACAGTGTTTATCAATTTTAAGTGTTAATTTTTTATTATTTCAGGTGATACCTACGTATTCTTAATGCACTTGTTTCGAATAGCTATGAGTACTATATCACTCATCACGAACCAGCGAAATTATTTTATTTTTAAATTTATTTAATAATGCTTATTACTAAGTTCTGCAAGTGTTTTAGTTTTCATTATCGGGATAGCTGTTTCGGCTTACAAGGCCATTTTAAAACTGTCCTTGAAAATAGCATTGTAAGCCGAAACAGCTGTCACAATAATAAAAACTAAAGCACTTACAGAACTTAATAATAAACATTATTAAATCAAAATCATTTAATGGAGTTCTACGAATTAAACACAAAAACAATAAATAAACATCGAAATTAAGACAAACGAAGGACCAAAATAAGGTAATTTCGTTATTTGTTTTCGGGGTGTTATGCCGTGTTGCGCTACCTCCTTCTTTAGCCGACGTTTCAGGCAGTGTCCATCATCCGACGTGATCTGCCGGATCTGCCCTGATGATGGAAACTGCAACTCTGTCCGAAACGTCGGCTAAAGAAGGAGGTAGCGCAACACGGCATAACACCCCAAAAACAAACAACGAAAATGCGAAAAAATCTAAAAACGTATCCAAAATAAGGTAAGTCGGCATTCCTTGACTATCCCCTTTTTTCCGCTTTGCGGGTATGTACGTCGTGTACGTCCCCAACAATATGTTTACCAAGGTTAAGTTTTAATTTTAATATTTTCAGGAGATAATTACGTATCCTTAATGAACTTTTTATCAAATAGGTGCACTATAACACTAATTATACCTGAAGAATGTGGTGCTATTTACGATACATTAAAGGACAACTTTGTGAAGTATATTAGAACGAATTTAATTACACAAACTATATATATAGTGTGATTAAACACATATTTTTATTTTTTGTTTAAGTTTATTTTACGTTGGAACAGAAAAAACGGGGTAATATAAATTTGGAAAACAAAGAAATGTAAAAAAATGGTCTAAACAAAAAATCAACAATAGCAAAGCCATTATGCGGGTATACTGAGAAACGATTGTGCGTCTGGACTCGACAAACTTGACACTTAACTAATAAAATAAATAAAACATCAAATAGCCCTTCCTTCACCTTTCCCTTACTGTGCTGAAAAAATCCGCGCGCTCCGGTGCTGTGTAATCCCTACACAAGCAGGAATGGTCGATTTAAAAAAGCCGCAAAAAATAAAATTCATAGCAAATCGCTATATTTCATTATAGTTGAAGTAAAAAATGACAATCTTAAGACCTTCACATCTCAGACGAAATGACTTAAAATGACACTCTACGGACTTACGTAATAGGTATTATAACCATGTAATAATTTAATTTAACATACCTTATAACTTTGAATTTTTTTTTTTAAATTATACTGTCTTACCAGCTTGTAGAGGAGTGGAGCTGGCAACACTGTATCGCTTAGATGTACTTTAGCATATACTTGACCACTTTTTTAGATAACAATTTTTCCCTATCGATAAAACACAGGACCTTTAAGTCCATAATAGCAAGGTAACTTTTTAATAATACCCATATGAGGTAAAAATTGCGAGGCGCATATGACGCCGTTCTATTTGTATAAAGAACATTAACTTTAAATTCAGTAAATTTAAATGATTCGCACTTCATGCAAAATAAGAATCTAGTAAATCAAAAAAAAAAAAAAACTTTCAATAACACATCTGCCCTGATGACGGACACTGTAATGTTGCCCGAAACATCTGCTTAACAAGGAGTTAGCGTAACACGGCGTAATATCCCAAAAATAAACAACAAAAATCTTAATACATATTTTACCTTATAACTTGTTTTATAATGTAATGTGTATGTCTTTAAACCAATAACATTTTCATTGTTATTTACAATTTTTTTCTAAATATTTACTACAAACTTAATTTATAGACAAACTAAATTACGGTAAAGATTTCCATAGAGACCATACATAATGGAAAGAAAACATTAGATTGAAAATATTGAATTAAACAATTTATAAAAAAAGCCTTATACTGCAGGAGTAGGTAGAGAGGTCGATCACCAAACAACTCTGCCTTAGCACATACCCCTTGCCTAATTAACATTCGTATAAGTATACTTTTCTGTTATTCTGACTCTTTACATGGCCCGACTCAAGTATCTGGTTAACTTCACCATTCCTCGTTTTTCTTGGGCATTCCAGATTTCTTCCACCATTCACATTTAGTCTCATTACACTCCTTTCTTCGTTCATCCGCTCTAGATGCCCATTCCATTATAGCCTGGGAGGCGATCCCGGGCCAACTCGAACTCCAACCTTCCAACTCGATCTTCCAACGCACGAACTACCCCTCCACACAATCGTCCAAACGTTTGAAGTTGGCCGCAGTCTGGACGAAGCATAAGACGTTCACATCTCAGACGAAATGACTTAAAATGACATTCTTTCATATTTAAAGATGAATGACTTAAAATGACATTCTTTCATTCCTTTCTATATCTTTATCATAACGCTTACATTGGCTTCGCATTCTTTGCGAATGCCCACATTTCTCGCTCAACCATACCTGGTTTTACCTCTCAAATACCTCGGGATCCTATTTCTACAGCATTCCATATTTTTTGTATGTAATAAGTATTAGAAATAAGTAAAATATAAATTAAAACATTAAAGTTTATATAAACGTAAATTTTATATTAGACCACATTAAGTGAAAGTATTTTTAATAAATAAAATATTAAGTATTATATAGAAAGACATGTGTAGGCACAATATATAGTCATATTAAGTTCTAGAAAAAATTATATAAATTGGAGATATAAGCGGAGTAAAAATTAACTAAAAAAATATATGCCAGGGTTATAAAATACAAGTTAAATAAAAAAAAATCGGATAAGAATTACGAAGATGACATTTATTTATTTATTTGTTTACATGTAATTAATTACATCTCATCTTCCGAAATATCAGTTTTTACAATATCCATGTAATTATATCGATTGTGCTGTTCCCCCGAGTTATATTCACTTAAATATAACGGATTTGCTGAAGTCGACGGCATTTGATTTGGAGAATCGTTGGATGTATCGCTCTCCAAATCATGCTCCAACGCACTAATTATAGTTTTTTGTAATTTAATTTTTAATATTTTTTTATTTTTTTTGTATGTCATGCTTCGTAGCGACGAAGCTACGAAGTCACCAAATATTTTATCGTCGTCGAACGTTGATTCTGATATATTGCCACATTTGTGCTGCAAATCTTCCTCTTTTTTCCTCTTTGCTGCACGGTTTGGCCGGTCCGACGTCTGCCGAGGTTCACTAGGAATCGCCAGTAGAATCTCCTCTACCGTAGGAGTCCCCACAGCACTAGTGTTTTGTTTCTAAAAATAAATAAACATATTTTGTATTTTTTTACAGTTGCCATCAACAGAAGAAGAATTGGATTAATGTTACAGTTGCCATCAACGGAAGAACATTGGATTATGGTTGCGGATATGGCCTTAGAAGCAAAAACGCCACTCTCCAAAAGTAATGTTTTCGGTAAACGACAAAAAACCGATGAAAGAATGCTTCGTGTTTTTCGTGTGATTTTTTAGTAAAATCTTAAAAAAAATAATTTAAAGTGAAATTTTATAAAAAAAAAAGTTATAATAATGTGTTCATTTGTCATGTTGAATTTATTTTGAATTCAGGCTTATGATTGGCTTTTGTGGAGAGTGGTGATTTTGCTTGTTGATCGCTGTGAAGAGTGGTGATTTTCACCAAAACCCTATTTTCATTTCGATTTTTCCATGATTTGCGGTTGTTTTTTTTTTAAGAATCTCATAAACCATCTTGTAGCTATGGACATTGCGCATAGATTGGCATTTATAACTCAAATTCGTCATTTATGGAGAGTGGCGTTTTTGCTTTTAAGCCCCGCATACACTCATTGTATCGAAACACTGGAAGGATAAAATGAAGTCCAGAGAATAGTGGAAGCATGTACTTTAATTACAAAAGAACAAACAAAGTTCTAATGAACGTCGTGGACGCAGAATATTAAATTCTTAACATAAATTATAAAACGGTCCACATTCAACAAACTGTAAATAAAGGTATGAAAATATTAGGATTTATTTTAAGAACAATTAAAAACTTTGAATCTTTACGAGTCGTAAAATTGTTGTACATATCCCTGGTACGAAGCCTAATCGAACATAACTCAATAGTCTGGTCGCCCTTCTACAAAATTCATATCCATAATATTGAAAGAATTCAAAGAAAATTTCTAAGATTTGTAAATTTTAAACTTAACATCCCTTTAGAGCACATAAATTACTTATCATTAATGAATATTTTAAATATTCCAACTTTAGAAAACAGACGAAAAATAACTGAACTAACCTTTTTATTAAAATTATTAAACTCGAAATTTGATTGCTGTGAACTCTTGCATTTAATTAATCTACATGTACCTACACGAACTACTAGACAAACATTAACATTTTATATACACACATCTCATTCTAACTATAAATTGCATTCCCCAATACAACGATTACATAGTCTTGGTAATCAATATTTAAACAATATTGATGTATTTGACAATAATTTGAATTTGGCAAACTTTAAACGCCGTATGTGCGAACTATTTTTACTTAATTCATAAACTATTGTAAATACCAATTTTATACATTTTTATTAATTCCTATTAATATTGATTTGGAGGATATTGGCAGCCTATCTATTTTTACTTTATTTATATTCTGTATTACCTACATTTTGTCAACTCATATTTTATCTAACCTATATTATGTGTCTTTATATTTTCTGTTACTTACCTTTATTTTATTCACTTCTAACTCTTCACTGTAATTAATCGAAACATGTATTGCTTTATGTATGTAAAAGCCCTTTGGGCGTTTAAATATAAATAAAATAAATAAATAAATTGTGGCTGAGTTGGCTGAGTTTCTGGCGGGGTGAATTTCGTAACATAGCAGTATTTAAGGGTTTAGAGCAGGGATGGGAAACCTCCAATGTCGGGATTTTAATTTGTGTGGTATCACCCGCGGGCCACAATGAGATTTTCAGGCTTTGGTAGAGGTTGGAAACCTTAGTACAACCGATCATTATATAATGCAGCAGACATGAATTCTTTGATTTAAAAAAACGATGACTGCAAGAATGGTTTTAGCTCTAGAGTGAGTCTGCGTAAGAGTGCACAATCTTAAATGATAGTTGAATAAGCACGTGGTTTTCCCACGAATCTGTAAGCGGGAGCTCGCTTTAATTAAAAATACATCCAGAACATGAAAATGGTTTTCCTCCGATTCTGGCAGCACATAGTCTGCAGCTACACTTTCGTGTTCGAATTGATTTGAAACAACCTACAGAATTCGTTTGACTGCATGGCACACACGTATTAAAAACTGTAATAAAAAATTATTAAAAATGTATTAAACGTGTACCAAACTGCATAAATTGTAATGATGTATTGTGTAATGACAGTGTAATATTAGTATATCTCTTGTTATACTAATTTAATATATTTTTTGTTGTTGTAAGTAGGTATAGTGTTTAAATTTTTAGATACATAAAACTATAGTATAACGAGGAAATCTATAATTGGTTACACAGTTAGGTAAATTACACACGTATAAATGAACCAAATTGTAAAGTGGTGATTTCCCTAAAATAAAATAAATAATAATATATGTAATATCTGCAAATTACGCACTCAGAATATGCAAATGGCTATCCTCCAAATTTTAAGTCAAATATGCAACTAGAATTTTACACTCCACTCGGAACTAGCATTTTATACTCCAGAATGGTTTACGTCGAAATTCCTTCAGCAGATGAAACCGTAAATGGAATATTAAGAGAGTATTTGGAACACGAAAGCGGTCTTAAATTAAGTGAATAAAGATAAGATAGTAAAGGAGCGAGTCTGCAACTTTAATTATTAATGCAAGTAGCACATGAAAATGGTTTTCATGTGCTACTTGCACTTGGAACTCGAGAATGGTTTCGAAATAGGTGTGCAGATGAACCCACAACTGAAATTTTATCTTTACACTCTGAACACAAAAATGGTTTAACTTAAGTTTACAAGGCTTCAATTGCAGTTTCACGCAAGTAAATGGTTTTCTTCGGAATTGTGCAGTATATTAAAATTTTTAGAAGGGTTACATTCCGAAGGCGTTTCATTTCTATAGCATTCAGTCTACTTTAATCCTCGATGATTATTACTTACTTGAATATGAATATGTATGACGTCACACATCGAAAATACCGTTTTGGCAGGATTACAAAAATGGATAACTTACACTCGCTGTAGAAAATTTATTCGTCAACATCAAATAAAAATGCCATAATAATAGTAGTTTTTTTGCTTAATTTTTTTAAGCCACAAAAAATGTGGAAATACTTATTCCTTCTACTTTCATCCATGATTAATTTAACTTGAACATAAATATTTATACATTTTTAAAATGAAAATGTTCTTACCAATGTGTTTGTTGTATCTATACCGAGGCCTACTTCTAAGAATTTCAAACTTTGGAAATAAACCCAAGGGGAAGTGTATACATCGTCTATTCCACTTCCATTTTTCTTAGTTTTAATTTTTTTTAATTCCTGTGCAAACTGCCCCTTCAAATTATGAAGCTTTCGGTTAATTTCCTCCTGCGAAGTTGTAAACATTCCTGCAATTGCAGAAAGCGCATTGCTTTTTGCATTTCTATCCTTGTAATCTGCCCTTTGACAGTCCCACAATAAAGGAACACCTTTGAAAATTTTTATTAGTTTCTTCGTCTCTTCTTTACTCCAAATCTTCGCGTTTGCTCCTTTGGGGGCCATTTTGACCAATTATACGTGCACTTGTGAATGCGTGCTGTGTAAACTGAAAACTGAACTGAACGAACTGAACCAACTGAACTGTACTGGCACTGGCAGCGGCCGGCGAGCAACAGTTGACAGCACGCCTAATCTTACTGTCGATATTGCAGATTTCTATTTTACCATCCCGATAGTGACGCTAAAAAGGGCTTCTATCAGAGTAGTTAAAAAAATATCCGCTAGATGGAAAACGATCGCATCTGTAATAAATCTTAGCTGTTTATCTATGTTCTTATTATCCTGACGAAGAAACCATCAAACTTGTCGATAATTGTGACTGTATAAGTGGTGTTCACCAAGTTATTTGTTTCATTTAATTAAAAATGACGCAACAAAGTGGAACTAGTTGCTTACTTTTGAGATATTTTCTTTAATTTTTTTTTTTTTTGATAAAAAATTTAGTTATTATTTATTTATTTCAATTTATTTCACCTCTTACACACAACAATTTTACATTTTAATCATTGTTTAACAATAGAATAACTAAATAAAAACAAAAATATAATAAAAAAGGTATAACAAAAAGGTGAAATCATCATTTTTTTGGTTTCTACACCAATTAAGAGAACTGGCTCTTGAGCTTGGTGTAGGAGTTATGTAAGAATATACAATTTTTAGTTCATAATTAATATAATATCTTAAGGACTAGATTAAGGAAGACATTATACAATATTTGATGGTTTGATTTACAGGATTAAGGTTACATGGTTTTATTGCATACAGTTTTTTAAGAATAGTTTGATCTTTTTCTGGAATAATGCTAAATCTCTTATTTTTTTTTCTTCTTCGGGAAGGCTATTGAAGTAAGTTATCCCTTTGTAAACATAATTATTTTGCATTTGTTGAGTAGAAAATAATGGAATTTGGATATTATATTTACGTCTTAACGATGAGTTAACTTTATTATTTTTTAATGTCTTATCTTTGAATATTTGTAATATTGAGTCTTTTTTATAGAGATCTTCAATTTTTGGAACTTCGAAAATTTTGAACAATGTTGCAGAAGGGAATGTAGGTTGTTTTTTTAAAATGACTTCAATAATTAGTTTTTGAACCACATTTACAGGGTTTACAATTTTTTTATATGCACCTCCCCATCCAATAATTCCATATTGAATTACTGACTGTACTAGTGCATAGTACACCTTTTTTAAATTATTTACCTTGAGAATATTTCTCAATCTAATAAATATATAAATACATTTCCTAATGCGCTTAACAAGTTCACATATGTGTCTGTTCCATTTCATAATATGTTGGTCTACAATTACACCGAGGTACTTTATTTCAGTTGTATGATTTAATTTTTTACATGAACTATTACAGACAGTTTTGTTACATTTATTATTGTGTATAATTATATCGATGTTTGGGTGAGTTCTGAACTTATTTATTGAGAATGGAATGTAAAGTGTCTTTTTTGCATTAATTGAGAGCAGGTTTGTGTCGAACCAGTTTTTTAGGATTTGCATGTCATTGTTTGCATTTTTCTTTAGAATATTCCAGTCCTGACCCTTAACTATGATGATAGTGTCGTCCGCGTAAGAAATAACGCGTCCACTGAGGTTTTGTGTAAAAATGTCGTTGACATACATGATAAAAAGTAATGGCCCTAATACAGTACCTTGTGGTATTCCAAAATCACTTGTAAGAGGTTTGCTCAATGTATGGTTAATTTTTACCACTTGTGATCTGTTATTAAGATAACTTTTTATCCAATTTAAGGCTTTGCCATTAAAACCCACAGCGTTTAGTTTTTGTGTTAATTTGACATGAGAAATGCTGTCGAAAGCTTTTTAAAGATCAACAAATATACCAATACACTTTAAAGATTTATCTAATGCGTCTTGTATAGTATGAGATAATTTAGCAATAGCATCTTTTGTGCTTCTGTTTTCCATGAAACCAAACTGGTTTTCATGAATTATGTCATTAGTCTTAATGAAATGATTTATTCTTTTTTTTACAATTTTTTCAAAATTTTTTGCTATATTTGATAGTAAAGAAATTGGGCGGTAATTGGTTGTTTCTTCCGGATTGCCGGTTTTAAATATTGGTATAATTACAGATTGTTTGTATATAGATGGAAATACTCCGCTTTGAAATCTTGTATTGACGATATGAGTTAAAGGTTTTGATACTAATGATTTTATGCTTTTCAATACTGTGACTCCGTCAAAACCTGGAGCCGAACCTCCTTTCATACCTGTAATGATTTGTTCGATTTCTTCTGGTGTTGTTGGTTGAAATAGTTCAATTTTTTGCTCATTATTTACTGTAGAGTTGGGTTCATTGAGACACGGGTCTTTTTGTATTTTGTTAGCAAGGTTTTTCCCAACATTTGCAAAAAAATCGTTAAATACATTAGCGGCTTCAAAGGGATTTTCTTTACAACAAATTTTAGACAAAAAAAAAAAAAAACAAATTGACCGTTGTCTATGGATATATCAAACGTCAATATTTAGGCGTCATAAACCACACGGTAGTTGTGTTTTATTTATTCGATTTAAGATTATATCGATAACCATCACGTTTTTATGGCAAAGTTTTTAAAATTAAAGCGCTCTAAGTTTTCAGTTGAAGTTTCTTTGACACTATATTTGGCGGTCGCGGTTCACCTTATACGTAAGTTGTACGTTCTTGCTGTGTTGACTAAGTAACACCAAAGCAGTGGCGAAACTATAGGGTGGCAGGGCTGGCAAAATTCCACGGGCCCCGCGGGGGCTGGGCCCCCCCCCGCGAGCTCAGAAGTACCCTAATATTTTTAACAAAATTTACTAAAAATTATAAAGTTTGACACAACTATAGACCAAATACAAATAAATTATTAAGATTCAAACGAATTCATAAGAGAAGGATGTGGTTCAGTTTTAGAACGCATCCATTGGTTGCTGAAATTTTTGGCGGGGGGGGGGGCATCTAATGAATTTGCCACGGGCCCCCGATGATATAGTTTCGCCACTGCACCAAAGTTACTTATTATGTACATGTATATTGTAAGAATATCTCAGTTAACATTTGATTGATCAGTTTTCGCAAGTGAGCTATCTAACACCAACCAGGTTATCACGTGACAGACGAGAGTATATGACTTTGTTGATTACTGATTTAAGGCCGCTGTCAGACATTGAAACCAAGAGATTGGTAAGTTCATCTGATTTTGACCCGATAGTTAAGATTCCATTTAGTGAATTTCATTAAGTATTACAATATCTTTTGACTTGCCTTTACACTCTATGTAAATAATATACGTCCGCAAGTGTGTTTTGTTCGCCGTCCTCAAATTCATAAACCAATTTTAGGGTTATATTTTAAAACAACTAGATATCTAGCATAGTCGATCGATAAATGATCTATCGATACTATCGATAACTTGTTATCGCTAAGACTGACGATAGTAACAAAGGTAAGACGAAAGATGAAAATAAAACATATCATGTCGCAGTTGGTTCACACAACTAAAATAATAACAGACCCCGGAAAAGTACTTTTACAGAACCTGAAAATGATCTTTGAAATTTGAAGAATTGTTCAAATTCTGTGAAACAATCCGAAGTTAGTGATTGTGAACGGTTGTTTGTTTGAATTGTGGCATTTCTCGGGAACGATAACAAGATACCGATATTTTAATAAAAACCTTTATCGGTCGACCGTGCTAGATACACAGGTTCGACCCACGCCAAACTGAATCAAGGTTAGTGTGACAATCTGCGCTTTGTGGATTGAAACGAGAAAGACTCGCTCAACTTAAAGTTTTCCGTACAACGATTTATACTTTTCCAGATCACATTTGTGAAGTAAATAAACATTGCAATTGCTTTTGTCAACTCCTTACCTGAGTGGTCGCTATTCTGTCGTTTCATTGTTAAAATCGGCCGTTTATCGCAGTGGTGTTTCACAGTATTGATATATAAATCATTTGTGCAGTGTCGTTCTAAAAATTACCTCAAGGGCATTTTTACAGACAAGTATTGGTTTGGTCTGTGATCTAATTGAAGCTGCTTTGTGACCGATCAGATTGAACCCATTGATGAATATTTTATTTCTGCTACACTTTATTTTCAGCTGATTTCATCACTTAAAAGGACTTTATCTATCACAGCAGTGCCATGGACCTTCCCAAATCAAAGAGTTTTTCCATCAAGATGGAATCAGGGTCCCAGAAAGAAGCCGCAGGTGAAATGCCATTTTCGGATATAGAAATCGACCTTCCAGATACAAATATGGACTGTTTGAAGTATGCCGAGAGTGCAGTAGATGTGCAGTCAATTAGTAAGTTGTATTGCGTATATCAAAAAGGTGTTTCAGATGGTTCAAATAGTTCCCGATTACTCATGCTGTTGTCAATAAAGAACTCCAGTCCAATTTTATTTATTTTTTAAATGTATAATGACCTTCTATCTTAAATTGCTGCATATTTATTTTTATAATTAGTTTTAATAGTTAAAATACTTGTCAAAGTTTTAATTTTTCAAGATCCCCTGAAAACCAATGTATTTATGGAGAATCGTGTGACGCCATCACTCTCCAAAAGTTTTATTGTTTTTCAACAGGCGTTGTCATTTTTAATGGAAAAATCATATGAGGAATGGTTTTTAGTTATCAAATGGCGAGGCGTTTTTTATTCAAGATTAACTACATTTAATATAGAAAAACATTAGGCAAAATGTCAAAATATCATCTCTATTGTTATTGTATGCAAACACATTATAATTATTGTTATTCATTGAAAATACAAATGATATCGTAAGCCGGGGTTCTAAGTTTGTGGTTCAGGCGTGATTTTTGCTCTTATGGTGCACAAATCACAAATTCCTTCTCGTTTCAATTGTACTTGTCCAATATCACTGTTACTGCAAGATGTTCTGGCCGAACTGAAAATACAAGAGAATTTTAGAGAATATGCTTATAATTCGCATGTATCAACTAATTACATATTAGGTATTTAGATTATCTGTTAAAGGCTGCAAAGTAATACATCGTATTATGTATAACACATTCAGCCACATACTAAAACCAATTCAAAACCTTGATACCAAACCAAAACAAAATTTCAAATATGAAACGACTAGGTATAACCTCAAACTTTCTGCGCATTATCAAAAATATTTTTTACAGCTAACTCCGACTTAAAAAAAACTTTCTAGCTTTTAGTATTATTTATATTTATTCCACGAAATTCGACATTTACATAGTCCGCATTATACTTAAAAACCAGGCGTTTCGGTATCAAGTACTGGCAAAATATTAGATTGTCCGTAAATAGAGTACTTTTCCGTCCTCATTTTAATTGTTGTGGTCCTAAATAATATTTCAATCAACACAAAAACTATTATATGTCAATCTCTTTTAGAAGTATGTAAATAATCCCATAAACAAACCAATAACATGAAATGTTGATCATTTCACTATAACTTCAATATTCAATCGCCAGGAGGACAGTAATGACGTCACCACTAACAAATCAGGAATACCAACGCGACAGTGTGTTTCAATGAAATGGTTAAAAATGGACTTTTTAATAATTTTTTGTAAATTTTACGTTTAATGTTATTTTCTAAAGCAGAATCAGCGTTTATTAGGCTATATGAACATATTTTTTTAAAGCAATAATATTTTTCAAGGACCTCGAGAAGAAGATGCAGGGGGAATTTCTTATACAGAAATAGACATAGAACTGTCGGATGTTAAAAAGGAATGTTTGGAGCACTCGAAAAGTATTACCCAGACTGCAGGTATAATTTTTTTGTATGAAGTCATATTATTATTTTTTCTGTTTTCATTATAGATACCTCTTTATTGATTTTAATCTTTTTCAGAACCCAGAGAAAAACTTTATTTGAGTTCTTACTGCAACTTTTTAAAAAAACGCATGCTTAGTCGTGCTGAAGAAAATTCTTATTCATGTTCCCACTGCAGCTATACATGTTCTCAAAAGATAAGTTTAAAATCTCACGAGTTCACTCATACTGGAGAAAAACCGTATCGTTGTTCCTCCTGCAGCTATTCATGTTCTAAAAAGGGGTGTTTAAAAATTCATGAGCGTACTCACACTGGAGAAAAACCTTTTTCATGTTCCCATTGCAGCTTTTCATGTTCTCAAAAGATAGGTTTAAAACGTCACGAGTTCACTCATACTGGAGAAAAACCGTATCATTGTTCCTACTGCAGCTATTCATGTTCTCAAAGTGGAAATTTAAAAAGTCACATGCTTACTCATACTGGAGAAAAACCGTATCATTGTTCCTACTGCAGCTATTCATGTCCTGAAAACGGACGTTTAAAAAAACACGAGCTTACACATACAGAAGAAAAACCGTATTCATGTTCATACTGCAGCTATTCATGTTCTCGAAATGGAAGTTTAAAAAGTCACATGCTTACTCATACTGGCGAAAAACCTTATTCGTGTTCCTACTGCAGCTATTTATGTTCTCAAAACAGAAGTTTAAAAAGTCACATGCTCTCTCATACTGGAGAAAAACCTTATTGTTGTTCCTCCTGCAGCTATTCATGTTATCAAAAGGTTGATTTAAAAAGGCACATGCTTACTCATATTGGAAAAAAACCTTAGAGATTTTTTTTCTGCAGCAGTTCACATTCTCTTAAGGTAAATTTAAATAAGCACAAGCTTTTTCATACTGGAGAAAAACCTTATTCTTGTGTCTACTATAACTATTCACGTTTTGCAAAGGAAACATTATAAAAATCTCATGTTTTTTTAAACCGAAATATATAAATAATTCATGTTGCGACTGCAACTTTTCGTGTTCTCAAAAAAATATATAAAACGTCACATGCCTAACAATACTGGAGAAATACTTACTCTTGTTTCTAAGGCATATTATTGCAAGGCAGCTTTAAAATTTCAAATGTTTAATCACCTTTCATATAAACTTTATTCATATTCCGACTGCAGCAATTCATGTTAAGCGAGGATAACTTTAAAAGTCAAATGCTCCTCACATTGGAAAAATACCTTATTCATGTTCCTAGTGCAACTATTCAAAGGTGTAATTATCACCAGGACACAATTTTGCATAATTGGAGTTAAGAGTCTCATTTATACAGGTATAAATATATCCTCTGTACAGGTATCAAATAACATATTGCGATATTTCTTTTTATAAATACAATTTAAATATCAAACACAAAGATTTGAATTAACTAATACAATAAAAATTGGTGAAAATCTAGCAACTAATACATCTGTGACAGACGCCAAGTTTATGTTCTCTGCACAACGATTTGTTGCACGTGGTAATGACATACATAGGAATCAATTGGCATTTATTAACTACACTTTTGGAATGAAACAAAAAAAATTTAACGTCAATAAAAAAAGTTTAAGGATGAATAACAAAATATTAATCTTTAGTATATATAATATATATAGACGCATTGATATATATAGCAGGAGAAGATTATGAACTCTTAATGAATCACTTAAATGAAGACCTATATAATATATCAATATGGCTAAAAAAAATAAACTTAAGTTGAATGTAAACAAAATTTAATTAATGAACATTGGAAAACGAGCAACGCAAACAAAAAAGACATTTTGATCGACGGTGAAGTTTTGAAAGAAGTGTCCGAATTAAATATTTGGGAGTAATAATTGACTCCAAATTGACTTTTGCTCAAAATATAACACTAATTATTAAAAAGATTGCCAAAAAAATCTCGCTGTTGAGAAGAATCAGAAGATTCCTTCACACAGTGTCCAGTAAAAATGTGTACAATGCAATCATTGTACCACACATAAATTACTGTAGCAGCATTCTATTCTTAGCCAACGACAGTTAAATGAAACAGATGACAATTCTACAAAATAGAGCTATTAGTACACAAAAATTAAGAAAATGTTGAAGGAGTTAAATATCTTGTCATTTAAACAAGTTATTTACTTTAATATTATATTGTTAAGCTGCAAGATAATCAATGGCCATACGTTTATTGAATTCCTAAGAAAAATTGATAAATTGCAGAACAAACACGCACATGAGACGAGGAAAAGAAATGAATTGAGACTCCCCTCCAGGAAAAAAACACAGAGTCAAAACTCGTTGATGTACCGAGCGTTGAAGATATTTGGAGAATAACCAGAAGAAATAAAATTAGAAGAAAGCATTAAAACATTTAAAATTAAATGATGTGAATATGTGATTGATTTTTTGTAAATGTGTTACTTTAATTATGTGTAGGTATATATATATATATAAGAATATTTTCCTTGTGATTTGGATTTTTTGTTCAATTAAAACACAATTGAGTTTCTCTGTGAAGAAAGAATGGTTTATTTTGTTAATCTAAATAATAATAATCTTAATCTCACAAGATTAACATAAAGAAATGTATTAAGGTAATAAAACATTACCTGTGAAGAAAGAAACGACATTTAATGTTATTAATTGTAATTACTTAATCTCAATCACAATAGTAATTAATCTTCTCAATTTGTTCTGTCAGCTCATAGACTCTTTTTACTATTGTTTTAATAATTCATTTTCAAATTAAGAATAAAATATTGAGTCGATTATTAAGTAGGTACCGGGCGCATATCCAGTGACAGTCTACAATACATATAACCACAATGGCGAGACAAGCTCGGCATTGTTTTAAATCAAAGAAAATTATATTTTTCTTTATATATATATAGGGGTTGTATTACGACATAGATAACTATGTATCTACTTAAAATGCCCCAATAAACAATATGCACGAGTTTTACACATGTCACACAAAGTAATAGCTTGTTCTGTATATAATTATTTTTTCTTCGATGTCTTTAGAATCATCTTCCTGTAGCCACGCCAAAATTTGTTGTTCTCGTGTATCCATTTATAAAAATATTTAACTACTAATTTGTACACTGCATAATATACTCATTGTTAAACATTATTTAACAATAAAGCCTTTTGAATTAGGAATAATATTAATTTAAAATAAAGAACCAACAAAAAAAAAAAATCAATTTACGTTGTCACTCGCGCGAGAGCAAAACGCCGCGCGACGGGACCCGGCCGAACAGAACACCTCGTCGCCTGCGTCCTTTATTTTAATATGAATACCGCATAAGAGTCCTAACTGCTCCCGTCGGAAGCCAGTGAGACTATGGCATCCCCGATTGGGGTATGTTGTGAGGCTGAAGGTAATGGGGAAGAGGGAGGTGGGGAAGAGCCTGACTATTTAGATCTAGTCACCAAAAACAGCTAAAGCCATTTCAAGCAACGTTTCAATTCTGAATGGTGGTCTTACACCAGGGCGATACTGAGAGAATCTTCATCTCCTTAATTGTCTAAACGACCATTTGCAAGTTTTACAGGAGGAGGAGGTTTTCTTGTATTATTTCAATGAAACATTATGAAAGGAAGCCATACATTATTATGGTGCATCATATTTGGCAACGCTTATTGTTTGTTGTAATTTTATTTGTTGGTTTGTAGGTATGCATTTTACAACACAACAATTTTCATTAATCTACTTAGTTTAGCCCGTCGGTACAAATTCCCATTAATAATATTGACAGTGTAATACGAAGATAATAATTTTATGTCGGTTTTGTTAAAAAATAACCACTAAATAACGTGTAGGTTATAGCCACCGTTTCGTATGCAATTATTTACAATTAATCATTAAATAAAGTTTTCTTAATATGGAAATCGTTTCATTTTTAAGACAAACTATGAAACACCTGTCAATTTCAAATAAATTTAATATATTTGGTCATATGAAGCAGATATGTCCATGGGAAAACATATTATTTGCTGATTTTAGTAGAGTATTATTTACTGCCCTGAAGAAACTACGGTTTTAGCGAAACCCGGTCGGCATTAAATATAAAAATGGTATTTACTAAGTTATTGTATTATTTGTAATAAAATATATGCACTACCCAAATAGATGATACATAATCTCATAATAAACATTTTAAAATTGTTAAAAGCTATCACCATCGCAATCTTTTACGTATAAACTATACTGAAAACGCAAATCGTTACCTAAAAGTATTCATTCATAATTTACAATTCACACATCAGGTTGATTATAACATGTACCTATAAAATATTTCGTTTGGCAAGCAATCGTATCTGAAAATCGACGTCAACGTCATCGAACCACTTTTGATGACGTTTCAAGATTGCATTCGAATGGATTCTGACATCGAGAAGCGAGAATCGATTCCAAGTTCGATGACGTTTCAAACCCGATTGTCTCGGTTCAACATTTCGATAAATTCTAACCAATGACAACGCTTATCTCACTTCGATGAATTCTGACCAATCACAGCATAGACTTTCGGTGACGTCTCAAACCGATTTTCTCGATCTGTACATTCGATTGGATTTAATGGTACTTCCACACCGCAGCCAACCCTCCAACTCCGAACTTTGTTCGGAGTTGGAAGGCCTAACGCTAAAGGTCAACGAAGGCCAACCTTCCAACTCCGAACTTTGTTCGGAGTTGGAAGGTTGGCTAATCGTGTGGTTGCTGCGGCCAACCTTCCAACTTCAAACTCCGAATTTCAACATAGCGGATGTCGAACAGCTGATTCGGCGCTTATCTTATCAGTTGCCTACAATTATTACTTACAAGTATATACATGACATGTTTTCCATCAATTGTTATACCACTCTCCAGTAATAATATTTTAATATTATTGGTACGCGGCACACGTGTCTTGATCGTCGGCCGTTCGCAGACATGTGTGGACGGCTGCGGCAGACTGGTTCGTGTGAGTTGGCCGTCGCGATCGCCTCGGAGGTGATCCCGGGCCAACTCGAACTCCAACCTTTTAACTCGATCTTCCAACGCACGAACTACACCTCCACACAATCGTGCAAACGTTTGAAGTTGGAAGTTGGCCGCAGTCTAGACGTAGCAAAACATCGAGAAACGAGAATCGATTTATCTGTGAAAATGAATCGAAATGTTTCAGTGGTAAAAAAGATCGAGTAAATCATCGATGATTCATTGATGGTGATTATCGCTAAAGCGCCATTAAGACGGTTCACTAATCGCTCATTTCCGCACTTCATTCGGCCTAGTTTACTCGGAATGACACGTCTGAACATGAAATGAAACGGAAGTGCCGAATACTGCCGAATGAAACCTTCAAGTGAACCGATCCAACAATGTTGGATATTTTCATTCGGCATCCTTCACTTGCGCGCGCATGCGCGCGGAAGAGAGCAAAGTGAAACGTCTGAACACCGAGTGAACTCTCAATCAGTTTGTCTCGCGTCCTGTACGGGAAGGACCATGAAAGGACGCTATCACATCGCACGCAAAACGTCAAAATGGTATTCGTTCGGCTGATTTGTTTGCTTTTGGGAACACCTCTCATATAAATTTTTGGGTCTCCCTTATTATCCATGTATTTTTTATGTTTTTTAATAAATGTAAGATTATTAATTTGTAGGAAAATGTTCGTAATAAAAAAAGTAATATCAAATTGTGTTATTATGTCATAAAAAATAAAAAGGTCTATAAGACGAAACTATACTGTTTTCTTTATTTATTCTTATTTAATTGTGTCAACAAAATTGCGTAAAAATCGATGCATCTGACATGTTTTTCCTTAAAATTCGGGGCCGGACCGCGCTGGAAATCAAACGAATTGCAGCGCGGTTGACCTCGCTCGGCGACGCTGTGGTGGGAATGGACGAGTGAACGCTTATTTCTATAGCGCCGTGTGAACATGGAATGAAACAAAATGGACGATTAGGCCGAAAAAACATGGCGGAAACCTTCCCTCGAGTGAACCGTCTGATTCCAGCTTAAAGCGCCATTCAGACGGTTCACTAATCGTTCATTTCCGTATTTCATTCGGCCTAGTTCACTCGGAATGACACGTCTAAACATGAAATGAAACGAAAGTGCCGAATACTGCCGAATGAAATCTTCAAGTGAACCGATCCAACAATGATACGTTTTTAGATTCTCACGGCCAAAAGCATTTTCGTTGTTTGTTTTAGGGGTGTTATGCCGTGTTGTGCTACCTCCTTCTTTAGCCGACGTTTCGGACAGCGTTGCAGCGTCCATCATCAGGGCAGATCCGGCAGATCCGTCGATGTGAATTTGTAGTGTTAAGTGTGTGCTTATTTAGTTGGAAGCGATACCGTGCCGTTAGCTTTATTTCAGAAGAAAGTGAGCTACTTTGAAAGGGAAATTTGGTGAAAGCGCAGTATTTACGTTAGCCTGGGGCCCGTCCACGGAGAAATGTAACGAAATTTCCAAACGAAAGTAGTGTCATCTTGTGGCAAATTCTAGAAATAGAAAAAACCAATCTGAAGCGAATGTAGCCAATATCAAGGTATAAACAAATGGTTTTATACTTTTGTATTGAATTATTATATGTTATGAAAGTATACTTAGACATGGTTTTTTGCGATTAGCTTTGGTGTAGCCGTCAATTACCGGATACCAAGAGCTGTTGAGCTTAGCTCCGTCGTCTCTATTAATATTAATTGGATTTTTGTAGATTTCAATTGCCTCCGTAATCAGGCGTGATCTATAAGTTTTAGGTCTTCCCAGGACCTCAGGAACAAATCCAAAATAATGGCCGGTTTCAATTAAGTGCTCGGCGATTGCCGATTTATCAGGATGGCCAAGTTTACAAGCACGAAAGTGTTCTGCTATCCTCTTGGAAATCGTCCGCTCTGTTTGGCCTACATAAACCTTGTCACATCCGGAACAGCTGAGTTTATACACTCCGTCTGCTTCCAGAGGAAACTTAGTTTTTGCAGACCTCAGTAGGTCTTGGATTTTGGTTGTGGTTCTATAACATATAATAATTCAATACAAAAGTATAAAACCATTTGTTTATACCTTGATATTGGCTACATTCGCTTCAGATTGGTTTTTTCTATTTCTAGAATTTGCCACAAGATGACACTACTTTCGTTTGGAAATTTCGTTACATTTCTCCGTGGACGGGCCCCAGGCTAACGTAAATACTGCGCTTTCACCAAATTTCCCTTTCAAAGTAGCTCACTTTTTTCTGAAATAAGCTAACGGCACGGTATCGCTTCCAACTAAATAAGCACACACTTAACACTACAAATTCACATCGACGGATCTGCCGGATCTGCCCTGATGATGGACACTGCAACGCTGTCCGAAACGTCGGCTAAAGAAGGAGGTAGCACAACACGGCATAACACCCCTAAAACAAACAACGAAAACGATCCAACAATGTTGGATATTTTCCATCGGCATCCTTCACTCTATCGCGCATGCGCGCGGAAGAGGCAAAGTGAAACGTCTGAACACCGAGTGAAATCTCAATCAGTTTGTCTCGTCCTGTACGGGAAGGACCATGGAAGGGCGCTATCACGTCGCACGCAAAACGTCAAGATGGTATTCGTTCGGCTAATTTGTTTGCTTTTGGGAACACGTTTCATTGAAATTTTTGGGTCTCCCTTATTATCCATGTATTATATATATTTTTATATATATGTAAGATTATTAATTTGCAGGAAAATGTTCGTAATAAAAAAAGTAAAATCAAATTGTGTTATTATGTCATAAAAAATAAAAAGGTTTATAAGACGAAACAATACTGTTTTTTATATTTATCTTTATTTAATTGTGTCAAATAAATTGCGTAAAAATCGATGCATCTGACATGTTTTTCCTTGAAAGTCGGGGCCGGACCGCGCTGGAAATCAAACGAATCCCAGCGCGGTTGACCTCGCTCGGCGACGCTATGGTGGGAATGGACGAGTGAATGTTTATTTCTAAAGCGCCGTCTGAACACAGAATGAAACGAAGATGGAAGATTAGGCCGAAAAAACATGGCGTAAACCTTCACTCGAGTGAACCGTCCGATTCCAGCCTAATGCACGAATCAGACGGTTCACTATTCGTTCATTTCCGCATTTCATTCGGCCTATTTTACCCGGAATGACACGTCTGAACATGAAATGAAACGAAAGTGCCGAATGATATCTTCAAGTGAACCGATCCAACAATGTTGGATATTTTCATTCGGCATTCGCGCGCGGAAGAGAGCAAAGTGAAACGTCTAAACACGGAGTGAAATCTCAATCAGTTTGTCTCATGTCCTGTACTGGAAGGACGCTATCACGTCGCACGCATAACGTCAAAATGGTATTTGTTCGGCTAATTTGTTTGCTTTTGGGAACCCGTCTCATAGAAATTGTTGGGTCTTCCTTATTATCCATGTGTTATATATATATATTTTTTTAATATATGTAAGATTATTTATTTTTAGGTAAATGTTCGGAATTAAAAAGTAAAATCAATTTGTGTTATTATGTCAAAACAAATCAAAAAGGTTTATAAGACGAAACAAACCTGTTTTTTTTTTTTTTTATTGAAGTGTGTCAACAAAATTGCGTAAAAAACGATGCATCTGACATGTTATTCCTTAAAATTCGGGGCCGGACCGCGCTGGAAATCAAACGAATTCCAGCGCGCCTGACCTCGCTCGGCGACGCTGTGGTGTAGCGATGGGCACAATCGATGAATAATCGATTATTTACTCGATCTTTTTTACCATCGAATGATTTCGATTCATTTCCATAGAAAAATCGATTCTCGCTTCTCGATGTCAAATTCATTCGAATGCACAGTCCGAGAGAATCGGTTTGAAACGTCATCGAACTTGGAATCGATTCTCGCTTCTCGATGTCAAAATTCTTTCGAATGTACGGCCGAGACAATCGGTTTGAAACGTCATCGAACTTGGAATCGATTCTCGCTTCTCGATGTCAGAATTCGAATGCATAGTCTTGAAACGTCATCGAAAGTGATTTTGCTTGTCAAACGAAATATTTTATAGGTACATGTTATAATCAACCTGATGTGTCAATTTTTAATTATGAATGAATACTTTTAGGTAACGATTTTCGTTTTCAGCATAGTTTATACGTAAAAGATTGCGATGGTGATAGCTTTCAACAATTTAAAAATGTTTATTATGAGGTTATGTATCATCTATTTGGGTATTGTATATTTAATTTAAAATAAAACAATAACTTAGTATATACCATTTTTATATTTAATGCCGACCGGGTTTCGCTAAAACCGTAGTTTCTTCAGGGCAGTAAATAATACTCTACCAAAATCAGCAAGTAATATGTTTTCATATGGACATATCCAAATATATTTAATTTATTTGAAATTAACAGGTGTTTCTTAGTTTGTAATAAAAATGAAACGATTTTTATAGTAAGAAACTTTATTTATATATTTAATGATAATATTTATATATTTAATGAAAATTTGTTAATAATTGCATACGAAAAGGTGTCCATAACCTACATGTTATTTAGAGGTTATTTTTTTTTAACAAAAACGACATAAAATTATTATCTTCGTGTTAGACACAGACACACTGTCAATATTATTAATGGGAATTTGTACCTACCGGCTAAACTAAATATCTTATTAGTAATTTTATTGTTGTGAGATGCCCACATATTTGAAATTCGTGAAAAAAAGGAATAACACTAATGTTGCCATCAAACAAAAAGAGATGCCCACATATTTGAAATTCGTGAAAAAAAGGAATAACACTAATGTTGCCATCAAACAAAAAGGAATTTGCCAATTTGCCATTGCCAGGAAAGAAAAACGGTGATTGAAATGTTGTTGCAGTACTTACTTACTAATGTTGCGTTATTTAAACATGTTATTTAGAGATTGTTTTTGAACAAAAATGTCATATAATTAAAATTATTGACATATTATTAAACGTACATAAATATTTTTAATGGAAATTTTTACCAACGGGCTAAACTAAGTAGCTTAACAATAATTGTTATTTTGTGAAATGCATACCAAAAAACAACAAATAAAATTACAACAAAAAATAAGCGTTGCCATACATACAGTTTTGATCATTCCCATCGCTACTGTGGTGGGAATGGACGAGTGAACGCTTATTATTTTCTTTAATTATTCGTTGTCTATGGATATATCGCCTGTCAATTTTTAGGCGTTTCATTTATTTTCTACGTATATTGTGTATAAACCGCACAGCAATTGTGCAAAATTTATACGCATTAAGATTAACCATCACGTTTTTATGGTATTTTTTAAAAATTCAAGCGCTCAAACTTTTCTAGTGAAGTTTCGTTGACACTTTGTATTTGGCTTTCGCGATTTACCTAATGCATAAGTTGCATGTTCTTGCTATATTGACCAAGTAATCCATACGTTATTTCAATTGTGGTTGTAAATATATATTCCAAGAATACATCAGTTAAAATTTGATTATCCAGTTTTTATTACAGTTTTCGCGATTGAGCTATAAAAACCAACCAGGTTATCACATGACAGATGGGAGTACATGAGTTTGTTGATTACTGATTTGTAAGTTCATCTTATTTTGACCCGAGAGTTCCATTTTCTGAATTTCGTTACGTAATACAACATCTTTTGATTTGCATTTACACTCTATGTAAATAATAGACGTCCGCAAGTGTGTTTTGTTCGCCGTCCTCAAATTCATAAACCAATTTTAGGGTTATATTTTAAAACAACTAGATATTTAGCAATGTCGATCGATAAAGGATCTATCTATACTATCGATAACTTGTTATCGCTAAGACTGAAGATACTAACAAAGGTCAGATCGAAAGATGAAAATAAAACATATCATGGGCCAGTTGCTTCACATAACTGAAATAATAACAGACCCGAAAATGATCTTTGAAATTTGAAGAGTTGTTCAAATTCTGTGAAACAATCCGAAGTTAGTGATTGTGAACGGTTGTTTGTTTGAATTGTGGCCTTTCTCGGGAACGACAACAAGGTACCGATATTTTAATAAAAACCTTTATCGATCGACTGTGCTAGATACACAGGTTCGACCCACGCCAAACTGAACCAAGGTTAGGTGACAATCTGCGCTTTGTGGATTGAAACGAGAATGACTCACTCAACTTAAAGTTTTCCGTACAACGATTTATACTTTTCCAGATCACATTTGTGAAGTAAACATTGCAATTGCTTTTGTCAACTCCTTACCTGAGTGGTCGCTATTCTGTCGTTTCATTGTTAAAATCGGCCGTTTATCGCAGTGGTGTTTCACAGTATTGATATATAAATCATTTGTGCAGTGTCGTTCTAAAAATTACCTCAAGGGCATTTTTACAGACAAGTATTGGTTTGGTCTGTGATCTAATTGAAGCTACTTTGTGATTGATCAGATTGAACATATTGATGCATATTTAATTTCTGCTACACTTTATTTTCAGCTGATTTCATCACTTAAAAGGACATTATCTATCACAGCAGTGCCATGGACCTTCCAAAATCAAAGAGTTTTTCCATCAAGATGGAACCAGGGTCCCAGAAAGAAGATGCAGGTGAAATGCCATTTTCGGATATAGAAATCGACCTACCAGATACAAATATGGACTGTTTGAAGCATGCCGAGAGTGCAGTAGACGTGCAGCCAACCAGTAAGTATATCAAAAAGGTGTTTCAGATGGTTCAAATAGTTCCCGATTACTCAAGCTGTTGTCAATAAGGAACTCCAGTCCAATTTTATTTATTTTTTAAATGTATAATGACCTTCTATCTTAAATAGCTGCATAGTTATTTTTATAATTAGTTTTAATAGTTAAAATACTTGTCAAAGTTTTAATTTTTCAAGATCCCCTGAAAACCAACGTATGTATGGAGAATCGTGTGACGCCATCACTTTCCAAAGGTTTTATTGTTTTTCAACAGGCGTTGTCATTTTTTATGGAAAAATCATAGGAGGAATGGTTTTTAGGTATCAAAAGCCGGGGCGTTTTTTATTCAAGATTAACTACTTTTAATATAGAAAAACATTAGGCAAAATGTCAAAATATCATCTCTATTGTTATTGTATGCAAACACATTATAATTATTGTAATTCATTGAAAATACAAATGATATCTTAAGCCGGGGTTCTAAGTTTGTGGTTCAGGCGTGATTTTTGCTCTTATGGTGCACAAATCACAAATTCCTTCTCGTTTCAATTGTACTTGTCCAATATCACTGTTACTGCAAGATGTTCTGGCCGAACTGAAAATACAACAGAATTTTAGAGAATATGCTTATAATTCGCATGTATCAACTAATTACATATTAGGTATTTAGATTATCTGTTAAAGGCTGCAAAGTAATACATCGTATTATGTATAACACATTCAGCCACATACTAAAACCAATTCAAAACCTTGATACCAAACCAAAACAAAATTTCAAATATGAAACGACTAGGTATAACCTCAAACTTTCTGCGCATTATCAAAAATATTTTTTACAGCTAACTCCGACTTGTAGCTTTTAGTATTATTTATATTTATTCCACGAAATTCGACATTTACATAGTCCGCATTATACTTAAAAACCAGGCGTTTCGGTATCAAGTACTGGCAAAATATTAGATTGTCCGTAAATCGAGTACTTTTCCGTCATCATTTTAATTGCTGAGGTCCTAAATAATGTTTCAATCAACACAAAACTATTATATATTATTAATCTCTTTTAAAAGTATGTAAATAATCCCATAAACAAACCAATAACATGAAATATTTATCATTTCACTATAACTTCAATGTGCAATCACCAGGAGAATGGACAGCAATGACCTCACCACTAACCAATCAGGAATACCGACTTGACAGAGTGTTTCAATGACATGATTAAAAATGGACTTTTTAATAATTTTTCTAAATTCTACTTTAAATGTTATATATATATATTTTTTTTTGAATAATTGTACGACAGACAGGTAAGTCCAATTATGGTACAATTTTCTTACAACTAACTATACATAATTTTTTTAAAACATGTTATAGTTATGTTAAACACATCTATATCCGCTGGTAGAGCATTAAGCAATGTCATACCTCTTGTCATGCTATGTTCAGCCATGACAAAATTTCTAAAACTTACATATACAGAATCAGCGTTTATTGGACTATATCAGTGTTTTTTAAACGCGTGGGTCGCGACCCCCTCCGGGGTCGCGAAGCCTTCTAAGGAGGGTCGCGGATCCAAAGTAAAATATAAAAATAAAGTTCACAAATAAAAAATATTAATTATTACTTTTAACCAAAAGTTATTCAATTTAACAGACTTGAATTCCAAGTGCAACGTTCTATCGGCAGATGATTCCAGCAGATTTACTTTTAGGTTGGTTTCCAAACTTGCCTCATCTATAGCTGCATTCAAAAATGAGTTTATCATCCACCTTTGCCCAGTATTCCGTGATAGTTCATGCACCGAGAAATACTGACACATTTCTTCTTTTAAATTCTGCAAGACAATTTCCATACCAGAGGCCCTAGCACGCTTGCTCTATATCGATCGGTAGGATAACTATAGGTAACTTCTCATCGTTCCCTAGGACAACTGCACATCGCTAACGTGCAAACAACAGTTGATGTCGAATATGTTAAGGACACTTAGTCATTGTGAACTGTCACTTATTCGTTGGCGATCTGTAGTCATGCTAGGGAACGATGAGAAGTTACCGATAGTTATCCTACCGATCGATATAGAGCAAGCGTGCTAGGGCCTCAGGTGTGCTAGCACGGTCGCTCAATATGAAGTTACCGACTGATTGTCGTTAACTTCTCATCGTTCCCTAGGACAACTGCAGATCGCAAACGAATAGGTGACAGTTCACAATGACTAAGTGCCCTTAATATATTCGATATCAACTGTCGTTTGTACGTTTGAGGTCTGCAGTTGTCCTAGGGAACGATGAGAAGTTACCGATAGTTATCCTACCGATCGTTATAGAGCAAGCGTGCTAGGGCCTCTGGTAGATATATATGCTTTGATTTTTATCTCAGATTCCATTTCTCCAATGAAAGACTGGGTCGAAGAAAATGTATTGAATTTGTTTTGATTTATAGATTATGACCACAAGTTTATTTTTTTTTGTAAAGCCATGGGTTTTGTCTTTAGCGGTAATGACATTTTCATCCCGTCCTTGAAGGCTTTTATTCAAGGTATTTAAATGCTCGAATAAGTCGGAAAGAAAGGCCAGTTTTAAAAAGAATTCCGAGTTATAAATGAATTTGGAATATTCTGACTTGACCTGCTACAAATACACCAAAAGTTCTACCCGAAATTCTAAAACTCTTGTCAGTACTTTGCCTTTCGTTAACCACCTCATATCTGTATTGGAAAGTAAATTTTGGTGCAGTGAACCCATGTCTTCACAAATGATTCGAAATAATTGTGTCTGTAATGCTTTTCCTTTAATAGCATTTACTATTTTTAAAATTATATTGAGAACTTCATTGTAATCTTGTGGCAAGGTTTTGGCCGCAAGAGTTTGGCGGTGAAGAAAGCAATGCATCCAAAAAGCGTTTGGCATGACTTGTTTTACCAGAGTCTGGTAATAAATTCACCTTTTGAATCAGTACGGCTTTTTCTATGTGACTACAAATAGCTATGCATTTTTTCGCCCAGTTGATATTGAAGTCTTGTGTAGATTTATCAAATGTGTTATAACATTCACCTGTTGTATTCGTGGGAAGAGTTTTAAAAACTGTATTTCTTCTATCACTCTCTCATTGATAGAAGAAATACTAATTCTGTGTATAATACTGATTCAAAACGCACAAAAGCTACAAGCTGCGCACAACCCCTTATATTCGTAGATTCATCAAACTGTAAGGACACAAAATTGTACTTTCTTTTATTTTTTTCTATGACTTGATCACAAACATCAGTCGCCATGTCGCTTATCCTGCGTTGAATAGTATTGTCAGATAGAGGTATTTTTTTGAGCTTTTCCACATCTTGTTTCCCGAACATAATCCCTGCTATATCTAAAGTCGCTGGTAAAATTAAATTTTCGGTAATCGTATGACGTTTTTCCTGATTTAGCCACACGATAACTAGCCAGCAACGCTTTCTCATTTACGTTGGACATTTGTACTACAGCAGTTTTTTGATTTTATAGAATGTTTAATTATTATTTTCTTCCAAAAATTCCAACGGTTTGGTTTTTTTCATTTGGATGTTTAGTGTTGAGGTGGCGCACTAGTTTTGATGGCTTCATGCTTTCTTGTGATACATTTTCGAAGCAAATAACGCACTGCGGTTTATTTTCAATCACAGTAAATCCGAATTGTAAATAGTTGTCGTCATGCAGTCGTTTTTTCTTTGGTTTCGTTTCAATTCTCCCACTATAACTAGAAGTTGACGGTTGTGTTGATCTTTTTATAAATTTATCCATTTTTAATCATCACTACAAGTCACTTCAATAAATTCAAGTACGTGAGTTCAACACGAAACAAACCGAATCGCCGATTGACAGGGTCACGTTGTTCCCGCAGTCCGTCATCGACCGCACCGCTCTGTACCCCTCGACGCCCCCGTAATGCATATTGTATCTCGCTCATTCACTCCACTCGCATTCATCGGCGCGGCGCGGCCTTGCTCGCCTCGCGTTTGGCGAAATAGTAAAATACTGGTCAGAGGTAAAATATAGGCGAAGGGTATGGGGTCGCGAATTTTTTTTAAATTTTTTTGTCCTCTTGTGTTTTACCGTGCTGCTGTAACGAGACGGTGTGCTTACCACGGGTGCGCTTCACCCCCCTCACTCGCGACGTGTGATGGGAAAATATTTTTCATTGATTTTTAGAAGAAAATATAATATCGGACGGCGAAATGACATTACCATTATTTATTCGAAATATGCCCAAGAATCGCTGAATAAAATACTTCCATTAGGTACGTGCTGTTGCACACTGTGTATAGGTATTATTAATTTATAATATTTTTTCTATTAAAATGATACATTTTAACTTCTGGTTTTAAAAGAATATTAGATTTAGTACATCAATGCAGATTTCCTTTCCCAATCAAATCCAACTCAATTTAAATAGCATGATAAGTCTGGGATCATTTAGTTACTGTTACTCTTTTACTTTGAAGCTTGTTTAAAAAATGTTTTATTTAAGGTAGCATCTAGAACACTCTCGAAATGCGACATTTTATTTTTTAGTATATTTTTATTGCAATTGAGTTTTTTTTGTATAAACTACTACTAATGTCTTTATGTAAACATTTTTTTTGTTTGAAAACATAAATTCAAATTTATGTTTAGTTTCACGATAATATGGATATGTGGGTAAAAAAAAACATTAAAAAGAATTACTCAACCGTTGTATGTGTTTTATTTGCATCAATATAATAAGTTAGGTATAAAAATATTCAGTGAAAATGGTTAAAATGTGTTTTATTTTTTTGTTCAAATTATGTTATTTCACATTTTTTTATTGCACATCAATTTAGCGTTGATTTTTATTCCAGGTAACATTAATATGCAGATTGTTCCCATTAAGGCAGAACCAGGACCACAAGACGATGTTGCAGGGGGAATTCCTCATACAGAAATAGACATAGAACTGTCGGGTGTTAAAAAGGAATACTTGGAGCACTCTAAAAGTATTGCGCAGCCTGCAGGTATATACGATTTTGTTTTTTTGAAGTCGTATAATTAATTTTCTGTTTTCATTATATATATTTATTTATTGAGTTTAATCTGATATCTTTTTCAGACATAATAATGAATTTCAATACGCACCCTGGAGAAAAACCTTATTCGTGTTCCTACTGCAACTATTCATGTCCTCAGAAGCGAAGATTAAAAATTCATGAGCTTACTCACACTGGAGAAAAACCTTATTCATGTTCATATTGTAGCTATTCATGTTCTCAAAGTGGAAATTTAAAAAGACACACGCTTACTCATACCGGGGAAAAACCTTATTCATGTTCCCACTGCAGCTATTTATGTTCTCAAAAGGGACCTTTAAAAATTCACATGCTCTCTCATACTGGAGAAAAACCTTATGGTTGTTCGTTCTGCAGCTTTTCATGTTCTCGAAATGAACATTTAAAAAGTCACATGCTTACTCATACTGGAGAAAAACCTTATCGTTGTTCCTACTGCGGCTTATCATTTTCTCGAAATGCACATTTAAAAAGTCACATGCTTACTCATACCGGAGAAAAACCTTATCGTTGTTCCTCCTGCAGCTTTTCATGTTCTCGAAGTGGACATTTGAAAAGTCACATGCTTACTCACATTGGAAAAAAACCTTCTTAATTTTTCTTCTTCAGCTATATTCACATTCTCTTCAGGTTAATTTAAAAAGGCAAAAGCTTTCTCATACTGGAGAAAAACCTTATTCGTGTGTCTACTCTAACAATTCACGTTTTCAAAAAAGAACTTTAAAAAAATCACATGTATTTTTACACCGAAGAAATATGTTATTCATGTTTGACTTCAACTATTCGTGTTCTCAAAAAAATATATAAAACGTTATGTGTCTAACAATACTGGAGAAATATTTACTCTTGTTTCTATGGCAGCTATTCATATGATTGCAAAGCAGCTTTAAAATTTCAAATGCTTAATCACCTTTCATATATACCTTATTCATGTTCCGACTGCAACAAGTCATGTTAAGCGACGATAACTTTAAAAGTGAAATGCTCCCCACACTGGAGAATACCTTATTCACGTTCCTACTGCAGTTTTTCAGAGGGTATAATTATTAAATCACCTGGACACAATTTTGCATAATAAGAGTTAAGAGTCTCATTTTTTTTAATTATTTTTTTTTATTTAATAAATTTTTAAATGTTACAGATTTTGACATTTTTTTAACTATCATACTGCCCGTGTTGTGGTAGTCATCCATAATAAATATATGAACTAAAAAAAAACTTTTTTATAGAATCAGATAATAATAACTATGGTAATAAATTATAAAAAATAAGAAAGCAGAAAAGAAAAAAATCGTATTTAAGGATAAATAAAACTACATACAAATATAAAAATAATAGTGAGCTGAAAAACAAAGAGAGATGAATATTTTAAAGATAGAAAAAATATTTAACATTAAGATTATAAAACAAATTAAATTATATACTATATTATTCTGAACACAGGTTAAATTATGGTATATATAATCTAGAAGACTATTATGTTTAAGGTCACATTTAATTTCGGTGATATGAAACGTGTTGGAATAAAGCTGTGACAGGATAAAATTTATATATATATATATCTACTGTTTTTTTTTTGATGGTGTTAAGAACGCATGTATTCTTTAAAAAAAGCTCTTCCCTGTTCAAATATCCAATGTTGTAGACGGGCAGTAAAGGAGGATTCAGAATTATTTGACTTTATGTCGGTACTCAATGTATTATATATTTTAGTAGCGTTGAACCAGAATTGTTCTTACGCGAATAAGTTTTAGTTTTGGGGACCACGCAACCCAGGTTTGATAAAAAGCGGGTATGCTTGATGTAGTGTAGCCATCAGTAGGCTATTTTTCCCTATATAACATAAGCTTATCTTATGTAATCTTTATGTAGTAAATAACTGTCGAATATCTAAGACCCTGATTTTAGCAAAGATTTAATTTGAGGGATGGGTAGGTTGTGTACGTAAAGAATAGAAAATGGAAGTTATTTTTTTGTAGTTAATAGAAATTACATTTCTCTTTCTTAACCTAAATACAAACCTAAGTAAAATTAATTTTGTTCTATCAATATATACTGACCCGAATATAACATTTCCAGACTGTAGTATTGATACTACCGATAAAATAGCAACATTCCAAGTCACCACAGAGAACGAAATAGTATCAATTATAAACGGTATGCAAGGAGGTTCGGCCCCAGGTTTTGATGGAATTACAGTTAATATTTTAAAAAATATAAAAAATCTAATCTCTAAACCGCTAATGCATATAATAAATATAAGTCTCCAAAGCGGGGTATTTCCATCAATCTACAAACAAATTACCATTACTCCAATATTTAAATCATGAAATCCGGAAGAAGTAAACAATTACCGACCCATATCAGTTATCTCGATCATAGCAAATTTTTTTGAAAAGATCGTTAAAAAAAGGATGAACCAATTTATAAGCAGTAATAAAATAATTCATGAAAATCAGTTCGGTTTTATGGAAGGTTGAAGCACTCAGGATGCAATTGCAAAATTAACTAGCCTTGTTCATAATTCATTAGATAAATCTTTAAAATGCATTGGAATTTTCATAGATCTCAAAAAAGCGTTCGATAGCATATCACATGATAAACTTATAAGGAAATTAAGAAACATTGGAGTAAATGGTACAGCTCTAGAATGGATAAAGAGCTACCTTTTCAAACGCCCTCAAGTCGTAAAAATCAACGATGTATTTAGTCAACAAAAAACAACTCACTTCGGCATACCTCAAGGTACAGTCCTGGGACCATTACTGTTTATCATTTATGTAAATGACATATTCATTCTAAGATTAAATGGGAAAATTATATCATATGCTGATGACACTGTCATAATAATTGAAGGTTCTGATTGGAATTCTGTTAATAACTTAGCAAATACTGATATTAATATACTGAAAAATTGGTTCGATAAAAACCTCCTCTCATTAAATACTGAAAAAACTAAATTTATCCCATTCTCTATCAATAAATTTAGATTAAAACCAGAACTAAAAATTATAATACATAAACCTAAATGTAACAGAACAAATTGCAATCAAGCATGTTCAATACTTAGTCCAACTTCTGAAATTAAATATCTTGGTATATATATAGATCAACATTTTAAATGGAAAAAACAAATCTGTGAACTTGTCAAAAGAATTAGAAAATGTATTTATATATTTATAAGACTAAAAAATATTCTTAGATTAGAAAACTTAAAAAGAGTGTACTATGCAATTGTTCAATCTATATTGCAATATGGTATTATTGGTTGGGGAGGAACTTATAATAATATTTTAAATCCACTCAAAATTGAAGATTGATAATTAAAGTAATATTGAAAAAACCATCCAAATTTTCTACTGAAATTCTCTTTTCAATATTCAATGTACCTACAATAGACAAAATATATAAAAAAATATTCAATACTACAAATTTACAAAGAAGTACAGTTAAATAACTTACCATTCCATTCATCAGCAAGATATCAGAATACTATTAAAATCCCTAAATTTAGTACAAAGCACACACAAAATACTTATCTCTATCTAGGTATAACATATTATAATAAACTACCATTATATCTGAAAGTTATCAAAAATACACAGGAATTTCAGCAAAAATTAAAAAAATACCTAAAACTACTATAAGAGTCTATATCTCACTATCATTATTCTTTCTTTCAAATCCTTTATTGATAAATCTTGCATTTTCTTAATTATCCCTTGTTTTATGCCATATTGTATTATCTATTTTCACACATGATATTATATAATTGAACTAAAATTCCCTCACCAAACACAAGAGCCTCGTCTCTTTATGGTGAGGAAAAGCTATTCTTATGTACTAATTTACCACTGTTTAAATGTATTTATTGTAAAAAAAACCTTTAAATATTAAATAAAAAAAAAAATAACTTGATTCAATAATATGTTAGCAAACTTAATGAATTAATTCGTTTGAATTTGTGGTTCAAAAGTTTCATCAGATTTAGTACTCCAGTGCAGATTTTCAATTTTGGTACGAAAATAATTCGGTGTTGAGGACCTATTTCTTGGCTCATTATTTCTGTGGCCAATGTGTTAAATCAATCAATTTGGGAAGTGAATACGGGAACCGCCGCCCTGGGAACCAAAAATTGGATAACCAACACCTCTGCCACAGGTCACAATAAGTGGTTCGTTATGTTTGGTGAGTGCATGCGGGTTAATGGAGTGAGATTTGTTCGGGTCTTGGCAGCGGATGCGTCTACCCAAATACCGCGTGGCTGGCCGGATCGGGAGAGACTGATTGATGGAGACCTTTTAATCTCTCCAGCATGATTCTTTCGGAACATCGCCTCCTTGACACACTTAACCGATAAAAATGGAGCACGCTGTAAGCTTTCCGGTAATATTCTATTACGGAACAAAAACCGAGAAGATGCTCCCTGTACAAAAAAATGAGCCAAGAGGTGGCGAATGGCCCCCGTCAACACGGTGGTGATGGCAGCCTTTCAGCACCAAGCGGCACTCCTGAGTGAGCGCTGGGCCCGAGCTCACTCAGACTGCGCCGTACATATTAGATAACTTTTTTGCTTTTTATTGATTTTTCTTTACTTAAAATTTACTGTATTCTCGCATTACCCTATAAATACGAATAACTTTTTTATGGGCCGTGTGGGATTTCACTATCATGAAAAAATAAAATATTATTAAGTGCTGTTTTACACCATAAGATAAACTTTCTGTCCTTCTACCGGTGACAATAAATAGGCGTAAACGAGACAGAGGGCTATTCCTGGCTGGAGACAGTATAAACCGATGCACAAACACATTTGCTTTTTATTGCAGCAAACTCTGTCTGCCTTATCTGTACATAGCAAATGCGTAGTGGTAGGTATTTAACAAGCAAAATATATTTTAAGTTGAGAAGATGTCTACATATTACTAGAAATAAACCTAGTTTCTAATGACATAATTCTGATCACCGAAAATGTAAAAATTATCTTGAAACTATAGTTAAAATTTTAATTATTATTTTTGACGATGCATCGTTTACTTCAATTCTAAATTTAGTGGCTTCTGCTAAAATAATAATAATCATTTTAGAATCACTAATAATATTTTCTTCCTAAATGCACAATTCATTTGAATGTCTATATTGCTTACATCAGTAAATTTAAAACAATGACTATCATGTAATGCTTCAGTAGTTTAAGCACTATCCTGTTTAAATCATATTCCTAGCCGTAATACTAAAGGAGATAGCATACTGACGGCCGGCGTAGTCCAGCGATAGGGCGTTAGACTCCCGTTCCGAAGGCCGCGGGGTCGAACCCGGCGTACGCAAATTGATTTTATTTAATTGATTTGTATTATTTCACAATTAATTATTTAAAATAATATATAGTATATTTGCGGCACGTTCCAGAGTGGAAGATACTTTTAGTATCGCCCTGGTGTAAGACCATCTATCAGAATTGAAACGTTGCTTGAAATGGCTTTAGCCGTGTTTAGTGACTAGATCTGAATAGCCTGGTACTTCCCCACCTTCCTCTTCCGCGTCTCCTTCCCTTCCCCTTCCCCACCTACCTTCAGCCTCATAACATACCCCAATTGGGGATGCTATAGTCCCAGACAAGAGCAGTTGGGACTCTTGTGAGGTATTCACCATAAAAAAATATATATATATGTAATTTGTGGTGACTGGTCTACGCTTTTTAAGTGTATGAATATTGAGTACAAACTTTTTATCGGATTTTTTTTTATTGTTAATTCCTCACATGATAATTCATCATGTGTCGAAGCGTCGAAAACTGATAATTGGGGTTTTTAACCTTAGGTTAGGTTAGGCTAGGTTAGGTAAGGTGAGGGGGGGGGAATGAAAGGGTAAGTCGTTGTGAGTTATGATGTGCTGAATTATCATGTGAGGAAGTATCGTGTCTGAATAAATTTACTATCGTAATTCAGACGTTGAGATCTCATAGTCCGATTAGACGTGGAACCATAATTTGTATGACTCCGTGTCATGCAGGAACATATATCTCCCAAAAATATGACGGTTATTTGTTGTTTATGTGAAGAATAACTCTTAACTTTGCCCAAGGGGTTAATACATTCTTTACCATCCTCCCTAGATAGAAATACTTGTTTCTTGTTGTAATTAAATGATGTATCGTATCTATTAAATGTGGTAACCAAATGTAATTTCCAAAATTTGTGCCTAATAAAAGTTCTGTGGTTCTGTAAATATTTATCCCTTGTCATAGAATTTATTCAAACCCCCCCATGATTTTTAAGCGATATTGACCATCCATTAAGATGTATAAGTATCATTCCTAATTTTTTATAAAAAAATAAAAACATGGTCTCGAGTTACCATTACTACAAATTATTTACATACTGAACCAAGAATAGTAATGCGCCAATCAGACAGTTCACTAATCTTTCATTTCCGTATTTCATTCGGCCTAGTTTACTCGGAATGACACGTCTGAACAAGAAATGAAACGAAAGTGCCGAATACGGCCGAATGAAATCTTCAAGTGAACCGATCCAACAATGTTGGATATTTTCATTCGGCATCCTTCACGTACACGCGGAAGAGAGCGAAGTGAAACGTCTGAACACGGAGTGAACTCTCTATCAGTCCGTTTCGCGTCCTGTACTGGAAGGCCGCTATCACGTCGTACGCAAAACGTCAAAATGGTATTCGTTCGGCTAATGTGTTTGCTTTTGGGAACACGTCTCATAGAAATGGTTGGGTCTCCCTTATTATCCATGTGTTATAGATTTTTTAAATACATGTAAGATTATTAATTTGTAGATGTTCGTTATAAAAAAAGTAAAATCAAATTGTGTTATTATGTCAAAAAAAATAAAAAAGGTTTATAAGACGAAACAACACTGTTTTTTTTTTATTATTTAATTATGTCAACCAAATTGCGTAAAAATCGATGATGCTACGTCCAGACTGCGGCCAACTTTCAACTTAAAACGTTTGGACGATTATGTGGAGGGGTAGTTCGTGCGTTGGAAGATCGAGTTGGAAGGTTGGGGTTCGAGTTGGCCCGGGATCGCCTCCGAGGCGATCGCGACGGCCAACTCACGAGTGAAGGTTTACGCCATGTTTTTGGAGCCGTCAAGTTGACATATCCAGTACAAATAAATGATATTCCCTCGACCGCTTTCGAATTCTACTGACCCCCTCTCCTGCCGTAGGAAGAAATCTTTTATAACGTAGTGTGTCAGTAGAAAAAATACTTTATAACACAGTATCTTTTTAAGTGAGCTGTCTGTACCGTGTTTAAATCACTTTAATCTGACATTTTCACAAGATATGTAGGCAAGTACTTAGTATAAAATCTCTCCCGCTTATTTTTGTTGGTTTTCAGTACATTTCAGACACACTTGCTCATAAATAAGCATGCTCATTTCCCCTTCCACCCGCAATGCTACCTTGTAGCATGTGTGTCACGCCTAAATGAGCATGCTCACAAATCAAATGCCTGTTGATTTGTGAGCATGCTCATTGATTCGCGGGTGGAACATTTCCCCTTCCACCCGCGAATCAATGAGCATGCTACTAATCAGCATGTGTGTCGGTACCATTAAGCACGGCACAGACTCGAAGCTCACATACAAAGATACCGTTATAAAGTATCTTTTCTACTGACACACTGCGTTATAAAATATTTTTTCCTACGGCAGGAGATGGGGTCAGTTAAAATCGGAAGCGGTCGAGAAAATATCATTTCTTTGTATTGAAAATGTCATCTTGACAGCTCCGTGCACGCTCCGTGTATTCAAACTGACCCCCTCTCCTGTTTACGGTGAAGGGGGGGTCGCATAACTGTTCTGATATCGCGCCGATTAGCGAAGATTCAAACCGCGATCATAACACATCATCCTTTTACGTGTGGCGGGTCTCTATGGGATTGAATGGCGAGAACTATTGTGTTAGGTATAAGTATCTTTATGATGTGAGCTGCGAGTCTGTCGCTACCTTTATAGGTAGGTCTCATAGAAATAATAGCTTTGTCTTTTTTTTATTTTTTATTTCTTTTTATATATTCAATAATATTATTATTCAATGTATAAAAACAGTTTATTATAAACAAGTTCTGCTTCGTAATTATTATTATGTGTTACAGCTGTTTCGCCCTCTGAAGGCATTGTCAAACTGGTGTCAAAACCACTTACAGACGATGAATTTATAATAAATCTAAATCGATATTTACGATGACTCATTTCTAATTTCTTAGTAAAATTGCTGAAGTTATTAATGGTTGTTATTTCCCTAATTGTAAATTCCCAAATTGCATTGTTAAAATTCAACTGAAGGTCGCTATGCACTGGGTCGCTATTCCTGACTCAGGGCCACTCGCAAGCGCACGAGAAAGTACGTACATCGATCGTCGTGCGTATTCCTGAGTTTCAAGCGGGCGACAAACCCGAAGTTCACATCAAAAAGATACTGCGTTATAAGTATCTTTTCTACCGACACACTACGTTATAAAATATTCCTTCCTACGGCAGGAGAAGGGGTCAGTTGAAATCGGAAGCGGTCGAGAGAATATCATTTCTTTGTACTGGATATGTCAACTTGACAGCTCCGTGCATGCTCCGTGTATTAAAAATGAGCCCCTCTCCTGTTTACGGCGAAGGGGGGGTCGCATAACTTTTCTGATATTCGCGACCGTAGCGGTCACGAAAAATAACGCGAATTAGCGAAGATTCAAACCGCGATCACAGCGCATCATCTTTTTACGTCTGGCGGGTCTCATGGGATTGTATGGCGAGCGCTATTGTGTTATAAATAACTTTTTGATGTGAGCTGCGAGTTTGTCGCTACCTTCATACTTACACGCAAAACGTCAAAAGTCAATCGAGCCCGGCAACGACTGGTAAAACCAGTCGTTGCAACTCGCGGACAGTAGAGCTGTCAAACAGACACGCGCGCTTTTTAAAGGACGGCGAGTTTTTGAGTCAGTGTTGTGACAAATTTTATATAATGGCGAATTTACCGGCGATTTTTGCTGCAGTACAAAATGTGGAGCAAGCTGAGCAAGTTGCTTTGAGACCGACAAGAAGTTTTCGCCAGAGGGTTGATTCGTTCGCTGAGATAACAGACGAAAACTTCATCCGAAATTTTAGGCTAAGCAAAAGTTTAGTACGTCGGCTGATAATCCTCGTATCTCCGTACATAACGCCCCCACCCCGTTCTTCAGCTCTGGATGTTGAAACTAAAGTGATTATAAAAATTATTTTAAAAACCGTTGATAGTTTTCACATGTAAACTTCTAATTAATCGGTTGCAATGTCGTTTTGCAGGTATTAGCAGCATTAAACTTTTTTGCCACGGGTTACCAGTGGGGTGCAATTTGCACATTGCAATTTCACAACCGTCACTATCACGGGCACTGAATGAAGTGGTGAATGCCCTAAACAACCCCATAATCTTCAACCAATGGGTAAAATTTCCCCCAAATATCCAGGCACTAAACCAGATAAGGACTAAGTAAGTTTTTATTAGAGGAACATTATGATTACTTTATTTATTTATTTTGACGTTTGCTCTATCAATAATATTTGTTTATTTTTGATTTTACAATAAATACAGGTTCCCTGGGATAATAGGATGTATCGACTGCAGCCACGTTGCCATATTCCCTCCAAAAACAAGAGATCCAGACACTCCAGAGTATATTTATGTGAATAGGAAGTCGTACCACTCCATAAATGTACAATTAATTTGTGACTCAGATCTCCGAATCTTGCACGTGGATGCACGTTTCCCAGGGAGCACTCACGATGCCTTCATCTGGAAGGCAGGTTCTGTGGAACCCGTGCTGAAGCAGCTGTATACTAGTGGTCAGTCCGGATATTATCTTTTGGGGGACTCTGGGTACCCTTTGAGACCTTGGTTAATGACTCAAGTCGATAGGGCTGTACCTGGATCTCCTGAAGATAGGTTTAACACAAAACTAAGGTCAATCAGGTCAACTGTTGAGAGATGTAACGGTGTCTTAAAAATGAGATTTCGTTGCCTTTGTAAACACAGAGTTCTGCATTATGCTCCTGAAAAGGCGTCCAAAATTATCAACGCATGCATAGTGCTTCACAATATGTGTGTAGAAGATAAATTTGATCTTCCAGAATACCTGATTGATCATAATCTAGATTTAGGACTGATTGCTGGTGAAGCGGCTGCTGACCATGGGCCTGTTAACAGAATTAACCGAGATTTAGTAGCCGATAGGGCCGTTCAAAATAGGATAGTGCAAAATCATTTTGGTTAAAAGTTTATACTAGTTTTTTTTAAATCCTTGTGTTATTCTGTTTACTCTATATTATTTGTCATGGTTTTATTATTGAATGATGGTGGATTATCCACACACAACACTTAAAATATAATATGCACAGCTTCCTTGAGGTGATTTTCCACAAAAATGCGCTCTACAAATTATCCAATTATTATTATATGATTATAATAAATTAGTAACTTTGCAAGCGCCACTTTATTTTGGTTTGCCTAATTAAAGCCTAAGATAAATTATCTTTAAGAGAATCTAAGAATCAGATCATCGACATACTGTTATGGGATAAATGTAAATGAGACTAGTTGAAAAGGTTGTTATTTGATGGTGTGTGCCAATGTCAGGCACTGTGGCCCGCAAATTAACTTTGACTTCCGTAATGGGAAGTCTTGGACGCCAAACCCTGACCAAAGTCAGAGTATGTCAATCTGCGGAGAGCACAAGTACTCCATCATCAGAGCATGGGTCATATATTGCCATGCCATCCCTGTAAAGGTTATTAGGTTTCTCTACAAATAAAACCAAGGTAGGTAAATAATATAGACACTGTATTGTGCTGTTAAAAAAACATAATAATGATTATAACGGTAAGGACTCACCCCCGGGACCATAGTACTATTTACCCTATGCTAATCTAAATATAAAATGAGCACGGCGGAAGAACTGCTGGTGAAGAGAGGAGAGGCCCATCTCGCCTCCACGCGGTGACATCATCGCCTCGACATCCGTGGCATCCAGAAGATACGTCCTCTGTCTCGGTCGCCAAGTAGAAAGGGACCCTTGTATCCATCTGCATCCGGGAAGACCATGCAGGCTTCCAGCCGTTTTATAACGGAAGATTTATATGTGAGACTCGTATCATTTTAGCGGCACTTTGTTCGAGCATGGCGGCTCCCGTTTTAAATATGATCCCGACCGGAGATCACTCGCTGCGGATTAATTACTCGCGGCGTGTCGCCGTCTTACATAGAGCGATTCATTCGATTAATGCGGAATAGACTCTTCCACAAAACAAGCCGACCGGCACTATGTTTCGAGTTTCTTTCCGAAACTAAAAATCTCGCTTTACGCGCGGATGTTTACTAGGAAACTTTTAATTGATAACTTGGACATGATTCTACGCCCGTATGATAACAATCCAACCTCAGGATTCCATTATGCCATTTTAAAACTTAGAAATAATTGACCGTTGTTTTCGAAGCGAGTCGCACAATGTCGCTTCCAAAACCAGAGTGAGGAAACGGAAACGCCCCCAGGCTGCCCACGCTCGCGCCGAATAAAATCTACAAGTGCCGCCAACATGATAGACTAACAATAAATAACGATAGTACCTAACTACTCGATAAATAAAATATGAAATAAAATAATAAAATAAAATCGCTTCATAACAATACCCCCCTTCCCAGAAAAATGTTTGCCCTCAAACAAAACTATCAAAAACCTCAACATGCCCTGAACTGGCTAGGTTGGTCCCGAGGAGTACCTAGTAAGAAAAACAACAAAAATAAAACAAACAGTAGATGTGAAACACATAATACAATTATCAGAGGTAGAGAAGAAAAAAAAAATATATAAATAATAATCCTTATACAATAATCTTATGACGAATGAGTGCATCGCAATCCCAATCGCGCCTATCCAACGTGTAGGGACGGACAGTAGGCTCGCGATGCAACCATTCTCAACCTTAAAACTAGAAAACCCATTTAACTTAACAACAACTTCTTGTAAGATGATACGTGAATGGACAGCAAGCACCCCTTACCACAGAAAAAAACTGGGTGATTGCAATATTGTCTGTTTCCGAACACTGCCATTGACGTATAATCTGGAACAGAACACTTAAACTAACTTAAAAAAATAAGTCTTAAAATTAAATACATACATTTTTATGAATAAATCACTCCTCCAAATACGACAAGTTAAATTCAATGCACTAGGCATCACTGTTCCGAAAAAAATCACTGAATTTAAAATTGCCTCTCGTAGGCCGAAAATATTTGATGGGTTCACCATCTACACTTCACTGACTCTACATCCTTTAGGATAAAAATACCAATCTTCTTTTGGAAGGATATTCCTAACTAACCTCCTATTCTGGTCCTTGGGTGTACAATACTTAACTAATCAACAATGATACCATGTTATTTTAATTTAAGTAGTATTAATAGTATACAACCATCGCATCGGATGGTGCCAATTTTAGAGAAAACAACCAACTTTTCAGAAGGTGTGGTTTGTTAATGATATATGCATCTATAATTTAGTGCAGTTATATAGGTATACATACGCCCAACTCTATAGAAGGCGTAAGCAGTAGATAAAGAACAACTTTAAGGTTTTCACTGTAAACCGTTGTTCAACCACAGAGTATATAATAACAAAGTTATAAGTCTCTCAGGACAATAATAACAGTATACAACCAAAATCTTATACAAACAAAAAAAACCTACTTCCTATGTTGCTTTAAAATGTGGAATCGTTCACATCGTTCCACATTATAATTTCTGTAAAATCTTATAAATCTCTTAGAGAACAAATAGTGATACATAATAAAAAACAAGAACATAACCTAAAAAAAGGTATGCCTGAAACACACCGAGATATAGTGCGGACATGTCCGTGTATTTCAGGATACAAAACTTATAACTAATAATCCTAGCTTATTCATCTGTTCAGTCGACGTCCAAATTTACGTCTGTTTTAGCGTTAATACTATCGATAAATTTATACTTATACATGCACATATGTATTTTTAAATATATATATTCTCAACTCGAGCATTGCCACTAGAGTTGAGGTTGTTATTGTAATGAAACAAACCACCCTCATCATCAATGTTACAAAACACCCCCGCGAAGTAAATAACCCATTTCCTTAGAAAAGAACCTAAGACAGGACTAATGACTGTCAGAACGCATGGAACTTCCATCTCGGTTGATCAGGCCGGATGAAGTTCCGTGCATTGAAAAAAGTAAAAGAAAAATGAATAATATAAAATTCGTTAAACCTAACAGTCCCTGAGAAAGATGGCCAGACTTTCTTAGGTACTGAAGTGCAGGGACTACATAGGTATGTTGTCCAATTTGACGATATCCTTTACGTGGAAGTCGCCGCACACTTTGCCATTCAAGTCTGCTAAAGTATAAACGAGGTCTGATTTTTTCACTACCACTACATTCTGCACGAAGCGTGGGGATAATTTTTGGGAGAAATAATTCAACGCATTTGATTGTACGAAGTTTCGTCTCCACACTATGTCACCAACGCGATAAGTGACGTTTTTCCTACGCAAATTGTAGTGGTTAGCCCCCTTTTTGTACGCCTTAAGTAGAGCATCAGAGACTTGCTCATAGACGTTTGCCAAACCTTGCAACTTTTGTGCATATATGGTAGGTGAAGCTTCCCTTTGAGCGTTGCTATCCCCCTCGTGAATAGGATTACGGTGCAAATCTCCATCAAGTATCTGCTCACGGCCGTGCATTAGAAAATACGGAGTAAAGTTTGTCGCGCAATTGACGGTGTTATTCATTGCAGACTGAACTTGTGGCAAAAATTTTGACCAGTTACGATGGTCTGATTCGACTAAAATCGATAAGGCAGTACCTAATGTCTGATTGTACCTCTCAACCACATTATTTTGTGGGGTGTAAAGAGAGTTGTAAAACGGTAAAGGAATATTGTAACTTTTAAGGAGTTCTTTGAACTCTTTCGAAATAAATTGAGGACCATTATCACAAACAATGGTCCTTGGTACACCATGTACCAGGAAAATGTTTTCCTCTAAGTTTTTCACAATGCTGCCCGCGGTGCCTTTGCGCAGCGGGAATAACCAAGTAAACTTGGAGAAAACATCTACACAAGATAAAATGATTGTATGTCCGGAGTAGCTACGAGGCAATGGACCCACTAGGTCTAAGGAAAGCATTTGCATAGGCCTGTTTACCTTCTTAGGGTTTGTAGAAAAACCGTTCGGTGGTGCCGTACTGATCTTATGCGCCTTACAAACAGTACATTGACCAATAAAATTTTTGACGTCTTTGTACATGCTAGGCCAGTAATACCTAAGTTGTAGCTTTTTATACGTTTTGAAGACTCCTGGGTGACAGGCGCGAACGGAGTCATGGGAGTCTGAAATAATATTTTTCCTATCCTCTTGAGGAATGACCCTTTTCCATGCGGTGTCCTCACATAAGTCCAATTGGGTTTTCGTGTGACGATACAACTCGTTGTCTTCAATTCGGAAATTTAAAAATCTTTGCGGAGAAATTTGGCAACCCTGCCATACATTTAGGAACCATTTGTCTGACGTAGAACGATAGTCTATTCCTGATATAAATGCAAGATCCTTACGAGAAAGGACGTCTGGTACAATATGTTGCGTTCCTTTACGATGAACGACGTCGAAAGTAAATTGAGAAAGTCGAGTACTCCAACGCGCTAGGCGACCACTTGGATTCGATAAGGACCCCAGCCATTTTAGACTAGAATGGTCTGTTACTACTGTGAAGTGCGCCCCTTCTATGTAAGGCCTAAAATGAGTAACGGAATCCAATACCGCCAGGAGTTCCCTTTCAGTGACACCATAGTTACGTTCGTGGTTATTAAGACAACGTGAGTAATAAGCAATCGGGTGTTCCGCACCGTCTACGGTTTGAATCAAAACCCCACCAATTCCTACCGAACTGGCGTCGCAGTGGATCGCGAAAGGTTGTGAGAAGTTGGGACAACTTAGCACTGGGGCACTTATAAGAGCTTGTTTTAAATCATTAAAAGCTTTTTCGGCTTCCGGTGTCCACTTGAAGTTGCTGACACCGTTTTTTGAACCAGTAAGCCTCGACAAAGGAGCTGCTATGCTTGAGAAGCCTTTAATAAAGCGTCTAAAGTAGCCGGAGAGGCCAAGGAAAGCCCGGATGCCTTTCGCATTTTTAGGCACCGGAAAGTCCTTTATGCTCTCTATCTTTACCGGATCTGTGCGCAGACCATGTGAATCTACAATGTATCCCAGGTATTTAAGTTCTGCCCTACAAAATTCTGATTTTTTTTGATTAATGGTAAGACCCGCGTCTCTCAATCTTTCGTACACGCGGTTTAAAAGTTTTAGATGTGAATCTAAATCCTCAGATATCAAAATTAAGTCGTCTAGATAGCAAAATGCGTTATCATCAAATTCTGGCCCAAAAAGGGCGTCTGCTAGTCTTTGGAGCTCGCTGGGTGCATTTTTCAACCCAAACGGCATTCTAGTAAATTCAAAAAGTCCGCGACCTGGAACGACAAACGCAGTTTTCTCGCACGAGTCTTTTTCTAGCGCTATCTGCCAAAAAGCTTTCGATAGGTCTATTGACGATACGTACCTTGCGCCTCCAAGTTTGTCAAGAATCCGCGCAATATAAGGCAAAGGATAACTGTCTCTGATGGTTACGTTATTTAATTTGCGGGAATCAAGGCAGAATCTCCCTGTACCATCCTTTTTTTGAACTATTAAAACTGGGCTAGACCATGGTGAACGAGACGGGCGTATTACCCCTAACTTAAGCATCTCGTCTACTTCGGCGTCAAGTTGACGTTGTCTTGCCGGAGACAGTGGGTAATAACGTTGTTTAATAGGCGGGCCTGTTGTGTGAATCTTATGTTTGACTAGATGAGTCAACCCCAGCCCTTTGTTTTCGTAAGAGATGGATTCAAATTTTTTGATAATGTCTGAAAGAGCTTTATTTTCTGTAGCTGTCAGAGATGAGGCAGGCCGAATTGCTCGTACCTCATTGATTTGTCTGTTATGTTGAGGTGCGCGACCCTCTGAGAACAGTTCCGGCGCGATCCGAAACTGTCTCCAAAAGTTCACGCCTAAAATGAAATTAGGAGTCAGCGATGGGATGACGTAAAAAGGAACCTCCTTTGTGGTTGAATTGTACGTCACCGGCAAAGTTAAGGAACCTATAACAGGTTGACAGGTACCGTCTGCTGTAGTAACCTTAAAATCTACTTTAACTAATTCTACCCCTAAATCTAAAAATATCTTATAACTATCTCCCCCTAAACAAGACACGGAAGCACCACTGTCCAACAGTGCTTTATAATTATTATTTAAGACATAAATGTCGGCATAAGGACGGTCATCCTCTATACTATCCTTCCTCTGCGGCAGTGCGTCCACTGTCTGAGACGGGCTAGAAAGGAATTGTTGTACTAGGCGGAGCCAACGCTTCCACTCCCTCTTTCTTTGTGCACAAGAAGGGGCGCGGTAAGATTGACTCTGTCCTAGTTTTTTGGATTCTTACTATGCTTCTCATTCTTAATACTCCCAACTTGTGGTTTCTTGTTATCGCCATTTTTTTTCCAGCAATTTGCGATTAAATGACCCTTGGTCTTACAAAAGGTACAAAAAGTAGAATTAGGTTGATGTTTTGGAGGGCCCGATGCAACAAAATGGTTATTATTACTATTGTTTGTAGGTCTATAATCCCTATTAGTGTTGTTAAAATTATTATTATTGTTTGTAGGTCTATAATCCCTATTAGTGTTATTAAAATTATTATTATTGTTTGTAGGTCTATAATACCTAGTATTGTTATTAAAATTATTATTATTTTTATTACTGAATGTTCTGTAATCGTTTTGATTGTGAAAAGGTTTATTATATTGGTTGGCAAACGAAGTAAACTTCTTAAAGTCCCTTGTATTATTTTTTGGTTCTACTAATTTCGACGTCGCCGAAGACGTTGAAGCCTCCGTGAATGACTCGAGTTTAGCTGCGCACCTCGTTAATTCTTCAAAAGAATTAAAATCCCTAGATGATAATAAATTTGCATACATAGGTGACAATGCTTTCATGGCTATTCTTAACAGTTTAACATCCGGAATTTTAGAATCTAATTTATTGTTAAGTGCTTTCAGTCTTAAAGTAAATTCCAAAACTGACATTCCCTTCGGTTGTTTAAAATTGAAAATCTCATTTTCGAGATCCAATTGCTTATCCTGTCCCTCAAATTGTTTTATTAACAAGCAGGAGAGGTCTTCCCACTCCAAGTCTGGGCTATAAATTGATCTATACCAAAGAAGTGCTAAACCGTCTAAAATTTCACTGAAAGATTTAACTAAGTCTTTATGCGAAATGTTTCGTGTCCTACAACGCTCTTCCACCAGTAACAAAAAATCTCTTACGCAGCTTTTTCCATCGTATTTAATATCCCAATTAGTAACCCCCCGCGAAGATGATTCTTTATAAATAATCTTGGTATGTTTAATAACCGTGACCTTCTCATCTTTTTCAATATCTGAATCTAGATCCGAATCGCTTTCCTCCATAACCACGTTTAATGATTTCTTAATTGTTTTATTAAAGGCGCGCGCTTGTGTACGCAGCGCCTGAACGGTGCTCTCCGGTTCTATAGATCGCGAAGCTAACTCCTTAACTAGTTCTTCCTTGGAGGCATTATTAACATTTGGAATTGGGGTAGACATGGTGAAGGTTTGTGGCAGGCTTGCTACAATTAGAGAAAAAAAACAAAAAACAAAAAAAAAATATATATATATAAATCCCAATAAAACTCTTAGGTATTCCCAAATAATTGCCGAGAATTCTAAAAGGGAATTGATTATTTTTAGTAATATTTTTTAAAACCGTTTTCCAAAAATAAAAAAAAATATTTTTGAAAGAATATTTTTGACAACCCTGTTTTATGTTAATTAGAATTTGTGACAACCCTGTTTTTTGTTGGTTAAAATTTGTGACAACCCTGTTTTTTTTGTTGGTTAAAATTTGTGACAACCCTGTTTTTTTTGTTGGTTAAAATTTGTGACAACCCTGTTTTATAAAACTAAAATAAGGAATATTTTATCGTTGTTCAATACTCCTGCCTTCTTTCGTCATTTATATGTTAATGAAACGGTACTTCAAAAACAAACAAATAAAGATGAAAACAATTCTCGCGAGTACATTTATGTATAGTGCTAATAAAATTGGACGTGCGTAATTATGTAATTTAAACAAAACGACGTACGTAATTAGTTTAAATAAAACATATTCACAACTTGAGGCTGTCACAATCCACAATAATAGTGCATGCATTTGTTAATGTGCGAAATAAACAAAGTGCATACACGTCAGTCTTATTTAGCGTGCGATGTTCTCCAAATAAGTACTATAAATGTCAGTTTGACGTATGGAAAACATCCACACCAATTGATAGGTAGTAGATATTAATAACTTTAATATTTACCTAAGATGATATGCAAACCGAAATTTGATTATAAATCAAATTTAATTCAAGAACACCACAACTTAATAAAACATATACCATGCCTATCTATGCGGTATTGAATAATGCCAATTAACACGTTTATATAATAATTATTTATAAGGTACCTGCAATATTATTGCGCACAATATCTAACTACAAAGTCACGCCGGTAACAAGACCGGTGACTTGGAATAAAGTGATTTGTTGACATTTCAAATCACTGTGACTGCAATTATAGGTTATGACAGCGACCGTTTATTATCAACAAACGAAATTAACACCCCCACTGAACAGATGAATAATATTGTTTTACACAGACTACATATCAGGGCGAAGCAAACGTTTACAGGAATGGCATAACTCGAAACCATACCGCGTATGAGCGCCAAATTGTTATGGGATAAATGTAAATGAGACTAGTTGAAAAGGTTGTTATTTGATGGTGTGTGCCAATGTCAGGCACTGTGGCCCGCAAATTAACTTTGACTTCCGTAATGGGAAGTCTTGGACGCCAAACCCTGACCAAAGTCAGAGTATGTCAATCTGCGGAGAGCACAAGTACTCCATCATCAGAGCATGGGTCATATATTGCCATGCCATCCCTGTAAAGGTTATTAGGTTTCTCTACAAATAAAACCAAGGTAGGTAAATAATATAGACACTGTATTGTGCTGTTAAAAAAACATAATAATGATTATAACGGTAAGGACTCACCCCCGGGACCATAGTACTATTTACCCTATGCTAATCTAAATATAAAATGAGCACGGCGGAAGAACTGCTGGTGAAGAGAGGAGAGGCCCATCTCGCCTCCACGCGGTGACATCATCGCCTCGACATCCGTGGCATCCAGAAGATACGTCCTCTGTCTCGGTCGCCAAGTAGAAAGGGACCCTTGTATCCATCTGCATCCGGGAAGACCATGCAGGCTTCCAGCCGTTTTATAACGGAAGATTTATATGTGAGACTCGTATCATTTTAGCGGCACTTTGTTCGAGCATGGCGGCTCCCGTTTTAAATATGATCCCGACCGGAGATCACTCGCTGCGGATTAATTACTCGCGGCGTGTCGCCGTCTTACATAGAGCGATTCATTCGATTAATGCGGAATAGACTCTTCCACAAAACAAGCCGACCGGCACTATGTTTCGAGTTTCTTTCCGAAACTAAAAATCTCGCTTTACGCGCGGATGTTTACTAGGAAACTTTTAATTGATAACTTGGACATGATTCTACGCCCGTATGATAACAATCCAACCTCAGGATTCCATTATGCCATTTTAAAACTTAGAAATAATTGACCGTTGTTTTCGAAGCGAGTCGCACAATGTCGCTTCCAAAACCAGAGTGAGGAAACGGAAACGCCCCCAGGCTGCCCACGCTCGCGCCGAATAAAATCTACAAGTGCCGCCAACATGATAGACTAACAATAAATAACGATAGTACCTAACTACTCGATAAATAAAATATGAAATAAAATAATAAAATAAAATCGCTTCATAACAATACGTCGTGATTACGTACCCAATGTGTAGACTATATAACAAGACTATATATAATCTCTCATCGTAATATGTGTCACTTGTCTCTCTATTTATGCCTCTCATATTTCTTACGTAAGTAATCTCTCATCGTAATATGTGTCACGAGCTTGTATATAATTGTATATTTTTATTTGTGATGTTTTTGTTTATCTAATTGTATTTTATTTTATTGTACATTTTTGTAATTGTATGTCCCTATTTGTATATTGTAACTGAGTTTTCATAACTGGATTGTTCTCACGTAAGTGCGAACATCTGTAAAAAACCCTGTCTAAATAAATAAAAATGAGAACAATGGTGTGATAATAAAAGTGTATTTAACATAAGAACACATTTTTTATCGAATAAAACAGAAAATAACACATTTTTTTATATAAAATACAGTGTCAGAAAACAGTTGTACAATTTTAATATATTTTATAATATAAGCTAAAACAAAAAAAACACTGAAAACAAGTCCAATGTATTCTAGTTACTAGCGTCTTTGGTGTAAATTTTAAATAGGAATATTATACTTCCAGTATAAATATAAAACATTTATTCATTACGCTCAGTTATATCACAATCTGTATCAAATAATACAGAAAATAACACAATTTTTTTATATAAAATAGTGTCAGAAAACAGTTGTACAATTTTAATATATTTTATAATATAAGCTAAAACAAAAAGAACACTGAAAACGAGTCCAATGTATTGTAGTTACTAGCATCTTTGGTGTAAATTTTAAATAAGAACATTATACTTCCAGTATAAATATAAAACATTTATTCATTACGCTCAGATATATCACAATCTTTATCAAATAATACAGAAAATAACACAATTCTTTATACAAAATACAGTGTCAGAAATCAGTTGTACTATTTTAATATATTTTGTAATATAAGCTAAAGAAAAAAACACTGAAAACAAGTCCAATGTATTGTAGTTACTAGCATCTTTGGTGTAAATTTTAAATAAGACTAGCATCTTTGATATTAATTTTAAATTAGAATATTATACTTATCCATTATAAATATAAAACATGTATTCATTATGCTTAGTTAGTTATACCACAATTTTGATCAAATGTTTACTTATAAAAAAAATGGTGTAAACCAAAACATTTCAAAATATATGTTGAAAAATATCACAATTCTTATTGTATAATATAGAAAATAATGTTTACTTATAAAAGAATAATTATATTTTGAATACAAGCTAAAGATTGAGACATAATTAACCACCACATTTAGTTTTATTTGGTAAAGTAACCACAACGGGTAATGAAAATAACAACCATAACATACCAGTCAATGGTGAGGAGAAACACCAAGCCTCATATGTTTACATAGTAACACAACGGGTAATGAAAATAATAAAATAACAACCATAACATATCAGTCAATGGTGAGGAGACACGCCAAGCCTCATATTTTACATAATAACCCAACGGGTAATGAAAATAATAAAATAATAACCATAACATACCAGTCAATGGTGAGGAGAAACACCAAGCCTCATATGTTTACATAGTAACACAACGGGTAATGAAAATAATAAAATAACAACCATAACATATCAGTCAATGGTGAGGAGACACGCCAAGCCTCATATTTTACATTATAACCCAACGGGTAATGAAAATAATAAAATAATAACCATAACATATCAGTCAATGGTGAGGGGACACGCCAAGCCTCATATTTTACATAATAACCCAACGGGTAATGAAAATAATAAAATAATAACCATAACATATCAGTCAATGGTGAGGGGACACGCCAAGCCTCATATTTTACATAATAACCCAACGGGTAATGAAAATAATAAAATAATAACCATAACATACCAGTCAATGGTGAGGAGAAACACCAAGCCTCATATGTTTACATAGTAACACAACGGGTAATGAAAATAATAAAATAACAACCATAACATATCAGTCAATGGTGAGGAGACACGCCAAGCCTCATATTTTACATAATAACCCAACGGGTAATGAAAATAATAAAATAATAACCATAACATACCAGTCAATGGTGAGGAGAAACACCAAGCCTCATATGTTTACATAGTAACACAACGGGTAATGAAAATAATAAAATAACAACCATAACATATCAGTCAATGGTGAGGAGACACGCCAAGCCTCATATTTTACATAATAACCCAACGGGTAATGAAAATAATAAAATAATAACCATAACATACCAGTCAATGGTGAGGAGAAACACCAAGCCTCATATGTTTACATAGTAACACAACGGGTAATGAAAATAATAAAATAACAACCATAACATATCAGTCAATGGTGAGGAGACACGCCAAGCCTCATATTTTACATAATAACCCAACGGGTAATGAAAATAATAAAATAATAACCATAACATACCAGTCAATGGTGAGGAGAAACACCAAGCCTCATATGTTTACATAGTAACACAACGGGTAATGAAAATAATAAAATAACAACCATAACATATCAGTCAATGGTGAGGAGACACGCCAAGCCTCATATTTTACATAATAACCCAACGGGTAATGAAAATAATAAAATAATAACCATAACATACCAGTCAATGGTGAGGAGAAACACCAAGCCTCATATGTTTACATAGTAACACAACGGGTAATGAAAATAATAAAATAACAACCATAACATATCAGTCAATGGTGAGGAGACACGCCAAGCCTCATATTTTACATAATAACCCAACGGGTAATGAAAATAATAAAATAATAACCATAACATACCAGTCAATGGTGAGGAGAAACACCAAGCCTCATATGTTTACATAGTAACACAACGGGTAATGAAAATAATAAAATAACAACCATAACATATCAGTCAATGGTGAGGAGACACGCCAAGCCTCATATTTTACATTATAACCCAACGGGTAATGAAAATAATAAAATAATAACCATAACATACCAGTCAATGGTGAGGAGAAACACCAAGCCTCATATGTTTACATAGTAACACAACGGGTAATGAAAATAATAAAATAACAACCATAACATATCAGTCAATGGTGAGGAGACACGCCAAGCCTCATATTTTACATTATAACCCAACGGGTAATGAAAATAATAAAATAATAACCATAACATATCAGTCAATGGTGAGGGGACACGCCAAGCCTCATATTTTACATAATAACCCAACGGGTAATGAAAATAATAAAATAATAACCATAACATATCAGTCAATGGTGAGGGGACACGCCAAGCCTCATATTTTACATAATAACCCAACGGGTAATGAAAATAATAAAATAATAACCATAACATACCAGTCAATGGTGAGGAGAAACACCAAGCCTCATATGTTTACATAGTAACACAACGGGTAATGAAAATAATAAAATAACAACCATAACATATCAGTCAATGGTG